>JAVIAB010000102.1:14579229-14756729 GCA_032433765.1 Megaustenia siamemsis
GTGTTTAAAATTCCATATCTCTGCAACCAATTGATTGATAATGCTGAAATTTTGCATATGGTCTTGTGATTTTTTGGTCCCAAGAAGTACATTCATTTCCTCACCAACAAACGTATAGTTTAAATATTCTTTATTTGAAGTATACAAATTTAAGCATTTTGGTCAAACCATATATTTGGAGGAATTACCGCTTCATATGAGTGAGCACCCACGGACTTGTCATCTTGAACGTAATGCGCGCCAATTTCCCTGTTTTAAGCACTAAAAACACATAAACGCGTCATAGTTATAATTTTATATCCGGTGCATCCCATTTCCTGTCGTTTTGTTGTGATTTATGTGCAACGGCGTATCCTAATTATTGGGTAATTTCGTTAAATTTGTGATCTGTTAGTCAATGGGTATAAAAGTAAAGTTCCTTACATTGCAATCAGTGCAATAAAGGTGTATAAATATTTTTGCATAGAAGCTAAGCGTGGAAAAACTGTATCGAAGCATCTCAAAGCCAGAAAAGAGAACTATTCACGCATTGGGTATAAGCAAACGCTTTTTCAAACAAGTGCTTAAAGCTAACGGAGTGTCCAGTTCAATCAAGACTAGGACGCTAGGAAGAAAGAAAGTAGTAGATAGTTTTGACAAGGAAGTGATTAGAAGAGCAATTTGTAAAATGTTCGATTCCAAAGAAACTGTGACTTTAAGAAACTGAAAATTCGACTGAGAGCAGAAAATGACATTGTTGTGTCGAAAACACATATGGAGAACTGTTAGAAGCATCGGTTTTACGTTTAGAAAGTACGATAGTGGTAGAAATGTCATCTGCGAGAAGCCGCACTTAGTTTCTATGAGGAGTAAATATTTACGTGAAGTACGGGAAATGCGTAACCAAGGTTATGATATTGTATTTCTAGATGAATCTTGGATAAATTCTCACCACACAAGTGCAAAGGAATGGCAGTTATCAGATGGAAGTATTAAAAGATGTGTACCCACTGGAAAAGGACAGCGTATTATAATGGCACATGCAGGCAGCCGAAAAGAAGGGTTGGTGAAAAATGCAGAACTTATATTCACCTCTAATTATACTGACAACAGGGACTATCACACCGAGATGAATGGCCATATATTTAGAGAGTGGATTGAAAATACTCTTCTTCCAATTCTAGACAGACCATCCTGTCTGGTAATGGACAACGCGTCGTACCACAACGCTGTTGCAGAAGAAGACAAAATTCCTACATCTACCAGTACAAAAGATGTTATAAAGATTTGGCTAAGAAAGGAAGGAATTCCATTTAACGAGGGATTTTGAAACCTGAATTACTGTCACTTGTTAAGAAATCGCAAAAGACCAAAGTATTCCAAATAGACAAAATCATTCACAGCTGGTCATACGTGCTTGAGACTGCCCCCTTATCATCCACAATTAAACCCCATTGAACTCGTTTGGGCAAAAATTAAAGGGCAGGTGGCAGCTGAGAATACAAGTTTTAAACTATGCGATATAAAAGGACTGACATATGCTGCTCTATCACAGATTGACAAAGATTTTTGGTGCAAATGTGAAGATCATGTCTTAAAAGAAGAAAATGACTATTGGAAAAAAGATGGACTATCGTTCGTTCAGCCCAGATTAGTAATCAATATGTTAGACTCTCTGATTCAGAATAAATGAAATAATAATGGACGTTTTTATATGTCCGCATGATCAATCTTTAGCTAAAGTTGATAACGTTTTGAAAATGTAAAGATTCTTGATATGTGTACTGCAGGCATGCAAAGAAACTAAATCACTTTCATATGTCTTGTTTACGTAAAATAATGAAAGTCACATGGAAAGACATAAAACGAACAATGTAGCTCTTTACAGTGAAGAGGATCCCGTGCTTACATCGGACTCTTTAGTCACATGCGTACCCATAAACAATAACTTTGCTTGATATTCATGCTCGTTATCGCTCGCAACGGATAATTAATTTTTTTAAATGTATTCTTTGTTGTATATTGTTTAAATAGTTTTCATTAATGGAACTGTTTATACGCTGATTTGTTTTTAGACCGTCTGTAAAGGCTATAACATTGACATTCTCATAGTATTTTAAAGAAAGTAAACAATAGAAAGTAAACAGTTGATAAACGCCTCCAACTTTCAAGTTGTGTAGAGACGCCTATGTCGAGAAGCAGATTTCCATTAATGTACGGTAAATTATTTTCTCCAGGAGCAAAAAGATCCGTAAATTCACTGAGATCAAAGGAAAGTGCTGCTCATGATGAAGCATACTTCCTACATCATTAAATTTTGTGAAATCGGTGGGACCTTGGAAAAACAAGGCCAGATGCAAAAAATCAAGTTTTGTAAGTGCAGGGAAAGAGAGATATTTAATGTTAATCGTGAACATTTAGATTTGAAACGACCAATAGGAGCGCATTCTACTGTTTTGATATTAAACAAAATTGTCTACACAGCAACGGAATAATATTTTTTTTAAATTGAAGAAATGTACGCGTATATACCAAAATGGCAAAATGGTAAACGTTTGTGTCCCAAATTATTGTTTATCAAATCCGGGACAAAAGCTAAAAAAATTGCCAAAATCGGGACAAAACCCGGTACGGCAGCTAATCCGGGACAAAGGTTCAAAAAATGTCAAATTCCGGGACTGTCCCGGACAATCCGGGACGAATGGTCACCTTAATTATATTCAGTTTTAGCAAGCCGTTTAGCACTTTACATTCAGTTTTAGCAAGCAGTTTAGCACATTACATTCAGTTTTAGCAAACCGTTTAGCACTTTACATTCAGCTTTAGCAAGCCGTTTGTTTTACGTGAGGACAGTATCAACCTCATGTTGTTGCTTGCCATTGACATTCCTTCTACTCCACGCTTAGGTAAATGTGTGTGTCTTCTCTAGCAACCAGTTTCTAGTGCTCAGCAGCATAGTCCACAGTTGCTTCGCGGAGCTGAATCGTGGATCTACTGACACGGTAGGCCAGCTCCCACCTGAGAATGTACCAGGAAGCTGAATCGTGGATCTACTGACACGGGTAGGCCAGCTCCCACCTGAGAATGTACCGGGAGGCTGAATCGTGGATCTACTGACACGGGTAGGCCAGCTCCCACCTGAGAATGTACCAGGAAGCTGAATCGTGGATCTACTGACACGGGTAGGCCACTCCCACCTGAGAATGTACCAGGAAGCTGAATCGTGGATCTACTGACGCGGGTAGGCCAGCTCCCACCTGAGAATGTACCAGGAAGCTGAATCGTGGATCTACTGACACGGGTGGGCCAGCTCCCACCTGAGAATGTACCAGGAAGCTGAATCGTGGATCTACTGACACGGTAGGCCAGCTCCCACCTGAGAATGTACCAGGAAGCTGAATCGTGGATCTACTGACACGGGTAGGCCAGCTCCCACCTGAGAATGTACCAGGAAGCTGAATCGTGGATCTACTGACACGGTAGGCCAGCTCTTCCCCCCCCCCCCCCCCTGAGAATGTACCAGGAAGCTGAATCGTGGATCTACTGACACGGGTAGGCCAGCTCCCACCTGAGAATGTACCAGGAAGCTGAATCGTGGAACTACTGACACGGGTAGGCCAGCTCTTCACCCCCCCCCCCCCCTTAGAATGTACCAGGAAGCGGAATCTGGATCTACTGACACGGGTAGGCCAGCCCCCCCCCCCCTTCCCCCCGGTCCTATAACGTGTCAAACTGCTAATGAATCGAAATACTTGTCTGACGGGGCATTTCTGATGATCAGATTTCCTATTAGTGCAAAGCTGTTCAGAGTTTCTTCTTACTAAGGTATGCAATGATTTATTTATAAAAGTATGCAATGATCATCTTACTTAGGAATGCAATGATCGTCTTGCAAAGGTTTGCAATGATCTTCTTACGGAGGCATGCAATAATCTTCTTATTGAGATATGCAATGATCTTCTCACTAATAAATACAATGATCTTCTTACTGAGAATTGCAATGATCTTCTCACTAATGTATACAATGATCTTCTTACTAAAGTATGCAATGATCTTCATACTGAGGAATGATATGATCTTCATACTGAGGCATACAATAATCTTCTTACTAAGGTACTCAAAGGACTTCTTATTGAGGTATATAATAATCTTCTTACTGAGGTATAGAATAATTTTCTTATTGAGGTATATAATAATCTTCTTATGAGGTATATAATAATCTTCTTACTGAGGTATATAATAATCTTCTTATTGGAGTATATAATAACCTTTTTACTGAGGTATATAATAATCTTCTTACTGAGGTATATAATAAACTTTTTACTGAGGTATATAATAACCTTTTTACTGAGGTATATAATAATCTTCTTACTGAGGTATATATAATCTTCTTACTGAGGTGTGTAATAATTTTCTTATTGAGGTATCTAATAAACTTTTTACTGAGGTATATAATAATCTTCTTACTGAGGTATATAATAAACTTTTTACTGAGGTATATAATAAACTTTTTACTGAGGTATCTAATAAACTTTTTACTGAGGTATATAATAATCTTCTTACTGAGGTATATAATAATCTTCTTACTGAAGTATATAATAATCTTCTTACTGAGGTATATAATGATCTCTTTCATACAGGAAAGCCCAAGATGAATGGACCCTTACATGCAGCTTCGAATAAAATGAAAAAAAAAATAAAAAAAACCAATATTGCGATTTTGACTTTCAACGAACATGCTTGAATCTTTCCCGACCTAGACTACACGTCTGTTGTAAAGGGACATTGTTAAGTCAACATGAACTTGTGGCAGTGATTGGAGCCAACAAGTATATAACTTATTTTAACACAGAGCCAGCATTGTACACGCGTCCTGTTAGTGTTCAATAACTTCTTAAGGACTTTGGCATGTAATCGATATTGAACGCTGATTGATCTTATCGACGAGTCTTTGTTCGCGGTCAGTGGCTTGAACTTGCTCGTCGGGAAACCATGAAATATACTTGAATAGTGACATTAAGGGACCGACACAACATCGTGCTTGAAGAATGTGAGAACTTGTCACTTAATGCAGTGGAAACAAGGTTGGGATATTGTTCCGTTGCCGTGTAGTACATGGAATACGATTAGGGAATATGAATTAGCTTCATTAAAAATGAGCAGAATAATGGGAGGTAATTAGATTTGGTAACTTTTGGGGGAGTTGCGAGATTAGCAAAAGAGCTGAGCATATGATCAGTGAGTTGGACAAGACAGAAGTTCATATTTGTTTTTTTTTTTTTAATGCAAGCATGCATGTATTGAAAAAACGCTATTGCCCATTGTTGTTACTGTTTGTATTACAGCATTTCGGGCATATTCATGGGTGCGTACAGAAAGTATGAAAGAAAATAGATGCACACTAATGGTGCAAAGTAGGTGTACACACTCCTAGCTTGTCCTTGTAAGTTGTAATTCCTACCTGTTTTACATTTCATTATAAATTGTTGCAGTTTTACGATTCATCCTTAATGGCGGACTTGTGGATTTGCAACTGTATTGGTGTGAATGTTCAAGTCGTCGCCCTCTGTGCGTGTTCATCGTCTAGATCAAAGACACAACAGAGGCCAATCTCGGCTTTTTCATTGACATGAACCTTCGCATGAGCTGGATATTTTTTGTTCCTTTAGATTTGATGATTTATATATTTTTTTGTTATAGATGATGAAAAGTATTAAAAGGGGCTGTGATCAATCCTTGCAAGGCCAAGTTGCCTTGGTTCTCATTGAACAGTGAACAACCACATTGTGCAAGCGGAGCAGCCTACATTGAAGTACAATTGTAAGCACATTAAAGAGTACAGGGCTTCAGGTACCTTAAGATCTCTATTGGCAAAGCATTCTCCTTCAACCATCGTATAAATGGTGTAGACCAATCTGTCAGGAAAAGAGTGAATGCATTAAAGGCTATGTCGAGATATGGCTTCTAACAATGAAAGCCATTCCTCCTGATGCACTCTCTGGTGTTGTCAGCCATCGACTATTGGCTGGTCTTCTTGTTCTATCTCACGTTCAGCAAAGTTGGAAAGGGAACGAGACTATTCGAACGTTTTGTGATGTACCGAGGACACGCCAAGCGATTCCTGCTGGACCTTCTAAGCATTCAAATGCCACACAAGTACAAGCATGTGAAAGCATATCTGACAAATAACAAAATATATCAACACTTATCGGAGTTGCAGTCAATAAAAGGCAACCTTATTAAGGTCGTGTGAGATCGTGGCTGGCAGAGGCTGAGACAACACTGCATTGCATATGCAACAGGGAGGACATACCTACTGGATGGGATTAGATAGATGTGAATGACTGGAGCTGGCTAACCAAGGTCGCCATACAATTAGACAGGAAATACCGTGATTGGGCACAGGGCATACCTGAGTCCGAGATCTGGGTGGTACTTCACTCTCAACAGCAAGATCCGATCATCTACACTAACAATGATGCGACAATCGTTGTCTCACCCCAGACCTGCTGGACAGAACATCCGCGTGCGTCTCCGCCCTCACAGAACAATGAAGTAAGTCAAGTACCCCCGTCACGTCAAGTGCTGGCGTATAGGCAATATGGTGTTATAGTTTGTTTCAGATTGTTTGCCTCCCTAATTCCAGTAATATCTCGAAAACCGTCTGATGGAATACCATGATTTTTTGCATGCGACCTTAGATTTTCAATGACGTAACGAATTTATCATTTAAATTATCGTATGTGTTACCGTTTCCTCAAAGCGGCAACTTCCTTTGATCTCCTTCATATTTGTATTTATTTTGACACAAAAAACAGAATGTACGGTAAATGAAGATCTTTTACACTTTTAGAGGAAAAGGCGTAACTTTTATTTTTATATAAGGGACATTATTACTTTATAATAAGAGAGTAAGTAAGTAAGTGTTCCTGTCATGCCTGAAGGTGTATAGGGGAATAAACCGCCACAATTGCACTTTTTCACAACATGCTACCCATTTGGATTGGGAATAATAGAACAAAGAAGTATGTGTTAGCACTCGGAAAAATTGACAGACAAACAACAATAGAAAAAAACGAAGAACAATATATGGTCCGAAGTGGGATCGAACCCGTACTCAGTGGCACCGCGCCTTGCCACGAGAAGCCGAACGCTTGGTACACTGCCACGCAGCCAAAAAAAATTGGCTATTGCAGTAGTGTCTTCCACGAAAGGCGATCTCAATGACTATAGCATAGGGTAACGATCACAGACCGGAAATAAATTGTATATTTGTACTTTCCTATTAATGCAAGTATCTCCAGTAGGGCTGAATACTTGTGTTGTAGACAAACATTTATTGGACGAAACAGCACGAATAGTAGTTCCCAGTGGTAATATACTGGGTACAAATAATAATACATAAATATTATTATATGGGGAACTTCCGAGGCGATAATAGGGAATAATAGAACAAAGAAGTATGTGTTAGCACTCGGAAAAATTGACAGACAAACAACAATAGAAAAAAACGAAGAACAATATATGGTCCGAAGTGTGTCCGAATTTCATTTGTGTGGTGGGCATATTTATGTATTATTATTTGTACCCATTTGGATTGGGCTCTTTTAATTATACAACTAATATTGAATCAAATCAAAATAGGCCGAACATTCACCGAATAGAAATTATTTATTTTAAGAACACAGAATACATCGTCAACTCACTAAAAAAAGTTCCTGAAGTGGTCCGTATCCAGAGTTTCCAACTCCAACAAAGTCACTTCAGTAAGTTCAAACAAATGAGTTTTATTCAGAATCTGCCGAATCTAATAGACGTATTACCATTTTTGGTTGAATAACCCACAGACCATCGTTTCTCCAATACTTATCTTCCTCAACCATAACATGGTCTTCACAACTAGCCCAATAATCTTTGTCTATGTTTGACATAGCAACATTGGTAAGCTCTTTAACATCAGATAATTTGAAAGTTTTATTTTCGGATGCTACTTGCCCTTTGATCTTTGCCCAAACTAATTCAATAGGATTTAGGTGTGAGTGATATGGAGGCAGCCTCAAACATCTATGACCATGTTCTTCAATTAATTTATCTATTTGAAATATCTTTGGCCGTTGTATCTGTTTTACAAGTGAAAGTAATTCAGGCTTGAGATACATATCGTTAAATGGTATTTGTTCCTTGTCAGCCATGTCTTTATTTCAGCTTTAGTGCTTGATGATGTTGGAACTTTATCTTCTTGTGCCACTTTGTTATGGTAAGATGCATTATCCATGATCAAACAAGATGGTCGATCTAATAAAGGCAAAAGAGTGTCTTTAATCCAATCTCTGAACATATGACTGTTCATCTCTGAATGATATCCTGGTTATCAGTTGACTTTGCAATAAAAACAAGTTCAGCATTCTCCACCAGGCCATTATTTTTGCTCCCAGCATGTGCCACTATAAGGCGCTTTCCTTTGCTGCTAGGTACATACCTTTTAATAGTCCCATCTAATGACTGCCATTCTTTTTCATTTGTGTGGTGGGCATTAATCCATGTTTCGTCCAAGTACACAATGTCATAATCTTCATTACGCATTTGTCTAACTTCACGTAAATATTTGCTTCTTGCAGCTACTAAATGAGGTTTCTCGCAAATGATGTTTCTTCCACAAGAATATTTTCTAAAAGTGAAGCCTAAACTCCGCACACTTCTCCATAGTGTGGTTTTGATACATCAATACTGGTGTTCTTTTTAAGCCAAATCTTAAGTTTCCTTATGGTAACTTCTTCCCCTAAGTCAAACATTTTACAAATCTCTCTGCGGACAAGTTCTCTGTCAAAACTGTCTAACAAATGTTTTCTTCCTCGACTTCTTTCTTTCCTTGAACATTCACATTGAACATTTTTCACTGATCTATGAAACGACCGTTTACTTAAACCTAACACGTGCATCGTTCTCTTTTCAGGATTTGATATGCTGTGATATAGACTCCCTCGTTTTGCCTCTCTACAAAAATATAAATATAATTTCTTTGTAATATTTTGTTCAGTAACAAATTTCAACTTTAAACTCATTGTTAAGGGCACAACTCACAAAACACGCCTATGTAAATAATTTGATTTTGTATTTTTGGTGACGTTATACTAATGACGTGATACAAAAAGTTGACAATTTTAATCCAGTAAGTGCAAAACCAGAATTGCGCACCGAATATAAGAGAAATTTGCTACACATATGTGCAAATATTGACAAAAATCTGACATTTGCAATTCAATAGTGTAAACCGGTGCCTTTACCCACCAACATATAAAGGAAATTCCCAAATGAAGATGTTTAAATCATTCTTGAAGTGATATGGAAGGGGTAAATACTCTTAAATTTTGATTCAAATGTGCCCAAGTTTAATCATACTTTTATCCTCCTGGTAAGCAAGCGCACAAGAAAAACCAGCAGTTTGTTTGCAATGAATTTATTTTTTCTATTACGTTATGAGATTCAGTAGGTTACATGCAAAATATCAGCACTGTAGCACAAATGGTTGCTGAGCTGTGGTTTTTTTGAAGTGAGGCAAAAATCTGAAGCGAACTATAGTAACCATATATTTTACAGACCATCGGCACATGATTTTTGGGGTAATGTGGTCGGTATTATGCCCGTGCCGCTTTACTTTCCATGAAAAAAATCAGGTACCCATTAAAGGCTGGGTGAACCCGGAAGCTGTCGGTTGGGATCGAACCCTACCTCTTGTCCTTTGTAGTCCAGTTCACTAACCACTGAGCTATCGCGGCTCCCTGAACAATGAAGTGATGGGGCAATAAGCTGTTGAATCAACAAAACCATCTAACCGACCGATGAAGAGAAAGTCCATAATATGAAAAGAGCAAGGAAGAGCTTATCAATCATATTGTTTCTCTCGTTCCTGCCTTGTATTCTTCCTTGTTGCATATGAATGTAACAGGTACACAGGCTCTTGAGTAAATCTACAAACAGCAATGGCAGCACATATTGCTAGTTGGTTGTTCATACTTAATGAAGAACATAAAAAAGGGAAAAGGTGGTATGGTAACAGCTTTACGTAGATGAGAAACAAAACAAAAGTATAATGACGTTTCGGCCAAAAGCCTTCAGCAGGAACAACAAACAACAGCACATAAGTATATAAGGATATACACATAACTCTAACTACATGGCAAGAATATGCTAGACTCTAAAGAAAGGAAAATAAGTCAGTTCCCTGAGTTCCAGATCTTGGTCAGTCACAGAGCTTGGTCAGTCACAGAGCTTGGTCAGTCACAGATCTTGGTCAGGCAACGACTGGATTAAAATTTATGTCCGGCCAACAGGGCGGGACCAAGATGTGAAAAACAGTAAGAAAAGAAGGGTTAAAATATATGGAGGTTGGTACAAGATCACAGCATTTACTATTACTGGAAACGTTTCTATGACTTGATTCCCAATAAGTAAATACACGTGGAAAAAGTAAACATATAAATCTGTGTATATCTGCAACTATGGGTGTGTACACCAAAAAAAGATGTGTACGAAATACATGTGTACGTACCCGCATTTACACATGTAGACAAATATATACACATATATAAAAATAATGTTGAGTAGAAGGCTGGCAGTTCAGTGTCGTCCCACTTCAATTCCCCCAGACCACAGTGGTAAACCCGACATGCAAGTCACTGGCATTGTCTGATTTCATTCTAGCAATCGTAGCCGTTTGCCTTGAGAATCGTCTCATAATCCAGTTGGGTTCACTGTCCACACAAGGCATGAACATATCGCTCTCATACACATAAGATACTTGCTACACATTTCTTACCCTCATGCGCACGCGTACCTATATATGTGTATATATTTGTCTGCATGTGTAAATGCAGGTATGCACGCATGTGTTTCGTACACATATTTTCAGTGTGCACATCCATAGTTGCAAATACGCACAGATTTATATGTTCACTTTTTCCACGTGGATTTACTTATTGTGAAACTACTTATAGAAATGTTTCCAGTAATAGTAAAGGCTTGGATCCCACCTCCACATATTTCAAGAACCCTTCCCTTCTGACTGTGTTTCACACCTTGGTCCCACCCTGTTGGCCGGGCATATCAATTTATTTCAATCCAGTCGTTGCCAGATCAAGCTCTGTGGCTGAATGCAAATAATAATAAATGAATATTAATTAAAGAGGGAAACTCCCGAGGCGATAGGTTAGAGAGTCATTTCAGAGGAGGTATGTTTACAGCACTCGGAAAAAAAAATCACAAATAATCAACCGGCTGACCAAGCTCTGGACCTCAGGGAAGGACTTTTTTTTTTTTTTTGTTTTTGTGAGAGTCTAGCATAGTATCGCCATTTAGTTAGATTTCTGTGTATATCCTTATATATTTTTGTGTTGTTTTTGTTATTCCTGCTGAAGATCTTTTGGTCGAAACGTCGTTCTACTTTTGTTTCTCATCTACGCAAAGCTGTTACCATACCCTGTTTACATTTTTTTAAATTTTAATTTTCATTATTATCGTCAGCTTTACAACAGCTTCGTATTTCTATGCATCTGGAACCATTACCCAAGTTCATACTTAACATACATTGTTTTAGAAAAGTAAAGTACCCCCGTCACGCCAAGTGGCGTATAGGGAAATATGGTGTTAGTGACCCTATATTTTACAGACCTTTAGCACATGATTTTGGGGTAATGTGGTCGGTATTACGCCTATGCTGCTTTACTTTCCTAGAAAAAATCCAGTACCCATTTAAGGCTGGGTGAACCTGGAAGCCGTCAGTTGGGATCGAACCCTACCCCTTGTCCTTTGTAGTCCAGTTCACTAACCACTGAGCTATCGCGGATATACATTGTTTTACTTCGTTTTATTCTTCACCCATAACCATGATAACCATGTGGATCGTTGGGACACCTCTGCCAGACTTCATCAATTTTCTTCATCTATCTTCAGTCATTTTCTTTTTAGATTTTGCTATCGGCACATCTCTTTCAGTCTACCTCTCTTTTTGAGTCTTTCTCCTTTTTTCATAGAATTTGTTAAAATCTAAATTTGACTTTCTACATTTTTGCCAGAAACACTAACTACCGTCTAGTTTAACACCATCTCATCAAACGATGAGAAAACATTGTCCTCCAGTTTATTCTGTTCATATATAGTATAATTTACAGTTAGTGATGCCATTGAAATGGTGTACACTGTACAGAGTGTACAAAGGTACAGAACACCATTGACACTAAACATCGCTGCCATATTGTTTACATGGCGCGGTTGCTTGGTTTTTGTAAAGTCAACATTTAAAAAAATATCAATTACTTTTAATTGTGCATGAAATAACTATATATACTATTTTATTTAAAGCCATTTTGACAACATAAACAAAATAACATGTAAACATATTCACATTGATATCGCAGAAGTAGACAGATGATGGTGACGCATCGAGAATAATAAACAGGAGAAAATGGCCCCTCGAGCCTGTCTGTTATGTTGTAGAGTTGTCAAATGGGGGCCGGTTATTTTCATTGCTGCAATCATCGGATGGTCTTATTATGCTTATGTTGTTGCGTTATGTATTGGTAAGTTTCTTCGACGTTTTAAGCTTATTTTTTTAATCTATTAACGAAATTATTATCTGGGATATTCCGGATATCAAATGAACGAACTACTGACAACAAATAACAACAATCAACAATCATAATGAATGAGGTTGATTGGACTGGAGTGGCTTTGGGTTGGGCACTTTGGCTTTATTTACTAAATAATATCAATGAACTTTCACTAAGCCGTGGAGTTGTAGTTGTCGTGTAACCGTTCTCTCAACTCAGACCTAAGACGGCTAGTTGCCTTAGTTAATCTTGACAAAATCGAAACAAATAAATAGAAGTTAGAATGAAAAATAAAATAGACTTAAACTTAATAGTTATACTAAATAATTTGTACTTTTAACTTTGTTGATTTGTAATTTGTTGTGTTCGAAGCAATTTAAGAGTGTCTAGTTATAGTACAGTCTAGTCTAAGTCAGTCCCTACTATTTTACTACTAACTATATAATCTACTGAAGTGACAGTGGTAGTTTACTGTGCAGATATATTAATTAAAAAATATATAGGCCTATAACAAATAGTATTATAGCCTGCCCATATAGTATAGCAGCTATCTTTGAGCGAAATAATAATTATTAAAAAAATAATTTAGTAAATGCTTTCTCACATTTACTTTACTGTTTTATTATTTTTTAAAATTTAATAAAATGATGGTGTATTGTGGTTCATGTTGTATATACAGTCTTAGTAAGAGTCACTCAGTCACTGTGTCCAGCCGCTGGATGAATACAGGATAGTCTTAATTATCTAGTCTGTAGATTCTGTTCTGAACTGTTTAGTTCACTCATTTGGTGTTCCTTGCAGAGACAAAGGTAAAGTTCGAGACTTGAACCGGCGTCTTAGCACGCAAGTTTCCACCCATATGTGCTCGGCCGCCTATCCAGAAATGTTCGGAGATTTCTGTATAGTGTCGCCTCAAGCATCTAAACTCAGATGCGAGGCAACATTCCTCATCTTCCCAGGGTAATACCCTGGTACCCATTTCTGCGTCAAGTTAATGAATCAAAGTTTTTTTTTTTTTTAAATATCAACCAGAGAAAGAAATATAGAAAGTGATACTTACTAATTCAGTCTAAACTTAAACACTTGCAATAAATGTCCTTACTTCAATTTATAAATAGCAATTATGTTATGCAGTTACAATATTTTATATTTTGAAGACATATTATTATAGTTATATTTATAATTATATTATTATAATGAGTTATGAACAAGTTATTGTATACTATGACAGTATGATTAGAAATAAATTAATAATATAGATTAATTCAAATAATATGATTGCCAGTATTATGAAGTTGAGAAAATAGATTAGTTAGATGTTTGTGAAAGGCTGTAGGAAAAAGTAACTCCTGAAATGAGGTTATAAGAGGGAGAGTTGACATAGAATTAGTTTTGAATTTCTTATAAAATAAACATAAATTGTATCTAGCAGCTTAAGTTAGTAGAGATGATGATTCTGTTTTATTTGTGCTTATCTTCTTTGATTTACATACAAAGTTAGCAAAGACAACAAATAAAATGTTTTGCCCACCTGGACAGAATGCCTAGTGAATATAAAGTATACTACATACACACAACAAAAGAGAATGACACACAGTTCGAGGCAGACACAGACTGTCTTGTGAAAAATCAGATACATATCTCATCAAATGCCAATGGCTGAGGTTGCCAAAAGAGCAAGAACCAGAACTTTTACAATCTCCCTCAACACCTGAAGTGGTAAAAAGAAGAAGAAGAAGACAGTAACATGTCCAAAATAAATGAACTTGTGACTACAATATCTGTCTGTCTATCTTTCATTCGCCTGAAGTATAGTCTATATCTGCAATGTTTTTTCCTGTATAAATTTTATTGTTGTTTGTAATTCTTGCAATGGCCCATATAGTTTTGTCTGTAATGTTGTATCTATGGGTCAATAGATTTTCCTCAGTCTACTATACTCAGTACAGTCTTGAAGTATGTGTTCAGCAGTCTGGGGGGGGGGGGGCACCTATCCACATGTACATGTAGTTCCGGTCAATATGGTGAATAGGCAACAGGGAACTGTTGAAGCATTGTTGCAGTTTCCCAATATTTTAAGTCCAGCTTGCTGCCGGAGCTATTGATTATTGCTCTGTACACACTGTAAGCTGTGTTTCATCTGGATGGTGTTTCTGTATTCAGGTTGCTTATGATGAATGATGATATTGTATAGTGAAGGACAGTTCAGATGCGTTCACTGTCGGTGCTATAATACGCCTTATGTCTTTTGATGTGTGCTGTGTTTGCTATGATAGGGACTGCAGCTACCTTTGTTTGTTTGGATATTCAATATGTTAATTCGGATGATTCCACTGGCATGGGCGGTTAAACAATTATGGATTTCCATTTGTTTACAGTGATACTGTGGCCTTCGACTAACCATAACATGTAGTTGAGGTGCAGATCTTGAATTTTGTATACATGTGACTATGGAGTCGATTGTGTCCTGTTCTGAGGCATATAATCATAACTTGTTCATATCTATTCATATTATGAAAGGCATCCTGTTTTGGGGCTTGTGGTCTTCTGATTATCTGTTTCTTCTGATGGTATGTAACTGGTGCATCTGGTTGTGTGCCTGTTGCGCCTTCTTTTGCCAGCTGATCTCTCTTGTTTCCTGGTATTCCACAATGAGATGGGATCTACTGTAAGATGATCCTGTTGTGCTTGCTGAGTTCAGTCAATAAGGTCTGCACATGTGGTAATTTTCTGGATTGTAGTGCCTGGAGTACTGATCTTGCAACTGTCAAAAACACTACAGGCTGTGGGCTAAGATTATTGTTCAGCAGATTTTCTGTTGCAAACTTTTGCTTGGGTTTCCACATCACAATTGTGACAATATTTCCCTGTTGATATTTTATTCATATCTCTAGTGTTATTTGGGTACTCTATGTATGTTCCATACTCCTCTGTGCACCACATTACCAGGCTATCTGCATACATTGCCACTTTGATACCATGTGGTAGTTCAGTTACATGGTCATTGATGTAAACTAGAAAAAGTGTTGGAGAAAGTACCCTTCCCTGTGGGATATCCTGGGACAGTAGGACCCTCTTATTTTTAAGACTTGACTACTATATATATTGTATATTATACAACAAACACTTTCCAAGTCGTTCTGTTTTTTGCAATTCTTTTAAGATTATTCCATGTCTTCCCCATCATCTTCATCTCTGCTTCAATCTGTCTTCTCCAAGAATTCCTTGGTCTTCCTCTTTGTCTTTTCCCCTGGGGATTCCAAAAAAGGGCCTGTTGTGTAATACTCTCAGTTGGCTATATTTTCTAGTCTCTATTGTCCTTTCGAGCCGAAGACGGCACATAGGGCAGACCCACAATCTCAAAAACAGAAACCTTGCGTGCCAAAGTGGCATATATTGCAGAGATCACTGCTCTAAAATATATGGCGCTGTTTCCATAACAATACTTTTTACAATGACAGCTTGTCAAGCCATCGATCAACCTCCTTAGTCGCCTCTTACGACATGCCTGGAAGGTCACAGTGTCACTATTCTTTATATTTTCTAGTAGCCTACATTAACTTAGGAGAGAACAGATTTTTTTAAAAGTGCAAATCAAATGTATAGTTACAGCTTTATAGTGATAAAAGATGACACAAAATGTTCCCTTATTGCAGCTTGAAATCTGTCTTTCTGCTGATACATAGAAAATACACACAAACAGAACTACAAACATAGTTTTCACAAGAACATTAATTGCTAGTTTCTTGCTGGCACTCACAATAACTACTAAAGGAATTGATTGCCATCTTCAACACCTGCCTTGAAAGGTATGTAAAGTGGGCACAAATGTGCTGTTTTGTGGTTTGCTGTAGATCTGTGATATTTGCACCTTTTGGTCAGACACATCCAACTTCAGCACCACGGCAGTTTAGAATACCAGGTTACCTGCTCTGAGCATACTTGATGAGAGATCATAACAGCTGGGACTGACAATAAATAGAGATAGACCAAAATTATGAGAGTTAATGTCAATTGGGGCACAATATGCATATCTTTTTGTTTAATGAGAGAATGAAAAAGAAGACAATGTTTTCCATTTTGTGAGTCCTACAGCTTTTCATCATTTCATTTTTGTCAGTTCTGTGAGTCTCAGAAGCTATGTAAACCATTTCTTATAATATAGTGGATGGCTTTGGATCTGTCTTCCTATTTATGGCAGCAGTTTTTGTTGTGAAAATGTAAGTTTAATTTTTTTGTTAAATAATCCATTTATTGTGTCCATTTTTTTTTGGGAGGGTTTTCTTTTTTTTTGTACCTATGTAATAGATCATCAGTACATCTTAAGCTTGTCTCATATTGTGTTTTTCTGTTATAAATATAGAGTCCTTGTTTTGAAAACTATACTGTTGTATTAAGTATCAGGTATATTGAAAGGTTGCCAAGTCATAAAACATATTTGTATCAGTATGACAAATGCATTCAGTTTTACACACGATCTCTTTCTCTGTATATATATATAAAGCAGATGTGCATAAAAGTACATGTGCATTTCATTTGACTTAATGTGTTTTGTTAACCATGTTTGTAATTTCTAACAGAAGTTTTAATCTGTCACATTGACTTTCACTAATTGACTCAGTGTGACAACATATATATGAGTAAATGGACAGGAACCAAAAACTGTTGCCAGTTTCAAATATTTCAGATTATTCATCACTGATGAGGTCTCTGAAATTCTTGATAGAATTGTAAAAGACATATGTGGCCTCGACAAAACTAAGAGCAGTATGGAAAGACATGATCATCTTAAAAAAAAAAAAAAAGAAGAAACCTTGGGGCCTATGTAACATTGATTCTGCATAATATTTGACATATATATTATTCTCTGTAGTTTATAGTTATTTTGGTTGCTTTTCATTAGGGTTTTCTATTTCAGTTTACAAATTTGTGGAGTGTTTACCCAGTGAGGGTTTCACCCACACATCCAGGCCTGCTGAGAATATGGTGTTAGTGCTTGTATCTGTTGTAAAACTTGTCCTTGAGTGAGTCATTTTATTATGAGTCTGTTTAGTTTCTGGTTGATTTGATGGATTTCCAGGCATTTGAACTTACTTCTATCTTCTGCTGACCACATACCTGATGTTTTTTTATATTACTTAGACTGGACTTAAACTCTTAAAGCCAATTATTTTGTTGCACTTGAAATGTTTTTTTTTTCCAGTGTTACTTTCTACTGCAGTACACCATGCATATATTTCCAGTATTGTACTTTTGTTTATTGTATATGTATGCTTTCCACTAATATCTTCAGTAATAAAGAAAAGACGATGGTCATACGTTGGACATGTGATGAGAAGAGATAATAACCGAATAGCAAAGCAAGCCCTCATATGGGAAACAACAGGTAAAAGAAAAAGAGGAAGACCCAGGGAGACACTGAGAAGAACATTGATGAGAGAGGCAAGAGCAGCAGGAGTCGGCTCCCTCAATGAGATAGAACTGCTTGCACAGAACAGAGACAGATGGCGAGATTTGATAAAATATCTTTAAAAGAAAACTGCTAGAACAAAAAAATCCATATAGGAGAAGGTGTATCTTGGTCTACGCCCTATGGGCCAGTTACGGCTCGAAAGGTCAATAGATAGATATGTATGCTTTAGTAATAGTTTGTCAATATAAAAACAAAAGAAAACAAACCAAGAAATAGTCTTGTTGCACTCAAAGGTACTCAGCTATTTTCAATGATGTTGGAAAAAAGTAGTTCTCTTCCAGTAAGAAGGAGAATGAGTTGAAATTTGGTGTCAAATGAAAGTGTTGATTTCTGACTTTTAATTTCCTGAGTTTCTAGTGAAAGTATCTGTTGAAACTTTGATCCTCACCTACACCTGGCAAGTTGCTCAAAGAATTGATAACTGACTAGAATCATTTAATGAGTCCTGATTATAAGGTGGATGTCATTTTTTTCAGTATGACACAATTCTTTCTATGCTTTACCTTTTCAGGTTCTACAGACACATTAATTGAAAAAAGTAAGTGTTATTAATTGATCCATATTTAAGATCTCCATTTACATTGTTTTCTATTTGAATCTTTGACCAATATTTTTTGCTGTAACGTCTGGAGTAAGACAAGACTGCATGCTGTCACCGCTCTTGTTTATCACTTACATTGACAAAATATGCATGGATGCTAAATCACAGTATGAAGATATAAATCAACAACTTTTTGCTGCCGACCAGGCCCTAACAGCTTTCAAAGAAATAGAACTTCAACAAAGTCTACTGTCCTTGAATAAAGAATGTAAAAATGAATAACATGAAAATAAGTGCTGAAAAGAAGAAGCTATATCAATAGGAATACAAAAAAAGACACTAAACATAGCTATAGAACATCAAGTCGTAAAACAAGTAATAAACTTGAAATATCTGGGAACAACATTCTCTGAAGATGGTAAAATTGATAAAAATTAGATGTACGATGCAATAAGGCAAACCAAATATTGGGACAGCTATCCTTGATACTTCAACACAAAGCAGTACATTACCATCAAAAAACATTTTATACAGAGTATATTCATTCCAACCTTGTGCTACCAATGCTGAACATGGTCACTTACATCTAAGCACAACAGAAAGGTTGTCACCACAAAGGTGCGATGTCTGAGAAAAGTGCCTAGAGTAACCAGAAAAGACAGAATCAGAAATGAGATTATAAGAGAAAGGGCAGGCATTGAGTCAATCCTAAGTTATATACAGAAACAACAAATAAACTGGTTTGCCCATCTAGAAAGAATGCAGTGTGATTTCTTACATACAAAGATTACAATACCTACCTGTGATGCACGTTGTGAAATGTCATAATACAAATTACTACCACTTAATTGTAACATTAGGAGCACTAAAAATAGTATTTTTTTTTTTAATTTTGCCACACAGGTGTGTGTTTACCTAGTAGACACACAGGGGTGTGTTTACCTAGTAGACACACAGGGGTGTGTTTACTTAGTAGACACATGAGGAACTCAAATTTCCTGTCTCAGGTTGATTTATGACCTGAAATTGACTTGGATGGTTGGACTGGACATGTTACTTTGTCTATTCAGGCATTTGTCAGTTTGTCAGTATGTTTGGCTACCTCAAAATGTTATTCGCTGTGTTTCCTGAGTGACAAAGGGTGTTTGATGTCAGCCGATGGCCGAGAAAATTTCCCTGGTTACAGCAAATAAAGGAAAACAATGAAAAACTACCAATTTATTGAAATCTTGGCGAATTATTTTTTCGTATTATAGGATTGTATCTCACGAAATAAAAATTTTAAAAAATCCTATATCAATAGAAACAAATCCAACACTCTGGGGTCACAGGAAGTAGTAATTAAGAAAGTACACGGAGGAGGGTAATGTTTGTACACCGCGAACTATCAAATTTTGAAGAATTTGTGTTTTGATGTGGTAATCTTTAAGTGTGGTCATAATCTAGGGTTACATATACTTTTTGGTGTAAGTAGACATTTTTAACAGCACTCTTAATGAGTTTGTAAAATTCCTGATTGACTTATTATGCAATTAAATAATGTCTTTGTCATGAATTCTCTAACAAAATTGTAGTCTGCTGTCTTCATCAGGAGATTTGAAAAGGGATTAATCAGATAAACATGATGAGGAAGCAGAAGGAAAAATTGAAGTGAAAACATGACCAGCATAAAAACAAGAAAAAAGAGTAATGTGAAATAAATTTCAAGATTTAACTCTTATTTGAAAGAACAGGAAAATTAGATATTGCCATGCAATAGACAAATGGATCCAAGATGTCAAACAGTACCTGTGATGGAAGTGGTCACTGGTTCATAGCAACAAGTTTGTGTTAATTTAAATATACCAAAGCTGACCAGAATTGTACTGTACCTCCTTATAGTGAGCTGGTAATTAGCTTGGTCAAGTGAGAATCAAAGAGGGAAACCCAGCACCCAGAAATACCATGTTGATGTGTAGATTCACAAAAAATATCACAGCACACTGTATATGACAACACATCCAGGTCTATTAACACTCTTTTAATAAACTGATAATGAAGTGGAATAGTTTTTGGGTGAAATCAAGAGCAAGAAGGAAAGATTATTTTAATAAGTAATCAGTATTTGAAAATACAATTTTAAAACAGTAATAATTTCAGTCAATCAAATAAAATACATTTGTCAAATAATGTACAAGATAATAAAGTAGTCAATATGACTGTTTTTGCAGTTGTCTTCTTGCTGTTGTACCATCCAATCCTGGTGTTCTTTCTGTGGTCATATTATCAAGCCATATATACCAGGAACCTAGAACCTCCAAGAGAGGTAAGGTTGTTATGTTCTCTAACATTCATTTCTCACACTTTCAAGAAAATCCATCTCAGTTGAATTGTTTGCTTTGTCTGTTACCATTCAGTATTATTTACAGTTAACCAAGTACAGCCATGATGTTGGACAATGCATGGGTTATGGGCAGTCAAGATACTCTTATCTGACTACTTGCATCAGGATCAGTCAATCAAAAATAATCAAGATCCAACTTCACCTCCTAGTGGTGTCTCTGAATTTAATAATCTAGATCCAACTTCACCTCCTAGTGGTATCTCTGAATTTAATAATCTAGATCCAACTTCACCTCCTACTGGTATCTCTGAATTTAATAATAAAGATCCAACTTCACTTCCTAGTGGTATCTCTGAATTTAATAAAGATCCAACTTCACCTCCTAGTGGTATCTCTGAATTTAATAAAGATCCAACTTCACCTCCTAGTGGTATCTCTGAATTTAATAAAGATCCAACTTCACCTCCTAGTGGTATCTCTGAATTTAATAAAGATCCAACTTCACCTCCTAGTGGTATCTCTGAATTTAATAAAGATCCAACTTCACCTCCTAGTGGTATCTCAAAATTTAGACTAACCATTCAGGCCAAGCAATTAAGGATGTAAAAAGTAAAGGCAACCTGTAAGAAAAAAAATGCCATGCTGAAGTCAGATATGTAGGGTCCAAAGCTGTAGACATGACAGCTTGTTAAGAGACTATGATATGACACAAATTTGTCCACCTAATGCCCTTCTAAGGTGATGTATAGTAGTAGTTGTCAGGTGAAGGCTGATAAAGAAATTCAATGAAGCCATAAACTGAACAGCAACAATTTACTTTGAGCAGAAAAAAGTGTAAACATACAGTTTTATCTTGATCCTGCCCGCACTGCTTGACATCACATAGAGCTAGAGTATAAACATACAGTTTTATTTTGATCCTTCCTGCACTGCTTGACATCACATAGAGCTAGAGTATAAACATACAGTTTTATCTTGATCCTTCCTCCACTGCTTGACGTCACATAGAGCTAGAGTATAAACATACAGTTTTATCTTAATCCTTCCTGCACTGCTTGACGTCACATAGAGCTAGAGTATAAACATACAGTTTTATCTTGATCCTTCCTGCACTGCTTGACGTCACATAGAGCTAGAGTATAAACATACAGTTTTACTTGATGATGCTGATGATAATGATCTTGTTAGAGATTGCTTTTTCTTCTTTTCTGCACATCTAGAATGGTTTATTTAAAAAAAACATTCAACTGCCCTGATTTCAGGCTAACATTTGTGTCTGTTTTCAGCTCTCCCCAGTCATTTACTCTATGCTTACATCAAGAACCCTAATGTCACATTTACAGATGTTTTTGTAGTCTGGGAGAATCTCTTGTTCCTACATTCAGCACAAGTGTCCTAGATCTTGTTGGAGGATAGTGAACATGCTTGTCACCCTGACAAGATTCAGTAGTTCATTGTTTACTTACCTCACCAGAAGATTCAGTAGTTCATTGTTTACTTACCTTACCAGAAGACTCAGTAGTTCATTGTTTACTTACCTCAGAAGATTCAGTAGTTCATTGTTTACTTACCTCACCAGAAGATTCAGTAGTTCATTGTTTACTTACCTCACCAGAAGATTCAGTAGTTCATTGTTTACTTACCTCACCAGAAGATTCAGTAGTTCATTGTTTACTTACCTCACCAGAAGATTCAGTAGTTCATTGTTTACTTACCTTACCAGAAGATTCAGTAGTTCATTGTTTACTTACCGCACCAGAAGATTCAGTAGTTCATTGTTTACTTACCTCAGAAGATTCAGTAGTTCATTGTTTACTTACCTCAGAAGATTCAGTAGTTCATTGTTTACTTACCTCACCAGAAGATTCAGTAGTTCATTGTTTACTTACCTCACCAGAAGACTCAGTAGTTCATTATTTACTTACCTCACCAGAAGATTCAGTAGTTCATTGTTTACTTACCTCACCAGAAGATTCAGTAGTTCATTGTTTACTTACCTCACCAGAAGACTCAGTAGTTCATTGTTTACTTACCTCACCAGAAGATTCAGTAGTTCATTGTTTACTTACCTCACCAGAAGATTCAGTAGTTCATTGTTTACTTACCTCAGAAGATTCAGTAGTTCATTGTTTACTTACCTCAGAAGATTCAGTAGTTCATTGTTTACTTACCTCACCAGAAGATTCAGTAGTTCATTGTTTACTTACCTCAGAAGATTCAGTAGTTCATTGTTTACTTACCTCACCAGAAGACTCAGTAGTTCATTGTTTGCTTACCGCACCAGAAGATTCAGTAGTTCATTGTTTACTTCCTCACCAGAAGATTCAGTAGTTCATTGTTTACTTCCTCACCAGAAGACTCAGTAGTTCATTGTTTACTTACCTCAGAAGATTCAGTAGTTCATTGTTTACTTACCTCACCAGAAGACTCAGTAGTTCATTGTTTACTTACCTCACCAGAAGACTCAGTAGTTCATTGTTTACTTACCGCACCAGAAGATTCAGTAGTTCATTGTTTACTTACCTCACCAGAAGACTCAGTAGTTCATTGTTTACTTACCTCACCAGATGACTCAGTAGTTCATTGTTTACTTACCGCACCAGAAGATTCAGTAGTTCATTGTTTACTTACCTTACCAGAAGACTCAGTAGTTCATTGTTTACTTACCTCACCAGAAGATTCAGTAGTTCATTGTTTACTTACCGCACCAGAAGATTCAGTAGTTCATTGTTTACTTACCTCACCAGAAGATTCAGTAGTTCATTGTTTACTTACCTCACCAGAAGACTCAGTAGTTCATTGTTTACTTACCGCACCAGAAGACTCAGTAGTTCATTGTTTACTTACCTCACCAGAAGACTCAGTAGTTCATTGTTTACTTACCTCAGAAGATTCAGTAGTTCATTGTTTACTTACCTCACCAGAAGACTCAGTAGTTCATTGTTTACTTACCTCAGAAGATTCAGTAGTTCATTGTTTACTTACCTCACCAGAAGACTCAGTAGTTCATTGTTTACTTACCTCACCAGAAGATTCAGTAGTTCATTGTTTACTTACCTCACCAGAAGACTCAGTAGTTCATTGTTTACTTACCGCACCAGAAGATTCAGTAGTTCATTGTTTACTTACCTTACCAGAAGACTCAGTAGTTCATTGTTTACTTACCTCACCAGAAGACTCAGTAGTTCATTGTTTACTTACCTTACCAGAAGACTCAGTAGTTCATTGTTTACTTACCTCACCAGAAGACTCAGTAGTTCATTGTTTACTTACCTTACCAGAAGACTCAGTAGTTCATTGTTTACTTACCTCACCAGAAGATTCAGTAGTTCATTGTTTACTTACCTCACCAGAAGACTCAGTAGTTCATTGTTTACTTACCTCACCAGAAGACTCAGTAGTTCATTGTTTACTTACCTCACCAGAAGATTCAGTAGTTCATTGTTTACTTACCTTACCAGAAGACTCAGTAGTTCATTGTTTACTTACCTCAGAAGACTCAGTAGTTCATTGTTTACTTACCTCACCAGAAGATTCAGTAGTTCATTGTTTACTTACCTCACCAGAAGATTCAGTAGTTCATTGTTTATTTACCTCACCAGAAGATTCAGTAGTTCATTGTTTACTTACCTCACCAGAAGATTCAGTAGTTCATTGTTTACTTACCTTACCAGAAGATTCAGTAGTTCATTGTTTACTTACCTCACCAGAAGATTCAGTAGTTCATTGTTTACTTACCTCACCAGAAGATTCAGTAGTCCATTGTTTACTTACCTCAGAAGATTCAGTAGTTCATTGTTTACTTACCTCAGAAGATTCAGTAGTTCATTGTTTATTTACCTCAGAAGATTCAGTAGTTCATTGTTTACTTACCTCAGAAGATTCAGTAGTTCATTGTTTACTTACCTCAGAAGATTCAGTAGTTCATTGTTTACTTACCTCACCAGAAGATTCAGTAGTTCATTGTTTACTTACCTCACCAGAAGACTCAGTAGTTCATTGTTTACTTACCTCACCAGAAGATTCAGTAGTTCATTGTTTACTTACCTCACCAGAAGATTCAGTAGTTCATTGTTTACTTACCTCACCAGAAGACTCAGTAGTTCATTGTTTACTTACCTCACCAGAAGATTCAGTAGTTCATTGTTTACTTACCTCACCAGAAGATTCAGTAGTTCATTGTTTACTTACCTCAGAAGATTCAGTAGTTCATTGTTTACTTACCTCAGAAGATTCAGTAGTTCATTGTTTACTTACCTCACCAGAAGATTCAGTAGTTCATTGTTTACTTACCTCAGAAGATTCAGTAGTTCATTGTTTACTTACCTCACCAGAAGACTCAGTAGTTCATTGTTTACTTACCGCACCAGAAGATTCAGTAGTTCATTGTTTACTTCCTCACCAGAAGATTCAGTAGTTCATTGTTTACTTACCTTACCAGAAGACTCAGTAGTTCATTGTTTACTTACCTCAGAAGATTCAGTAGTTCATTGTTTACTTACCTTACCAGAAGACTCAGTAGTTCATTGTTTACTTACCTCAGAAGATTCAGTAGTTCATTGTTTACTTACCTCACCAGAAGATTCAGTAGTTCATTGTTTACTTACCTCACCAGAAGATTCAGTAGTTCATTGTTTACTTACCTCACCAGAAGATTCAGTAGTTCATTGTTTACTTACCTCACCAGAAGATTCAGTAGTTCATTGTTTACTTACCTTACCAGAAGATTCAGTAGTTCATTGTTTACTTACCTCACCAGAAGATTCAGTAGTTCATTGTTTACTTACCTCACCAGAAGATTCAGTAGTTCATTGTTTACTTACCTCAGAAGATTCAGTAGTTCATTGTTTACTTACCTCAGAAGATTCAGTAGTTCATTGTTTACTTACCTCAGAAGATTCAGTAGTTCATTGTTTACTTACCTCAGAAGATTCAGTAGTTCATTGTTTACTTACCTCAGAAGATTCAGTAGTTCATTGTTTACTTACCTCACCAGAAGATTCAGTAGTTCATTGTTTACTTACCTCACCAGAAGACTCAGTAGTTCATTATTTACTTACCTCACCAGAAGATTCAGTAGTTCATTGTTTACTTACCTCACCAGAAGATTCAGTAGTTCATTGTTTACTTACCTCACCAGAAGACTCAGTAGTTCATTGTTTACTTACCTCACCAGAAGATTCAGTAGTTCATTGTTTACTTACCTCACCAGAAGATTCAGTAGTTCATTGTTTACTTACCTCAGAAGATTCAGTAGTTCATTGTTTACTTACCTCAGAAGATTCAGTAGTTCATTGTTTACTTACCTCACCAGAAGATTCAGTAGTTCATTGTTTACTTACCTCAGAAGATTCAGTAGTTCATTGTTTACTTACCTCACCAGAAGACTCAGTAGTTCATTGTTTGCTTACCGCACCAGAAGATTCAGTAGTTCATTGTTTACTTCCTCACCAGAAGATTCAGTAGTTCATTGTTTACTTCCTCACCAGAAGACTCAGTAGTTCATTGTTTACTTACCTCAGAAGATTCAGTAGTTCATTGTTTACTTACCTCACCAGAAGACTCAGTAGTTCATTGTTTAATTACCTCACCAGAAGACTCGGTAGTTCATTGTTTACTTACCGCACCAGAAGATTCAGTAGTTCATTGTTTACTTACCTCACCAGAAGACTCAGTAGTTCATTGTTTACTTACCTCACCAGAAGACTCAGTAGTTCATTGTTTACTTACCGCACCAGAAGATTCAGTAGTTCATTGTTTACTTACCTTACCAGAAGACTCAGTAGTTCATTGTTTACTTTCCTCACCAGAAGATTCAGTAGTTCATTGTTTACTTACCGCACCAGAAGATTCAGTAGTTCATTGTTTACTTACCTCACCAGAAGATTCAGTAGTTCATTGTTTACTTACCTCACCAGAAGACTCAGTAGTTCATTGTTTACTTACCGCACCAGAAGACTCAGTAGTTCATTGTTTACTTACCTCACCAGAAGACTCAGTAGTTCATTGTTTACTTACCTCAGAAGATTCAGTAGTTCATTGTTTACTTACCTCACCAGAAGACTCAGTAGTTCATTGTTTACTTACCTCAGAAGATTCAGTAGTTCATTGTTTACTTACCTCACCAGAAGACTCAGTAGTTCATTGTTTACTTACCTCACCAGAAGATTCAGTAGTTCATTGTTTACTTACCTCACCAGAAGACTCAGTAGTTCATTGTTTACTTACCTCAGAAGATTCAGTAGTTCATTGTTTACTTACCTCACCAGAAGACTCAGTAGTTCATTGTTTACTTACCTCAGAAGATTCAGTAGTTCATTGTTTACTTACCTCACCAGAAGACTCAGTAGTTCATTGTTTACTTACCTCACCAGAAGATTCAGTAGTTCATTGTTTACTTACCTCACCAGAAGACTCAGTAGTTCATTGTTTACTTACCGCACCAGAAGATTCAGTAGTTCATTGTTTACTTACCTTACCAGAAGACTCAGTAGTTCATTGTTTACTTACCTCACCAGAAGACTCAGTAGTTCATTGTTTACTTACCTTACCAGAAGACTCAGTAGTTCATTGTTTACTTACCTCACCAGAAGACTCAGTAGTTCATTGTTTACTTACCTTACCAGAAGACTCAGTAGTTCATTGTTTACTTACCTCACCAGAAGATTCAGTAGTTCATTGTTTACTTACCTCACCAGAAGACTCAGTAGTTCATTGTTTACTTACCTCACCAGAAGACTCAGTAGTTCATTGTTTACTTACCTCACCAGAAGATTCAGTAGTTCATTGTTTACTTACCTTACCAGAAGACTCAGTAGTTCATTGTTTACTTACCTCAGAAGATTCAGTAGTTCATTGTTTACTTACCTCACCAGAAGATTCAGTAGTTCATTGTTTACTTACCTCACCAGAAGATTCAGTAGTTCATTGTTTATTTACCTCACCAGAAGATTCAGTAGTTCATTGTTTACTTACCTCACCAGAAGATTCAGTAGTTCATTGTTTACTTACCTTACCAGAAGATTCAGTAGTTCATTGTTTACTTACCTCACCAGAAGATTCAGTAGTTCATTGTTTACTTACCTCAGAAGATTCAGTAGTTCATTGTTTACTTACCTCAGAAGATTCAGTAGTTCATTGTTTATTTACCTCAGAAGATTCAGTAGTTCATTGTTTACTTACCTCAGAAGATTCAGTAGTTCATTGTTTACTTACCTCAGAAGATTCAGTAGTTCATTGTTTACTTACCTCACCAGAAGATTCAGTAGTTCATTGTTTACTTACCTCACCAGAAGACTCAGTAGTTCATTGTTTACTTACCTCACCAGAAGATTCAGTAGTTCATTGTTTACTTACCTCACCAGAAGATTCAGTAGTTCATTGTTTACTTACCTCACCAGAAGACTCAGTAGTTCATTGTTTACTTACCTCACCAGAAGATTCAGTAGTTCATTGTTTACTTACCTCACCAGAAGATTCAGTAGTTCATTGTTTACTTACCTCAGAAGATTCAGTAGTTCATTGTTTACTTACCTCAGAAGATTCAGTAGTTCATTGTTTACTTACCTCACCAGAAGATTCAGTAGTTCATTGTTTACTTACCTCAGAAGATTCAGTAGTTCATTGTTTACTTACCTCACCAGAAGACTCAGTAGTTCATTGTTTACTTACCGCACCAGAAGATTCAGTAGTTCATTGTTTACTTCCTCACCAGAAGATTCAGTAGTTCATTGTTTACTTACCTTACCAGAAGACTCAGTAGTTCATTGTTTACTTACCTCAGAAGATTCAGTAGTTCATTGTTTACTTACCTTACCAGAAGACTCAGTAGTTCATTGTTTACTTACCTCAGAAGATTCAGTAGTTCATTGTTTACTTACCTCACCAGAAGATTCAGTAGTTCATTGTTTACTTACCTCACCAGAAGATTCAGTAGTTCATTGTTTACTTACCTCACCAGAAGATTCAGTAGTTCATTGTTTACTTACCTCACCAGAAGATTCAGTAGTTCATTGTTTACTTACCTCACCAGAAGATTCAGTAGTTCATTGTTTACTTACCTCAGAAGATTCAGTAGTTCATTGTTTACTTACCTCAGAAGATTCAGTAGTTCATTGTTTACTTACCTCAGAAGATTCAGTAGTTCATTGTTTACTTACCTCAGAAGATTCAGTAGTTCATTGTTTACTTACCTCACCAGAAGATTCAGTAGTTCATTGTTTACTTACCTCACCAGAAGACTCAGTAGTTCATTATTTACTTACCTCACCAGAAGATTCAGTAGTTCATTGTTTACTTACCTCACCAGAAGATTCAGTAGTTCATTGTTTACTTACCTCACCAGAAGACTCAGTAGTTCATTGTTTACTTACCTCACCAGAAGATTCAGTAGTTCATTGTTTACTTACCTCACCAGAAGATTCAGTAGTTCATTGTTTACTTACCTCAGAAGATTCAGTAGTTCATTGTTTACTTACCTCAGAAGATTCAGTAGTTCATTGTTTACTTACCTCAGAAGATTCAGTAGTTCATTGTTTACTTACCTCAGAAGATTCAGTAGTTCATTGTTTACTTACCTCAGAAGATTCAGTAGTTCATTGTTTACTTACCTCACCAGAAGATTCAGTAGTTCATTGTTTACTTACCTCACCAGAAGACTCAGTAGTTCATTATTTACTTACCTCACCAGAAGATTCAGTAGTTCATTGTTTACTTACCTCACCAGAAGATTCAGTAGTTCATTGTTTACTTACCTCACCAGAAGACTCAGTAGTTCATTGTTTACTTACCTCACCAGAAGATTCAGTAGTTCATTGTTTACTTACCTCACCAGAAGATTCAGTAGTTCATTGTTTACTTACCTCAGAAGATTCAGTAGTTCATTGTTTACTTACCTCAGAAGATTCAGTAGTTCATTGTTTACTTACCTCACCAGAAGATTCAGTAGTTCATTGTTTACTTACCTCAGAAGATTCAGTAGTTCATTGTTTACTTACCTCACCAGAAGACTCAGTAGTTCATTGTTTGCTTACCGCACCAGAAGATTCAGTAGTTCATTGTTTACTTCCTCACCAGAAGATTCAGTAGTTCATTGTTTACTTCCTCACCAGAAGACTCAGTAGTTCATTGTTTACTTACCTCAGAAGATTCAGTAGTTCATTGTTTACTTACCTCACCAGAAGACTCAGTAGTTCATTGTTTACTTACCTCACCAGAAGACTCAGTAGTTCATTGTTTACTTACTGCACCAGAAGATTCAGTAGTTCATTGTTTACTTACCTCACCAGAAGACTCAGTAGTTCATTGTTTACTTACCTCACCAGAAGACTCAGTAGTTCATTGTTTACTTACCGCACCAGAAGATTCAGTAGTTCATTGTTTACTTACCTTACCAGAAGACTCAGTAGTTCATTGTTTACTTACCTCACCAGAAGATTCAGTAGTTCATTGTTTACTTACCGCACCAGAAGATTCAGTAGTTCATTGTTTACTTACCTCACCAGAAGATTCAGTAGTTCATTGTTTACTTACCTCACCAGAAGACTCAGTAGTTCATTGTTTACTTACCGCACCAGAAGACTCAGTAGTTCATTGTTTACTTACCTCACCAGAAGACTCAGTAGTTCATTGTTTACTTACCTCAGAAGATTCAGTAGTTCATTGTTTACTTACCTCACCAGAAGACTCAGTAGTTCATTGTTTACTTACCTCAGAAGATTCAGTAGTTCATTGTTTACTTACCTCACCAGAAGACTCAGTAGTTCATTGTTTACTTACCTCACCAGAAGATTCAGTAGTTCATTGTTTACTTACCTCACCAGAAGACTCAGTAGTTCATTGTTTACTTACCTCAGAAGATTCAGTAGTTCATTGTTTACTTACCTCACCAGAAGACTCAGTAGTTCATTGTTTACTTACCTCAGAAGATTCAGTAGTTCATTGTTTACTTACCTCACCAGAAGACTCAGTAGTTCATTGTTTACTTACCTCACCAGAAGATTCAGTAGTTCATTGTTTACTTACCTCACCAGAAGACTCAGTAGTTCATTGTTTACTTACCGCACCAGAAGATTCAGTAGTTCATTGTTTACTTACCTTACCAGAAGACTCAGTAGTTCATTGTTTACTTACCTCACCAGAAGACTCAGTAGTTCATTGTTTACTTACCTTACCAGAAGACTCAGTAGTTCATTGTTTACTTACCTCACCAGAAGACTCAGTAGTTCATTGTTTACTTACCTTACCAGAAGACTCAGTAGTTCATTGTTTACTTACCTCACCAGAAGATTCAGTAGTTCATTGTTTACTTACCTCACCAGAAGACTCAGTAGTTCATTGTTTACTTACCTCACCAGAAGACTCAGTAGTTCATTGTTTACTTACCTCACCAGAAGATTCAGTAGTTCATTGTTTACTTACCTTACCAGAAGACTCAGTAGTTCATTGTTTACTTACCTCAGAAGATTCAGTAGTTCATTGTTTACTTACCTCACCAGAAGATTCAGTAGTTCATTGTTTACTTACCTCACCAGAAGATTCAGTAGTTCATTGTTTATTTACCTCACCAGAAGATTCAGTAGTTCATTGTTTACTTACCTCACCAGAAGATTCAGTAGTTCATTGTTTACTTACCTTACCAGAAGATTCAGTAGTTCATTGTTTACTTACCTCACCAGAAGATTCAGTAGTCCATTGTTTACTTACCTCAGAAGATTCAGTAGTTCATTGTTTACTTACCTCAGAAGATTCAGTAGTTCATTGTTTATTTACCTCAGAAGATTCAGTAGTTCATTGTTTACTTACCTCAGAAGATTCAGTAGTTCATTGTTTACTTACCTCAGAAGATTCAGTAGTTCATTGTTTACTTACCTCACCAGAAGATTCAGTAGTTCATTGTTTACTTACCTCACCAGAAGACTCAGTAGTTCATTGTTTACTTACCTCACCAGAAGATTCAGTAGTTCATTGTTTACTTACCTCACCAGAAGATTCAGTAGTTCATTGTTTACTTACCTCACCAGAAGACTCAGTAGTTCATTGTTTACTTACCTCACCAGAAGATTCAGTAGTTCATTGTTTACTTACCTCACCAGAAGATTCAGTAGTTCATTGTTTACTTACCTCAGAAGATTCAGTAGTTCATTGTTTACTTACCTCAGAAGATTCAGTAGTTCATTGTTTACTTACCTCACCAGAAGATTCAGTAGTTCATTGTTTACTTACCTCAGAAGATTCAGTAGTTCATTGTTTACTTACCTCACCAGAAGACTCAGTAGTTCATTGTTTACTTACCGCACCAGAAGATTCAGTAGTTCATTGTTTACTTCCTCACCAGAAGATTCAGTAGTTCATTGTTTACTTACCTTACCAGAAGACTCAGTAGTTCATTGTTTACTTACCTCAGAAGATTCAGTAGTTCATTGTTTACTTACCTTACCAGAAGACTCAGTAGTTCATTGTTTACTTACCTCAGAAGATTCAGTAGTTCATTGTTTACTTACCTCACCAGAAGATTCAGTAGTTCATTGTTTACTTACCTCACCAGAAGATTCAGTAGTTCATTGTTTACTTACCTCACCAGAAGATTCAGTAGTTCATTGTTTACTTACCTCACCAGAAGATTCAGTAGTTCATTGTTTACTTACCTTACCAGAAGATTCAGTAGTTCATTGTTTACTTACCTCACCAGAAGATTCAGTAGTTCATTGTTTACTTACCTCACCAGAAGATTCAGTAGTTCATTGTTTACTTACCTCAGAAGATTCAGTAGTTCATTGTTTACTTACCTCAGAAGATTCAGTAGTTCATTGTTTACTTACCTCAGAAGATTCAGTAGTTCATTGTTTACTTACCTCAGAAGATTCAGTAGTTCATTGTTTACTTACCTCACCAGAAGATTCAGTAGTTCATTGTTTACTTACCTCACCAGAAGACTCAGTAGTTCATTATTTACTTACCTCACCAGAAGATTCAGTAGTTCATTGTTTACTTACCTCACCAGAAGATTCAGTAGTTCATTGTTTACTTACCTCACCAGAAGACTCAGTAGTTCATTGTTTACTTACCTCACCAGAAGATTCAGTAGTTCATTGTTTACTTACCTCACCAGAAGATTCAGTAGTTCATTGTTTACTTACCTCAGAAGATTCAGTAGTTCATTGTTTACTTACCTCAGAAGATTCAGTAGTTCATTGTTTACTTACCTCACCAGAAGATTCAGTAGTTCATTGTTTACTTACCTCAGAAGATTCAGTAGTTCATTGTTTACTTACCTCACCAGAAGACTCAGTAGTTCATTGTTTGCTTACCGCACCAGAAGATTCAGTAGTTCATTGTTTACTTCCTCACCAGAAGATTCAGTAGTTCATTGTTTACTTCCTCACCAGAAGACTCAGTAGTTCATTGTTTACTTACCTCAGAAGATTCAGTAGTTCATTGTTTACTTACCTCACCAGAAGACTCAGTAGTTCATTGTTTACTTACCTCACCAGAAGACTCAGTAGTTCATTGTTTACTTACTGCACCAGAAGATTCAGTAGTTCATTGTTTACTTACCTCACCAGAAGACTCAGTAGTTCATTGTTTACTTACCTCACCAGAAGACTCAGTAGTTCATTGTTTACTTACCTCAGAAGATTCAGTAGTTCATTGTTTACTTACCTCACCAGAAGACTCAGTAGTTCATTGTTTACTTACCTCAGAAGATTCAGTAGTTCATTGTTTACTTACCTCACCAGAAGACTCAGTAGTTCATTGTTTACTTACCTCACCAGAAGATTCAGTAGTTCATTGTTTACTTACCTCACCAGAAGACTCAGTAGTTCATTGTTTACTTACCGCACCAGAAGATTCAGTAGTTCATTGTTTACTTACCTTACCAGAAGACTCAGTAGTTCATTGTTTACTTACCTCACCAGAAGACTCAGTAGTTCATTGTTTACTTACCTTACCAGAAGACTCAGTAGTTCATTGTTTACTTACCTCACCAGAAGACTCAGTAGTTCATTGTTTACTTACCTTACCAGAAGACTCAGTAGTTCATTGTTTACTTACCTCACCAGAAGATTCAGTAGTTCATTGTTTACTTACCTCACCAGAAGACTCAGTAGTTCATTGTTTACTTACCTCACCAGAAGACTCAGTAGTTCATTGTTTACTTACCTCACCAGAAGATTCAGTAGTTCATTGTTTACTTACCTTACCAGAAGACTCAGTAGTTCATTGTTTACTTACCTCAGAAGATTCAGTAGTTCATTGTTTACTTACCTCACCAGAAGATTCAGTAGTTCATTGTTTACTTACCTCACCAGAAGATTCAGTAGTTCATTGTTTATTTACCTCACCAGAAGATTCAGTAGTTCATTGTTTACTTACCTCACCAGAAGATTCAGTAGTTCATTGTTTACTTACCTTACCAGAAGATTCAGTAGTTCATTGTTTACTTACCTCACCAGAAGATTCAGTAGTTCATTGTTTACTTACCTCACCAGAAGACTCAGTAGTTCATTGTTTACTTACCTCAGAAGATTCAGTAGTTCATTGTTTACTTACCTCACCAGAAGACTCAGTAGTTCATTGTTTACTTACCTCAGAAGATTCAGTAGTTCATTGTTTACTTACCTCACCAGAAGACTCAGTAGTTCATTGTTTACTTACCTCACCAGAAGATTCAGTAGTTCATTGTTTACTTACCTCACCAGAAGACTCAGTAGTTCATTGTTTACTTACCGCACCAGAAGATTCAGTAGTTCATTGTTTACTTACCTTACCAGAAGACTCAGTAGTTCATTGTTTACTTACCTCACCAGAAGACTCAGTAGTTCATTGTTTACTTACCTTACCAGAAGACTCAGTAGTTCATTGTTTACTTACCTCACCAGAAGACTCAGTAGTTCATTGTTTACTTACCTTACCAGAAGACTCAGTAGTTCATTGTTTACTTACCTCACCAGAAGATTCAGTAGTTCATTGTTTACTTACCTCACCAGAAGATTCAGTAGTTCATTGTTTACTTACCTCACCAGAAGATTCAGTAGTTCATTGTTTATTTACCTCACCAGAAGATTCAGTAGTTCATTGTTTACTTACCTCACCAGAAGATTCAGTAGTTCATTGTTTACTTACCTTACCAGAAGATTCAGTAGTTCATTGTTTACTTACCTCACCAGAAGATTCAGTAGTTCATTGTTTACTTACCTCACCAGAAGATTCAGTAGTCCATTGTTTACTTACCTCAGAAGATTCAGTAGTTCATTGTTTACTTACCTCAGAAGATTCAGTAGTTCATTGTTTATTTACCTCAGAAGATTCAGTAGTTCATTGTTTACTTACCTCAGAAGATTCAGTAGTTCATTGTTTACTTACCTCAGAAGATTCAGTAGTTCATTGTTTACTTACCTCACCAGAAGATTCAGTAGTTCATTGTTTACTTACCTCACCAGAAGACTCAGTAGTTCATTGTTTACTTACCTCACCAGAAGATTCAGTAGTTCATTGTTTACTTACCTCACCAGAAGATTCAGTAGTTCATTGTTTACTTACCTCACCAGAAGACTCAGTAGTTCATTGTTTACTTACCTCACCAGAAGATTCAGTAGTTCATTGTTTACTTACCTCACCAGAAGATTCAGTAGTTCATTGTTTACTTACCTCAGAAGATTCAGTAGTTCATTGTTTACTTACCTCAGAAGATTCAGTAGTTCATTGTTTACTTACCTCACCAGAAGATTCAGTAGTTCATTGTTTACTTACCTCAGAAGATTCAGTAGTTCATTGTTTACTTACCTCACCAGAAGACTCAGTAGTTCATTGTTTACTTACTGCACCAGAAGATTCAGTAGTTCATTGTTTACTTCCTCACCAGAAGATTCAGTAGTTCATTGTTTACTTACCTTACCAGAAGACTCAGTAGTTCATTGTTTACTTACCTCAGAAGATTCAGTAGTTCATTGTTTACTTACCTTACCAGAAGACTCAGTAGTTCATTGTTTACTTACCTCAGAAGATTCAGTAGTTCATTGTTTACTTACCTCACCAGAAGATTCAGTAGTTCATTGTTTACTTACCTCACCAGAAGATTCAGTAGTTCATTGTTTACTTACCTCACCAGAAGATTCAGTAGTTCATTGTTTACTTACCTTACCAGAAGATTCAGTAGTTCATTGTTTACTTACCTCACCAGAAGATTCAGTAGTTCATTGTTTACTTACCTCACCAGAAGATTCAGTAGTTCATTGTTTACTTACCTCAGAAGATTCAGTAGTTCATTGTTTACTTACCTCAGAAGATTCAGTAGTTCATTGTTTACTTACCTCAGAAGATTCAGTAGTTCATTGTTTACTTACCTCAGAAGATTCAGTAGTTCATTGTTTACTTACCTCAGAAGATTCAGTAGTTCATTGTTTACTTACCTCACCAGAAGATTCAGTAGTTCATTGTTTACTTACCTCACCAGAAGACTCAGTAGTTCATTATTTACTTACCTCACCAGAAGATTCAGTAGTTCATTGTTTACTTACCTCACCAGAAGATTCAGTAGTTCATTGTTTACTTACCTCACCAGAAGACTCAGTAGTTCATTGTTTACTTACCTCACCAGAAGATTCAGTAGTTCATTGTTTACTTACCTCACCAGAAGATTCAGTAGTTCATTGTTTACTTACCTCAGAAGATTCAGTAGTTCATTGTTTACTTACCTCAGAAGATTCAGTAGTTCATTGTTTACTTACCTCACCAGAAGATTCAGTAGTTCATTGTTTACTTACCTCAGAAGATTCAGTAGTTCATTGTTTACTTACCTCACCAGAAGACTCAGTAGTTCATTGTTTGCTTACCGCACCAGAAGATTCAGTAGTTCATTGTTTACTTCCTCACCAGAAGATTCAGTAGTTCATTGTTTACTTCCTCACCAGAAGACTCAGTAGTTCATTGTTTACTTACCTCAGAAGATTCAGTAGTTCATTGTTTACTTACCTCACCAGAAGACTCAGTAGTTCATTGTTTACTTACCTCACCAGAAGACTCAGTAGTTCATTGTTTACTTACCGCACCAGAAGATTCAGTAGTTCATTGTTTACTTACCTCACCAGAAGACTCAGTAGTTCATTGTTTACTTACCTCACCAGAAGACTCAGTAGTTCATTGTTTACTTACCGCACCAGAAGATTCAGTAGTTCATTGTTTACTTACCTTACCAGAAGACTCAGTAGTTCATTGTTTACTTACCTCACCAGAAGATTCAGTAGTTCATTGTTTACTTTCCGCACCAGAAGATTCAGTAGTTCATTGTTTACTTACCTCACCAGAAGATTCAGTAGTTCATTGTTTACTTACCTCAGAAGATTCAGTAGTTCATTGTTTACTTACCTCACCAGAAGATTCAGTAGTTCATTGTTTATTTACCTCACCAGAAGATTCAGTAGTTCATTGTTTACTTACCTCACCAGAAGATTCAGTAGTTCATTGTTTACTTACCTTACCAGAAGATTCAGTAGTTCATTGTTTACTTACCTCACCAAAAGATTCAGTAGTTCATTGTTTACTTACCTCACCAGAAGATTCAGTAGTTCATTGTTTACTTACCTCAGAAGATTCAGTAGTTCATTGTTTACTTACCTCAGAAGATTCAGTAGTTCATTGTTTACTTACCTCAGAAGATTCAGTAGTTCATTGTTTACTTACCTCACCAGAAGACTCAGTAGTTCATTGTTTACTTACCTCACCAGAAGATTCAGTAGTTCATTGTTTACTTACCTCACCAGAAGATTCAGTAGTTCATTGTTTACTTACCTCACCAGAAGACTCAGTAGTTCATTGTTTACTTACCTCACCAGAAGATTCAGTAGTTCATTGTTTACTTACCTCACCAGAAGATTCAGTAGTTCATTGTTTACTTACCTCACCAGAAGACTCAGTAGTTCATTGTTTACTTACCTCACCAGAAGATTCAGTAGTTCATTGTTTACTTACCTCACCAGAAGATTCAGTAGTTCATTGTTTACTTACCTCAGAAGATTCAGTAGTTCATTGTTTACTTACCTCAGAAGATTCAGTAGTTCATTGTTTACTTACCTCACCAGAAGATTCAGTAGTTCATTGTTTACTTACCTCAGAAGATTCAGTAGTTCATTGTTTACTTACCTCACCAGAAGACTCAGTAGTTCATTGTTTACTTACCGCACCAGAAGATTCAGTAGTTCATTGTTTACTTCCTCACCAGAAGATTCAGTAGTTCATTGTTTACTTCCTCACCAGAAGACTCAGTAGTTCATTGTTTACTTACCTCAGAAGATTCAGTAGTTCATTGTTTACTTACCTCACCAGAAGACTCAGTAGTTCATTGTTTACTTACCTCACCAGAAGACTCAGTAGTTCATTGTTTACTTACCGCACCAGAAGATTCAGTAGTTCATTGTTTACTTACCTCACCAGAAGACTCAGTAGTTCATTGTTTACTTACCTCACCAGAAGACTCAGTAGTTCATTGTTTACTTACCACACCAGAAGATTCAGTAGTTCATTGTTTACTTACCTTACCAGAAGACTCAGTAGTTCATTGTTTACTTACCTCACCAGAAGATTCAGTAGTTCATTGTTTACTTACCGCACCAGAAGATTCAGTAGTTCATTGTTTACTTACCTCACCAGAAGATTCAGTAGTTCATTGTTTACTTACCTCACCAGAAGACTCAGTAGTTCATTGTTTACTTACCGCACCAGAAGACTCAGTAGTTCATTGTTTACTTACCTCACCAGAAGACTCAGTAGTTCATTGTTTACTTACCTCAGAAGATTCAGTAGTTCATTGTTTACTTACCTCACCAGAAGACTCAGTAGTTCATTGTTTACTTACCTCAGAAGATTCAGTAGTTCATTGTTCACTTACCTCACCAGAAGACTCAGTAGTTCATTGTTTACTTACCTCACCAGAAGATTCAGTAGTTCATTGTTTACTTACCTCACCAGAAGACTCAGTAGTTCATTGTTTACTTACCGCACCAGAAGATTCAGTAGTTCATTGTTTACTTACCTTACCAGAAGACTCAGTAGTTCATTGTTTACTTACCTCACCAGAAGACTCAGTAGTTCATTGTTTACTTACCTTACCAGAAGACTCAGTAGTTCATTGTTTACTTACCTCACCAGAAGATTCAGTAGTTCATTGTTTACTTACCTCAGAAGATTCAGTAGTTCATTGTTTACTTACCTCAGAAGATTCAGTAGTTCATTGTTTACTTACCTCAGAAGATTCAGTAGTTCATTGTTTACTTACCTCAGAATATTCAGTAGTTCATTGTTTACTTACCTCACCAGAAGATTCAGTAGTTCATTGTTTACTTACCTCACCAGAAGACTCAGTAGTTCCTTGTTTACTTACCTCACCAGAAGATTCAGTAGTTCATTGTTTACTTACCTCACCAGAAGATTCAGTAGTTCATTGTTTACTTACCTCACCAGAAGACTCAGTAGTTCATTGTTTACTTACCTCACCAGAAGATTCAGTAGTTCATTGTTTACTTACCTCACCAGAAGATTCAGTAGTTCATTGTTTACTTACCTTACCAGAAGATTCAGTAGTTCATTGTTTACTTACCTCAGAAGATTCAGTAGTTCATTGTTTACTTACCTCACCAGAAGATTCAGTAGTTCATTGTTTACTTACCTCAGAAGATTCAGTAGTTCATTGTTTACTTACCTCACCAGAAGACTCAGTAGTTCATTGTTTACTTACCGCACCAGAAGATTCAGTAGTTCATTGTTTACTTCCTCACCAGAAGATTCAGTAGTTCATTGTTTACTTCCTCATTAGAAGACTCAGTAGTTCATTGTTTACTTACCTCAGAAGATTCAGTAGTTCATTGTTTACTTACCTCACCAGAAGACTCAGTAGTTCATTGTTTACTTACCTCAGAAGATTCAGTAGTTCATTGTTTACTTACCTCACCTGAAGACTCAGTAGTTCATTGTTTACTTACCTCACCAGAAGATTCAGTAGTTCATTGTTTACTTACCTCACCAGAAGACTCAGTAGTTCATAGTTTACTTACCGCACCAGAAGATTCAGTAGTTCATTGTTTACTTACCTTACCAGAAGACTCAGTAGTTCATTGTTTACTTACCTCACCAGAAGACTCAGTTGTTCATTGTTTACTTACCTTACCAGAAGACTCAGTAGTTCATTGTTTACTTACCTTACCAGAAGACTCAGTAGTTCATTGTTTACTTACCTCACCAGAAGATTCAGTAGTTCATTGTTTACTTACCTCACCAGAAGATTCAGTAGTTCATTGTTTACTTACCTCACCAGAAGACTCAGTAGTTCATTGTTTACTTACCTCACCAGAAGATTCAGTAGTTCATTGTTTACTTACCGCACCAGAAGACTCAGTAGTTCATTGTTTACTTACCTCACCAGAAGACTCAGTAGTTCATTGTTTACTTACCTTACCAGAAGACTCAGTAGTTCATTGTTTACTTACCTCACCAGAAGACTCAGTAGTTCATTGTTTACTTACCTCACCAGAAGACTCAGTAGTTCATTGTTTACTTACCTCACCAGAAGACTCAGTAGTTCATTGTTTACTTACCTCACCAGAAGATTCAGTAGTTCATTGTTTACTTACCTCACCAAAAGACTCAGTAGTTCATTGTTTACTTACCTCAGAAGATTCAGTAGTTCATTGTTTACTTACCTCAGAAGATTCAGTAGTTCATTGTTTACTTACCTCACCAGAAGATTCAGTAGTTCATTGTTTACTTACCTCAGAAGATTCAGTAGTTCATTGTTTACTTACCTCACCAGAAGACTCAGTAGTTCATTGTTTACTTACCTCACCAGAAGACTCAGTAGTTCATTGTTTACTTACCTCACCAGAAGACTCAGTAGTTCATTGTTTACTTACCTCACCAGAAGACTCAGTAGTTCATTGTTTACTTACCTCACCAGAAGACTCAGTAGTTCATTGTTTACTTACCTCACCAGAAGACTCAGTAGTTCATTGTTTACTTACCTCACCAGAAGACTCAGTAGTTCATTGTTTACTTACCTCACCAGAAGATTCAGTAGTTCATTGTTTACTTACCTCACCAGAAGATTCAGTAGTTCATTGTTTACTTACCTCACCAGAAGATTCAGTAGTTCATTGTTTACTTACCTCACCAGAAGATTCAGTAGTTCATTGTTTACTTACCTCACCAGAAGATTCAGTAGTTCATTGTTTACTTACCTCACCAGAAGATTCAGTAGTTCATTGTTTACTTACCTCAGAAGATTCAGTAGTTCATTGTTTACTTACCTCAGAAGATTCAGTAGTTCATTGTTTACTTACCTCACCAGAAGATTCAGTAGTTCATTGTTTACTTACCTCAGAAGATTCAGTAGTTCATTGTTTACTTACCTCACCAGAAGATTCAGTAGTTCATTGTTTACTTACCTCACCAGAAGACTCAGTAGTTCATTGTTTACTTACCTCACCAGAAGACTCAGTAGTTCATTGTTTACTTACCTCACCAGAAGATTCAGTAGTTCATTGTTTACTTACCTCACCAGAAGATTCAGTAGTTCATTGTTTACTTACCTCACCAGAAGATTCAGTAGTTCATTGTTTACTTACCTCACCAGAAGATTCAGTAGTTCATTGTTTACTTACCTCAGAAGATTCAGTAGTTCATTGTTTACTTACCTCAGAAGATTCAGTAGTTCATTGTTTACTTACCTCACCAGAAGACTCAGTAGTTCATTGTTTACTTACCTCAGAAGATTCAGTAGTTCATTGTTTACTTACCTCACCAGAAGATTCAGTAGTTCATTGTTTACTTACCTTACCAGAAGATTCAGTAGTTCATTGTTTACTTACCTCACCAGAAGATTCAGTAGTTCATTGTTTACTTACCTCACCAGAAGACTCAGTAGTTCATTGTTTACTTACCTCAGAAGATTCAGTAGTTCATTGTTTACTTACCTCACCAGAAGACTCAGTAGTTCATTGTTTACTTACCTCACCAGAAGACTCAGTAGTTCATTGTTTACTTACCTCACCAGAAGATTCAGTAGTTCATTGTTTACTTACCTCAGAAGATTCAGTAGTTCATTGTTTACTTACCTCACCAGAAGATTCAGTAGTTCATTGTTTACTTACCTCAGAAGATTCAGTAGTTCATTGTTTACTTACCTCAGAAGATTCAGTAGTTCATTGTTTACTTACCTCACCAGAAGATTCAGTAGTTCATTGTTTACTTACCTCACCAGAAGATTCAGTAGTTCATTGTTTACTTACCTCACCAGAAGACTCAGTAGTTCATTGTTTACTTACCTCACCAGAAGATTCAGTAGTTCATTGTTTACTTACCTCACCAGAAGATTCAGTAGTTCATTGTTTACTTACCTCACCAGAAGACTCAGTAGTTCATTGTTTACTTACCTCACCAGAAGATTCAGTAGTTCATTGTTTACTTACCTCAGAAGATTCAGTAGTTCATTGTTTACTTACCTCAGAAGACTCAGTAGTTCATTGTTTACTTACCCAGAAGATTCAGTAGTTCATTGTTTACTTACCTCAGAAGACTCAGTAGTTCATTGTTTACTTACCTCACCAGAAGATTCAGTAGTTCATTGTTTACTTACCTCACCAGAAGATTCAGTAGTTCATTGTTTACTTACCTCACCAGAAGATTCAGTAGTTCATTGTTTACTTACCTCACCAGAAGATTCAGTAGTTCATTGTTTACTTACCTCACCAGAAGACTCAGTAGTTCATTGTTTACTTACCTCACCAGAAGATTCAGTAGTTCATTGTTTACTTACCTCAGAAGATTCAGTAGTTCATTGTTTACTTACCTCACCAGAAGATTCAGTAGTTCATTGTTTACTTACCTCACCAGAAGATTCAGTAGTTCATTGTTTACTTACCTCACCAGAAGACTCAGTAGTTCATTGTTTACTTACCTCAGAAGATTCAGTAGTTCATTGTTTACTTACCTCACCAGAAGACTCAGTAGTTCATTGTTTACTTACCTCACCAGAAGATTCAGTAGTTCATTGTTTACTTACCTCACCAGAAGATTCAGTAGTTCATTGTTTACTTACCTCACCAGAAGACTCAGTAGTTCATTGTTTACTTACCTCAGAAGATTCAGTAGTTCATTGTTTACTTACCTCACCAGAAGACTCAGTAGTTCATTGTTTACTTACCTCACCAGAAGATTCAGTAGTTCATTGTTTACTTACCTCACCAGAAGACTCAGTAGTTCATTGTTTACTTACCTCACCAGAAGATTCAGTAGTTCATTGTTTACTTACCTCACCAGAAGACTCAGTAGTTCATTGTTTACTTACCTCACCAGAAGATTCAGTAGTTCATTGTTTACTTACCTCACCAGAAGACTCAGTAGTTCATTGTTTACTTACCTCACCAGAAGACTCAGTAGTTCATTGTTTACTTACCTCACCAGAAGATTCAGTAGTTCATTGTTTACTTACCTCACCAGAAGATTCAGTAGTTCATTGTTTACTTACCTCACCAGAAGATTCAGTAGTTCATTGTTTACTTACCTCACCAGAAGATTCAGTAGTTCATTGTTTACTTACCTCACCAGAAGACTCAGTAGTTCATTGTTTACTTACCTCACCAGAAGATTCAGTAGTTCATTGTTTACTTACCTCACCAGAAGATTCAGTAGTTCATTGTTTACTTACCTCACCAGAAGATTCAGTAGTTCATTGTTTACTTACCTCACCAGAAGATTCAGTAGTTCATTGTTTACTTACCTCACCAGAAGATTCAGTAGTTCATTGTTTACTTACCTCACCAGAAGATTCAGTAGTTCATTGTTTACTTACCTCACCAGAAGATTCAGTAGTTCATTGTTTACTTACCTCACCAGAAGATTCAGTAGTTCATTGTTTACTTACCTCACCAGAAGATTCAGTAGTTCATTGTTTACTTACCTCAGAAGATTCAGTAGTTCATTGTTTACTTACCTCAGAAGATTCAGTAGTTCATTGTTTACTTACCTCACCAGAAGATTCAGTAGTTCATTGTTTACTTACCTCAGAAGATTCAGTAGTTCATTGTTTACTTACCTCACCAGAAGATTCAGTAGTTCATTGTTTACTTACCTCACCAGAAGATTCAGTAGTTCATTGTTTACTTACCTCACCAGAAGACTCAGTAGTTCATTGTTTACTTACCTCACCAGAAGATTCAGTAGTTCATTGTTTACTTACCTCACCAGAAGATTCAGTAGTTCATTGTTTACTTACCTCACCAGAAGACTCAGTAGTTCATTGTTTACTTACCTCACCAGAAGATTCAGTAGTTCATTGTTTACTTACCTCACCAGAAGATTCAGTAGTTCATTGTTTACTTACCTCAGAAGATTCAGTAGTTCATTGTTTACTTACCTCACCAGAAGATTCAGTAGTTCATTGTTTACTTACCTCACCAGAAGATTCAGTAGTTCATTGTTTACTTACCTCACCAGAAGATTCAGTAGTTCATTGTTTACTTACCTCACCAGAAGACTCAGTAGTTCATTGTTTACTTACCTCACCAGAAGATTCAGTAGTTCATTGTTTACTTACCTCACCAGAAGATTCAGTAGTTCATTGTTTACTTACCTCACCAGAAGATTCAGTAGTTCATTGTTTACTTACCTCACCAGAAGATTCAGTAGTTCATTGTTTACTTACCTCACCAGAAGACTCAGTAGTTCATTGTTTACTTACCTCACCAGAAGACTCAGTAGTTCATTGTTTACTTACCTCACCAGAAGACTCAGTAGTTCATTGTTTACTTACCTCACCAGAAGACTCAGTAGTTCATTGTTTACTTACCTCACCAGAAGATTCAGTAGTTCATTGTTTACTTACCTCAGAAGATTCAGTAGTTCATTGTTTACTTACCTCAGAAGATTCAGTAGTTCATTGTTTACTTACCTCACCAGAAGACTCAGTAGTTCATTGTTTACTTACCTCAGAAGATTCAGTAGTTCATTGTTTACTTACCTCACCAGAAGACTCAGTAGTTCATTGTTTACTTACCTACCAGAAGATTCAGTAGTTCATTGTTTACTTACCTCAGAAGATTCAGTAGTTCATTGTTTACTTACCTCAGAAGATTCAGTAGTTCATTGTTTACTTACCTCAGAAGATTCAGTAGTTCATTGTTTACTTACCTCACCAGAAGATTCAGTAGTTCATTGTTTACTTACCTCACCAGAAGACTCAGTAGTTCATTGTTTACTTACCTCACCAGAAGACTCAGTAGTTCATTGTTTACTTACCTCACCAGAAGATTCAGTAGTTCATTGTTTACTTACCTCACCAGAAGATTCAGTAGTTCATTGTTTACTTACCTCACCAGAAGATTCAGTAGTTCATTGTTTACTTACCTCACCAGAAGATTCAGTAGTTCATTGTTTACTTACCTCACCAGAAGATTCAGTAGTTCATTGTTTACTTACCTCAGAAGATTCAGTAGTTCATTGTTTACTTACCTCAGAAGATTCAGTAGTTCATTGTTTACTTACCTCACCAGAAGATTCAGTAGTTCATTGTTTACTTACCTCAGAAGATTCAGTAGTTCATTGTTTACTTACCTCACCAGAAGATTCAGTAGTTCATTGTTTACTTACCTCACCAGAAGACTCAGTAGTTCATTGTTTACTTACCTCACCAGAAGATTCAGTAGTTCATTGTTTACTTACCTCACCAGAAGATTCAGTAGTTCATTGTTTACTTACCTACCAGAAGATTCAGTAGTTCATTGTTTACTTACCTCACCAGAAGACTCAGTAGTTCATTGTTTACTTACCTCACCAGAAGATTCAGTAGTTCATTGTTTACTTACCTCAGAAGATTCAGTAGTTCATTGTTTACTTACCTCACCAGAAGACTCAGTAGTTCATTGTTTACTTACCTCACCAGAAGATTCAGTAGTTCATTGTTTACTTCCTCACCAGAAGATTCAGTAGTTCATTGTTTACTTCCTCACCAGAAGACTCAGTAGTTCATTGTTTACTTACCTCAGAAGATTCAGTAGTTCATTGTTTACTTACCTCACCAGAAGACTCAGTAGTTCATTGTTTACTTACCTTACCAGAAGACTCAGTAGTTCATTGTTTACTTACCTCACCTGAAGACTCAGTAGTTCATTGTTTACTTACCTCACCAGAAGATTCAGTAGTTCATTGTTTACTTACCTCACCAGAAGACTCAGTAGTTCATTGTTTACTTACCGCACCAGAAGATTCAGTAGTTCATTGTTTACTTACCTTACCAGAAGACTCAGTAGTTCATTGTTTACTTACCTCACCAGAAGACTCAGTAGTTCATTGTTTACTTACCTTACCAGAAGACTCAGTAGTTCATTGTTTACTTACCTTACCAGAAGACTCAGTAGTTCATTGTTTACTTACCTCACCAGAAGATTCAGTAGTTCATTGTTTACTTACCTCACCAGAAGATTCAGTAGTTCATTGTTTACTTACCTCACCAGAAGACTCAGTAGTTCATTGTTTACTTACCTCACCAGAAGATTCAGTAGTTCATTGTTTACTTACCGCACCAGAAGACTCAGTAGTTCATTGTTTACTTACCTCACCAGAAGACTCAGTAGTTCATTGTTTACTTACCTTACCAGAAGACTCAGTAGTTCATTGTTTACTTACCTCACCAGAAGACTCAGTAGTTCATTGTTTACTTACCTCACCAGAAGACTCAGTAGTTCATTGTTTACTTACCTCACCAGAAGACTCAGTAGTTCATTGTTTACTTACCTCACCAGAAGATTCAGTAGTTCATTGTTTACTTACCTCACCAAAAGACTCAGTAGTTCATTGTTTACTTACCTCAGAAGATTCAGTAGTTCATTGTTTACTTACCTCAGAAGATTCAGTAGTTCATTGTTTACTTACCTCACCAGAAGATTCAGTAGTTCATTGTTTACTTACCTCAGAAGATTCAGTAGTTCATTGTTTACTTACCTCACCAGAAGACTCAGTAGTTCATTGTTTACTTACCTCACCAGAAGACTCAGTAGTTCATTGTTTACTTACCTCACCAGAAGACTCAGTAGTTCATTGTTTACTTACCTCACCAGAAGACTCAGTAGTTCATTGTTTACTTACCTCACCAGAAGACTCAGTAGTTCATTGTTTACTTACCTCACCAGAAGACTCAGTAGTTCATTGTTTACTTACCTTACCAGAAGACTCAGTAGTTCATTGTTTACTTACCTCACCAGAAGATTCAGTAGTTCATTGTTTACTTACCTCAGAAGATTCAGTAGTTCATTGTTTACTTACCTCACCAGAAGATTCAGTAGTTCATTGTTTACTTACCTCACCAGAAGATTCAGTAGTTCATTGTTTACTTACCTCACCAGAAGATTCAGTAGTTCATTGTTTACTTACCTCACCAGAAGACTCAGTAGTTCATTGTTTACTTACCTCACCAGAAGATTCAGTAGTTCATTGTTTACTTACCTCACCAGAAGATTCAGTAGTTCATTGTTTACTTACCTCACCAGAAGATTCAGTAGTTCATTGTTTACTTACCTCACCAGAAGACTCAGTAGTTCATTGTTTACTTACCTCACCAGAAGACTCAGTAGTTCATTGTTTACTTACCTCACCAGAAGACTCAGTAGTTCATTGTTTACTTACCTCACCAGAAGACTCAGTAGTTCATTGTTTACTTACCTTACCAGAAGACTCAGTAGTTCATTGTTTACTTACCTCACCAGAAGATTCAGTAGTTCATTGTTTTCTTACCTCAGAAGATTCAGTAGTTCATTGTTTACTTACCTCAGAAGATTCAGTAGTTCATTGTTTACTTACCTCACCAGAAGACTCAGTAGTTCATTGTTTACTTACCTCAGAAGATTCAGTAGTTCATTGTTTACTTACCTCACCAGAAGACTCAGTAGTTCATTGTTTACTTACCTTACCAGAAGACTCAGTAGTTCATTGTTTACTTACCTCAGAAGATTCAGTAGTTCATTGTTTACTTACCTCAGAAGATTCAGTAGTTCATTGTTTACTTACCTCAGAAGATTCAGTAGTTCATTGTTTACTTACCTCACCAGAAGACTCAGTAGTTCATTGTTTACTTACCTCACCAGAAGACTCAGTAGTTCATTGTTTACTTACCTCACCAGAAGACTCAGTAGTTCATTGTTTACTTACCTCACCAGAAGATTCAGTAGTTCATTGTTTACTTACCTCACCAGAAGACTCAGTAGTTCATTGTTTACTTACCTCACCAGAAGACTCAGTAGTTCATTGTTTACTTACCTCACCAGAAGATTCAGTAGTTCATTGTTTACTTACCTCACCAGAAGATTCAGTAGTTCATTGTTTACTTACCTCAGAAGATTCAGTAGTTCATTGTTTACTTACCTCAGAAGATTCAGTAGTTCATTGTTTACTTACCTCACCAGAAGATTCAGTAGTTCATTGTTTACTTACCTCAGAAGATTCAGTAGTTCATTGTTTACTTACCTCACCAGAAGACTCAGTAGTTCATTGTTTGCTTACCGCACCAGAAGATTCAGTAGTTCATTGTTTACTTCCTCACCAGAAGATTCAGTAGTTCATTGTTTACTTCCTCACCAGAAGACTCAGTAGTTCATTGTTTACTTACCTCAGAAGATTCAGTAGTTCATTGTTTACTTACCTCACCAGAAGACTCAGTAGTTCATTGTTTACTTACCTCACCAGAAGACTCAGTAGTTCATTGTTTACTTACCGCACCAGAAGATTCAGTAGTTCATTGTTTACTTACCTCACCAGAAGACTCAGTAGTTCATTGTTTACTTACCTCACCAGAAGACTCAGTAGTTCATTGTTTACTTACCGCACCAGAAGATTCAGTAGTTCATTGTTTACTTACCTTACCAGAAGACTCAGTAGTTCATTGTTTACTTACCTCACCAGAAGATTCAGTAGTTCATTGTTTACTTTCCGCACCAGAAGATTCAGTAGTTCATTGTTTACTTACCTCACCAGAAGATTCAGTAGTTCATTGTTTACTTACCTCACCAGAAGACTCAGTAGTTCATTGTTTACTTACCGCACCAGAAGACTCAGTAGTTCATTGTTTACTTACCTCACCAGAAGACTCAGTAGTTCATTGTTTACTTACCTCAGAAGATTCAGTAGTTCATTGTTTACTTACCTCACCAGAAGACTCAGTAGTTCATTGTTTACTTACCTCAGAAGATTCAGTAGTTCATTGTTTACTTACCTCACCAGAAGACTCAGTAGTTCATTGTTTACTTACCTCACCAGAAGATTCAGTAGTTCATTGTTTACTTACCTCACCAGAAGACTCAGTAGTTCATTGTTTACTTACCGCACCAGAAGATTCAGTAGTTCATTGTTTACTTACCTTACCAGAAGACTCAGTAGTTCATTGTTTACTTACCTCACCAGAAGACTCAGTAGTTCATTGTTTACTTACCTTACCAGAAGACTCAGTAGTTCATTGTTTACTTACCTCACCAGAAGACTCAGTAGTTCATTGTTTACTTACCTTACCAGAAGACTCAGTAGTTCATTGTTTACTTACCTCACCAGAAGATTCAGTAGTTCATTGTTTACTTACCTCACCAGAAGACTCAGTAGTTCATTGTTTACTTACCTCACCAGAAGACTCAGTAGTTCATTGTTTACTTACCTCACCAGAAGATTCAGTAGTTCATTGTTTACTTACCTTACCAGAAGACTCAGTAGTTCATTGTTTACTTACCTCAGAAGATTCAGTAGTTCATTGTTTACTTACCTCACCAGAAGATTCAGTAGTTCATTGTTTACTTACCTCACCAGAAGATTCAGTAGTTCATTGTTTATTTACCTCACCAGAAGATTCAGTAGTTCATTGTTTACTTACCTCACCAGAAGATTCAGTAGTTCATTGTTTACTTACCTTACCAGAAGATTCAGTAGTTCATTGTTTACTTACCTCACCAGAAGATTCAGTAGTTCATTGTTTACTTACCTCACCAGAAGATTCAGTAGTCATTGTTTACTTACCTCAGAAGATTCAGTAGTTCATTGTTTACTTACCTCAGAAGATTCAGTAGTTCATTGTTTATTTACCTCAGAAGATTCAGTAGTTCATTGTTTACTTACCTCAGAAGATTCAGTAGTTCATTGTTTACTTACCTCAGAAGATTCAGTAGTTCATTGTTTACTTACCTCACCAGAAGATTCAGTAGTTCATTGTTTACTTACCTCACCAGAAGACTCAGTAGTTCATTGTTTACTTACCTCACCAGAAGATTCAGTAGTTCATTGTTTACTTACCTCACCAGAAGATTCAGTAGTTCATTGTTTACTTACCTCACCAGAAGACTCAGTAGTTCATTGTTTACTTACCTCACCAGAAGATTCAGTAGTTCATTGTTTACTTACCTCACCAGAAGATTCAGTAGTTCATTGTTTACTTACCTCACCAGAAGACTCAGTAGTTCATTGTTTACTTACCTCACCAGAAGATTCAGTAGTTCATTGTTTACTTACCTCACCAGAAGATTCAGTAGTTCATTGTTTACTTACCTCAGAAGATTCAGTAGTTCATTGTTTACTTACCTCACCAGAAGACTCAGTAGTTCATTGTTTACTTACCGCACCAGAAGATTCAGTAGTTCATTGTTTACTTCCTCACCAGAAGATTCAGTAGTTCATTGTTTACTTCCTCACCAGAAGACTCAGTAGTTCATTGTTTACTTACCTCAGAAGATTCAGTAGTTCATTGTTTACTTACCTCACCAGAAGACTCAGTAGTTCATTGTTTACTTACCTCACCAGAAGACTCAGTAGTTCATTGTTTACTTACCGCACCAGAAGATTCAGTAGTTCATTGTTTACTTACCTCACCAGAAGACTCAGTAGTTCATTGTTTACTTACCTCACCACAAGACTCAGTAGTTCATTGTTTACTTACCGCACCAGAAGATTCAGTAGTTCATTGTTTACTTACCTTACCAGAAGACTCAGTAGTTCATTGTTTACTTACCTCACCAGAAGATTCAGTAGTTCATTGTTTACTTACCGCACCAGAAGATTCAGTAGTTCATTGTTTACTTACCTCACCAGAAGATTCAGTAGTTCATTGTTTACTTACCTCACCAGAAGACTCAGTAGTTCATTGTTTACTTACCGCACCAGAAGACTCAGTAGTTCATTGTTTACTTACCTCACCAGAAGACTCAGTAGTTCATTGTTTACTTACCTCAGAAGATTCAGTAGTTCATTGTTTACTTACCTCACCAGAAGACTCAGTAGTTCATTGTTTACTTACCTCAGAAGATTCAGTAGTTCATTGTTTACTTACCTCACCAGAAGACTCAGTAGTTCATTGTTTACTTACCGCACCAGAAGATTCAGTAGTTCATTGTTTACTTACCTCACCAGAAGATTCAGTAGTTCATTGTTTACTTACCTCACCAGAAGACTCAGTAGTTCATTGTTTACTTACCGCACCAGAAGACTCAGTAGTTCATTGTTTACTTACCTCACCAGAAGACTCAGTAGTTCATTGTTTACTTACCTCAGAAGATTCAGTAGTTCATTGTTTACTTACCTCACCAGAAGACTCAGTAGTTCATTGTTTACTTACCTCAGAAGATTCAGTAGTTCATTGTTTACTTACCTCACCAGAAGACTCAGTAGTTCATTGTTTACTTACCGCACCAGAAGATTCAGTAGTTCATTGTTTACTTACCTTACCAGAAGACTCAGTAGTTCATTGTTTACTTACCTCACCAGAAGACTCAGTAGTTCATTGTTTACTTACCTTACCAGAAGACTCAGTAGTTCATTGTTTACTTACCTCACCAGAAGATTCAGTAGTTCATTGTTTACTTACCTCAGAAGATTCAGTAGTTCATTGTTTACTTACCTCAGAAGATTCAGTAGTTCATTGTTTACTTACCTCAGAAGATTCAGTAGTTCATTGTTTACTTACCTCAGAAGATTCAGTAGTTCATTGTTTACTTACCTCACCAGAAGATTCAGTAGTTCATTGTTTACTTACCTCACCAGAAGACTCAGTAGTTCCTTGTTTACTTACCTCACCAGAAGATTCAGTAGTTCATTGTTTACTTACCTCACCAGAAGATTCAGTAGTTCATTGTTTACTTACCTCACCAGAAGACTCAGTAGTTCATTGTTTACTTACCTCACCAGAAGATTCAGTAGTTCATTGTTTACTTACCTCACCAGAAGATTCAGTAGTTCATTGTTTACTTACCTTACCAGAAGATTCAGTAGTTCATTGTTTACTTACCTCAGAAGATTCAGTAGTTCATTGTTTACTTACCTCACCAGAAGATTCAGTAGTTCATTGTTTACTTACCTCAGAAGATTCAGTAGTTCATTGTTTACTTACCTCACCAGAAGACTCAGTAGTTCATTGTTTACTTACCGCACCAGAAGATTCAGTAGTTCATTGTTTACTTCCTCACCAGAAGATTCAGTAGTTCATTGTTTACTTCCTCACCAGAAGACTCAGTAGTTCATTGTTTACTTACCTCAGAAGATTCAGTAGTTCATTGTTTACTTACCTCACCAGAAGACTCAGTAGTTCATTGTTTACTTACCTCAGAAGATTCAGTAGTTCATTGTTTACTTACCTCACCTGAAGACTCAGTAGTTCATTGTTTACTTACCTCACCAGAAGATTCAGTAGTTCATTGTTTACTTACCTCACCAGAAGACTCAGTAGTTCATTGTTTACTTACCGCACCAGAAGATTCAGTAGTTCATTGTTTACCTACCTTACCAGAAGACTCAGTAATTCATTGTTTACTTACCTCACCAGAAGACTCAGTTGTTCATTGTTTACTTACCTTTCCAGAAGACTCAGTAGTTCATTGTTTACTTACCTTACCAGAAGACTCAGTAGTTCATTGTTTACTTACCTCACCAGAAGATTCAGTAGTTCATTGTTTACTTACCTCACCAGAAGATTCAGTAGTTCATTGTTTACTTACCTCACCAGAAGACTCAGTAGTTCATTGTTTACTTACCTCACCAGAAGATTCAGTAGTTCATTGTTTACTTACCGCACCAGAAGACTCAGTAGTTCATTGTTTACTTACCTCACCAGAAGACTCAGTAGTTCATTGTTTACTTACCTTACCAGAAGACTCAGTAGTTCATTGTTTACTTACCTCACCAGAAGACTCAGTAGTTCATTGTTTACTTACCTCACCAGAAGACTCAGTAGTTCATTGTTTACTTACCTCACCAGAAGACTCAGTAGTTCATTGTTTACTTACCTCACCAGAAGACTCAGTAGTTCATTGTTTACTTACCTCACCAGAAGACTCAGTAGTTCATTGTTTACTTACCTCACCAGAAGACTCAGTAGTTCATTGTTTACTTACCTTACCAGAAGACTCAGTAGTTCATTGTTTACTTACCTCACCAGAAGATTCAGTAGTTCATTGTTTACTTACCTCAGAAGATTCAGTAGTTCATTGTTTACTTACCTCACCAGAAGATTCAGTAGTTCATTGTTTACTTACCTCACCAGAAGATTCAGTAGTTCATTGTTTACTTACCTCACCAGAAGATTCAGTAGTTCATTGTTTACTTACCTCACCAGAAGACTCAGTAGTTCATTGTTTACTTACCTCACCAGAAGATTCAGTAGTTCATTGTTTACTTACCTCACCAGAAGATTCAGTAGTTCATTGTTTACTTACCTCACCAGAAGACTCAGTAGTTCATTGTTTACTTACCTCACCAGAAGACTCAGTAGTTCATTGTTTACTTACCTCACCAGAAGACTCAGTAGTTCATTGTTTACTTACCTCACCAGAAGACTCAGTAGTTCATTGTTTACTTACCTTACCAGAAGACTCAGTAGTTCATTGTTTACTTACCTCACCAGAAGATTCAGTAGTTCATTGTTTTCTTACCTCAGAAGATTCAGTAGTTCATTGTTTACTTACCTCAGAAGATTCAGTAGTTCATTGTTTACTTACCTCACCAGAAGACTCAGTAGTTCATTGTTTACTTACCTTACCAAAAGACTCAGTAGTTCATTGTTTACTTACCTCAGAAGATTCAGTAGTTCATTGTTTACTTACCTCAGAAGATTCAGTAGTTCATTGTTTACTTACCTCACCAGAAGACTCAGTAGTTCATTGTTTACTTACCTCACCAGAAGACTCAGTAGTTCATTGTTTACTTACCTCACCAGAAGACTCAGTAGTTCATTGTTTACTTACCGCACCAGAAGATTCAGTAGTTCATTGTTTACTTACCTCACCAGAAGACTCAGTAGTTCATTGTTTACTTACCTCACCAGAAGACTCAGTAGTTCATTGTTTACTTACCTCACCAGAAGATTCAGTAGTTCATTGTTTACTTACCACACCAGAAGACTCAGTAGTTCATTGTTTACTTACCTCACCAGAAGACTCAGTAGTTCATTGTTTACTTACCTTACCAGAAGACTCAGTAGTTCATTGTTTACTTACCTCACCACTAGACTCAGTAGTTCATTGTTTACTTACCTCACCAGAAGACTCAGTAGTTCATTGTTTACTTACCTCACCAGAAGACTCAGTAGTTCATTGTTTACTTACCTCACCAGAAGATTCAGTAGTTCATTGTTTACTTACCTCACCAGAAGATTCAGTAGTTCATTGTTTACTTACCTCACCAAAAGACTCAGTAGTTCATTGTTTACTTACCTCAGAAGATTCAGTAGTTCATTGTTTACTTACCTCAGAAGATTCAGTAGTTCATTGTTTACTTACCTCACCAGAAGATTCAGTAGTTCATTGTTTACTTACCTCAGAAGATTCAGTAGTTCATTGTTTACTTACCTCACCAGAAGACTCAGTAGTTCATTGTTTACTTACCTCACCAGAAGACTCAGTAGTTCATTGTTTACTTACCTCACCAGAAGACTCAGTAGTTCATTGTTTACTTACCTCACCAGAAGACTCAGTAGTTCATTGTTTACTTACCTCACCAGAAGACTCAGTAGTTCATTGTTTACTTACCTTACCAGAAGACTCAGTAGTTCATTGTTTACTTACCTCACCAGAAGATTCAGTAGTTCATTGTTTACTTACCTCAGAAGATTCAGTAGTTCATTGTTTACTTACCTCACCAGAAGATTCAGTAGTTCATTGTTTACTTACCTCACCAGAAGATTCAGTAGTTCATTGTTTACTTACCTCACCAGAAGATTCAGTAGTTCATTGTTTACTTACCTCACCAGAAGACTCAGTAGTTCATTGTTTACTTACCTCACCAGAAGATTCAGTAGTTCATTGTTTACTTACCTCACCAGAAGATTCAGTAGTTCATTGTTTACTTACCTCACCAGAAGATTCAGTAGTTCATTGTTTACTTACCTCACCAGAAGACTCAGTAGTTCATTGTTTACTTACCTCACCAGAAGACTCAGTAGTTCATTGTTTACTTACCTCACCAGAAGACTCAGTAGTTCATTGTTTACTTACCTCACCAGAAGACTCAGTAGTTCATTGTTTACTTACCTTACCAGAAGACTCAGTAGTTCATTGTTTACTTACCTCACCAGAAGATTCAGTAGTTCATTGTTTTCTTACCTCAGAAGATTCAGTAGTTCATTGTTTACTTACCTCAGAAGATTCAGTAGTTCATTGTTTACTTACCTCACCAGAAGACTCAGTAGTTCATTGTTTACTTACCTCAGAAGATTCAGTAGTTCATTGTTTACTTACCTCACCAGAAGACTCAGTAGTTCATTGTTTACTTACCTTACCAAAAGACTCAGTAGTTCATTGTTTACTTACCTCAGAAGATTCAGTAGTTCATTGTTTACTTACCTGAGAAGATTCAGTAGTTCATTGTTTACTTACCTCAGAAGATTCAGTAGTTCATTGTTTACTTACCTCACCAGAAGACTCAGTAGTTCATTGTTTACTTACCTCACCAGAAGACTCAGTAGTTCATTGTTTACTTACCTCACCAGAAGACTCAGTAGTTCATTGTTTACTTACCGCACCAGAAGATTCAGTAGTTCATTGTTTACTTACCTCACCAGAAGACTCAGTAGTTCATTGTTTACTTACCTCACCAGAAGACTCAGTAGTTCATTGTTTACTTACCTCACCAGAAGATTCAGTAGTTCATTGTGTACTTACCTCACCAGAAGATTCAGTAGTTCATTGTTTACTTACCTCACCAGAAGACTCAGTAGTTCATTGTTTACTTACCTCACCAGAAGACTCAGTAGTTCATTGTTTACTTACCTCACCAGAAGACTCAGTAGTTCATTGTTTACTTACCTCACCAGAAGACTCAGTAGTTCATTGTTTACTTACCTCACCAGAAGACTCAGTAGTTCATTGTTTACTTACCTCACCAGAAGACTCAGTAGTTCATTGTTTACTTACCTCACCAGAAGACTCAGTAGTTCATTGTTTACTTACCTCACCAGAAGATTTTGAGTATTCATAAAAGACAGTGCTTGTGAAAAGCTTTGTGTTTTTTTCTTTGTGAGGTGTTTAGAGAGCAGGTTTTGTTAGCAGTGGGGAGGCAAAGGTACATGACAGCAATGGAGCAGAAGTTTCCAGCAACTCATAGCTAATGGTTTGTGCAAGGATTGGTGAACTAGAACTATCCATACCCTGGTGCACCTCTTTATGCTGCTTCCAACAACAGACTGATTTGTCTAGTGTGGCCAAGTGAGTAAGAGGGAAGACAATCCTGTACTGAAGATGGTTGTGTTGGGCAGAAGGGTGCAAATATCACTGCAAAAAGTGACACAATGCTTTTGTTCCCACACAATGTCCTTTTAAGGGCGAATGATGAAGGATGCATGAGGATAGTGGAACCAAAACAATCCAGGAGATAACTATTCTTTTAGTCATCAGGTGAGCACTGGCAAACAGAGTTCTCAATATGCATGTGTTGTGTACAGCAGCCTTGGTGCTGATGTTCAGCATATTGTTATTATAAACTCTCTGTGACAATCTAGATAATATTATTGAGGCTGTCTAACACCCATTTATTCTTGCTGCTACATCCAGTGAGAGATGGTGGATCCAAGGTGTTAACTGTAAATAATAAAAACAATTAAGAAATTCTACAACTAGACAAATATCAGTAATTAACAGAGACAGAAGAACTCAGAAAATAAAAAAACAGAACTAAACAGTAGGTAAAATAGAATACCAATAGGCAGCCTTGACCTGAAATTGATCTGGTACCTTGTTCACATGTCATGTCTAGTTACCAGATGCAATGAAATTGAAGATCTTTGTGAAACATGTGCTGGTTCTTGGTTGTTTTATTTGTTAGTTAGTCGCCACTTCATAAATTACAATGTCAGTATTTTGTCATAGTTGAGTTTGTCATGAATTGAGGTATATCCATATGGCATTGCCTGGTACTGAAGAAGGTCTCATCATGCTACTTCTTTTCATTTTGTATTTTTAAAAGGAGTTAACAGTTGTCAAGTAGCACTAAACAAGCCCTCACATGGAAAACAGAGTGCAACAGACAAAGAGACAGACTTAGAGAACCACTAAAAAATACACTGAGGTGAGAAGCAACAACAGTGGGTGTTAGTTCCCCTTCTGAGGTAAGAGGCTTGCCCAGAGCCAGGACACATGGCAAGATACAATGTGGGTCATGTGCAGAGTCTGACACTGATGTCAGAAATTATTGGACATGGAGAGTCTAGAATTTCTGCCTTCAGTGTCATCTCCAGCTCTAAAGGAAATAGAAGTACCATTACCGTATTGATGTCAGCAGTAAAGCTTAATACACTAACCTTGTGAGCTACATAGAAGCCAAGACCATCATAACAAAATTGTTGGAACAGCACCAAAGCAACCCTTATGTTGTAGTATAGTCGGGAATGTTATTAAAGCGCACTCTTTTGTGGTAGTATCGACGTCTGTGTCCCAGAGCTAAAGCGTATCCCTCTGTGGTAGAATCGCGGGGACAGCATGGAATCTGGCCATATATAGTAACATGGTAACGTTGGTTTCTCTTTGCCTGAACTAATGAGGGTCTATGTTTGACCTGCACTCTTAAATCTGTTCTCAGATGAGGGACTCTGGTTACTCGTCTTTTATGTGGCAGGCCTCACTCTGCCTATACGGTTGCCTTCACTTCTGCACCTGGAAGAACTGTCTTATGTGTAAACTGGCACGGCAGTACATCGTTATTGCATCATAACTACCATAGGTATAGGAGACCAAGTCACTGAACTCATTGAACGATATTGAAAGCTAGTGATGTTGTTCCAACTCTCCACGTGTTTATTGTCATGACATCAGCCAACAAGGTGCTAGTTACATATACAACAGTGGTATTGAGCATTCTTGCTAAACACAGAGTTGTTCTATATATAGCTCTCTATTACATATTATCTGAAATGAATCATCTTAATGCTTAGCTCATCTCTCATGTGTTTCTTATTTTAACTGTTGCTTGAAATCACTTCCACTATCTACCATCACTTAATATATCTTGTTATTCTCTTCTCTGCAGCTAATCTCTCCACTCTAAACTGTTTCTCCACCACATACTTGAAAACACTTTCTCTATCACTGTACCACCTTGCTCATAACTGCACAAGACCACCAGGGTCTGTGGGTAGAGAAGAGTGCCTCTACGCACCCAAGTGGCTTGCTGACTGACTGACACTTCCCCACGTGCTGCAGCACTGCAATTATTTGCCTGTTCTCCCACCCCATGCTGATAGGTTTTACTCTTTACAGTTGTCCCTCAGAGGGTTTCAACCATACTTCTCATTGGTCAGTTCGAGCGAGACATGTGGATGTGTTGAGACCATCCACAATCATTTTCTCCTTATTTTCCAGAGCTATCAAGGAGCTAACTAAACCAGTTAGCTGAGTTGGCAGTGTTCCCTAGCGTTTGGCTTTTCATTGCAAGGCACTGTGCCACTGAGTACGGGTTCGATTCTGCTTTGGACCATATCTTGTTCTTTGTTTTTTTTTTTTTTCTGTTGTTGATTATTTGTCATTTTTTCCGAGTGCTATAAACATACCTCTTCCTCTGATTTGCTACATCCAGACCATCATTTTCTGCTTCAGAACTCCAGACTTCTAAGCCATCTTTAATACCTAGGAATAACCCACATTAATAAATGCCATTGTGTAACATGGGCCCCAGACCCCAGGACACCTTTTACAGTCATGTAACAACTTTGCTGAACTTCAACATCAAACCTGGCCCCATGACATAGACTTACAGCAAACTTGTGGGGACAAAATGAAGACCTGGAGATGACTAAAAACTTCATTCTGTCGACACAGGAAAATACATAGCTTGACAAAAAGTATCTTGAACACTAGGAGAGAGAGAGGGAGATTTGTTGTTGTTGTTGTTCGCTTTCGTCAGCTTTGACCTCTGACGAAGTCCCACCCACTCAATTTTGTGGGACTGAATTTTGCGTGTAAAGTCTGTTTTATCCCATTACAGGATGCCCCTCGCCATGCAGGCAGATTTATCCGACTTCAGAGGTAGAGGGAGATTTAAAATGTTTTGAAACCTCACAATGTTTCACCATTTTCCTCTTTGAGAAATGCTGTTAGTCAGATGCACATTTTAACAGTTTTGCTGATTAAAGGATGTCGCTACTTGGGGGACAATTATACTCTCGTATATGATGACATCTTCTGAATCACTGAAATACTCTCTCAAGTGGATTTTTAAACCCTTTTCTTTATACTCATTAGCTTTAATGCTTTGATTGGCGTGACTGCACGGCATCCTGATTGCTGAGGTGCACCTTTTGGCTGGTTGCCTCTGTCTTCAGCACTTAAACTTGCTAGAGCAGACTGTGATCTTGTTCGGGTGTAGGAAGGGCTGGCCAGTCTCGGTTTTCAGTCCCTGGTGACTGTTAAGTTCCATCCCCACGACAAGGAGCTGGCCTTGATGGGGTGAATTTATACAGGAAATGACATTGCAGATATATACAACACTTGAGGCGAACGAAAGATAGATAGATAGAAAGCTTTGAGATTAACAGTTTGATTTGGGTCACCTGTTTGTTTTGTATTTTTTTTTTAAACATACCTTTAAGCATTTGAACATAATTTTGTAATTTAATTTTGTGAATTGTTCTTAAACACTTGGACTTTTCTCTGTAATTTCTTTCTTTAATACATCCTTGAGTGCATGTACATGCCATTTAAGTTATTGCCATTAAAATATTGCTTGTGTTTTCAGTTTTTCCTGAGTCAGACAGACTGGCAGCGTCTAGAGTCGGAGACAAATCAGAATGTCCAGAGAGACCAGCTGGAGAACTTTTGCAAAAAATTACCAGTACAGACTAGAACAATTTCAGGCTGTAAGTATGTTGTATGTTTGTACTAGTGTAGACTAGAACAATTTTAGGCTGTAAGTTTGTTGTATGTTTGTACTAGTGTAGACTACAACTATTTCAGGCTGTAAGTTTGTTGCATGTTTGTACTAGTGTAGACTAGAACTATTTCAGGCTGTAAGTTTGTTGTATGTTTGTACTATTGTGGACTAGAACTATTTCAAGCTGTAAGTTTGTTGTATGTTTGTACTAGTGTAGACTAGAACTATTTCAAGCTGTAAGTTTGTTGTATGTTTGTACTAGTGTAGACTAAAACTATTTCAGGCTGTAAGTTTGTTGTATGTTTGTACTAGTGTAGACTAGAACTACTTCAAGCTGTAAGTTTGTTGCATGTTTGTACTAGTGTAGACTAGAACTACTTCAAGCTGTAAGTTTGTTGTATGTTTGTACTAGTGTAGACTAGAACTACTTCAAGCTGTAAGTTTGTTGTATGTTTGTACTAGTGTAGACTAGAACTACTTCAAGCTGTAAGTTTGTTGTATGTTTGTACTAGTGTAGACTAGAACTACTTCAAGCTGTAAGTTTGTTGTATGTTTGTACTAGTGTAGACTAGAACTATTTCAAGCTGTAAGTTTGTTGTATGTTTGTACTAGTGTAGACTAGAACTATTTCAGGCTGTAAGTTTGTTGTATGCTTGTACTAGTGTAGACTAGAACTATTTCAAGCTGTAAGTTTGTTGTATGTTTGTACTAGTGTAGACTAGAACTATTTCAGGCTGTAAGTTTGTTGTATGTTTGTACTAGTGTAGACTAGAACTATTTCAGGCTGTAAGTTTGTTGTATGTTTGTACTAGTGTTTATGTACTTGAAGGATTATTGCAACTTTCACTGAAATTGAAGGTGATCCACTTGTATACAAATATTTGTATATTTTCTGCATTGAGTATCAGTTTATCACATGATTGTAGCCTACCTTTTCTTGTGACAATTACTAAGGTAGTACCTTGAATCGTGCACTGATTGAGTATCATTGTGACAGTTTGACCATGAAATTTTGACAATCTGAAAATAAATGATCAGTTACCAAAGAAGGTTAGAGGGAAATGAACTCTAAATAAAGAAATGAAAGCTTCTTGCTAGAGATCTTAGAAAGAGGTACAGATTGAACAAATTAATTTTGAAAACAAAGTAAAGTAACTACAATTTATCATTATCAGCTATTGTCCAACAAGGAAATAACTCTAGAGGCAAAATGGGCACTCTACAATACAATCTTATCACAATGTTGTGCTACCAATGCCAGACCTTGACCCTAGATGCAAGAACAATAAGTAAAGAAAAATAACCTCTACTGAGATGAAATGTGTTAGACGAATGACAGGAAACAGTCTGAGAGACAAGATCATAAATGAAGAACTGAGAAAAAAGCAAGGAATAACCCCCATTTAATATATAAAGAAACAACAGATACAATAGTTTGGCCACATGACAAGGCAGAAAGATCAAAACACAACATGAGCCTTCTATAAACATTGCAACCCAAGGGCCAACCATGAAAAAGATGGATTAATGGAATATTAGAAACACTAGGAAACATAAGAGCAACAGAGGTGAATAGAAGAGCAAAAGATCACAAATTATATCTCCCCTGGACACTGACTGAAAGGCAAATGAGGAAGGAAAGAAGAAGAAAAAATCATCAAGTTTGATGTCCTTTTCAGAATTTTACATTCACCACATCCCGTCTTCCTGTTCAAGGTCTCCTTGATGTCCTGAAACCACCTTCTTCTTGGTCTGCCCCTGATACATCACCCAGGAACATTGCCTTCTATTATTGTTCTATCCAACCCGCTCTGCCTTTTGACGTGACCATAGTATTTAATTTTCTTTGTAGAATGGTGTTTATAAGCTAGTTTGTTTGTAATGTTTAAATTGTTTAATATGTCTTCATTGATCTTTTTCATTATCCAAGGTATCTTAAGGATTTAACATGTCATTTTTTTTTTTTTTTTTTTTTTTTTTTTTTTTTTTTTAGCGCTTGCCAGCTTTTTTTTTCCTCAGACTAGAAACTGAATTTTGCTTGTAATTCCATTTTCCCCTGGCAGCTGTGTACACAGGGGTCCCTCGCCGCACAGGCAGATAACTCTGACTTCAGAGGTACTCATATTTTTTCCGTCGATGAGTAATTGATGTTTCAAGCCGGGCCTCGCTGCTGAGACCATGGGTGGTTGCCGCAGAGAGAAATCATAAATAAAAATCCCAACTGGTACAGCCAGGATTTGAACCCACAATCTCTCTGTCTCTAGGTTGGCGTCTTGCCTCGAGACCAATCAGCCCCCCAACATGTTATATGAATACAATCAAGTACTGGCATAGGTGATCATGTGTCTTCACAACTTTCTATCTTTACAACTTTTTATCACTTCTGTTGTTGATTTCTTACAAAATCATTTTCTCTCTCTGGTATCTTTTCTCACTGTTTCCCCCTTGTCTCTTTTTCCCAACAATCAGTCCAGTTGTCACAATATATTCCAGCTGTATCCTTCTCATGACATGGCCAAACAGTGATAACTGTTTCTATTAAACATAAAACTGGCAGGACAAATTGATGGCTGTGAGAAAGACAGTGATGTAAGTGGTAAAGAAAAATGAGCTGATAGTTCTATAAGAATATGAATGAAGTGTTTCTCTAATGCAAAAGATGAATCCTATAACTGAGCAGGCAGACTGCATTCTTATTGTTTATCCATCAATGAAACCTGGAGTGTCTACTTCTATGACAACATGGATATGTTGAGTGTCATGATGTTGTGTAAGTGTCTACTTCTATGACAACATGGATATGTTGAGTGTCATGATGTTGTGTAAGTGTCTACTTCAATGACAACATGGATATGTTGAGTGTCATGATGTTGTGTAAGTGTCTACTTCTATGACAACATGGCTATGTTGAGTGTCATGATGTTGTGTAAGTGTCTACTTCAATGACAACATGGATATGTTGAGTGTCATGATGTTGTGTAAGTGTCTACTTCAATGACAACATGGATATGTTGAGTGTCAAGATGTTGTGTAAGTGTCTACTTCAATGACAACATGGCTATGTTGAGTGTCATGATGTTGTGTAAGTGTCTACTTCAATGACAACATGGATATGTTGAGTGTCATGATGTTGTGTGTCTACTTCAATGACAACATGGATATGTTGAGTGTCGTGATGTTGTGTAAGTGTCTACTTCAATGACAACATGAATATGTTGAGTGTCATGATGTTGTGTAAGTGTCTACTTCAATGACAACATGGATATGTTGAGTGTCATGATGTTGTGTAAGTGTCTACTTCAATGACAACATGGATATGTTGAGTGTCATGATGTTGTGTGTCTACTTCAATGACAACATGGCTATGTTGAGTGTCGTGATGTTGTGTAAGTGTCTACTTCAATGACAACATGGATATGTTGAGTGTCATGATGTTCTGTAAGTGTCTACTTCAATGACAACATGGATATGTTGAGTGTCGTGATGTTGTGTGTCTACTTCAATGACAACATGGATATGTTGAGTGTCATGATGTTGTGTGAGTGTCTACTTCAATGACAACATGGATATGTTGAGTGTCGTGATGTTGTGTAAGTGTCTACTTCAATGACAACATGGATATATTGAGTGTCATGATGTTGTGTGAGTGTCTACTTCAATGACAACATGGATATGTTGAGTGTCATGATGTTGTGTAAGTGTCTACTTCAATGACAACATGGATATGTTGAGTGTCGTGATGTTGTGTGTCTACTTCAATGACAACATGGATATGTTGAGTGTCGTGATGTTGTGTGTCTACTTCAATGACAACATGGATATGTTGAGTGTCGTGATGTTGTGTGTCTACTTCAATGACAACATGGATATGTTGAGTGTCATGATGTTGTGTGAGTGTCTACTTCAATGACAACATGGATATGTTGAGTGTCATGATGTTGTGTAAGTGTCTACTTCAATGACAACATGGATATGTTGAGTGTCGTGATGTTGTGTGTCTACTTCAATGACAACATGGATATGTTGAGTGTCGTGATGTTGTGTGTCTACTTCAATGACAACATGGATATGTTGAGTGTCATGATGTTGTGTGTCTACTTCAATGACAACATGGATATGTTGAGTGTCGTGATGTTGTGTGTCTACTTCAATGACAACATGGATATGTTGAGTGTCATGATGTTGTGTGTCTACTTCAATGACAACATGGATATGTTGAGTGTCATGATGTTGTGTAAGTGTCTACTTCAATGACAACATGGATATGTTGAGTGTCGTGATGTTGTGTGTCTACTTCAATGACAACATGGATATGTTGAGTGTCATGATGTTGTGTGAGTGTCTACTTCAATGACAACATGGATATGTTGAGTGTCATGATGTTGTGTAAGTGTCTACTTCAATGACAACATGGATATGTTGAGTGTCATGATGTTGTGTGAGTGTCTACTTCAATGACAACATGGATATGTTGAGTGTCGTGATGTTGTGTGTCTACTTCTATGACAACATGGATATGTTGAGTGTCATGATGTTGTGTGAGTGTCTACTTCAATATGGATATGTTGAGTGTCATGATGTTGTGTAAGTGTCTACTTCAATGACAACATGGATATGTTGAGTGTCATGATGTTGTGTAAGTGTCTACTTCAATGACAACATGGATATGTTGAGTGTCATGATGTTGTGTAAGTGTCTACTTCAATGACAACATGGATATGTTGAGTGTCATGATGTTGTGTAAGTGTCTACTTCAATGACAACATGGATATGTTGAGTGTCATGATGTTGTGTAAGTGTCTACTTCAATGACAACATGGATATGTTGAGTGTCATGATGTTGTGTGTCTACTTCAATGACAACATGGATATGTTGAGTGTCATGATGTTGTGTAAGTGTCTACTTCAATGACAACATGGATATGTTGAGTGTCATGATGTTGTGTAAGTGTCTACTTCAATGACAACAAGGATATGTTGAGTGTCATGATGTTGTGTAAGTGTCTACTTCAATGACAACATGGATATGTTGAGTGTCGTGATGTTGTGTGTCTACTTCAATGACAACATGGATATGTTGAGTGTCATGATGTTGTGTGTCTACTTCAGTGACAACATGGATATGTTGAGTGTCATGATGTTGTGTGTCTACTTCAATGACAACATGGATATGTTGAGTGTCGTGATGTTGTGTGTCTACTTCAATGACAACATGGATATGTTGAGTGTCATGATGTTGTGTGTCTACTTCAATGACAACATGGATATGTTGAGTGTCATGATGTTGTGTAAGTGTCTACTTCAATGACAACATGGATATGTTGAGTGTCGTGATGTTGTGTGTCTACTTCAATGACAACATGGATATGTTGAGTGTCATGATGTTGTGTGAGTGTCTACTTCAATGACAACATGGATATTTTGAGTGTCATGATGTTGTGTAAGTGTCTACTTCAATGACAACATGGATATGTTGAGTGTCATGATGTTGTGTGAGTGTCTACTTCAATGACAACATGGATATGTTGAGTGTCATGTTGTGTAAGTGTCTACTTCAATGACAACATGGATATGTTGAGTGTCGTGATGTTGTGTGTCTACTTCAATGACAACATGGATATGTTGAGTGTCATGATGTTGTGTGAGTGTCTACTTCAATGACAACATGGATATTTTGAGTGTCATGATGTTGTGTAAGTGTCTACTTCAATGACAACATGGATATGTTGAGTGTCGTGATGTTGTGTGTCTACTTCAATGACAACATGGATATGTTGAGTGTCATGATGTTGTGTGAGTGTCTACTTCAATATGGATATGTTGAGTGTCATGATGTTGTGTAAGTGTCTAATTCAATGACAACATGGATATGTTGAGTGTCATGATGTTGTGTAAGTGTCTACTTCAATGACAACATGGATATGTTGAGTGTCATGATGTTGTGTAAGTGTCTACTTCAATGACAACATGGATATGTTGAGTGTCATGATGTTGTGTAAGTGTCTACTTCAATGACAACATGGATATGTTGAGTGTCATGATGTTGTGTAAGTGTCTACTTCAATGACAACATGGATATGTTGAGTGTCATGATGTTGTGTAAGTGTCTACTTCAATGACAACATGGATATGTTGAGTGTCGTGATGTTGTGTGTCTACTTCAATGACAACATGGATATGTTGAGTGTCATGATGTTGTGTAAGTGTCTACTTCAATGACAACATGGATATGTTGAGTGTCATGATGTTGTGTAAGTGTCTACTTCTATGACAACATGGATATGTTGAGTGTCATGATGTTGTGTGAGTGTCTACTTCAATGACAACATGGATATTTTGAGTGTCATGATGTTGTGTGTCTACTTCAATGACAACATGGATATGTTGAGTGTCATGATGTTGTGTAAGTGTCTACTTCTATGACAACATGGATATGTTGAGTGTCATGACGTTGTGTAAGTGTCTACTTCAATGACAACATGGATATGTTGAGTGTCATGATGTTGTGTGTCTACTTCAATGACAACATGGATATGTTGAGTGTCATGATGTTGTGTAAGTGTCTACTTCAATGACAACATGGATATGTTGAGTGTCATGATGTTGTGTAAGTGTCTACTTCTATGACAACATGGATATGTTGAGTGTCGTGATGTTGTGTGTCTACTTCAATGACAACATGGATATGTTGAGTGTCGTGATGTTGTGTGTCTACTTCAATGACAACATGGATATGTTGAGTGTCATGATGTTGTGTAAGTGTCTACTTCAATGACAACATGGATATGTTGAGTGTCATGATGTTGTGTAAGTGTCTACTTCTATGACAACATGGATATGTTGAGTGTCGTGATGTTATGTGTCTACTTCAATGACAACATGGATATGTTGAGTGTCGTGATGTTGTGTGTCTACTTCAATGACAACATGGATATGTTGAGTGTCATGATGTTGTGTAAGTGTCTACTTCTATGACAACATGGATATGTTGAGTGTCATGATGTTGTGTGAGTGTCTACTTCAATGACAACATGGATATGTTGAGTGTCATGATGTTGTGTAAGTGTCTACTTCAATGACAACATGGATATGTTGAGTGTCATGATGTTGTGTAAGTGTCTACTTCAATGACAACATGGATATGTTGAGTGTCATGATGTTGTGTGTCTACTTCAATGACAACATGGATATGTTGAGTGTCATGATGTTGTGTAAGTGTCTACTTCAATGACAACATGGATATGTTGAGTGTCGTGATGTTGTGTGTCTACTTCAATGACAACATGGATATGTTGAGTGTCATGATGTTGTGTGAGTGTCTACTTCAATGACAACATGGATATGTTGAGTGTCATGATGTTGTGTAAGTGTCTACTTCAATGACAACATGGATATGTTGAGTGTCATGATGTTGTGTAAGTGTCTACTTCAATGACAACATGGATATGTTGAGTGTCGTGATGTTGTGTGTCTACTTCAATGACAACATGGATATGTTGAGTGTCATGATGTTGTGTGAGTGTCTACTTCAATATGGATATGTTGAGTGTCATGATGTTGTGTAAGTGTCTACTTCAATGACAACATGGATATGTTGAGTGTCATGATGTTGTGTAAGTGTCTACTTCAATGACAACATGGATATGTTGAGTGTCATGATGTTGTGTAAGTGTCTACTTCAATGACAACATGGATATGTTGAGTGTCATGATGTTGTGTAAGTGTCTACTTCAATGACAACATGGATATGTTGAGTGTCATGATGTTGTGTGTGTCTACTTCAATGACAACATGGATATGTTGAGTGTCATGATGTTGTGTAAGTGTCTACTTCAATGACAACATGGATATGTTGAGTGTCATGATGTTGTGTAAGTGTCTACTTCAATGACAACAAGGATATGTTGAGTGTCATGATGTTGTGTAAGTGTCTACTTCAATGACAACATGGATATGTTGAGTGTCGTGATGTTGTGTGTCTACTTCAATGACAACATGGATATGTTGAGTGTCGTGATGTTGTGTGTCTACTTCAATGACAACATGGATATGTTGAGTGTCATGATGTTGTGTGAGTGTCTACTTCAATATGGATATGTTGAGTGTCATGATGTTGTGTAAGTGTCTACTTCAATGACAACATGGATATGTTGAGTGTCATGATGTTGTGTAAGTGTCTACTTCAATGACAACATGGATATGTTGAGTGTCATGATGTTGTGTAAGTGTCTACTTCAATGACAACATGGATATGTTGAGTGTCATGATGTTGTGTAAGTGTCTACTTCAATGACAACATGGATATGTTGAGTGTCATGATGTTGTGTAAGTGTCTACTTCAATGACAACATGGATATGTTGAGTGTCATGATGTTGTGTGTCTACTTCAATGACAACATGGATATGTTGAGTGTCATGATGTTGTGTAAGTGTCTACTTCAATGACAACATGGATATGTTGAGTGTCATGATGTTGTGTAAGTGTCTACTTCAATGACAACAAGGATATGTTGAGTGTCATGATGTTGTGTAAGTGTCTACTTCAATGACAACATGGATATGTTGAGTGTCGTGATGTTGTGTGTCTACTTCAATGACAACATGGATATGTTGAGTGTCATGATGTTTGTGTGTCTACTTCAATGACAACATGGATATGTTGAGTGTCATGATGTTGTGTGTCTACTTCAATGACAACATGGATATGTTGAGTGTCGTGATGTTTGTGTGTCTACTTCAATGACAACATGGATATGTTGAGTGTCATGATGTTGTGTGTCTACTTCAATGACAACATGGATATGTTGAGTGTCATGATGTTGTGTAAGTGTCTACTTCAATGACAACATGGATATGTTGAGTGTCGTGATGTTGTGTGTCTACTTCAATGACAACATGGATATGTTGAGTGTCATGATGTTGTGTGAGTGTCTACTTCAATGACAACATGGATATGTTGAGTGTCATGATGTTGTGTAAGTGTCTACTTCAATGACAACATGGATATGTTGAGTGTCATGATGTTGTGTGAGTGTCTACTTCAATGACAACATGGATATGTTGAGTGTCATGTTGTGTAAGTGTCTACTTCAATGACAACATGGATATGTTGAGTGTCGTGATGTTGTGTGTCTACTTCAATGACAACATGGATATGTTGAGTGTCATGATGTTGTGTGAGTGTCTACTTCAATGACAACATGGATATTTTGAGTGTCATGATGTTGTGTAAGTGTCTACTTCAATGACAACATGGATATGTTGAGTGTCGTGATGTTGTGTGTCTACTTCAATGACAACATGGATATGTTGAGTGTCATGATGTTGTGTGAGTGTCTACTTCAATATGGATATGTTGAGTGTCATGATGTTGTGTAAGTGTCTACTTCAATGACAACATGGATATGTTGAGTGTCATGATGTTGTGTAAGTGTCTACTTCAATGACAACATGGATATGTTGAGTGTCATGATGTTGTGTAAGTGTCTACTTCAATGACAACATGGATATGTTGAGTGTCATGATGTTGTGTAAGTGTCTACTTCAATGACAACATGGATATGTTGAGTGTCATGATGTTGTGTAAGTGTCTACTTCAATGACAACATGGATATGTTGAGTGTCATGATGTTGTGTAAGTGTCTACTTCAATGACAACATGGATATGTTGAGTGTCGTGATGTTGTGTGTCTACTTCAATGACAACATGGATATGTTGAGTGTCATGATGTTGTGTAAGTGTCTACTTCAATGACAACATGGATATGTTGAGTGTCATGATGTTGTGTAAGTGTCTACTTCTATGACAACATGGATATGTTGAGTGTCATGATGTTGTGTGAGTGTCTACTTCAATGACAACATGGATATTTTGAGTGTCATGATGTTGTGTGTCTACTTCAATGACAACATGGATATGTTGAGTGTCATGATGTTGTGTAAGTGTCTACTTCTATGACAACATGGATATGTTGAGTGTCATGATGTTGTGTAAGTGTCTACTTCAATGACAACATGGATATGTTGAGTGTCATGATGTTGTGTGTCTACTTCAATGACAACATGGATATGTTGAGTGTCATGATGTTGTGTAAGTGTCTACTTCAATGACAACATGGATATGTTGAGTGTCATGATGTTGTGTAAGTGTCTACTTCAATGACAACATGGATATGTTGAGTGTCGTGATGTTGTGTGTCTACTTCAATGACAACATGGATATGTTGAGTGTCGTGATGTTGTGTGTCTACTTCAATGACAACATGGATATGTTGAGTGTCATGATGTTGTGTAAGTGTCTACTTCAATGACAACATGGATATGTTGAGTGTCATGATGTTGTGTAAGTGTCTACTTCTATGACAACATGGATATGTTGAGTGTCGTGATGTTATGTGTCTACTTCAATGACAACATGGATATGTTGAGTGTCGTGATGTTGTGTGTCTACTTCAATGACAACATGGATATGTTGAGTGTCATGATGTTGTGTAAGTGTCTACTTCTATGACAACATGGATATGTTGAGTGTCATGATGTTGTGTGAGTGTCTACTTCAATGACAACATGGATATGTTGAGTGTCATGATGTTGTGTAAGTGTCTACTTCAATGACAACATGGATATGTTGAGTGTCATGATGTTGTGTAAGTGTCTACTTCAATGACAACATGGATATGTTGAGTGTCATGATGTTGTGTGTCTACTTCAATGACAACATGGATATGTTGAGTGTCATGATGTTGTGTAAGTGTCTACTTCAATGACAACATGGATATGTTGAGTGTCGTGATGTTGTGTGTCTACTTCAATGACAACATGGATATGTTGAGTGTCATGATGTTGTGTGAGTGTCTACTTCAATGACAACATGGATATGTTGAGTGTCATGATGTTGTGTAAGTGTCTACTTCAATGACAACATGGATATGTTGAGTGTCATGATGTTGTGTAAGTGTCTACTTCAATGACAACATGGATATGTTGAGTGTCGTGATGTTGTGTGTCTACTTCAATGACAACATGGATATGTTGAGTGTCATGATGTTGTGTGAGTGTCTACTTCAATATGGATATGTTGAGTGTCATGATGTTGTGTAAGTGTCTACTTCAATGACAACATGGATATGTTGAGTGTCATGATGTTGTGTAAGTGTCTACTTCAATGACAACAGGGATATGTTGAGTGTCATGATGTTGTGTAAGTGTCTACTTCAATGACAACATGGATATGTTGAGTGTCATGATGTTGTGTAAGTGTCTACTTCAATGACAACATGGATATGTTGAGTGTCATGATGTTGTGTGTCTACTTCAATGACAACATGGATATGTTGAGTGTCATGATGTTGTGTAAGTGTCTACTTCAATGACAACATGGATATGTTGAGTGTCATGATGTTGTGTAAGTGTCTACTTCAATGACAACAAGGATATGTTGAGTGTCATGATGTTGTGTAAGTGTCTACTTCAATGACAACATGGATATGTTGAGTGTCGTGATGTTGTGTGTCTACTTCAATGACAACATGGATATGTTGAGTGTCGTGATGTTGTGTGTCTACTTCAATGACAACATGGATATGTTGAGTGTCATGATGTTGTGTGTCTACTTCAATGACAACATGGATATGTTGAGTGTCGTGATGTTGTGTGTCTACTTCAATGACAACATGGATATGTTGAGTGTCATGATGTTGTGTGTCTACTTCAATGACAACATGGATATGTTGAGTGTCATGATGTTGTGTAAGTGTCTACTTCAATGACAACATGGATATGTTGAGTGTCGTGATGTTGTGTGTCTACTTCAATGACAACATGGATATGTTGAGTGTCATGATGTTGTGTGAGTGTCTACTTCAATGACAACATGGATATTTTGAGTGTCATGATGTTGTGTGTCTACTTCAATGACAACATGGATATGTTGAGTGTCATGATGTTGTGTGTCTACTTCAATGACAACAAGGATATGTTGAGTGTCATGATGTTGTGTAAGTGTCTACTTCTATGACAACATGGATATGTTGAGTGTCATGATGTTGTGTGAGTGTCTACTTCAATGACAACATGGATATTTTGAGTGTCATGATGTTGTGTGTCTACTTCAATGACAACATGGGTATGTTGAGTGTCATGATGTTGTGTAAGTGTCTACTTCTATGACAACATGGATATGTTGAGTGTCATGATGTTGTGTGAGTGTCTACTTCAATGACAACATGGATATGTTGAGTGTCATGATGTTGTGTGTCTACTTCAATGACAACATGGATATGTTGAGTGTCGTGATGTTGTGTGAGTGTCTACTTCAATGACAACATGGATATGTTGAGTGTCATGATGTTGTGTAAGTGTCTACTTCTATGACAACATGGATATGTTGAGTGTCGTGATGTTGTGTGAGTGTCTACTTCAATGACAACATGGATATGTTGAGTGTCATGATGTTGTGTGTCTACTTCAATGACAACATGGATATGTTGAGTGTCATGATGTTGTGTAAGTGTCTACTTCAATGACAACATGGATATGTTGAGTGTCGTGATGTTGTGTGAGTGTCTACTTCAATGACAACATGGATATGTTGAGTGTCATGATGTTGTGTAAGTGTCTACTTCTATGACAACATGGATATGTTGAGTGTCGTGATGTTGTGTGTCTACTTCAATGACAACATGGATATGTTGAATGTTGAGTGTCGTGATGTTGTGTGAGTGTCTACTTCAATGACAACATGGACATGTTGAGTGTCATGATGTTGTGTAAGTGTCTACTTCTATGACTACATGGATATGTTGAGTGTCGTGATGTTGTGTGTCTACTTCAATGACAACATGGATATGTTGAGTGTCGTGATGTTGTGTGTCTACTTCAATGACAACATGGATATGTTGAGTGTCATGATGTTGTGTAAGTGTCTACTTCAATGACAACATGGATATGTTGAGTGTCATGATGTTGTGTAAGTGTCTACTTCAATGACAACATGGATATGTTGAGTGTCATGATGTTGTGTGTCTACTTCAATGACAACATGGATATGTTGAGTGTCATGATGTTGTGTAAGTGTCTACTTCAATGACAACATGGATATGTTGAGTGTCGTGATGTTGTGTGTCTACTTCAATGACAACATGGATATGTTGAGTGTCATGATGTTGTGTGAGTGTCTACTTCAATGACAACATGGATATTTTGAGTGTCATGATGTTGTGTAAGTGTCTACTTCAATGACAACATGGATATGTTGAGTGTCATGATGTTGTGTAAGTGTCTACTTCAATGACAACATGGATATGTTGAGTGTCGTGATGTTGTGTGTCTACTTCAATGACAACATGGATATGTTGAGTGTCATGATGTTGTGTGAGTGTCTACTTCAATGACAACATGGATATGTTGAGTGTCATGATGTTGTGTAAGTGTCTACTTCAATGACAACATGGATATGTTGAGTGTCATGATGTTGTGTAAGTGTCTACTTCAATGACAACATGGATATGTTGAGTGTCGTGATGTTGTGTGTCTACTTCAATGACAACATGGATATGTTGAGTGTCATGATGTTGTGTGAGTGTCTACTTCAATATGGATATGTTGAGTGTCATGATGTTGTGTAAGTGTCTACTTCAATGACAACATGGATATGTTGAGTGTCATGATGTTGTGTAAGTGTCTACTTCAATGACAACATGGATATGTTGAGTGTCATGATGTTGTGTAAGTGTCTACTTCAATGACAACATGGATATGTTGAGTGTCATGATGTTGTGTGTCTACTTCAATGACAACATGGATATGTTGAGTGTCATGATGTTGTGTAAGTGTCTACTTCAATGACAACATGGATATGTTGAGTGTCATGATGTTGTGTAAGTGTCTACTTCAATGACAACAAGGATATGTTGAGTGTCATGATGTTGTGTAAGTGTCTACTTCAATGACAACATGGATATGTTGAGTGTCGTGATGTTGTGTGTCTACTTCAATGACAACATGGATATGTTGAGTGTCGTGATGTTGTGTGTCTACTTCAATGACAACATGGATATGTTGAGTGTCATGATGTTGTGTGTCTACTTCAATGACAACATGGATATGTTGAGTGTCGTGATGTTGTGTGTCTACTTCAATGACAACATGGATATGTTGAGTGTCATGATGTTGTGTGTCTACTTCAATGACAACATGGATATGTTGAGTGTCATGATGTTGTGTAAGTGTCTACTTCAATGACAACATGGATATGTTGAGTGTCGTGATGTTGTGTGTCTACTTCAATGACAACATGGATATGTTGAGTGTCATGATGTTGTGTGAGTGTCTACTTCAATGACAACATGGATATTTTGAGTGTCATGATGTTGTGTGTCTACTTCAATGACAACATGGATATGTTGAGTGTCATGATGTTGTGTGTCTACTTCAATGACAACAAGGATATGTTGAGTGTCATGATGTTGTGTAAGTGTCTACTTCTATGACAACATGGATATGTTGAGTGTCATGATGTTGTGTGAGTGTCTACTTCAATGACAACATGGATATTTTGAGTGTCATGATGTTGTGTGTCTACTTCAATGACAACATGGGTATGTTGAGTGTCATGATGTTGTGTAAGTGTCTACTTCTATGACAACATGGATATGTTGAGTGTCATGATGTTGTGTGAGTGTCTACTTCAATGACAACATGGATATGTTGAGTGTCATGATGTTGTGTGTCTACTTCAATGACAACATGGATATGTTGAGTGTCGTGATGTTGTGTGAGTGTCTACTTCAATGACAACATGGATATGTTGAGTGTCATGATGTTGTGTAAGTGTCTACTTCTATGACAACATGGATATGTTGAGTGTCGTGATGTTGTGTGAGTGTCTACTTCAATGACAACATGGATATGTTGAGTGTCATGATGTTGTGTGTCTACTTCAATGACAACATGGATATGTTGAGTGTCATGATGTTGTGTAAGTGTCTACTTCAATGACAACATGGATATGTTGAGTGTCGTGATGTTGTGTGAGTGTCTACTTCAATGACAACATGGATATGTTGAGTGTCATGATGTTGTGTAAGTGTCTACTTCTATGACAACATGGATATGTTGAGTGTCGTGATGTTGTGTGTCTACTTCAATGACAACATGGATATGTTGAATGTTGAGTGTCGTGATGTTGTGTGAGTGTCTACTTCAATGACAACATGGACATGTTGAGTGTCATGATGTTGTGTAAGTGTCTACTTCTATGACTACATGGATATGTTGAGTGTCGTGATGTTGTGTGTCTACTTCAATGACAACATGGATATGTTGAGTGTCGTGATGTTGTGTGTCTACTTCAATGACAACATGGATATGTTGAGTGTCATGATGTTGTGTAAGTGTCTACTTCAATGACAACATGGATATGTTGAGTGTCATGATGTTGTGTAAGTGTCTACTTCAATGACAACATGGATATGTTGAGTGTCATGATGTTGTGTGTCTACTTCAATGACAACATGGATATGTTGAGTGTCATGATGTTGTGTAAGTGTCTACTTCAATGACAACATGGATATGTTGAGTGTCGTGATGTTGTGTGTCTACTTCAATGACAACATGGATATGTTGAGTGTCATGATGTTGTGTGAGTGTCTACTTCAATGACAACATGGATATTTTGAGTGTCATGATGTTGTGTAAGTGTCTACTTCAATGACAACATGGATATGTTGAGTGTCATGATGTTGTGTAAGTGTCTACTTCAATGACAACATGGATATGTTGAGTGTCGTGATGTTGTGTGTCTACTTCAATGACAACATGGATATGTTGAGTGTCATGATGTTGTGTGAGTGTCTACTTCAATATGGATATGTTGAGTGTCATGATGTTGTGTAAGTGTCTACTTCAATGACAACATGGATATGTTGAGTGTCATGATGTTGTGTAAGTGTCTACTTCAATGACAACATGGATATGTTGAGTGTCATGATGTTGTGTAAGTGTCTACTTCAATGACAACATGGATATGTTGAGTGTCATGATGTTGTGTAAGTGTCTACTTCAATGACAACATGGATATGTTGAGTATCATGATGTTGTGTAAGTGTCTACTTCAATGACAACATGGATATGTTGAGTGTCATGATGTTGTGTAAGTGTCTACTTCAATGACAACATGGATATGTTGAGTGTCATGATGTTGTGTAAGTGTCTACTTCAATGACAACATGGATATGTTGAGTGTCATGATGTTGTGTAAGTGTCTACTTCAATGACAACATGGATATGTTGAGTGTCATGATGTTGTGTAAGTGTCTACTTCAATGACAACAAGGATATGTTGAGTGTCATGATGTTGTGTAAGTGTCTACTTCAATGACAACATGGATATGTTGAGTGTCGTGATGTTGTGTGTCTACTTCAATGACAACATGGATATGTTGAGTGTCGTGATGTTGTGTGTCTACTTCAATGACAACATGGATATGTTGAGTGTCATGATGTTGTGTGTCTACTTCAATGACAACATGGATATGTTGAGTGTCGTGATGTTGTGTGTCTACTTCAATGACAACATGGATATGTTGAGTGTCATGATGTTGTGTGTCTACTTCAATGACAACATGGATATGTTGAGTGTCGTGATGTTGTGTGTCTACTTCAATGACAACATGGATATGTTGAGTGTCATGATGTTGTGTGAGTGTCTACTTCAATGACAACATGGATATTTTGAGTGTCATGATGTTGTGTGTCTACTTCAATGACAACATGGATATGTTGAGTGTCATGATGTTGTGTGTCTACTTCAATGACAACAAGGATATGTTGAGTGTCATGATGTTGTGTAAGTGTCTACTTCTATGACAACATGGATATGTTGAGTGTCATGATGTTGTGTGAGTGTCTACTTCAATGACAACATGGATATTTTGAGTGTCATGATGTTGTGTGTCTACTTCAATGACAACATGGGTATGTTGAGTGTCATGATGTTGTGTAAGTGTCTACTTCTATGACAACATGGATATGTTGAGTGTCATGATGTTGTGTGAGTGTCTACTTCAATGACAACATGGATATGTTGAGTGTCATGATGTTGTGTGTCTACTTCAATGACAACATGGATATGTTGAGTGTCGTGATGTTGTGTGAGTGTCTACTTCAATGACAACATGGATATGTTGAGTGTCATGATGTTGTGTAAGTGTCTACTTCTATGACAACATGGATATGTTGAGTGTCGTGATGTTGTGTGAGTGTCTACTTCAATGACAACATGGATATGTTGAGTGTCATGATGTTGTGTGTCTACTTCAATGACAACATGGATATGTTGAGTGTCATGATGTTGTGTAAGTGTCTACTTCAATGACAACATGGATATGTTGAGTGTCGTGATGTTGTGTGAGTGTCTACTTCAATGACAACATGGATATGTTGAGTGTCATGATGTTGTGTAAGTGTCTACTTCTATGACAACATGGATATGTTGAGTGTCGTGATGTTGTGTGTCTACTTCAATGACAACATGGATATGTTGAATGTTGAGTGTCGTGATGTTGTGTGAGTGTCTACTTCAATGACAACATGGATATGTTGAGTGTCATGATGTTGTGTAAGTGTCTACTTCTATGACAACATGGATATGTTGAGTGTCGTGATGTTGTGTGTCTACTTCAATGACAACATGGATATGTTGAATGTTGAGTGTCGTGATGTTGTGTGAGTGTCTACTTCAATGACAACATGGACATGTTGAGTGTCATGATGTTGTGTAAGTGTCTACTTCTATGACAACATGGATATGTTGAGTGTCGTGATGTTGTGTGTCTACTTCAATGACAACATGGATATGTTGAGTGTCGTGATGTTGTGTGTCTACTTCAATGACAACATGGATATGTTGAGTGTCATGATGTTGTGTAAGTGTCTACTTCAATGACAACATGGATATGTTGAGTGTCATGATGTTGTGTAAGTGTCTACTTCAATGACAACATGGATATGTTGAGTGTCATGATGTTGTGTGTCTACTTCAATGACAACATGGATATGTTGAGTGTCATGATGTTGTGTAAGTGTCTACTTCAATGACAACATGGATATGTTGAGTGTCGTGATGTTGTGTGTCTACTTCAATGACAACATGGATATGTTGAGTGTCATGATGTTGTGTGAGTGTCTACTTCTATGACAACATGGATATTTTGAGTGTCATGATGTTGTGTAAGTGTCTACTTCAATGACAACATGGATATGTTGAGTGTCATGATGTTGTGTAAGTGTCTACTTCAATGACAACATGGATATGTTGAGTGTCGTGATGTTGTGTGTCTACTTCAATGACAACATGGATATGTTGAGTGTCATGATGTTGTGTGAGTGTCTACTTCAATATGGATATGTTGAGTGTCATGATGTTGTGTAAGTGTCTACTTCAATGACAACATGGATATGTTGAGTGTCATGATGTTGTGTAAGTGTCTACTTCAATGACAACATGGATATGTTGAGTGTCATGATGTTGTGTAAGTGTCTACTTCAATGACAACATGGATATGTTGAGTGTCATGATGTTGTGTAAGTGTCTACTTCAATGACAACATGGATATGTTGAGTGTCATGATGTTGTGTAAGTGTCTACTTCAATGACAACATGGATATGTTGAGTGTCATGATGTTGTGTAAGTGTCTACTTCAATGACAACATGGATATGTTGAGTGTCATGATGTTGTGTGTCTACTTCAATGACAACATGGATATGTTGAGTGTCATGATGTTGTGTAAGTGTCTACTTCAATGACAACATGGATATGTTGAGTGTCATGATGTTGTGTAAGTGTCTACTTCAATGACAACATGGATATGTTGAGTGTCATGATGTTGTGTAAGTGTCTACTTCAATGACAACATGGATATGTTGAGTGTCGTGATGTTGTGTGTCTACTTCAATGACAACATGGATATGTTGAGTGTCGTGATGTTGTGTATCTACTTCAATGACAACATGGATATGTTGAGTGTCATGATGTTGTGTGTCTACTTCAATGACAACATGGATATGTTGAGTGTCGTGATGTTGTGTGTCTACTTCAATGACAACATGGATATGTTGAGTGTCATGATGTTGTGTGTCTACTTCAATGACAACATGGATATGTTGAGTGTCATGATGTTGTGTAAGTGTCTACTTCAATGACAACATGGATATGTTGAGTGTCATGATGTTGTGTAAGTGTCTACTTCAATGACAACATGGATATGTTGAGTGTCATGATGTTGTGTAAGTGTCTACTTCAATGACAACATGGATATGTTGAGTGTCGTGATGTTGTGTGTCTACTTCAATGACAACATGGATATGTTGAGTGTCGTGATGTTGTGTGTCTACTTCAATGACAACATGGATATGTTGAGTGTCATGATGTTGTGTGTCTACTTCAATGACAACATGGATATGTTGAGTGTCATGATGTTGTGTAAGTGTCTACTTCAATGACAACATGGATATGTTGAGTGTCGTGATGTTGTGTGTCTACTTCAATGACAACATGGATATGTTGAGTGTCATGATGTTGTGTGAGTGTCTACTTCAATGACAACATGGATATTTTGAGTGTCATGATGTTGTGTGTCTACTTCAATGACAACATGGATATGTTGAGTGTCATGATGTTGTGTGTCTACTTCAATGACAACATGGATATGTTGAGTGTCATGATGTTGTGTAAGTGTCTACTTCTATGACAACATGGATATGTTGAGTGTCATGATGTTGTGTGAGTGTCTACTTCAATGACAACATGGATATTTTGAGTGTCATGATGTTGTGTGTCTACTTCAATGACAACATGGATATGTTGAGTGTCATGATGTTGTGTAAGTGTCTACTTCTATGACAACATGGATATGTTGAGTGTCATGATGTTGTGTGAGTGTCTACTTCAATGACAACATGGATATGTTGAGTGTCATGATGTTGTGTGTCTACTTCAATGACAACATGGATATGTTGAGTGTCGTGATGTTGTGTGAGTGTCTACTTCAATGACAACATGGATATGTTGAGTGTCATGATGTTGTGTAAGTGTCTACTTCTATGACAACATGGATATGTTGAGTGTCGTGATGTTGTGTGAGTGTCTACTTCAATGACAACATGGATATGTTGAGTGTCATGATGTTGTGTAAGTGTCTACTTCAATGACAACATGGATATGTTGAGTGTCATGATGTTGTGTAAGTGTCTACTTCAATGACAACATGGATATGTTGAGTGTCATGATGTTGTGTAAGTGTCTACTTCAATGACAACATGGATATGTTGAGTGTCATGATGTTGTGTAAGTGTCTACTTCAATGACAACATGGATATGTTGAGTGTCATGATGTTGTGTAAGTGTCTACTTCAATGACAACATGGATATGTTGAGTGTCATGATGTTGTGTGTCTACTTCAATGACAACATGGATATGTTGAGTGTCATGATGTTGTGTAAGTGTCTACTTCAATGACAACATGGATATGTTGAGTGTCATGATGTTGTGTAAGTGTCTACTTCAATGACAACATGGATATGTTGAGTGTCATGATGTTGTGTAAGTGTCTACTTCAATGACAACATGGATATGTTGAGTGTCGTGATGTTGTGTGTCTACTTCAATGACAACATGGATATGTTGAGTGTCGTGATGTTGTGTGTCTACTTCAATGACAACATGGATATGTTGAGTGTCATGATGTTGTGTGTCTACTTCAATGACAACATGGATATGTTGAGTGTCGTGATGTTGTGTGTCTACTTCAATGACAACATGGATATGTTGAGTGTCATGATGTTGTGTGTCTACTTCAATGACAACATGGATATGTTGAGTGTCATGATGTTGTGTAAGTGTCTACTTCAATGACAACATGGATATGTTGAGTGTCATGATGTTGTGTAAGTGTCTACTTCAATGACAACAAGGATATGTTGAGTGTCATGATGTTGTGTAAGTGTCTACTTCAATGACAACATGGATATGTTGAGTGTCGTGATGTTGTGTGTCTACTTCAATGACAACATGGATATGTTGAGTGTCGTGATGTTGTGTGTCTACTTCAATGACAACATGGATATGTTGAGTGTCATGATGTTGTGTGTCTACTTCAATGACAACATGGATATGTTGAGTGTCGTGATGTTGTGTGTCTACTTCAATGACAACATGGATATGTTGAGTGTCATGATGTTGTGTGTCTACTTCAATGACAACATGGATATGTTGAGTGTCATGATGTTGTGTAAGTGTCTACTTCAATGACAACATGGATATGTTGAGTGTCGTGATGTTGTGTGTCTACTTCAATGACAACATGGATATGTTGAGTGTCATGATGTTGTGTGAGTGTCTACTTCAATGACAACATGGATATTTTGAGTGTCATGATGTTGTGTGTCTACTTCAATGACAACATGGATATGTTGAGTGTCATGATGTTGTGTGTCTACTTCAATGACAACAAGGATATGTTGAGTGTCATGATGTTGTGTAAGTGTCTACTTCTATGACAACATGGATATGTTGAGTGTCATGATGTTGTGTGAGTGTCTACTTCAATGACAACATGGATATTTTGAGTGTCATGATGTTGTGTGTCTACTTCAATGACAACATGGGTATGTTGAGTGTCATGATGTTGTGTAAGTGTCTACTTCTATGACAACATGGATATGTTGAGTGTCATGATGTTGTGTGAGTGTCTACTTCAATGACAACATGGATATGTTGAGTGTCATGATGTTGTGTGTCTACTTCAATGACAACATGGATATGTTGAGTGTCGTGATGTTGTGTGAGTGTCTACTTCAATGACAACATGGATATGTTGAGTGTCATGATGTTGTGTAAGTGTCTACTTCTATGACAACATGGATATGTTGAGTGTCGTGATGTTGTGTGAGTGTCTACTTCAATGACAACATGGATATGTTGAGTGTCATGATGTTGTGTGTCTACTTCAATGACAACATGGATATGTTGAGTGTCATGATGTTGTGTAAGTGTCTACTTCAATGACAACATGGATATGTTGAGTGTCGTGATGTTGTGTGAGTGTCTACTTCAATGACAACATGGATATGTTGAGTGTCATGATGTTGTGTAAGTGTCTACTTCTATGACAACATGGATATGTTGAGTGTCGTGATGTTGTGTGTCTACTTCAATGACAACATGGATATGTTGAATGTTGAGTGTCGTGATGTTGTGTGAGTGTCTACTTCAATGACAACATGGATATGTTGAGTGTCATGATGTTGTGTAAGTGTCTACTTCTATGACAACATGGATATGTTGAGTGTCGTGATGTTGTGTGTCTACTTCAATGACAACATGGATATGTTGAATGTTGAGTGTCGTGATGTTGTGTGAGTGTCTACTTCAATGACAACATGGACATGTTGAGTGTCATGATGTTGTGTAAGTGTCTACTTCTATGACTACATGGATATGTTGAGTGTCGTGATGTTGTGTGTCTACTTCAATGACAACATGGATATGTTGAGTGTCGTGATGTTGTGTGTCTACTTCAATGACAACATGGATATGTTGAGTGTCATGATGTTGTGTAAGTGTCTACTTCAATGACAACATGGATATGTTGAGTGTCATGATGTTGTGTAAGTGTCTACTTCAATGACAACATGGATATGTTGAGTGTCATGATGTTGTGTGTCTACTTCAATGACAACATGGATATGTTGAGTGTCATGATGTTGTGTAAGTGTCTACTTCAATGACAACATGGATATGTTGAGTGTCGTGATGTTGTGTATCTACTTCAATGACAACATGGATATGTTGAGTGTCATGATGTTGTGTAAGTGTCTACTTCAATGACAACATGGATATTTTGAGTGTCATGATGTTGTGTAAGTGTCTACTTCAATGACAACATGGATATGTTGAGTGTCATGATGTTGTGTAAGTGTCTACTTCAATGACAACATGGATATGTTGAGTGTCGTGATGTTGTGTGTCTACTTCAATGACAACATGGATATGTTGAGTGTCATGATGTTGTGTGAGTGTCTACTTCAATATGGATATGTTGAGTGTCATGATGTTGTGTAAGTGTCTACTTCAATGACAACATGGATATGTTGAGTGTCATGATGTTGTGTAAGTGTCTACTTCAATGACAACATGGATATGTTGAGTGTCATGATGTTGTGTAAGTGTCTACTTCAATGACAACATGGATATGTTGAGTGTCATGATGTTGTGTAAGTGTCTACTTCAATGACAACATGGATATGTTGAGTATCATGATGTTGTGTAAGTGTCTACTTCAATGACAACATGGATATGTTGAGTGTCATGATGTTGTGTAAGTGTCTACTTCAATGACAACATGGATATGTTGAGTGTCATGATGTTGTGTGTCTACTTCAATGACAACATGGATATGTTGAGTGTCATGATGTTGTGTAAGTGTCTACTTCAATGACAACATGGATATGTTGAGTGTCATGATGTTGTGTAAGTGTCTACTTCAATGACAACAAGGATATGTTGAGTGTCATGATGTTGTGTAAGTGTCTACTTCAATGACAACATGGATATGTTGAGTGTCGTGATGTTGTGTGTCTACTTCAATGACAACATGGATATGTTGAGTGTCGTGATGTTGTGTGTCTACTTCAATGACAACATGGATATGTTGAGTGTCATGATGTTGTGTGTCTACTTCAATGACAACATGGATATGTTGAGTGTCGTGATGTTGTGTGTCTACTTCAATGACAACATGGATATGTTGAGTGTCATGATGTTGTGTGTCTACTTCAATGACAACATGGATATGTTGAGTGTCATGATGTTGTGTAAGTGTCTACTTCAATGACAACATGGATATGTTGAGTGTCGTGATGTTGTGTGTCTACTTCAATGACAACATGGATATGTTGAGTGTCATGATGTTGTGTGAGTGTCTACTTCAATGACAACATGGATATTTTGAGTGTCATGATGTTGTGTGTCTACTTCAATGACAACATGGATATGTTGAGTGTCATGATGTTGTGTGTCTACTTCAATGACAACAAGGATATGTTGAGTGTCATGATGTTGTGTAAGTGTCTATTTCTATGACAACATGGATATGTTGAGTGTCATGATGTTGTGTGAGTGTCTACTTCAATGACAACATGGATATTTTGAGTGTCATGATGTTGTGTGTCTACTTCAATGACAACATGGGTATGTTGAGTGTCATGATGTTGTGTAAGTGTCTACTTCTATGACAACATGGATATGTTGAGTGTCATGATGTTGTGTGAGTGTCTACTTCAATGACAACATGGATATGTTGAGTGTCATGATGTTGTGTGTCTACTTCAATGACAACATGGATATGTTGAGTGTCGTGATGTTGTGTGAGTGTCTACTTCAATGACAACATGGATATGTTGAGTGTCATGATGTTGTGTAAGTGTCTACTTCTATGACAACATGGATATGTTGAGTGTCGTGATGTTGTGTGAGTGTCTACTTCAATGACAACATGGATATGTTGAGTGTCATGATGTTGTGTGTCTACTTCAATGACAACATGGATATGTTGAGTGTCATGATGTTGTGTAAGTGTCTACTTCAATGACAACATGGATATGTTGAGTGTCGTGATGTTGTGTGAGTGTCTACTTCAATGACAACATGGATATGTTGAGTGTCATGATGTTGTGTAAGTGTCTACTTCTATGACAACATGGATATGTTGAGTGTCGTGATGTTGTGTGTCTACTTCAATGACAACATGGATATGTTGAATGTTGAGTGTCGTGATGTTGTGTGAGTGTCTACTTCAATGACAACATGGATATGTTGAGTGTCATGATGTTGTGTAAGTGTCTACTTCTATGACAACATGGATATGTTGAGTGTCGTGATGTTGTGTGTCTACTTCAATGACAACATGGATATGTTGAGTGTCGTGATGTTGTGTGTCTACTTCAATGACAACATGGATATGTTGAGTGTCATGATGTTGTGTAAGTGTCTACTTCTATGACAACATGGATATGTTGAGTGTCATGATGTTGTGTAAGTGTCTACTTCAATGACAACATGGATATGTTGAGTGTCATGATGTTGTGTAAGTGTCTACTTCAATGACAACATGGATATGTTGAGTGTCATGATGTTGTGTAAGTGTCTACTTCAATGACAACATGGATATGTTGAGTGTCATGATGTTGTGTAAGTGTCTACTTCTATGACAACATGGATATGTTGAGTGTCATGATGTTGTGTGAGTGTCTACTTCAATGACAACATGGATATGTTGAGTGTCATGATGTTGTGTAAGTGTCTACTTCAATGACAACATGGATATGTTGAGTGTCATGATGTTGTGTAAGTGTCTACTTCAATGACAACATGGATATGTTGAGTGTCGTGATGTTGTGTAAGTGTCTACTTCAATGACAACATGGATATGTTGAGTGTCGTGATGTTGTGTGAGTGTCTACTTCAATGACAACATGGATATGTTGAGTGTCATGATGTTGTGTAAGTGTCTACTTCAATGACAACATGGCTATGTTGAGTGTCATGATGTTGTGTGTCTACTTCAATGACAACATGGATATGTTGAGTGTCATTATGTTGTGTGTCTACTTCAATGACAACATGGATATGTTGAGTGTCGTGATGTTGTGTAAGTGTCTACTTCAATGACAACATGGATATGTTGAGTGTCATGATGTTGTGTAAGTGTCTACTTCAATGACAACATGGATATGTTGAGTGTCATGATGTTGTGTAAGTGTCTACTTCAATGACAACATGGATATGTTGAGTGTCATGATGTTGTGTAAGTGTCTACTTCAATGACAACATGGATATGTTGAGTGTCATGATGTTGTGTAAGTGTCTACTTCTATGACAACATGGATATGTTGAGTGTCATGATGTTGTGTAAGTGTCTACTTCAATGACAACATGGATATGTTGAGTGTCATGATGTTGTGTAAGTGTCTACTTCAATGACAACATGGATATGTTGAGTGTCATGATGTTGTGTAAGTGTCTACTTCAATGACAACATGGATATGTTGAGTGTCATGATGTTGTGTAAGTGTCTACTTCAATGACAACATGGATATGTTGAGTGTCATGATGTTGTGTAAGTGTCTACTTCTATGACAACATGGATATGTTGAGTGTCATGATCTTGTGTGAGTGTCTACTTCAATGACAACATGGATATGTTGAGTGTCATGATGTTGTGTAAGTGTCTACTTCAATGACAACATGGATATGTTGAGTGTCATGATGTTGTGTAAGTGTCTACTTCAATGACAACATGGATATGTTGAGTGTCGTGATGTTGTGTAAGTGTCTACTTCAATGACAACATGGATATGTTGAGTGTCGTGATGTTGTGTGAGTGTCTACTTCAATGACAACATGGATATGTTGAGTGTCATGATGTTGTGTAAGTGTCTACTTCAATGACAACATGGCTATGTTGAGTGTCATGATGTTGTGTGTCTACTTCAATGACAACATGGATATGTTGAGTGTCATGATGTTGTGTGTCTACTTCAATGACAACATGGATATGTTGAGTGTCGTGATGTTGTGTAAGTGTCTACTTCAATGACAACATGGATATGTTGAGTGTCATGATGTTGTGTAAGTGTCTACTTCAATGACAACATGGATATGTTGAGTGTCATGATGTTGTGTAAGTGTCTACTTCAATGACAACATGGATATGTTGAGTGTCATGATGTTGTGTAAGTGTCTACTTCAATGACAACATGGATATGTTGAGTGTCATGATGTTGTGTAAGTGTCTACTTCTATGACAACATGGATATGTTGAGTGTCATGATGTTGTGTAAGTGTCTACTTCAATGACAACATGGATATGTTGAGTGTCATGATGTTGTGTGTCTACTTCAATGACAACATGGATATGTTGAGTGTCATGATGTTGTGTAAGTGTCTACTTCAATGACAACATGGATATGTTGAGTGTCATGATGTTGTGTAAGTGTCTACTTCAATGACAACAAGGATATGTTGAGTGTCATGATGTTGTGTAAGTGTCTACTTCAATGACAACATGGATATGTTGAGTGTCGTGATGTTGTGTGTCTACTTCAATGACAACATGGATATGTTGAGTGTCGTGATGTTGTGTGTCTACTTCAATGACAACATGGATATGTTGAGTGTCATGATGTTGTGTGTCTACTTCAATGACAACATGGATATGTTGAGTGTCGTGATGTTGTGTGTCTACTTCAATGACAACATGGATATGTTGAGTGTCATGATGTTGTGTGTCTACTTCAATGACAACATGGATATGTTGAGTGTCATGATGTTGTGTAAGTGTCTACTTCAATGACAACATGGATATGTTGAGTGTTGTGATGTTGTGTGTCTACTTCAATGACAACATGGATATGTTGAGTGTCATGATGTTGTGTGAGTGTCTACTTCAATGACAACATGGATATTTTGAGTGTCATGATGTTGTGTGTCTACTTCAATGACAACATGGATATGTTGAGTGTCATGATGTTGTGTGTCTACTTCAATGACAACAAGGATATGTTGAGTGTCATGATGTTGTGTAAGTGTCTACTTCTATGACAACATGGATATGTTGAGTGTCATGATGTTGTGTAAGTGTCTACTTCTATGACAACATGGATATGTTGAGTGTCGTGATGTTGTGTGAGTGTCTACTTCAATGACAACATGGATATTTTGAGTGTCATGATGTTGTGTGTCTACTTCAATGACAACATGGATATGTTGAGTGTCATGATGTTGTGTGTCTACTTCAATGACAACATGGATATGTTGAGTGTCGTGATGTTGTGTGTCTACTTCAATGACAACATGGATATGTTGAGTGTCATGATGTTGTGTGTCTACTTCAATGACAACATGGATATGTTGAGTGTCATGATGTTGTGTAAGTGTCTACTTCAATGACAACATGGATATGTTGAGTGTTGTGATGTTGTGTGTCTACTTCAATGACAACATGGATATGTTGAGTGTCATGATGTTGTGTGAGTGTCTACTTCAATGACAACATGGATATTTTGAGTGTCATGATGTTGTGTGTCTACTTCAATGACAACATGGATATGTTGAGTGTCATGATGTTGTGTGTCTACTTCAATGACAACAAGGATATGTTGAGTGTCATGATGTTGTGTAAGTGTCTACTTCTATGACAACATGGATATGTTGAGTGTCATGATGTTGTGTGAGTGTCTACTTCAATGACAACATGGATATTTTGAGTGTCATGATGTTGTGTGTCTACTTCAATGACAACATGGGTATGTTGAGTGTCATGATGTTGTGTAAGTGTCTACTTCTATGACAACATGGATATGTTGAGTGTCATGATGTTGTGTGAGTGTCTACTTCAATGACAACATGGATATGTTGAGTGTCATGATGTTGTGTGTCTACTTCAATGACAACATGGATATGTTGAGTGTCGTGATGTTGTGTAAGTGTCTACTTCAATGACAACATGGATATGTTGAGTGTCATGATGTTGTGTAAGTGTCTACTTCTATGACAACATGGATATGTTGAGTGTCGTGATGTTGTGTGAGTGTCTACTTCAATGACAACATGGATATTTTGAGTGTCATGATGTTGTGTGTCTACTTCAATGACAACATGGATATGTTGAGTGTCATGATGTTGTGTAAGTGTCTACTTCAATGACAACATGGATATGTTGAGTGTCGTGATGTTGTGTGAGTGTCTACTTCAATGACAACATGGATATGTTGAGTGTCATGATGTTGTGTAAGTGTCTACTTCTATGACAACATGGATATGTTGAGTGTCGTGATGTTGTGTGTCTACTTCAATGACAACATGGATATGTTGAATGTTGAGTGTCGTGATGTTGTGTGAGTGTCTACTTCAATGACAACATGGATATGTTGAGTGTCATGATGTTGTGTAAGTGTCTACTTCTATGACAACATGGATATGTTGAGTGTCGTGATGTTGTGTGTCTACTTCAATGACAACATGGATATGTTGAGTGTCGTGATGTTGTGTGTCTACTTCAATGACAACATGGATATGTTGAGTGTCATGATGTTGTGTAAGTGTCTACTTCTATGACAACATGGATATGTTGAGTGTCATGATGTTGTGTAAGTGTCTACTTCAATGACAACATGGATATGTTGAGTGTCATGATGTTGTGTAAGTGTCTACTTCAATGACAACATGGATATGTTGAGTGTCATGATGTTGTGTAAGTGTCTACTTCAATGACAACATGGATATGTTGAGTGTCATGATGTTGTGTAAGTGTCTACTTCTATGACAACATGGATATGTTGAGTGTCATGATGTTGTGTGAGTGTCTACTTCAATGACAACATGGATATGTTGAGTGTCATGATGTTGTGTAAGTGTCTACTTCAATGACAACATGGATATGTTGAGTGTCATGATGTTGTGTAAGTGTCTACTTCAATGACAACATGGATATGTTGAGTGTCGTGATGTTGTGTAAGTGTCTACTTCAATGACAACATGGATATGTTGAGTGTCGTGATGTTGTGTGAGTGTCTACTTCAATGACAACATGGATATGTTGAGTGTCATGATGTTGTGTAAGTGTCTACTTCAATGACAACATGGCTATGTTGAGTGTCATGATGTTGTGTGTCTACTTCAATGACAACATGGATATGTTGAGTGTCATGATGTTGTGTGTCTACTTCAATGACAACATGGATATGTTGAGTGTCGTGATGTTGTGTAAGTGTCTACTTCAATGACAACATGGATATGTTGAGTGTCATGATGTTGTGTAAGTGTCTACTTCAATGACAACATGGATATGTTGAGTGTCATGATGTTGTGTAAGTGTCTACTTCAATGACAACATGGATATGTTGAGTGTCATGATGTTGTGTAAGTGTCTACTTCAATGACAACATGGATATGTTGAGTGTCATGATGTTGTGTAAGTGTCTACTTCTATGACAACATGGATATGTTGAGTGTCATGATGTTGTGTGAGTGTCTACTTCAATGACAACATGGATATGTTGAGTGTCATGATGTTGTGTAAGTGTCTACTTCAATGACAACATGGATATGTTGAGTGTCATGATGTTGTGTAAGTGTCTACTTCAATGACAACATGGATATGTTGAGTGTCGTGATGTTGTGTAAGTGTCTACTTCAATGACAACATGGATATGTTGAGTGTCGTGATGTTGTGTGAGTGTCTACTTCAATGACAACATGGATATGTTGAGTGTCATGATGTTGTGTAAGTGTCTACTTCAATGACAACATGGCTATGTTGAGTGTCATGATGTTGTGTGTCTACTTCAATGACAACATGGATATGTTGAGTGTCATGATGTTGTGTGTCTACTTCAATGACAACATGGATATGTTGAGTGTCGTGATGTTGTGTAAGTGTCTACTTCAATGACAACATGGATATGTTGAGTGTCATGATGTTGTGTAAGTGTCTACTTCAATGACAACATGGATATGTTGAGTGTCATGATGTTGTGTAAGTGTCTACTTCAATGACAACATGGATATGTTGAGTGTCATGATGTTGTGTAAGTGTCTACTTCAATGACAACATGGATATGTTGAGTGTCATGATGTTGTGTAAGTGTCTACTTCTATGACAACATGGATATGTTGAGTGTCATGATGTTGTGTAAGTGTCTACTTCAATGACAACATGGATATGTTGAGTGTCATGATGTTGTGTTAAAGTGATTGCTTCAGGATGATCTTTGTCATTTGCTGTTTTCTTTTTTAAATAAGAGATTGTCATAGTCCCAGCAGTCTTTGTCTTGCTGAGTAATTAGCATTAATGTTGTCCCAATTTAGCTTTGATTTTATGGTGTTTTAGTGACATCTATGATGTGCTCTTCAACCCTTTTTTCTGTCCACCGGAAGATCCCTTGGCTTTTTTTTTAAGTTCACCATGAAATAGTTTCTTACTCAGAAACTATCACCAAAGACTTTTTAAGTTCACTATGAGATAGTTCCTTACTCAGAAACTATCATAAAAGCAGCAGTGTAGCTGACTTTAGAAGGAAAAATGAAAACTAGACAATTTACAGAAGAGTGATGAAGTCAGAGATGAACAAGGACACATCCATCATGAGTGATCAGGGGATAAGAGCAAGAGTTACAGATATTTTTTCTGTTACTTTACAAAATGGCACACAATTTATTGGCTATTGATTTTTGTGTCGGTGCAAGTCCAAGGATGACAGAAAGAGTGGAGGAAAATGTTCCATGCAACAAAGTTTCATTACAATCTGCCGCAAACATTAGTTGTCATTTTAAATATCTCAATCATGTAGTGAGTTGCAACATTTTATTACAATTGATTACATGTTTTTATGGTTACAGATCTATTTCACATTGCTCACACATGTATAAGTATTTTAATGCATATTATAATATTATTTCCATGATTTGAAATTGAATGCAACATTTTGGGAATAAAATAAAATGTAATGAAACATTTTTTGGATTGAAGTTTGAATATATACCTTTTGTTAGGGATATTTCTTCATTCTTTTAACTGGTTACATTGTGTTGTATCAGGCCGTCTGGTGCATGTAAACACCATTTAACTTTGACACACAACCATTTTTTTTTTACTTGTGGTCAATATGGCGGATAGGTGGCAGGAACCATTGAGGCTCAGTCAGAAAAGTGTTTGTTCCTTGTTGCAGTTTCCTCATATTTCAAGTCCGGCCTGCTGACGGAGCTACTGAGTTTAGTACTCTGTGCACACCATGACTGTGTTTTTCATCCAGATCGTGTTTTGATATTCCGATTGCTTACAATGAGTGATAATATCATATTATGGACAGTTCAGCTGTGTTCACTTTCAGTGCCGCTTGGCCTTATGTCTTTTGGCATGTGCTGTAGCTGCTATGATAGGGACTGCAGCCGCCTTTCTTTGTCTGGATCCTTCAATGAAATTAATTTTGATTCAGATGATTCCACTGGCACGAGCGGTTGAGCATTTATGGATTTTAATTCATTTGCAGTGATAATGGGGTTTTCGACTAACCATAACCATAAGAATAATTTCTGTTACCCATCTTTTGCTTTAATTGACCTTTCTGCAAAGCAGTAGTTGTTATCAGAGTTCTCTCTCTTTCAGGAATCATTTGAGACCAAAGTTGACTGCATATCTTTATGAGTTGAGGTTGAATACAAATTTGCTTTTATTATTAAATTGATTGCATATCTTTATGAGTTGAGGTTGAATACAAATTTGCTTTTATTATTAAATTGACTGCATATCTTTATGAGTTGAGGTTGAATACAAATTTGCTTTTATTATTAAATTGACTGCATATCTTTATGAGTTGAGGTTGAATACAAATTTGCTTTTATTATTAAATTGATTGCATATCTTTATGAGTTGAGGTTGAATACAAATTTGCTTTTATTATTAAATTGATTGCATATCTTTATGAGTTGAGGTTGAATACAAATTTGCTTTTATTATTAAATTGACTGCATATCTTTATGAGTTGAGGTTGAATACAAATTTGCTTTTATTATTAAATTGATTGCATATCTTTATGAGTTGAGGTTGAATACAAATTTGCTTTTATTATTAAATTGACTGCATATCTTTATGAGTTGAGGTTGAATACAAATTTGCTTTTATTATTAAATTGATTGCATATTTAGCTGAGTCAGTTAGCTGAGTGGCAGTGTTCCTAAGCGTTCAGCTTCTCGTGGCAAAGCGCAGTGCCATGGAGTACAGGTTCAATCCTGCTTCGGACCGCATATTGTTCTTTGTTTTTTTCTGCTGTTGTTTATTTGTCATTTTTTTCTGAGTGCTGTAGTACATACCTCTCTTCCTCCTATGATTCCCTGAATTATTGCCTCAGAAGTTTCCCTCTATAATAATATTAATCTATTATTATTTGTCTCCTGATTGCATATTTCCTTGGTATCAATAATTTTATAATAAAGACACATTTTTAGATATTAAAAAAGCAATAATGACATGCTTTTGTTTTTTAGTCCCACGCTATTGTGATGTTTGCAAATGTGTCAAACCAGACAGATGTCATCACTGTTCTGTGTGTTCAGCGTAAGTTCTTGATATGCTTTTCTTTGTGTCATGAGTATATGATTGTGTGGACATTGCGTGCATTGTGTTTGCTTTTAAATGACAGAATATTCAGCAATTTCAGTTGAATAAAAATAAACATTTAAGAACTTAGTTAATAGGGAAATAAGGCGACTTTTTCAGTTTAATTACAATGGTACGATTGGATGTTTATGCTTTAAAAATATGGTTTGAATTTTAGTTGCAGTAGTTTATTTTTTTTTATTTTATTATATTTTTTTTATTTCAACTATCTAGTAGTATCTTAGTTTTGTTTCATTATTGCTGTAAAGATAAAGCTGTTTTCTAGTTTTGTTTCATTATTGCTGTAAAGATAAAGCTGTTTTCTAGTTTTGTTTCATTATTGCTGTAAAGATAAAGCTGTTTTCTAGTTTTGTTTCATTATTGCTGTAAAGATAAAGCTGTTTTCTAGTTTTGTTTCATTATTGCCGTAAAGATAAAGCTGTTTTCTAGTTTTGTTTCATTATTGCTGTAAAGATAAAGCTGTTTTCTAGTTTTGTTTCATTATTGCCGTAAAGATAAAGCTGTTGTCTAGTTTTGTTTCATTATTGCTGTAAAGATAAAGCTGTTTTCTAGTTTTTCATTATTGCTGTAAAGATAAAGCTGTTGTCTAGTTTTGTTTCATTATTGCTATAAAGATAAAGCTGTTTTCTAATTTTGTTCCATTATTGCTGTAAAGATAAAGCTGTATTCTAGTTTTTTCATTATTGCTATAAAGATAAAGCTGTTGTCTAGTTTTGTTTCATGACTGCTATAAAGATAATGCTGTTTTCTAATTTTGTTTCATTATTGCTGTAAAGATAAAGCTGTATTCTAGTTTTTTCATTATTGTTATAAAGATAAAGCTTATGTTTAGTTTTATTTCATTCTATTTTATTTCTTTCTTCCTACTTTGATCCTCCATTAGGACACTGGCCATCAAGCAAGTGCTCTCCAATCTTTGCTGTCTCTTCTAGTCTTCTAATGGGACTCATCATTATCTATGTTTCAAGATTTTCCATAACTTCTGTCCTTGTGGTGAGAGATCATCTGGTAATGCTTGTAGTTGGCTTTTAAAGCATGTGTCCTCTCCATCTTCACCACCTTTTATTCTCATTTCTTCAACTGAAGGCTGGTTTGTTCTTTGCAACAGCTCATTATTCCTAATAATATCTGACCATCTGCTCTGAAGAATCCTCTTTAAATAAGTGAGATGTCTACAGCTTCTTTGTATTTCTGCTTGATGTCCATGTTACTCTTTCATATATTAGGACTGTTTTCTATCTATTGACCTTTCGAGCCGTAACCGGCCCATAGGGCGTAGACCAAGATACACCTTCTCCTATATGAATTTTTGTTCTAGCAGTTTTCTTTTAAAGATATTTTATCAAATCTCGCCATCTGTCTCTGTTCTGTGCAAGCAGTTCTATCTCATTGAGGGAGCCGATTCCTGCTGCTCTTGCCTCTCTCATCAATGTTCTTCTCAGTGTCTCCCTGGGTCTTCCTCTTTTCTTTTACCTGTTGTTTCCCATATGAGGGCTTGCTTTGCTATTCGATTATTATCTCTTCTCATCACATGTCCAACGTATGACCATCGTCTTTTCTTTATTACTGAAGATATTAGTGGTTGATTGGCGATTAGGACTGTTTTGACATTTGTATTTTCTTTCCTTGCAGCTATGAAAAGTTCAGATGAAAAACAAAAATAGACACCAGGTCTTTGATCAGAGGTGGAAAGACATCTTTAGATGTTTGTAGACATCTTTTAGAGAAAGTGACATGGCAGCCACAGTTAGTTTTCTGTCCATGACATGCTGGATGTGTTGGGACTGAAATTGTAAATAGACTTGTAAGTGATGCTTGCCCTACTCACAATGAGGACATTGCCAAGGTTTCTCTCAATTTCTTAAGGGAGGAAGAAGAAGATGGATAGGAGTTATGATGTATAGAGAGACTGATGAGATTAAGGGTGAAGAAGGGTTGTGACCGATCTTTTGTGCTAGTGGAAGAAGAAGATGTGTTTACAATCTACACATAACAGGGACTACCAGTAGGAACAAGCTTTGGAGATACTGGTTTGAGTGGTGGGAATGCCCTGAGATTCTGATTTGAGTGGTGGGAATGCCCTGAGATTCTGATTTGAGTGGTGTGAATGCCCTGAGATTCTGATTTGAGTGGTGTGAATGCCCTGAGATTCTGATTTGAGTGGTGTGAATGCCCTGAGATTCTGATTTGAGTGGTGTGAATGCCCTGAGATTCTGATTTGAGTGGTGTGAATGCCCTGAGATTCTGATTTGAGTGGTGTGAATGCCCTGAGATACTGGTTTGAGTGGTGGGGATGCCCTGAGATACTGATTTGAGTGGTGGAGATACCCTGAGATACTGGCTTGACTGGTGGGGATGCCCTGAGATACTGATTTGAGTGGTGGGGATGCCCTGAGATACTGGTTTGAGTGGTGGGGATGCCCTGAGATACTGATTTGAGTGGTGGGGATGCCCTGAGATACTGATTTGAGTGGTGGAGATGCCCTGAGATACTGGCTTGACTGGTGGAGATGCCCTGAGATACTGATTTGACTGGTGGGGATGCCCTGAGATACTGATTTGAGAGGAGAGGATGCCCTGAGATACTGATTTGACTGGTGGGGATGCCCTGAGATACTGATTTGAGTGGTGGGGATGCCCTGAGATGCTGATTTGAACGGTGGAGATGCCCTGAGATACTGATTTGAGTGGTGGGGATGCCCTGAGATGCTGATTTGAACGGTGGAGATGCCCTGAGATACTGATTTGACTGGTGGGGATGTCCTGAGATACTGATTTGACTGGTGGGGATGCCCTGAGATACTGATTTGAGTGGTGGAGATGCCCTGAGATACTGATTTGACTGGTTGGGATGCCCTGAGATACTGATTTTACTGGTGGGGATGTCCTGAGATACTGATTTGAGTGGTGGAGATGCCCTGAGATACTGATTTGACTGGTTGGGATGCCCTGAGATACTGATTTTACTGGTGGGGATGTCCTGAGATACTGATTTGACTGGTGGGGATGCCCTGAGATACTGATTTGAGTGGTGGAGATGCCCTGAGATACTGATTTGACTGGTTGGGATGCCCTGAGATACTGATTTGAGTGGTGGAGATGCCTGAGATACTGGTTTGAGTGGTGGGGATGCCCTGAGATACTGATTTGAGTGGTGGGGATGCCCTGAGATACTGGTTTGAGTGGAGGGGATGCCCTGAGATACTGTTTGAGTGGTGGGGATGCCCTGAGATACTGGTTTGAGTGGTGGGGATGCCCTGAGATACTGGTTTGAGTGGTGGGGATGCCCTGAGATACTGATTTGAGTGGTGGAGATGCCCTGAGATACTGATTTGAGTGGTGGGATGCCCTAAGATACTGATTTGAGTAGTGGAGAAGCCCTGAGATACTGATTTGAGTGGTGGGGATGCCCTGAGATACTGGCTTGAGTGATGGGGATGCCCTGAGATACTGGTTTGAGTGGTGGGGATGCCCTGAGATACTGGTGTGAGTGGTGGAGATGCCCTGAGATACTGATTTGAGAGGTGAGGATGCCCTGACTGCATTGAAGCTGTTTCAATAGATAAATGAGGATGGACAGTGATTGCGATGGAAGTGTTTATAAATACATATACTTTGTTTTATTATTTTGTAATTTGTTTGTCAAGAAAACTCTACTGTATCAATTTAATCACTTGATGATTTCGCAGATGTGTTTTAAAGATGGATCATCATTGTCCATGGTAAGTTTGCATTTCTTTAAACTTTGTGCTCGTGTTGTGACTCTTTTGTCTATTACTGGCGTTATTTATTTATTATGCAGGTGAATTTAATTGTATGTGTTTGTTTATTTGTTTGTGTGTGTTTTTATGTTTGTGCTGATTTGTTTGTATGTGTGTGTTTTCATTTATTTGTTCATATTTATGTTTGTGTTTTTTATTTTTGTTATAACCTAGACACTAAATAGTTAAATATGTAATTAATTTTGTTAGTTGAAATGAAGTCACATTATTTAACTAACTGTTCAGTTACTATGGGAGGGCAAATCCAAACAAAAATGCCAGGAATGTGAGACCTCATGAGATTTAACTTCTGGCTGATTCTAGAATTCTGGTCATAATGTATGTATTAGTTTATGATGTATTAATGATATCATTACATTCAGGTTTAAAGGAGGAATGAGCAGGCTTTTGACATGGCTAATGTGGTGAGTGGACAGGCCAGATTGGCATTCTAAATGCTCTTATAGAGACAGGACAGTAAATAGTTCCGGCAATAATTGTGATTCTACAACCTTGACAAGTTGTAAACATACTTCTTCCCCTGAAATGATTTGCTGATCTACCGCCTCGGAAGATTCCCTCCATAATAATATTCATTTATTTTTATTAGTCTCCAGTCGAAACCAATGGAAACTACTATTTGTGCTGTTTTGCCCTATAACTTTTTGTCTGCAATGCGAGTATTCAGCCCTACCAAACTTAACAAGTCAAAGTAGAGACAAAACTAAGTAAAGTACAAGCCCATGACCTTCTGGACAGATTAAGGAGATAACCTTTTGAAGGCAAAGTAAAGAAAAGTTTGTTCCAAATCTTGATAGCCATATGGAGAATTCGGTGTTAGTGACCACATTTTTCACCAACTAGCAGCACATTTTTTTATGAATTGATCACTATACCACCACATTACCCATACGTCCCAGAAAAATAATGTGGTATTAATTTTTTGGAGCTAGGTCAACCCAAAACCCTTGTCACATCTGGGAACTCGATCCCTCTTATCAGTAGTGAGCACACTAACCACTCAAGCACTGAAAGCAAACCAGGCACCTGTCTAGATGAAAGCAGTAGACCTCAGTCTGTTTAGGAGAAGAATGAAAACTCATCAAACCACTCAGCTGCTCTGGAGGAAAATCAGAGATGTGTCCAAAAAAACATGTACTGAAGAACAGAAACTGAGTCAGACATTACAGTTCTTCTTCTTCTTTCCTTCCTCATCTGCCTTTCAGCGTCGGGGAGATATAATTTGCGGTCTTTTGCTCTTCTGTTCGCTTCTGCTGCTGTTATGTTTCCTAGTGCTTCTAATATTCCATCAATCCATCTTTTTCGTAGTCGACCCTTGGGTCTGGTGTTCTCACAACGTTTGTTGAAGGCTCATTGTGTTGTGTTTTGATCTTTCTGCCTTGTCACGTGGCCAAACCATTTTATCTGTTGTTTCCTTTTATATTCTAAGGCGGGGGCTATTCCTAGCTTTTTTCTCAGTTCTTCATTTCTGATCTTATCTCTCAGACTGTTTACAGTTACAGACATTACAGTTGTGCAGCTATAAACCGTGTTATCATGTCAAAATGCATTCATGACCTCAAGACAGCTAAAAAATGTTTGTGGAGTTTCCTTTATTTTCCAGGGTTGGATAAGTCTCACTGGCTTGGTGAATTATTAATCTCTTTTCTAAGGGAGGTGAGGGTTCCCTCCTGCAAGAAACTGACATTAGCTGGTAACTGTATTCAGCGTACATTAGGACACGTAGATTACTCACATTATAGTCTCTTTCATTGTTCCTGCATATACAGAGCAGGATGGGCCCTGGCCTAACAGTTAAAGAGTTACATTGAATCTGTTTTATTGTAAAAAATTCAAGATTTCCTCTACACCTTTATATGTGTGTGTGGAATATGGTGTTAGTGAGCACATTTTTCTTTTACCAATGACACATTTTTGGGTTATGTGTTCAGTATTAGGCCAGGCCTCCTGTACTTTCCACCAAAATCTCTGGTACTAATTTTTAGGGATCATGTAAACCCCAATGCCTTGTCGACCTGAAAAAAAAAATTTGCCACATCTTACGCCCTTTTGATCGACATTGAGCACACTAACTACTCAACCACGAAATATTGCAAATTAAAATAATCCACCAAGGATTGCTTGGACGCACCAAGATGGGCACTTGTTTACGTTTGAACAAAGCCCAACGGCCAAGATCTAAATTTGCAGAATTTCGTTCATTCTCAACGGCAGCCGTTATAGTTTAGCTTTCACTAGCACAATGTTTCACCAGATAAGTTGTAACCGATTGTTTCACCAGACAATTTGTAACTGATTGTTTCATCAGACTAGTTCTAACAGATTGTTTCACCAGACAATTTGTAACTGATTGTTTCATCAGACAAGTTGTAACCGATTGTTTCACCAGACAAGTTGTAACCGATTGTTTCACCAGACAAGTTGTAACCGATTGTTTCACCAGACAATTTGTAACTGATTGTTTCATCAGACTAGTTCTAACAGATTGTTTCACCAGACAATTTGTAACTGATTGTTTCATCAGACAAGTTGTAACCGATTGTTTCATCAGACTAGTTCTAACAGATTGTTTCACCAGACAAGTTGTAACCTTAAATGAACTAAATTAGTAAACAACCATGCGTCCACTAACGCAGGAGGAGATCAACACCTTCTTTGACCTTCTTTGCGAAAGCTCTGATTAACTAATTACTACATCAAGCTTGGGCAGATGGTGCTCGTAAGCCTGGGAGGGCCGACCATCTAACGGCAGAATCCCACTACAGAAAAGACAATCTGCTGCCTTGCAGGAAGATTGGGGACAATCAAAGGCTAAGGAAAGCAAACCTGAATAAAATGCTGGTTGAAATCGGATGCACTGGCCACTGGCGCAGAACACAGTGCAACGTTTTAACAAGTAATCAATCAGACTGGATCTAACAGACTCTTATGGCAGACGGGTCACTAAAGTATTGCAATAAGCGGAGAAATATAGAAGGCTCCTTAGCCACTCCATGCACCAAAGAAGAACTGGTTTAGGAATTGTACGACTAAAGAGGAGCAACTTCGCTGCAATTGCCAATGAACTAACTACTGGAGACCCAGTACTTTCCCAAACAATATCGAAACCCTTGGGCCCATCTGATATGTCTCCTCATGGAAAGCATAAAATACCAGAACTTTAAAGAAAATATAACAGGAATCATGAAAAACGGCACCCAATCAGACACAGAAAGAAAACACGTAGAAAAACACACATACGATGCCTACCCACAGGACTCTTGATCCCACACATACACAGATGGCTCTGCTACAAATGCCACCAGAAATGGAGGGGGAGGTGTGCTCTTGATGCTGAATAATCAGGACGAGATCACCAAGTCAATAGCTACTGGAAAATTCTCAAACAACTTTAAAGCAGAAACTGAGGCCATCAGAGATGCTGCAACACTGGCTACTCAATACAAAAATAACATGCACAATAAATTGGTGATTCTGACTGATGCACTGTCAGTATTATCAGCTCTAAAAATCCCCAAGAACATTGAACTAGATGACTTGAGAACAACCCTGGACCAACTATGCAATAACTTCCAGAGAGTAGTCATTCAGTGGATACCATCACACTGTAATATACACGGGAATGAACGCGCAGACAAATTAGCTAAGGAGGGAGGGAGATTACCGCAAGAGAACCATCCGCTCAGTTATGATGAAGCCAAATCCATCCTCAAGAGTCAGTTCCATGAAAAGTGGAAACGAGAACACCCAAAGCATTACGAGAGTGATGGATACCACCATCAAGGAGGGATCAAGTCATCATACTTCGCCTACGCACTGGCCACAATAGAATGAGAAATCACAAGTTCACCAAATTCAAAATAGGTACAACCAGCCTATGCCACTGTACACTGGACAATATGACTACAAAACATGTTCTACAGGATTGCCCCCAGTACACGGACCTGAGAAGAGCAATGTGGTCTACACCCACCTCCCTGGAAGAAAAACTATATGGGGCAATCGAATCGCTTAAACAGACAGCTGACTTCATGAGAGAGTCTGGAATCCTACTCTGATTGAGTCTTGATCACAGAGAGAGAGAGAGAGAGAGAAATAATCTGTTTTTTTTTCTGCAGGGTAAATAACTGTGTTGGCTTCCACAACTACAAATTCTTTGTGCTCTTCCTTGGCTATGGGTTGCTGTATTGTGTGTACGTAGCATTGTCAGCACTGAAATATTTTATTAAATTTTGGTCGGTAAGTACACATTTATTACTTCATTCTACTTTTCATTGGCTTGTTGTCATCATTCTATTCACTTATTTATATTCCTGTTTTATTTTTTTTGTCATTTGATTTTGGAAACACACTCTGTCTTCTTACTGATTCAGTAGCAGTATATATATTTTTTTTTTGGGTCACTATTTTTATTTTTTTAATACCTATTTTGTTTGTCATAAACATTTCTTCAAGAGATATTAATGTCAACTCTCTTCTTTCTCGTTTACTTTTCAGTATGAAAATGACAATCATCTCATAAACAAAGACATATACTGTACAATAAGCATCGTAGATGATTGTAGTAATTTATCCCTTCCTTTTGATAGAAACATTATCATTATGATTTGTTAGAGTGAATTAGGAGCTGGTTGTTAAGAAGAAGATAAGCTTTGGCTGTATTAGATATTAACCTGATGTAATGACTGCAAAACAGAATTTTATTCTCATTTGTAATGAAATCATGGGTATTTAATCATAAGTGGGATATAGAAATGATTGTGCAGAAAAAATATGTTGTGTATCAGGAAAATAATATAAAGTCAAAGAAATAAAGTAATAGAAAATATAGAAATGGAAAGAAATATAGAGTGAGAATATAATGATTTAAAAAAAAATACAAATGGTACACAATGGAGCCATTGGAACAGGTGGTGGATGGTGTTGTGGGAGCAGCCGACAAGTAGTGCCGGTTGTGGTCCTCACACCTTGATGGCAGGCAGAGGATCTCATGTATAGAGACAATGGCTGCGATCTCCAACTAGTACAGTCACTGCCAAGAAAGAAAGGAATGGCAAACTACCTTCTTATAGGAGTAACCTTCTTATTGAAGGAGCAACTTTCTTATATTGCCTAGAATAATTATGTCAAAAAACTTAATATCAACAGCTAACGACGCTAATGGGACAATCAACATTATTCGGGCACATCATGAGAAGAGAAAAGTTGGAATACTTGGTCACAACTGGCAAAATAAAAGGAAAGATATATTGTGGACGACAAAGAGAGAAAATACTGGATAGCTGGTGTCATGGCATGGAAAACATTCAACAACAGAACTGATATGATGCACTGTAGATAGAAGATTGTGGAAGGACATGATCGCCTACGCCAACCGGTATGGCACATGATGATGATGACACAGTGGTTAGTTGAAGATCATGTAAGAGGAAATACTGAAAGCTAGCACACTGATGGGACTATTTATAAATTGGAGGTAGATACCAATGGTTAGAGAAATAAAAGAATGCATCACAGAGATAAAATATAAATTAATAAAGTGAATGCAGCTGAACTGTCCTTCATCATATGATACATCATTCATTGTAAGCAGTCTGAATATAGAAACACCATCGGGGTGCAGCACACAGCTCACAGTGTGCACTACTCAGTAGCTCCAGCAGTAAGCTGGACTTAGAATATGAGGAAACTGCAACAAGCAACGCTTTTCAGACAGTGCCTCAAAGGTTCCCTGTCGCCTCTCTGCCATATTGAGCGGGAGTCCAAAGACATGTTTTGTTTCACAACTTGGCTTGTAAATATTTCATATTTGTGAAAAGCTTGAGAAGATATTCATGACAGAAATTCAGGTTTCAGATTTACTTTCATAAGCTTAGGATTTTTGTGTATTTTTTTAATGAGTTTAAGGTTTGTGAGTTCTTATTATTTTAATTGATTGCACTCACATAAAGTGAGAACTTCTTTCATGAATTTAGGATTTAGTGTATTTTCATAAGTTTAAAATTTGTGTATACTTTTGTAAGTTTGATAATTTAGTGTACTTTGATTAGATTAGAATTTTGTGTACTTTTAATAAGTTAGTGCACTCTCTTAAGCTGAACATTTTGTGTGTAGTTATCATAATTTGATGAATTGATGTACTTTCATAAGTTTAGGATTTTGTGTACTTTAGAAAACCACTGGAAATGAAATATGAAGGCAGTATTGATTATACCTATAAGAGAACATTCTTTAACCTTCTTGTATATATATTTTTTTATGTTACATTTTTTTCCCTTACATTTGATTTTTTTATTTCCTCAGGGAGACAATAATCGCAGTGGGAACCAGTACAATGTCCTGTTTCTGTTTTTTGTTGCAGTCATGTTTGGCGTCAGCCTAGTCACCCTGTTTGGTTATCATATTTTCCTGTCAAAAAACAATAGATCCACTTTAGGTATGTTTGTTGTCACCATGTTTGCTAAAGCTCAAGATAGAAAGTGTATGCTGTCAGAATTGCTAGCTCCAGAGAGTATATCTTGTTGTGTGTTCTCTTTTGAAAGAACATTTTTACCGTTTTATAATCATCTAAAACATACAGTTCTGTGAGCAGTTTGAGGTAATCTGCAGCAAAGTTTCATCCATGAAGTTTCAACTAATAAACAAAAACTCAGTGAAAACAAGATTGCAAGTTTTCTTACAGAGGAGAAATGAAAAAAATTGATATAGAAAAAAAATGTAAAAAAATATGGTATGGTCACAAAGCAGAATGATGTTTCAGCTTCAGTAGGCCTTAACAACTGTCTACTCATTCCAATTTTGTGTCTATTAGTATACATATCATGATCATCATCATCATATGCCATACCAGTTGGCGTAGGCGATCATGTCCCTCCACAATCTTCTATCTACAGTGCATCATATCAGTTCTGTTGTTGAATGTTTTCCATGCCATGACACCAAGCTATCCAGTATTTTCTCTCTTTGTCGTCCGCGATCTCTCTTTCCTTTTATTTTGCCAGTTGTAACCAAGTATTCCAACTTTCCTCTTCTCATGATGTGCCCGAAAAATGTTGATTGCTTCTTTCTGATGTTTTTAAGAGCTCTCTTTTTGTGTTGGCCTCTTTGAGAACTTCCTCATTGGTCTTTTTAGCTGTCCAGGGAACTTTCAACATTCTTCTGAGAAATCCCATCTCTGTGGCCTCTAATCGTCTTTTCATTTGTTTGTCTACTGTCCATGATTCGCTTCCATAGGTCAGAATTGGTTCTATATAGCACCGATGAGCTCTCTTTCTCATTTTTATTGACATAGATATGTTGCATAAGATATCTTTCATTTTCTGAAATGCTATTTTGGCCTGAGCTATTCTGCTTTTTATTTCTGTGGTGCATCTGCCATCTGATGTTATTATTGTACCCAAGTGTTTGAAACGTTGTACTTGTTTCAGATTTGTCTTGTTTATTTTTATGCTGCATGATGGTGATGAATGTTTCTTCGATATAACCATGACTTCTGTTTTCTTACTATTCAGACTGAGACCTTTCTTGTTGCATATCATATCAGATTAAAAAAATATGATATGACATTTTTCTATGACCAATGACACATTTTTTTGGCGACGGCTGTGTGGCTAAAGAGGTGCGCATAGCCATGTGGCTGAAACCACTGTTTCGCTGGCTGAAAACCTGGAGTGCGGTGTTCGAAATCCGTGGTAGACAGAAAGGATTTTTTTCTATCGGGGGTGAAATAAAAATCCTGAGTCTCACGCATCTTGTCGACTGCTTTGACCAAGCAACCTTTATCTATCTGGTTCTATTGTGAGCCATACCACCACACAACCCCCCCCCCCCCCCCCCCCACCCCCCCCCCCCCCAATGTGCACCAGCAATGGTATTATTTGTCATATAGTTTTTATTTCTTTTAAATGACACATTTTTGGGTGATGTGGCTTGGCAAGTCACCCTTACATCTCAGAAAATTCTATGGTACCTATATCTTTTTAGGCTGGGTAAAGCCTGGAACCTTATTAGTCTGAACAAAAAATAGTCACATCTGGAAGTTGAAACTGCCTCTTCTGCTCAGGAGCGAATGTGTTAACCACTCAGCCAGCAAGCTCCTAAATAGATGTAGTTTAGACTTAAAGAGCATAAAGGTCTCAGCATCTATCTATTGACCTTTCGAGCCATAGCCGGCCCATAGGGCGTAGACCAAGATACTCCTTCTCTTATCTAATTTTTTTGTTCTAGCAGTTTTCAATTCTTGTAAACATATTTTATCAAATCTCGCCATTTGTCTCTGTTCTGTGTAAGCAGCTCTCATTGAGGGAGCCGATTCCTGCTGCTATCTGTTTATGGATGTTGTTTAAATAAACCGTTTCCAAATCCTTGAATAAAGTTGGTTGAGGTCAGTGTTTGTCCTTTCTGCCACCTTATTGCTCATGAAATTTATAGTAAGCTGATATGTTTGATTATTGTTCTCTTCCCAGAGTCCTTCAGGCCACCCATATTTCTGACAGGGCCAGATAAACATGGATTCAGCCTTGGTACCAAAGCAAATTTTGCTGAGGTCTTTGGAGACAATAAATGGCTTTGGCTGCTTCCAGTTTTCACCAGGTACTGTAAACCTTCATTCAGTTGAATTATATTTTAAATTAATTGTAAATAACCTTATTAGTTTGGAGTTTTAACACATTTATATAATTTGTGTGAATTTTTACCAATTAGATATGTAGGTTTCATTCTTTTATGAAGCTTGTATATTAGAATAGCAAAGGCAACAATAACTTTCAGAAACATTGATAAAATATGGAAATCAAACCTACAAAGCTCAAAAACATGATGAGGTCATTGTCAAGTCACACTGCCTTACATTTATGGATGATGTGATCATTGTCAAGCCTCACTGCCCTACATTTATGGATGATGTGGTCATTGTCAAGCCACACTGCCGTGCATTTATGGATGATGTGGTCATTGTCAAGCCACACTGTCGTGCATTTATGGATGATGTGGTCATTGTCAAGCCACACTGCCTTACATTTAAGGATGATGTGGTCATTGTCAAGCCACACTGCCTTACATTTATGGATGATGTGGTCATTGTCAAGCCACACTGCCTTACATTTATGGATGATGTGGTCATTGTCAAGCCACACTGCCTTACATTTATGGATGATGTGGTCATTGTCAAGCCACACTGCTTGACAATGAACTTTTTGATCACCACCAGTATTTTGTGAGAGTTGCAACAAGGAAGTTTTATGATGGTAATATTAGGAGTGAAGACAATGCTGAAAGAGTTGAAAATGAGATGTCAAACTGTCATAATGGCTTCCTAGAGATTCCCTGCTTTTACTGAAGAAGTTGGAGTTCATCTAGTTCCAGGCTATGGCTGGGAAACTGTGTGACCTGTCCAGCCTAGTGATACTGCAATACTAGGTCTTCTATATCAGTAAGAGTCACGGCTATGGGGAACACAGGGATCTTAGCTTCTGTTAGCCAGCCTGTTTTGGTGCAGACTGTTACCAGGGGAGATCAACGAGGAGATTGTTGATTAGTTTTGGTCATTTGATGAGCCACTAACCCTGCCTCGCGGGCCTCGGTTGCCTTGTTGGGAAAACTACCCGACTGGGCTACCAACGTTCGGACAACCCGTGTTCAATTCCTGCTGGAAGCATTGTGAATTGTGCACATGGTTGGAAACAAAAACCCCTGCAGTTGACCCAGCCACTGGCAGAAATGGGTACCAAGGTAATACTCTGGGAAGGTGAGGAATGCCGCCTCGCATCGTGAGTTTCGATGCTTGAAGTGACACTGTCCAGAAGTCTCTGAACACTTCTGGATAAGTGGTGGAGCACATATGGGTGAAAACTCGCTTGCTAAGATGCAGATTCAAGTCTTGTACTTTATCTTACCTTATCTTACCTTATCTTACCTTATCTTACCTGACCCTGCTGTTGCGACCACAGGTCACAAGCACTTGAGTTCCTCTACTAAAGGTGACTGATGACAGTACAAGACATGAGAGAAGTTTCAAATATGACAGATAAATAACAGTCTTTCAGATTGTAACACTAAAGGTGACTGATGACAGTACAAGACATGAGAGAAGTTTCAAATATGACAGATAAATAACAGTCTTTCAGATTGTAACACTAAAGGTGACTGATGACAGTACAAGACATGAGAGAAGTTTCAAATATGACAGATAAATAACAGTCTTTCAGATTGTAACACTAAAGGTGACTGATGACAGTACAAGACATGAGAGAAGTTTCAAATACGACAGATAAATAACAGTCTTTCAGATTGTAACACTAAAGGTGACTGATGACAGTACAAGACATGAGAGAAGTTTCAAATACGACAGATAAATAACAGTCTTTCAGATTGTAACACTAAAGGTGACTGATGACAGTACAAGACATGAGAGAAGTTTCAAATACGACAGATAAATAACAGTCTTTCAGATTGTAACACTAAAGGTGACTGATGACAGTACAAGACATGAGAGAAGTTTCAAATACGACAGATAATAACAGTCTTTCAGATTGTAACACTAAAGGTGACTGATGACAGTACAAGACATGAGAGAAGTTTCAAATACGACAGATAAATAACAGTCTTTCAGATTGTAACACTAAAGGTGACTGATGACAGTACAAGACATGAGAGAAGTTTCAAATACGACAGATAAATAACAGTCTTTCAGATTGTAACACTAAAGGTGACTGATGACAGTACAAGACATGAGAGAAGTTTCAAATACGACAGATAAATAACAGTCTTTCAGATTGTAACACTAAAGGTGACTGATGACAGTACAAGACATGAGAGAAGTTTCAAATACGACAGATAAATAACAGTCTTTCAGATTGTAACACTAAAGGTGACTGATGACGGTACAAGACATGAGAGAAGTTTCAAATACGACAGATAAATAACAGTCTTTCAGATTGTAACACTAAAGGTGACTGATGACAGTACAAGACATGAGAGAAGTTTCAAATACGACAGATAAATAACAGTCTTTCAGATTGTAACACTAAAGGTGACTGATGACAGTACAAGACATGAGAGAAGTTTCAAATACGACAGATAAATAACAGTCTTTCAGATTGTAACACTAAAGGTGACTGATGACAGTACAAGACATGAGAGAAGCTTCAAATACGACAGATAAATAACAGTCTTTCAGATTGTAACACTAAAGGTGACTGATGACAGTACAAGACATGAGAGAAGTTTCAAATATGACAGATAAATAACAGTCTTTCAGATTGTAACACTAAAGGTGACTGATGACAGTACAAGACATGAGAGAAGTTTCAAATACGACAGATAAATAACAGTCTTTCAGATTGTAACACTAAAGGTGACTGATGACAGTACAAGACATGAGAGAAGTTTCAAATACGACAGATAAATAACAGTCTTTCAGATTGTAACACTAAAGGTGACTGATGACAGTACAAGACATGAGAGAAGTTTCAAATACGACAGATAAATAACAGTCTTTCAGATTGTAACACTAAAGGTGACTGATGACAGTACAAGACATGAGAGAAGTTTCAAATACGACAGATAAATAACAGTCTTTCAGATTGTAACACTAAAGGTGACTGATGACAGTACAAGACATGAGAGAAGTTTCAAATACGACAGATAAATAACAGTCTTTCAGATTGTAACATTAAAGGTGACTGATGACAGTACAAGACATGAGAGAAGTTTCAAATACGACAGATAAATAACAGTCTTTCAGATTGTAACACTAAAGGTGACTGATGACAGTACAAGACATGAGAGAAGTTTCAAATACGACAGATAAATAACAGTCTTTCAGATTGTAACACTAAAGGTGACTGATGACAGTACAAGACATGAGAGAAGTTTCAAATATGACAGATAAATAACAGTCTTTCAGATTGTAACACTAAAGGTGACTGATGACAGTACAAGACATGAGAGAAGTTTCAAATACGACAGATAAATAACAGTCTTTCAGATTGTAACACTAAAGGTGACTGATGACAGTACAAGACATGAGAGAAGTTTCAAATACGACAGATAAATAACAGTCTTTCAGATTGTAACACTAAAGGTGACTGATGACAGTACAAGACATGAGAGAAGTTTCAAATATGACAGATAAATAACAGTCTTTCAGATTGTAACACTAAAGGTGACTGATGACAGTACAAGACATGAGAGAAGTTTCAAATACGACAGATAAATAACAGTCTTTCAGATTGTAACACTAAAGGTGACTGATGACAGTACAAGACATGAGAGAAGTTTCAAATACGACAGATAAATAACAGTCTTTCAGATTGTAACACTAAAGGTGACTGATGACAGTACAAGACATGAGAGAAGTTTCAAATACGACAGATAAATAACAGTCTTTCAGATTGTAACACTAAAGGTGACTGATGACAGTACAAGACATGAGAGAAGTTTCAAATACGACAGATAAATAACAGTCTTTCAGATTGTAACACTAAAGGTGACTGATGACAGTACAAGACATGAGAGAAGTTTCAAATACGACAGATAAATAACAGTCTTTCAGATTAAAACACTAAAGGTGACTGATGACAGTACAAGATATGAGAGAAGTTTCAAATACGACAGATAAATAACAGTCTTTCAGATTGTAACACTAAAGGTGACTGATGACAGTACAAGACATGAGAGAAGTTTCAAATACGACAGATAAATAACAGTCTTTCAGATTGTAACACTAAAGGTGACTGATGACAGTACAAGACATGAGAGAAGTTTCAAATACGACAGATAAATAACAGTCTTTCAGATTGTAACACTAAAGGTGACTGATGACAGTACAAGACATGAGAGAAGTTTCAAATACGACAGATAAATAACAGTCTTTCAGATTGTAACACTAAAGGTGACTGATGACAGTACAAGACATGAGAGAAGTTTCAAATACGACAGATAAATAACAGTCTTTCAGATTGTAACACTAAAGGTGACTGATGACAGTACAAGACATGAGAGAAGTTTCAAATACGACAGATAAATAACAGTCTTTCAGATTGTAACACTAAAGGTGACTGATGACAGTACAAGACATGAGAGAAGTTTCAAATACGACAGATAAATAACAGTCTTTCAGATTGTAACACTAAAGGTGACTGATGACAGTACAAGACATGAGAGAAGTTTCAAATACGACAGATAAATAACAGTCTTTCAGATTGTAACACTAAAGGTGACTGATGACAGTACAAGACATGAGAGAAGTTTCAAATACGACAGATAAATAACAGTCTTTCAGATTGTAACACTAAAGGTGACTGATGACAGTACAAGACATGAGAGAAGTTTCAAATACGACAGATAAATAACAGTCTTTCAGATTGTAACACTAAAGGTGACTGATGACAGTACAAGACATGAGAGAAGTTTCAAATACGACAGATAAATAACAGTCTTTCAGATTGTAACACTAAAGGTGACTGATGACAGTACAAGACATGAGAGAAGTTTCAAATACGACAGATAAATAACAGTCTTTCAGATTGTAACACTAAAGGTGACTGATGACAGTACAAGACATGAGAGAAGTTTCAAATACGACAGATAAATAACAGTCTTTCAGATTGTAACACTAAAGGTGACTGATGACAGTACAAGACATGAGAGAAGTTTCAAATACGACAGATAAATAACAGTCTTTCAGATTGTAACACTAAAGGTGACTGATGACAGTACAAGACATGAGAGAAGTTTCAAATACGACAGATAAATAACAGTCTTTCAGATTGTAACACTAAAGGTGACTGATGACAGTACAAGACATGAGAGAAGTTTCAAATACGACAGATAAATAACAGTCTTTCAGATTGTAACACTAAAGGTGACTGATGACAGTACAAGACATGAGAGAAGTTTCAAATACGACAGATAAATAACAGTCTTTCAGATTGTAACACTAAAGGTGACTGATGACAGTACAAGACATGAGAGAAGTTTCAAATACGACAGATAAATAACAGTCTTTCAGATTGTAACACTAAAGGTGACTGATGACAGTACAAGACATGAGAGAAGTTTCAAATACGACAGATAAATAACAGTCTTTCAGATTGTAACACTAAAGGTGACTGATGACAGTACAAGACATGAGAGAAGTTTCAAATACGACAGATAAATAACAGTCTTTCAGATTGTAACACTAAAGGTGACTGATGACAGTACAAGACATGAGAGAAGTTTCAAATACGACAGATAAATAACAGTCTTTCAGATTGTAACACTAAAGGTGACTGATGACAGTACAAGACATGAGAGAAGTTTCAAATACGACAGATAAATAACAGTCTTTCAGATTGTAACACTAAAGGTGACTGATGACAGTACAAGACATGAGAGAAGTTTCAAATACGACAGATAAATAACAGTCTTTCAGATTGTAACACTAAAGGTGACTGATGACAGTACAAGACATGAGAGAAGTTTCAAATACGACAGATAAATAACAGTCTTTCAGATTGTAACACTAAAGGTGACTGATGACAGTACAAGACATGAGAGAAGTTTCAAATACGACAGATAAATAACAGTCTTTCAGATTGTAACACTAAAGGTGACTGATGACAGTACAAGACATGAGAGAAGTTTCAAATACGACAGATAAATAACAGTCTTTCAGATTGTAACACTAAAGGTGACTGATGACAGTACAAGACATGAGAGAAGCTTCAAATACGACAGATAAATAACAGTCTTTCAGATTGTAACACTAAAGGTGACTGATGACAGTACAAGACATGAGAGAAGTTTCAAATACGACAGATAAATAACAGTCTTTCAGATTGTAACACTAAAGGTGACTGATGACAGTACAAGACATGAGAGAAGCTTCAAATACGACAGATAAATAACAGTCTTTCAGATTGTAACACTAAAGGTGACTGATGACAGTACAAGACATGAGAGAAGCTTCAAATACGACAGATAAATAACAGTCTTTCAGATTGTAACACTAAAGGTGACTGATGACAGTACAAGACATGAGAGAAGTTTCAAATACGACAGATAAATAACAGTCTTTCAGATTGTAACACTAAAGGTGACTGATGACAGTACAAGACATGAGAGAAGCTTCAAATACGACAGATAAATAACAGTCTTTCAGATTGTAACACTAAAGGTGACTGATGACAGTACAAGACATGAGAGAAGTTTCAAATACGACAGATAAATAACAGTCTTTCAGATTGTAACACTAAAGGTGACTGATGACAGTACAAGACATGAGAGAAGTTTCAAATACGACAGATAAATAACAGTCTTTCAGATTGTAACACTAAAGGTGACTGATGACAGTACAAGACATGAGAGAAGCTTCAAATACGACAGATAAATAACAGTCTTTCAGATTGTAACACTAAAGGTGACTGATGACAGTACAAGACATGAGAGAAGTTTCAAATACGACAGATAAATAACAGTCTTTCAGATTGTAACACTAAAGGTGACTGATGACAGTACAAGACATGAGAGAAGCTTCAAATACGACAGATAAATAACAGTCTTTCAGATTGTAACACTAAAGGTGACTGATGACAGTACAAGACATGAGAGAAGCTTCAAATACGACAGATAAATAACAGTCTTTCAGATTGTAACACTAAAGGTGACTGATGACAGTACAAGACATGAGAGAAGCTTCAAATACGACAGATAAATAACAGTCTTTCAGATTGTAACACTAAAGGTGACTGATGACAGTACAAGACATGAGAGAAGTTTCAAATACGACAGATAAATAACAGTCTTTCAGATTGTAACACTAAAGGTGACTGATGACAGTACAAGACATGAGAGAAGCTTCAAATACGACAGATAAATAACAGTCTTTCAGATTGTAACACTAAAGGTGACTGATGACAGTACAAGACATGAGAGAAGTTTCAAATACGACAGATAAATAACAGTCTTTCAGATTGTAACACTAAAGGTGACTGATGACAGTACAAGACATGAGAGAAGTTTCAAATACGACAGATAAATAACAGTCTTTCAGATTGTAACACTAAAGGTGACTGATGACAGTACAAGACATGAGAGAAGCTTCAAATACGACAGATAAATAACAGTCTTTCAGATTGTAACACTAAAGGTGACTGATGACAGTACAAGACATGAGAGAAGCTTCAAATACGACAGATAAATAACAGTCTTTCAGATTGTAACACTAAAGGTGACTGATGACAGTACAAGACATGAGAGAAGTTTCAAATACGAGAGATAAATAACAGTCTTTCAGATTGTAACACTAAAGGTGACTGATGACAGTACAAGACATGAGAGAAGTTTCAAATACGACAGATAAATAACAGTCTTTCAGATTGTAACACTAAAGGTGACTGATGACAGTACAAGACATGAGAGAAGTTTCAAATACGACAGATAAATAACAGTCTTTCAGATTGTAACACTAAAGGTGACTGATGACAGTACAAGACATGAGAGAAGTTTCAAATACGACAGATAAATAACAGTCTTTCAGATTGTAACACTAAAGGTGACTGATGACAGTACAAGACATGAGAGAAGTTTCAAATACGACAGATAAATAACAGTCTTTCAGATTGTAACACTAAAGGTGACTGATGACAGTACAAGACATGAGAGAAGTTTCAAATACGACAGATAAATAACAGTCTTTCAGATTGTAACACTAAAGGTGACTGATGACAGTACAAGACATGAGAGAAGTTTCAAATACGACAGATAAATAACAGTCTTTCAGATTGTAACACTAAAGGTGTCTGATGACAGTACAAGACATGAGAGAAGCTTCAAATACGACAGATAAATAACAGTCTTTCAGATTGTAACACTAAAGGTGACTGATGACAGTACAAGACATGAGAGAAGTTTCAAATACGACAGATAAATAACAGTCTTTCAGATTGTAACACTAAAGGTGACTGATGACAGTACAAGACATGAGAGAAGCTTCAAATACGACAGATAAATAACAGTCTTTCAGATTGTAACACTAAAGGTGACTGATGACAGTACAAGACATGAGAGAAGCTTCAAATACGACAGATAAATAACAGTCTTTCAGATTGTAACACTAAAGGTGACTGATGACAGTACAAGACATGAGAGAAGTTTCAAATACGACAGATAAATAACAGTCTTTCAGATTGTAACACTAAAGGTGACTGATGACAGTACAAGACATGAGAGAAGTTTCAAATACGACAGATAAATAACAGTCTTTCAGATTGTAACACTAAAGGTGACTGATGACAGTACAAGACATGAGAGAAGTTTCAAATACGACAGATAAATAACAGTCTTTCAGATTGTAACACTAAAGGTGACTGATGACAGTACAAGACATGAGAGAAGTTTCAAATACGACAGATAAATAACAGTCTTTCAGATTGTAACACTAAAGGTGACTGATGACAGTACAAGACATGAGAGAAGTTTCAAATACGACAGATAAATAACAGTCTTTCAGATTGTAACACTAAAGGTGACTGATGACAGTACAAGACATGAGCGAAGTTTCAAATACGACAGATAAATAACAGTCTTTCAGATTGTAACACTAAAGGAGACTGATGACAGTACAAGACATGAGAGAAGTTTCAAATACGACAGATAAATAACAGTCTTTCAGATTGTAACACTAAAGGTGACTGATGACAGTACAAGACATGAGAGAAGTTTCAAATACGACAGATAAATAACAGTCTTTCAGATTGTAACATTAAAGGTGACTGATGACAGTACAAGACATGAGAGAAGTTTCAAATACGACAGATAAATAACAGTCTTTCAGATTGTAACACTAAAGGTGACTGATGACAGTACAAGACATGAGAGAAGTTTCAAATACGACAGATAAATAACAGTCTTTCAGATTGTAACACTAAAGGTGACTGATGACAGTACAAGACATGAGAGAAGTTTCAAATATGACAGATAAATAACAGTCTTTCAGATTGTAACACTAAAGGTGACTGATGACAGTACAAGACATGAGAGAAGTTTCAAATACGACAGATAAATAACAGTCTTTCAGATTGTAACACTAAAGGTGACTGATGACAGTACAAGACATGAGAGAAGTTTCAAATACGACAGATAAATAACAGTCTTTCAGATTGTAACACTAAAGGTGACTGATGACAGTACAAGACATGAGAGAAGTTTCAAATATGACAGATAAATAACAGTCTTTCAGATTGTAACACTAAAGGTGACTGATGACAGTACAAGACATGAGAGAAGTTTCAAATACGACAGATAAATAACAGTCTTTCAGATTGTAACACTAAAGGTGACTGATGACAGTACAAGACATGAGAGAAGTTTCAAATACGACAGATAAATAACAGTCTTTCAGATTGTAACACTAAAGGTGACTGATGACAGTACAAGACATGAGAGAAGTTTCAAATACGACAGATAAATAACAGTCTTTCAGATTGTAACACTAAAGGTGACTGATGACAGTACAAGACATGAGAGAAGTTTCAAATACGACAGATAAATAACAGTCTTTCAGATTGTAACACTAAAGGTGACTGATGACAGTACAAGACATGAGAGAAGTTTCAAATACGACAGATAAATAACAGTCTTTCAGATTAAAACACTAAAGGTGACTGATGACAGTACAAGATATGAGAGAAGTTTCAAATACGACAGATAAATAACAGTCTTTCAGATTGTAACACTAAAGGTGACTGATGACAGTACAAGACATGAGAGAAGTTTCAAATACGACAGATAAATAACAGTCTTTCAGATTGTAACACTAAAGGTGACTGATGACAGTACAAGACATGAGAGAAGTTTCAAATACGACAGATAAATAACAGTCTTTCAGATTGTAACACTAAAGGTGACTGATGACAGTACAAGACATGAGAGAAGTTTCAAATACGACAGATAAATAACAGTCTTTCAGATTGTAACACTAAAGGTGACTGATGACAGTACAAGACATGAGAGAAGTTTCAAATACGACAGATAAATAACAGTCTTTCAGATTGTAACACTAAAGGTGACTGATGACAGTACAAGACATGAGAGAAGTTTCAAATACGACAGATAAATAACAGTCTTTCAGATTGTAACACTAAAGGTGACTGATGACAGTACAAGACATGAGAGAAGTTTCAAATACGACAGATAAATAACAGTCTTTCAGATTGTAACACTAAAGGTGACTGATGACAGTACAAGACATGAGAGAAGTTTCAAATACGACAGATAAATAACAGTCTTTCAGATTGTAACACTAAAGGTGACTGATGACAGTACAAGACATGAGAGAAGTTTCAAATACGACAGATAAATAACAGTCTTTCAGATTGTAACACTAAAGGTGACTGATGACAGTACAAGACATGAGAGAAGTTTCAAATACGACAGATAAATAACAGTCTTTCAGATTGTAACACTAAAGGTGACTGATGACAGTACAAGACATGAGAGAAGTTTCAAATACGACAGATAAATAACAGTCTTTCAGATTGTAACACTAAAGGTGACTGATGACAGTACAAGACATGAGAGAAGTTTCAAATACGACAGATAAATAACAGTCTTTCAGATTGTAACACTAAAGGTGACTGATGACAGTACAAGACATGAGAGAAGTTTCAAATACGACAGATAAATAACAGTCTTTCAGATTGTAACACTAAAGGTGACTGATGACAGTACAAGACATGAGAGAAGTTTCAAATACGACAGATAAATAACAGTCTTTCAGATTGTAACACTAAAGGTGACTGATGACAGTACAAGACATGAGAGAAGTTTCAAATACGACAGATAAATAACAGTCTTTCAGATTGTAACACTAAAGGTGACTGATGACAGTACAAGACATGAGAGAAGTTTCAAATACGACAGATAAATAACAGTCTTTCAGATTGTAACACTAAAGGTGACTGATGACAGTACAAGACATGAGAGAAGTTTCAAATACGACAGATAAATAACAGTCTTTCAGATTGTAACACTAAAGGTGACTGATGACAGTACAAGACATGAGAGAAGTTTCAAATACGACAGATAAATAACAGTCTTTCAGATTGTAACACTAAAGGTGACTGATGACAGTACAAGACATGAGAGAAGTTTCAAATACGACAGATAAATAACAGTCTTTCAGATTGTAACACTAAAGGTGACTGATGACAGTACAAGACATGAGAGAAGTTTCAAATACGACAGATAAATAACAGTCTTTCAGATTGTAACACTAAAGGTGACTGATGACAGTACAAGACATGAGAGAAGTTTCAAATACGACAGATAAATAACAGTCTTTCAGATTGTAACACTAAAGGTGACTGATGACAGTACAAGACATGAGAGAAGTTTCAAATACGACAGATAAATAACAGTCTTTCAGATTGTAACACTAAAGGTGACTGATGACAGTACAAGACATGAGAGAAGTTTCAAATACGACAGATAAATAACAGTCTTTCAGATTGTAACACTAAAGGTGACTGATGACAGTACAAGACATGAGAGAAGTTTCAAATACGACAGATAAATAACAGTCTTTCAGATTGTAACACTAAAGGTGACTGATGACAGTACAAGACATGAGAGAAGTTTCAAATACGACAGATAAATAACAGTCTTTCAGATTGTAACACTAAAGGTGACTGATGACAGTACAAGACATGAGAGAAGTTTCAAATACGACAGATAAATAACAGTCTTTCAGATTGTAACACTAAAGGTGACTGATGACAGTACAAGACATGAGAGAAGCTTCAAATACGACAGATAAATAACAGTCTTTCAGATTGTAACACTAAAGGTGACTGATGACAGTACAAGACATGAGAGAAGTTTCAAATACGACAGATAAATAACAGTCTTTCAGATTGTAACACTAAAGGTGACTGATGACAGTACAAGACATGAGAGAAGCTTCAAATACGACAGATAAATAACAGTCTTTCAGATTGTAACACTAAAGGTGACTGATGACAGTACAAGACATGAGAGAAGCTTCAAATACGACAGATAAATAACAGTCTTTCAGATTGTAACACTAAAGGTGACTGATGACAGTACAAGACATGAGAGAAGTTTCAAATACGACAGATAAATAACAGTCTTTCAGATTGTAACACTAAAGGTGACTGATGACAGTACAAGACATGAGAGAAGCTTCAAATACGACAGATAAATAACAGTCTTTCAGATTGTAACACTAAAGGTGACTGATGACAGTACAAGACATGAGAGAAGTTTCAAATACGACAGATAAATAACAGTCTTTCAGATTGTAACACTAAAGGTGACTGATGACAGTACAAGACATGAGAGAAGTTTCAAATACGACAGATAAATAACAGTCTTTCAGATTGTAACACTAAAGGTGACTGATGACAGTACAAGACATGAGAGAAGCTTCAAATACGACAGATAAATAACAGTCTTTCAGATTGTAACACTAAAGGTGACTGATGACAGTACAAGACATGAGAGAAGTTTCAAATACGACAGATAAATAACAGTCTTTCAGATTGTAACACTAAAGGTGACTGATGACAGTACAAGACATGAGAGAAGCTTCAAATACGACAGATAAATAACAGTCTTTCAGATTGTAACACTAAAGGTGACTGATGACAGTACAAGACATGAGAGAAGCTTCAAATACGACAGATAAATAACAGTCTTTCAGATTGTAACACTAAAGGTGACTGATGACAGTACAAGACATGAGAGAAGCTTCAAATACGACAGATAAATAACAGTCTTTCAGATTGTAACACTAAAGGTGACTGATGACAGTACAAGACATGAGAGAAGTTTCAAATACGACAGATAAATAACAGTCTTTCAGATTGTAACACTAAAGGTGACTGATGACAGTACAAGACATGAGAGAAGCTTCAAATACGACAGATAAATAACAGTCTTTCAGATTGTAACACTAAAGGTGACTGATGACAGTACAAGACATGAGAGAAGTTTCAAATACGACAGATAAATAACAGTCTTTCAGATTGTAACACTAAAGGTGACTGATGACAGTACAAGACATGAGAGAAGTTTCAAATACGACAGATAAATAACAGTCTTTCAGATTGTAACACTAAAGGTGACTGATGACAGTACAAGACATGAGAGAAGCTTCAAATACGACAGATAAATAACAGTCTTTCAGATTGTAACACTAAAGGTGACTGATGACAGTACAAGACATGAGAGAAGCTTCAAATACGACAGATAAATAACAGTCTTTCAGATTGTAACACTAAAGGTGACTGATGACAGTACAAGACATGAGAGAAGTTTCAAATACGAGAGATAAATAACAGTCTTTCAGATTGTAACACTAAAGGTGACTGATGACAGTACAAGACATGAGAGAAGTTTCAAATACGACAGATAAATAACAGTCTTTCAGATTGTAACACTAAAGGTGACTGATGACAGTACAAGACATGAGAGAAGTTTCAAATACGACAGATAAATAACAGTCTTTCAGATTGTAACACTAAAGGTGACTGATGACAGTACAAGACATGAGAGAAGTTTCAAATACGACAGATAAATAACAGTCTTTCAGATTGTAACACTAAAGGTGACTGATGACAGTACAAGACATGAGAGAAGTTTCAAATACGACAGATAAATAACAGTCTTTCAGATTGTAACACTAAAGGTGACTGATGACAGTACAAGACATGAGAGAAGTTTCAAATACGACAGATAAATAACAGTCTTTCAGATTGTAACACTAAAGGTGACTGATGACAGTACAAGACATGAGAGAAGTTTCAAATACGACAGATAAATAACAGTCTTTCAGATTGTAACACTAAAGGTGACTGATGACAGTACAAGACATGAGAGAAGCTTCAAATACGACAGATAAATAACAGTCTTTCAGATTGTAACACTAAAGGTGACTGATGACAGTACAAGACATGAGAGAAGTTTCAAATACGACAGATAAATAACAGTCTTTCAGATTGTAACACTAAAGGTGACTGATGACAGTACAAGACATGAGAGAAGCTTCAAATACGACAGATAAATAACAGTCTTTCAGATTGTAACACTAAAGGTGACTGATGACAGTACAAGACATGAGAGAAGCTTCAAATACGACAGATAAATAACAGTCTTTCAGATTGTAACACTAAAGGTGACTGATGACAGTACAAGACATGAGAGAAGTTTCAAATACGACAGATAAATAACAGTCTTTCAGATTGTAACACTAAAGGTGACTGATGACAGTACAAGACATGAGAGAAGTTTCAAATACGACAGATAAATAACAGTCTTTCAGATTGTAACACTAAAGGTGACTGATGACAGTACAAGACATGAGAGAAGTTTCAAATACGACAGATAAATAACAGTCTTTCAGATTGTAACACTAAAGGTGACTGATGACAGTACAAGACATGAGAGAAGTTTCAAATACGACAGATAAATAACAGTCTTTCAGATTGTAACACTAAAGGTGACTGATGACAGTACAAGACATGAGAGAAGTTTCAAATACGACAGATAAATAACAGTCTTTCAGATTGTAACACTAAAGGTGACTGATGACAGTACAAGACATGAGCGAAGTTTCAAATACGACAGATAAATAACAGTCTTTCAGATTGTAACACTAAAGGAGACTGATGACAGTACAAGACATGAGAGAAGTTTCAAATACGACAGATAAATAACAGTCTTTCAGATTGTAACACTAAAGGTGACTGATGACAGTACAAGACATGAGAGAAGTTTCAAATACGACAGATAAATAACAGTCTTTCAGATTGTAACACTAAAGGAGACTGATGACAGTACAAGTTATGAGAGAAACTTCAAATATGACAGATAAATAACAGTCTTCCAGATTGTAACACTAAAGGAGACTGATGACAGTACAAGTTATGAGAGAAACTTCAAATATGACAGATAAATAACAGTCTTTCAGATTGTAACACTAAAGGTGACTGATGACAGTACAAGTTATGAGAGAAACTTCAAATATGACAGATAAATAACAGTCTTTCAGATTGTAACACTAAAGGTGACTGATGACAGTACAAGTTATGAGAGAAACTTCAAATATGACAGATAAATAACAGTCTTTCAGATTGTAACACTAAAGGTGACTGATGACAGTACAAGTTATGAGAGAAGTTTCAAATACGACAGATAAATAACAGTCTTTCAGATTGTAACACTAAAGGAGACTGATGACAGTACAAGTTATGAGAGAAGCTTCAAATATGACAGATAAATAACAGTCTTTCAGATTGTAACACTAAAGGTGACTGATGACAGTACAAGTTATGAGAGAAGCTTCAAATATGACAGATAAATAACAGTCTTTCAGATTGTAACACTAAAGGAGACTGATGACAGTACAAGTGAGAGAAGCTTCAAATATGACAGATAAATAACAGTCTTCCAGATTGTAACACTAAAGGAGACTGATGACAGTACAAGTTATGAGAGAAGCTTCAAATATGACAGATAAATAACAGTCTTTCAGATTGTAACTCTAAAGGAGACTGATGACAGTACAAGTTATGAGAGAAGCTTCAAATATGACAGATAAATAACAGTCTTTCAGATTGTAACACTAAAGGAGACTGATGACAGTACAAGTTATGAGAGAAACTTCAAATATGACAGATAAATAACAGTCTTTCAGATTGTAACACTAAAGGAGACTGATGACAGTACAAGTTATGGGAGAAGCTTCAAATATGACAGATAAATAACAGTCTTTCAGATTGTAACTCTAAAGGAGACTGATGACAGTACAAGTTATGAGAGAAGCTTCAAATATGACAGATAAATAACAGTCTTTCAGATTGTAACACTAAAGGAGACTGATGACAGTACAAGTGAGAGAAGCTTAAAATATGACAGATAAATAACAGTCTTTCAGATTGTAACACTAAAGGAGACTGATGACAGTACAAGTTATGAGAGAAACTTCAAATATGACAGATAAATAACAGTCTTTCAGATTGTAACACTAAAGGAGACTGATGACAGTACAAGTTATGGGAGAAGCTTCAAATATGACAGATAAATAACAGTCTTTCAGATTGTAACACTAAAGGTGACTGATGACAGTACAAGTTATGAGAGAAGCTTCAAATATGACAGATAAATAACAGTCTTTCAGATTGTAACTCTAAAGGAGACTGATGACAGTACAAGTTATGAGAGAAGCTTCAAATATGACAGATAAATAACAGTCTTTCAGATTGTAACACTAAAGGAGACTGATGACAGTACAAGTTATGAGAGAAACTTCAAATATGACAGATAAATAACAGTCTTTCAGATTGTAACACTAAAGGAGACTGATGACAGTACAAGTTATGGAGAAGCTTCAAATATGACAGATAAATAACAGTCTTTCAGATTGTAACTCTAAAGGAGACTGATGACAGTACAAGTTATGAGAGAAGCTTCAAATATGACAGATAAATAACAGTCTTTCAGATTGTAACACTAAAGGAGACTGATGACAGTACAAGTGAGAGAAGCTTAAAATATGACAGATAAATAACAGTCTTTCAGATTGTAACACTAAAGGAGACTGATGACAGTACAAGTTATGAGAGAAACTTCAAATATGACAGATAAATAACAGTCTTTCAGATTGTAACACTAAAGGAGACTGATGACAGTACAAGTTATGAGAGAAACTTCAAATATGACAGATAAATAACAGTCTTTCAGATTGTAACACTAAAGGAGACTGATGACAGTACAAGTTATGGGAGAAGCTTCAAATATGACAGATAAATAACAGTCTTTCAGATTGTAACACTAAAGGTGACTGATGACAGTACAAGTTATGAGAGAAGCTTCAAATATGACAGATAAATAACAGTCTTTCAGATTGTAACACTAAAGGTGACTGATGACAGTACAAGTTATGAGAGAAGCTTCAAATATGACAGATAAATAACAGTCTTTCAGATTGTAACACTAAAGGTGACTGATGACAGTACAAGTTATGAGAGAAGCTTCAAATATGACAGGTAAATAACAGTCTTTCAGATTGTAACACTAAAGGTGACTGATGACAGTACAAGTTATGAGAGAAGCTTCAAATATGACAGATAAATAACAGTCTTTCAGATTGTAACACTAAAGAAGACTGATGACAGTACAAGTTATGAGAGAAGCTTCAAATATGACAGATAAATAACAGTCTTTCAGATTGTAACACTAAAGGTGACTGATGACAGTACAAGTTATGAGAGAAGCTTCAAATATGACCAATAAATAACAGTCTTTCAGATTGTAACACTAAAGGTGACTGATGACAGTACAAGTTATGAGAGAAGCTTAAAATATGACAGATAAATAACAGTCTTTCAGATTGTAACACTAAAGGAGACTGATGACAGTACAAGTTATGAGAGAAACTTCAAATATGACAGATAAATAACAGTCTTTCAGATTGTAACACTAAAGGAGACTGATGACAGTACAAGTTATGAGAGAAGCTTCAAATATGATAGATAAATAACAGTCTTTCAGATTGTAACACTAAAGGTGACTGATGACAGTACAAGTTATGAGAGAAGCTTCAAATATGACAGATAAATAACAGTCTTTCAGATTGTAACACTAAAGGAGACTGATGACAGTACAAGTTATGAGAGAAACTTCAAATATGACCAATAAATAACAGTCTTTCAGATTGTAACACTAAAGGAGACTGATGACAGTACAAGTTATGAGAGAAACTTCAAATATGGCAGATAAATAATAGGCTTTCAGATTGTAACACTAAAGGAGACTGATGACAGTACAAGTTATGAGAGAAGCTTCAAATATGACCAATAAATAATAGTCTTTCAGATTGTAACACTAAAGGAGACTGATGACAGTACAAGACATGAGAGAAGCTTCAAATATGACAGATACAGATACAGCTTCAAGTAATAGCAGTAATAGGGCAGGTTGTTTTGTGGGTCAGAGTATCAGCAGTAGGAGGTACAAGCTGTATGACAGCTTCAATTAATAGCAGTGACTGGGACACATTTCATTGTGACAAGAGAAACAAGAGGCAAAATTTTAACTTCATCAACAAAGTGAACATGATTATATGAGAACAAAAACAAAAAAAAAAGGAGAAAGTGGTAGTAGTTTTATGTGCACACACATTATTTGTAAATACACTTAAAAAAAAGAAAAGAAATAAAACTGGTATTTCCATGTGGTATTTATATCTCTGTACTGAGGGTAATCCATAACAATTTCAATTGATTTGTTTTACCATTTAATTTATTCCTTTCATGACCTTTCCATTATGTCACATTTGTTGTTTTTGGGTTGTTATTATAATGTATCAATTACCTTGATTTATTTCTCTCTGTATTTCTGGGAAAATGTCTGCGGTTATAAAATGATATTTCAAGTGATTTGACGATGAAAGTGTCAGTGGTTATAAAATGATATTTCAAGTGATTTGACAATGAAAGTGTCTGGTTATAAAATGACATTTCAAGTGATTTGACAATGAAAGTGTCTGGTTATAAAATGATATTTCAAGTGATTTGACAATGAAAGTGCCAGTGGTTATAAAATGATATTTTCAAGTGATTTGACGATGAAAGTGTCAGTGGTTATAAAATGATATTTTCAAGTGATTTGACAATGAAAGTGTCTGGTTATAACATGACATTTCAAGTGATTTGACAATGAAAGTGTCAGTGGTTATAAAATGATATTTTCAAGTGATTTGGCAATGAAAGTGTCAGTGGTTATAACATGACATTTCAAGTGATTTGACAATGAAAGTGTCAGTGGTATAAGTGTTTACTTTGTTTAGTTTCATACTAACATTTTTAGTTTCTAGTGATACTTCCTTCTTTGGACTTATAGCAGTGGTTCTCATAAACTGTTGGCACCCATGGCGCTGGCTGGCCATGGCTATTTTCTGCTGATCATACACTGCGGCATCCTCATAACAGTTAGGATAATATAAGTCAAGCAAACTCTGATCCTTGTATTTTATTTTTGGGTAGGTTACTACTTTAGGTACATTAATGAATCTCAGTAACAATCAGGTTATAAAAGTGTTTTAATATCACCAAAAAAAAATTTTTTAAAAACTTAACAGCATACTTATGTTAACAAATGGCATTTCCATAATTTTTCACAATCATCCAATTAATCATTTCACCCACTCAGAAAATACATAATGTCTTATACACAGTTTGTTTTTTGATACGTGAATGTTTCTTTTTTGCTTCTTGAATGTTCTGCCAAAGTCAAGTACATTGATTTGATGCGCAGAATGTAACAAACAGAAAGCAGAATGTAACAAACAGAAAGCAGAATGTAACAAACAGAAAGCAGAATGTAACAAACAGAAAGCACTGTGCTGAGTGGAAAAGCTTGTATGTGCCTTTGTATTCATTAATACTAATTTACTGAGCCATCTGATCATAAGATTTAAGATGATAAATGACGACAGAACACTCTCATGTAGAAACTTGGTTATGTAAAAGAAAAAAAAAACAGGTTCCCACCTTGCCTTTATAGGCTTTTGGGGAACATGATGATAGTCACCATATTTTTCCATAACTAGAGCACATTGTTGGGTGATGTGCTTGCTATCATACCAGGCCACCATTACATCACAGAAAAATCTCTGGTACCCATTTTTAGAGGCTGGATGAACCTCAGAGCGTTGTTGGTCTGAATAAAAAATCCCCAACTTCTAGGAATTGAACCTGGGCCCTTCTGATCAGGAAGTGAGCACTCCTGTCACGTGGCCAAATTTGGTTATGTATTTTAAAAGAGAGCTAATTTCCAATATTAGGAAGAAACAATCATCATTTTCTAGCCATGTAATGAGAACAGAACAGCTGGAATATATTGTAACAACTGAGAAAATTGAGGGACAAAGAGGTAGTGGAGAGCAAAGAGAAAAAATACCAGGCAGCTTAAGAGAATGGCTTGGCAGAAGGTCAACAACAGAAATGATAAATAACTGTCGAGATTGAAAATTGTGGTGAGACATGATGACCAATGCCAGCAGGCTCGGTACTTGATGATGATTTTAAAATATTAACCCGATGTGGATGTTGTCATTTTATCGTTTCTAACCACTGAGTGAGCACACAATAATATCTTTGTTGTGACGCCCTTGCCAGAAAGTTTGGTGATGGACACTTAGGGAATTAGTGACTTCACTTCTAGTATGGGTGGCTTGTTATTTACAAGTAAACTGGATAACAGAAGTAGGGGCTTGCTGATAGGTGTCATTTCATTGTGATTGTTGAGTAATAAGAGGAGAAGTAGGGGCTTGCTGATAGGTATCATTTCATTGTGATTGTTGAGTAATAAGAGGAGAAGTAGGGGCTTGCTGATAGTTGTCATTTCATTGTGATTGTTGAGTAATAACAGGAGAAGTAGGAACACAATGGCTTGCTGATAGGTATCATTTCATTGTGATTGTTGAGTAATAACAGGAGAAGTAGGGGCTTGCTGATAGGTATCATTTCATTGTGATTGTTGAGTAATAAGAGGAGAAGCAATGGCTTGCTGATAGGTATCATTTCATTGTGATTGTTGAGTAATAAGAGGAGAAGTAGGGGCTTGCTGATAGGTCTCATTTCACTGTGATTGTTGAGTAATAAGAGGAGAAGTAGGAACACAATGGCTTGCTGATAGGTGTCATTTCATTGTGATTGTTGAGTAATAAGAGGAGAAGTAGGGGCTTGCTGATAGGTCTCATTTCACTGTGATTGTTGAGTAATAACAGGAGAAGTAGGGGCTTGCTGATAGGTATCATTTCATTGTGATTGTTGAGTAATAACAGGAGAAGTAGGGGCTTGCTGATAGGTGTCATTTCATTGTGATTGTTGAGTAATAACAGGAGAAGTAGGGGCTTGCTGATAGGTGTCATTTCATTGTGATTGTTGAGTAATAAGAGGAGAAGTAGGGGCTTGCTGATAGGTGTCATTTCATTGTGATTGTTGAGTAATAAGAGGAGAAGTAGGGGCTTGCTGATAGGTGTCATTTCATTGTGATTGTTGAGTAATAAGAGGAGAAGTAGGGGCTTGCTGATAGGTATCATTTCATTGTGATTGTTGAGTAATAAGAGAAGTAGGGGCTTGCTGATAGGTGTCATTTCATTGTGATTGTTGAGTAATAAGAGGAGAAGTAGGGGCTTGCTGATAGGTATCATTTCATTGTGATTGTTGAGTAATAACAGGAGAAATAGGAACACAATGGCTTGCTGATAGGTATAATTTCATTGTGATTGTTGAGTAATAACAGAAGTAGGAACACAATGGTTTGCTGATAGGTGTCATTTCATTGTGATTGTTGAGTAATAAGAGGAGAAGTAGGGGCTTGCTGATAGGTGTCATTTCATTGTGATTGTTGAGTAATAACAGGAGAAGTAAGGGCTTGCTGATAGGTGTCATTTCATTGTGATTGTTGAGTAATAACAGTTGAATTATCTCTTGATAAGATGGGGTGAACTAGTAAAATAATAAAGAGTTTAATTATTTTATTGAGAAGTTGGGTAATCTAATGGAGAGATAAGTTTAAATTATTGTGTTGAATTGAGGTGAACTAATGTAGATAAAAGTAAAATTATTTTGTTGAATAGTTGTGGTGAACTAATGGAGATAAAAGTACAATTATTTTGTTGAATAGTTGAGGTGAGTGTAGATAAAAATTAGATTAGTGTATTAATAGTTGAGGTGAACTAAAGTAGATAAAAGTAAAATTATTTTGTTCAATAGTTGAGGTGAACTAATGGAGATAAAAGTAGAATTATTTTTTGAATAGTTGAGGTGAACTAATGTAGATACAAATTAGATCATTGTAATGAATAGTTGAGGTAAACTAATGTAGATAAAAGTACAATTATTTTGTTGAATAGTTGAGGTAAACTAATGTAGATAAAAGTACAATTATTTTGTTGAATAGTTAAGGTGAACTAATGTAGATAAAAGTACAATTATTTTGTTGAATAGTTGAGGTGAACTAATGTAGATAAAAGTATAATTATTTTGTTGAACAGTTGAGGTAAACTAATGTAGATAAAAGTACAATTATTTTGTTGAACAGTTGAGGTGAACTAATGTAGATAAAAGTAAAATTATTTTATTGAATAGTTGAGGTGAACTAATGTAGATAAAAGTACAATTATTTTGTTCAATAGTTGAGGTAAACTAATGTAGATAAAAGTAAAATTATTTTGTTCAATAGTTGAGGTGAACTAAAGTAGATAAAAGTAAAATTATTTTGTTCAATAGTTGAGGTGAACTAATGTAGATAAAAGTACAATTATTTTGTTCAATAGTTGAGGTGAACTAATGTAGATAAAAGTAAAATTATTTTATTGAATAGTTGAGGTGAACTAATGTAGATAAAAGTAAAATTATTTTGTTCAATAGTTGAGGTAAACTAATGTAGATAAAAGTAAAATTATTTTGTTCAATAGTTGAGGTGAACTAAAGTAGATAAAAGTAAAATTATTTTGTTCAATAGTTGAGATGAACTAATGTAGATAAAAGTACAATTATTTTGTTCAATAGTTGAGGTGAACTAATGTAGATAAAAGTACAATTATTTTTTCAATAGTTGAGGTAAACTAATGTAGATAAAAGTAAAATTATTTTCTTCAATAGTTGAGGTGAACTAAAGTAGATAAAAGTAAAATTATTTTGTTCAATAGATGAGGTGAACTAATGTAGATAAAAGTACAATTATTTTGTTGAATAGTTGAGGTGAACTCATGGACACAAATGTCAAAAAGCTGGTTATTTTGTTTTTGCTACCCTGCCAAGCAGTCGTGGCAATGGGGTGTTATTTCACTCTTGCCCGCCACCCACAATCAGCTATAACACAATGGGCACTACTGCCAGGTCAGAAGAGCCATCTTGGTAAATCTTTCACAAAAATATTCTCACTGCATGAGTTTTGTTTCTTCTCATTGTATTACCTATTTTTATTGTAGCTTGGTTACTGGTTCTGCAGTTTTCCACAGGCTCAGTTACTTTCAGTATGTGGAGAGCGTCTGCATGCTAATGATTACTGTGGGTATCTGGTTTAAGTTATTCTTACCCAAGATTTGCCAAGCTCCAATGAGCAAACAGAATGAAGCCCTTGAAACTAGGATTTATAGAAAAATGGGAGACTTTGGGGGACGTAGAAGAAAACAAATAATTAGGTTTTGAAACAGCTGGAAATGAGGAAACAGCTATATAACACAATTTGAACACTATCATCATCAAGTACCAAGCCTACTAGTGTAGGTGATCATGTCTCTCCAACTTTTGATCTCGGCAGCTATTTATCATTTCTGTTGTTGACCTTCTGCCAAGCCATTCTCTTAAACTGTCTGGTATCTTTTCTCTTTGCTTCCCTCTATCTCTTTGTCCCACAATTTTCCCAGTTGTTACAATATATTCCAGCTGTTCCATTTACATTACATGGCCAAAATATGATGATTGTTTCTTCCTAATATTGGAAATTAGCTCTCTTTTTGCTCTAACCTCTCTCAGAACATCTTCATTACTCTTCTTAGCTGTCCATGGTATTCTCAACATTCTTTTATAAAACCACATTTCTACAGCCTCCAATGATTTTCTTGTTTGTTGTCCCATTATCCATGATTCACATCCATATGTTAAGACTGGCTCTACATAACATTTAAGAGCTCTTTTTCTTGTTTCTATTGTTAAAAATGGATTGCACAGTATCTTCCTCAAGTTTTGGAAAGCTTGAGCCAATATGTATCTCACCTCTGTTGTACATCTACCATCTGAGGTTAATGAACAATATAAAGGACATATTTGTGGGCACATTAAGGGACAGAATAACTTGGTAAAAGTCATATTGGAAGGGAAAATTAAAGGTAAATTAGTTAGAAGCAGACATACTCTAAAAATGGATTGATAACATTAATAGACAAGAGAACCTAAGATAGTATGTACCATCAAGAGTGATAAGGTGCTCCATGTCGCCAATATTTAATATGGAGAAGAACGCCTCGCATAGAAATACTGAGGCATAGTGTAGTGAAATATGTCAGCTTAAGTTTTGTTTCTTATATGAAAACCACACTTCAGCAAAACTGGGGGAAAAAAGTCTGTTCCAAAATTCATTCCAGAGAAGCATAATAGTCTAGTAAGACTGATTTATTAGAAGAGACAACTGTTACCTCAAAAAACTACTGCCTTGCATGAAGGTGAAAGGAAACCACAGTCAAGGGAAGCAGTCCCACACACATATGTATTGTTTTCTGTTTGTGGTTTATTCTGAGTGCCTTAAGGTCACCCTTGTCTCTGTGCAATTTGTTTGTCTCTCACCTCATAGTTTTCATTCCTAATAAATATAAATTTGTTTGTTATTCTTCTTCTTCTTCTTTCCTTCCTCATCTGCCTTTCAGCATCGAGGGGAGATATAATGTGCGGTCTTTTGCTCTTCTGTTCGCCTCTGCTGCTGCTATGTTTCCTAGTGCTTCTAATATTCCATCGATCTATCTTTTTAGTGGTTGATCCTTGGGTCTGGTGTTCTCACAACGTTTGTTGAAGGCTCGATGTTTTGTGTTTTGATCTTTCTGCCTTGTCACGTGGCCAAACCATTTTATCTGTTGTTTCCTTATATATTCCATGGCGGGGGCTATTCCTAGCTTTTTTCTCAGTTCTTCATTTCTGTTCTTATCTCTCAGACTGTTTCCTGTCATTCGTCTAACACATTTCATCTCTGTAGAGGTTATTTTTCTTATTCTTCTTGCATCTAGGGTCCAGGTCTGGCATTGGTAGCACAACATTGGGATGAAGATTGTATTGTATAGTGCTCATTTTGTCTCCAGAGTTATTTCCTTATTGGACAATAGTGGTGATAACTGTCCAATGATTTGACAAACTTTGTTGCATCTTGATTCTATCTCTGCTGTTTGAGAATTATCGTTTGTCATTAGACTTCCTAGGTATTTGTTATTCTTGCTGTCTTAAATGTACTTTGAGAATCACAGATCACAAAGTACAACAAACAATGAAACATAACTCACTATGTAGATGAAAAGATAAAGAAGCATTTTATTTATGATTTGCCCTCTTGATGTTCAGTTTGTTCTTGATTATTGCTTCACCATTTGCTGTGTCTAATAGTTTGTCTTGGTAGGCTTCACTAACCCATTTTCTTGTCCAGCTTCATTGTTTCGATAATAGTTGCCTTGAAGTGATTCATCATTGTAGACTGCTCGGTTAGGATAATTCATAATTAGTTGTCAGATTAACCTTATCACACGCCCATATGTGCTCAGATCCCCTCCTAGTAAATTCCGCTGTGTGAAACAATATACTGGAGGACACAAATCCTCCCTCGCTCTCCTCAATTTGGGCAATATCCTTCTTGATTAACATGAAGATCTGAGAGTCTGCACCAGGGCTGCAGATTCACGAATATCATCATTGAAATCTTTATTATGTGTGTATGGCCAAGTTAGAGACATACAATTGTCCATCATGATGACATAGTGCGCTTAATATTATCAATAATGGAACACCCACAATGCTTGATTCAATCTAAAGAACGCAGCCGGGAAGTACAAACTACGTAGCGATGGTGCAGAATCTTTAAAGTGGAACCTTCGGTTGACTTGACCCAACAACCTATAATAAGGAAGTGAAAGTAATTGGTGCCGAGTAAATCCAACAATGGTTATTGTGCAGTTCTCAATGTAGTGATGTAAAATACATATCATCTTTACAATGGGGAAAGGTCGCATTCACACCACCTGGTTTGCCAAAAAAGGGCACTGATTCTGTAGTACCAGCATGAATCCATTAAGTAGAATATACTGTTGATTTTAACGCAGTGATCTACTTTATAGAACTGAAATTAATCAGTCACCAATCCTGCAGCAGTAAATGAAACACAAACTCTATCCTACCGTCTTGTTGGAGTTGGACATTGTATTACATGCAGTTAAATCTGTGAACTTTTCTACCATTTTGTGTTTACTGTGTCAGAGCAAGAAGTTGTGGACTTCAAAATCTTCAATTTTTCAGCTTCTTGTGATTTGTCAAAAATAGGACAAATTAATCCGTGGTTTTTTCATGACGTTACGATCTCGTGACGTCTTGGATAGTGAGAGCCGATGTCTAGCCCTCTCAGACAGCTGCAATAAACAAGTGCTTCTTTGTGCACTTATGCATGTTAAAGAACCTTTGACAGTTAAAATATCAAAGACTTGCTAGGCATTTTTGGTCGGACAAAGTTGTCAGCAAAAACCTGCCTGCACTGTGGGTCACAGGTCATGTTTGTGCACAGGGGTCAGGGTTGCTCCTTGGACTTTGTGGAAATTCTTGAGGGGGATATTGGAGCATCGATGGATTCATTCGCAGTGCAGTGATAATGATCCTAACAGCAATAACAATAACACTATGCAGCTTATTGCTGGTTGAGCTATGATTTATGAGAATTATGCACTTATTGCTAACTAAAATATGATTTGTGATAATTGTGCACTTCATTGCTGACTTAAATATGATTCATGGTAATTGTGCACTTCATTGCTGACTTATATATGATTTGTGGTAATTGTGCACTTCATTACTGACTTAAATATGATTTGTGATAATTGTGCACTTCATTGCTGACTTATATATGATTTGTGGTAATTGTGCACTTCATTGCTGACTTATATATGATTTGTGATAATTGTGCACTTCATTGCTGACTTATATATGATTTGTGGTAATTGTGCACTTCATTGCTGACTTATATATGATTTGTGGTAATTGTGCACTTCATTGCTGACTTATATATGATTTGTGGTAATTGTGCACTTCATTGCTGACTTATATATGATTTGTGGTAATTGTGCACTTCATTGCTGACTTAAATATGATTTGTGGTAATTGTGCACTTCATTGCTGACTTAAATATGATTTGTGGTAATTGTGCACTTCATTGCTGACTTAAATATGATTTGTGGTAATTGTGCACTTCATTGCTGACTTAAATATGATTTGTGGTAATTGTGCACTTCATTGCTGACTTAAATATGATTTGTGATAATTGTGCACTTCATTGCTGACTTATATATGATTTGTGGTAATTGTGCACTTCATTGCTGACTTAAATATGATTTGTGGTAATTGTGCACTTCATTGCTGACTTAAATATGATTTGTGGTAATTGTGCACTTCATTCTTCTTCTTCTTCTTCTTCTTCTTTTCTCTTTCACTGATACCTAAAGTGTGTCGTGGTTTATATCATTTGTCGTTCTTGTGCTGCTCGAATTGTCTGAATTAGTGATTTTCCTTTGTTATTACATGTCTCTGTCACTGCATCTATCCATCTTCTTCTGGGTCTTCCTCTTGGTCTTTTTCCATGCATTCTCGAGAACTCCCTTGATGGTGATTGGTGAGGATTCATTCTGACCAGGTGGCCAAACCATTTAAGTTGTTGTTGTTCTATATATTCTTGGCAGGGTTTTGTTCCTACCATTTTTCTTATGGTTTCATTTGGTATTCTATCTCTTCTTGTGTTGTTTGTTACTTTTCTCAAGCATCGCATCTCACATGTATTGATCTTTCTTAAATGTGATTTAGAAAGGGTCCATGTTTGACTTTCATAGCACAAAATTGGTATGAAGATGCTATTTATCATTTGTTGCTTAACTGGCATAGAAATGTTTGGATGTCTTAGCAATGGTGAAAGCTGGTATGTGACAGCATTTGCTTTTTGTATTCTCATGTCAATTTCTCTGTCTAGTTTTCCATCTTCTGTGAACATTGTGCCTAAATACTTGAATTCCTCTACTTGTTTTATTTCTTTATCTTTGATCTTGATGTTTAATGGGTGTCTTAATTTGCTTATTCTTATAGCCTCTGTTTTTGCTGTGTTAATTTTCATACTGTAGTTTGTGCAGCTTTTATCTAGAGATGTAAAATGCTGTTGTAGCAGGTTTTCATCCTCATATATTAGGCATTGGTCATCTGCGAAGAGTAGCTCATTGATGTTGGAGTTTTCTACCTCTATGTTATTATTTGATTTGTCCTTGTTGTTGTTTGTTTCCTGATTTATTTTGTTCATATATATGATGAAGAGGAGTGGTGAGAGGACACATCCTTGTCTTACTTCTGTTGTAACCTGAAACCATTCTGACAGACCTTCCGTTGTTCTGACAGTACTTTGACTGTTTTTATATAGTGCTATTATATTTTGTAGTAGTTGTCCTGCTACCCCGTATGTTTCTAAAGTTTCAAATGGCACTTCATTACTGACTTAAATATGATTTGTAATAATTGTGCACTTCATTGCTGACTTATATATGATTTGTAATAATTGTGCACTTCATTGCTGACTTATATATGATTTGTGGTAATTGTGCACTTCATTGCTGACTTAAATATGATTTGTGGTAATTGTGCACTTCATTGCTGACTTAAATATGACTTATGGTAATTGTGCACTTCATTGCTGACTTAAATATGATTTGTGGTAATTGTGCACATTTTGTTGATTGAGGTTTTTTTTTTAAATTTAGTATGGGTTCATGTGTGTTTTATTTCTGAATTAAAATCTGTATGGTGTGTGCACTTTCACTGATAATTTACAATTATTACTTTCTGTTATTGTTCTGTTTGGTAAGGATTAAACATTTGTTCAAATGTATTTTTCAATCAAAGTTAATTCAGATCATAACATTTCCTTGATGTCTCTTTTAAACTCATATCTTTTGGAAATGCAGTAATCAACTTCTTATTCCTTGTGTGTGCATCTTTCATTATTGCAACATCAATGTAGAGATTGCAGCTTCATTTGTTAAATGTGGCATACACCTCAACATCATCACCACCACTGCAACCATCACTGTCATTAAGTGCCATACTTGCTGGCATATGTGAGTATGAATCTCCACAACTTTCAATTTCTGCAGCTGTCTGGTCAATTCTGAACACTTCTCCATGACTGCTTGTCTCCACACCTGTTTTATCAATTCTGTTGTTGAATCCTACCAAATTATTCTCTTAAACTATCTTGTATTTTTGTTTTCTCTGTTTCCCTCTATCTCTTCATCCCTCACACTTTATTTTCAGGTTGTCACAGTATATATATATATATTCCAACTTTTCCCTTATCATTGCAGGACCAAAAAGTATATGATTGTTTCCTTCTTATGTTGGCAAAAGTTTTTGTTTTGGCCTCTTTTAGAGTGTCCTCATTACTCCCTTTAGCTGTTATTCTTAGCTTTTTTACTCTGAAATCATATTTCTATGGCCACCAAATATATTTTTGCCTGTTTTGTTCAAATATCCAGGATTCTCTTTTATATGTCAAGACCATAACATAATATTGAAGATCTAAGGTCAGTCTCTATAGAAGAAATTGAACTTATTTTTTCATTTTGACATGTATGTTTTGTGACTTACAACATTGACAAAGTATTCCTTTCAGAACAACTCATGTTGTGAGCATTTCACTTCTTTACTTCTCCTTTCTTTTCCAAACTACTTTGCTAGCTCATCCTAGATCTTTTTTTCCTCCTAACTTTGTCAACTTTTCATGTTGCTTGTAAAAACCGATGTTTTCAAGTGCTTGCATTCTACTACTAATAAATTTGGTATCTTGTTAAATATTCTAGTTAACATTACTCTTGTTGCATTTTCCATTTTGGTTTCTTAAATTTGTGACAAGCTTTCTTCTCAAAAACATGATTTTTAAAACAATGTTCTGCAGGTGACTGAACTTTGAGATTTTCACTAGTCCATCCATGACTCACATACACAAAATAATATTGGATCTATATGTAGCTATTGTAAAAGCTTTGTTCCCATTTTTATTTTTCATTTTTAATTATATTTGCCATTTTGTTGTTGTTGCCTCAACAAAACTGATTCTGTTATTATTTTTGTGCTTAATATTCCATCTTTTGTTATGAAGATTTCCTCTCACTTTCTTTACTATTCTATAATTTATCTGAATTTAACATTTTATTGCTGTTTTTTTTATTTTGTTTAATATATACTTACTTACATTACTTTTCTTTTTTAGTGTTTCTATATCATGGGAAAGTGTGTTTGGGTCTGTGCTTTGTTTCATGTGTGGTCCTTTTTATATACTGTTAGTTTAAAAATAAAACAATAAATTGTAGCTTTTAATGTTTTTCTGTTTTGTTTATCTCAAACAGCCTCGGCTCAGGGGTGACATTTCCAACACAAAATGTGGATCTGGACTCTGATAATCTGCTTGGTCAGAGACAGAGATGGATGGAGGAGGGAGATAATGGTAATCCATCAAATCTGTTAAATTATATCTCTAGTAGATCCTGGTATTGCCTGATATCTGTTCAATTATGTCTCTAATAGATCCTGGTATTGCCTGCTATCTGTTCAATTATGTCACAAAAATATCCTGGTAATGCATAATATCTATTATGTCTCAAATAGATCCTGGTAATTTATGATATCTGTTATGTCTCAAATAGATCCTGGTAATGCCAGCTATCTGTCATGTCTAAAATAGATCCTGGTAATGCATAATATCTATTATGTATCAAATAGATCCTGGTAATTTATTTTATCTGTTATGTCTCAAATAGATCCTGGTAATGCCAGCTATCTGTCATGTCTAAAATAGATCCTGGTAATGCATAATATCTATTATGTCTCAAATAGATCCTGGTAATTTATTATATCTGTTATGTCTCATATAGATGCTTGTAATTCATTATATCTGTTATGTCTCATATAGATGCTTGTAATTCATATCTGTTATGTCTCAAATAGATCCTGGTAATTCATTATATCTGTTATGTCTCATATAGATGCTTGTAATTCATTATATCTGTTATGTCTCATATAGATGCTTGTAATTCATACCTGTTATGTCTCAAATAGATCCTGGTAATTTATGATATCTGTAATGTCTCAAATAGATCCTGGTAATTCATTATATCTGTTATGTCTCATATAGATGCTTGTAATTCATATCTTTTATGTCTCAAATAGATCCTGGTAATGCCTGCTATCCCTTTTGTTTTAGATTCTAGTCCCTCATGTTTTAGTCATCTCCACAAATAATAAGCCATTAGAACTGAAACAAATTCCACAATGTTTGATATTGTAGGAAAAAGTGTAATAAATTATACTACACCAAAAAATACATCCTTTTTAAAATGGCTAATGTAAATTATATTCATCATCATCAAGTACTGGGCCTACTGGCGTAGGTGATCATGTCTCTCCACAACTTTAGATCATGACAGTTATTTATCATTTCTGTTGTTGACCTTCTGCCAAGCCATTCTCTTAAGTTGTCTGGTATCTTTTCTCTTTGCTTCCCTCTATCTCTTTGTCCCTAAATTTTTCCAGTTGTTACAATATGTTCCAGCTGTTCTCTTATCATTACATGGCCAAAAAATGATGATTGTTTCTTCCTAATATTGGAAATTAGCTCTCTTTTTGCTTTGGCCTGTTTCAGAACGTTTTCATTACACTTCTTAGCCGTCCATGGTATTCTCAACATTCTTCTGTAAAACCACATTTCTACAGACTCCAGTGATTTTGTTGTTTGTCATCCTATTGTCCATGATTCACATCCAAGTGTTAAGACTGGCTCTACATAACATTTAAGAACTCTGTATCTTGTTTCTATTGTCAAAAATGGATTGCATTTCATTTCCTCATTTTCCTGATGATCTTCCTCATTTTTTGGAAAGCTGCTTTTGAATTAAATTTAAATATCTATCTATCTATTGTCCTTTCGAGCCGAAAACGGCACATAGGGCAGAACCACAATCTCAAAAACAGAAACCTTTGCATGCCAAAGTGGCACATATTGCAGAGATCATTGTTTCTAAAATCTATGGCTCTGTTTCCATAACAATACTTTTTACAATGACAGCTTGTCAAGCCATCGATCAACCTCCTTAGTTGCCTCTTACGACATGCCTGGAAGGTCACAGTGTCACTATTCTTTACTTCCATCATGAGGCTCTGGTAACACACAGGAAAAATTTAAATATAGGTTCAAATTATTTGATTCTTTGTTGCTCACTTCAAGACAGTGCTTTGCCATTAGCTACCCACAAACGCTCTCTTTCCAACTCTTGCGAAACGTCTCAATGATTCTCCCTTTTACATTTCATTGTATAGAAGAGTGGTTTTGCCTGCTTACATATCTGCTTCCAAAAGCTCAATTTACCACAAGTTGGGAATATATTTAATAAACTGCACCTCAGATTGTGCTTCTTTTGTGTGCTTTCTGTCATGTTGTCATGACTTCCAATGGAAAACAGGTGAAACACTTGTTCCCAATGGACTATTTAAAAGACTTCAACAAGCCATGAAAAGTAAGTATACTAAATTTCTGTAAAAAAAATAGCAAGTTTACATTATTATATCTTGTTGTATTGTGATTGAGTAGTCTGTCAAAATGATAAGGCCTGGATAGATCATAGTACTCATAGGATATGAGATTTGTCTACATTGTTTGACTTCATACTGTGTCTACATTAAATGTGAATTCCTCTATTATATTGAACATTCTGAATTGGATATTCACTCAGCAAAGACATAAATGGATATAGTTAGCAAAAAAATAACATGCTTTTATTGGAAATTTATCTGGATTCATAATTTGGTAACATTTTCAATTTTCCAGCTTTATTTTCCTATTCCTTCACTTTTTAAATACTTGCTCCATTGATTTTATATCATACAAATATTATTCCCATCTTATGCAATATTCTTTCTTTAATTTCATTAATGAAGTGATATGATTTATTTAACAACATAATTTTTACAGAATGTTTGCATTGGCGACATAGGGTAGCTCACAAATCTAAATTAGATATTTCAGTTTAAACCAGCAAAATAATCAGGAAGGCAAATAGTTAATTCACTCCTAGAACTTTCTCTATATTTAGTTCTTAATTCACTCCTAGCACTTTCACTATATTTAGTTCTTAATTCACTCCTAGAACTTTCACTATATTTAGTTCTTAATTCACTCCTAGCACTTTCACTATATTTAGTTCTTAATTCACTCCTAGCACTTTCACTATATTTAGTTCTTAATTGACTTCTAGAACTTTCTCTATATTTAGTTCTTAATTCACTCCTAGCACTTTCACTATATTTAGTTCTTAATTCACTCCTAACACTTTCACTATATTTAGTTCTTAATTCACTCCAAAGAGGTTTCCTTTTTTGAAGAAAAATAATAATTTTTGTTTTTGTTTTTCTATATTCCAGGTGAGTTCCAATGACAGACAAGTGCTGCTTGTAAGGTCAGTGCTGCCACTATTTGTTCAGAAAATACTATAAAGCGTAAATAATATATTTTGTTGTTGCTTTCGCCAGCTTTCATCTCTGATGAAGTCCCTAGAGACTAGGAACTGAATTTTGCGTGTTAATCCATTTTTCCCTGGCAGCCGTGTGCACAGGGGTCCCTCACCGCACAGGCAGATAACTCCGACTTCGGAGGTACTCATGTTTTTTCCATCAATGAGTAACTGACGTTTCAAACTGGGTCTCACTGCTGAGACCAGGGGTGGTTGCCGCAGAGAAAAATCATAAATAAAAATCCCAACTGGTGTAGCCGAGATTTGGACCTACAACCTCTCTGTCCCGAGACCGGCGTCTTGCCTCGAGACCAACAAGCCCCCCCATGAACTGGGAATATGAGGAAACTGCAACAAGAAACAATTTCATGCATAGCCATCAATAGTTTCTGCCGCCTATCCACCATATACCCCGAAGCCCACGTCTCCTGAAAATGATGACCGTCAAACTTCTTTAAAAATGTATAGCGCTTGATGATGTTAGGCCATCGTTGTTGACTCCAATTCCGAAGATACAAACACACAGTTAGTCGTCAGATCATCCCCATCGCACATCAAACAACAGACCATAAGATTAGAGTAAGGCCGGTCTAGGGATTAACGATGGGCCATTACAATGTCGTAGCACACATAGCAATGTCACAAGCACAGCAATGACGCGCCGTTTAGATTCTTGATTACTCTAGTGAATGCAGCCTACGACGAAAAACAGTGCAAATTCCCTTAAAGGATAAAACTGCGGCTGATGAAGCATTTCACATTAATAAGTAACATGTAAATAACTTGCGTCAAGGTATTCCAATGGTCATGAACAGCACCAATGTGACGTAAAGCGCAGATCAAGTCTAGACGGTCGAAGGTCGCATTGACAACACTTGATTTGTTAAAAAGGGACTGTTGCCGGCGTACGATTTCACTTTAGCGGCACATATGTAATAAGTAGATCATCATTTTGACTTTAACGCAGAAAAGTGCAACGGAGAACCGAAATTAATCAGACTCGGGATGCACTTTCTGCAGTGATCAAGAGGACATGTACTAGATCCGCCATCTTGGAGACAGAAGTCCAAATAATATATAGACTGTTATGTTTTAACCCTTAATTATGACACATATCTATAACTCTTCAATTTACGATACAGTAGTAAAAATTACTACCACTTAAATGTAAAATTAGGTGCTCTAAAAATAGTCATTTCTTTGAACTTTTGACACACTGCTGTGTGTTTCAAACTAGACTAAACACAGGGACTCAGAATTCCTGGCTCAGGTTGATTTATGTTCTGAATTTCATGCCATGGGCTGGATGTGTTACAATGTCAATCGGTACAATCGCAGTAAGTCGTCAGTATATTCGGCTACCTCATAACATTATTCACCGTGTTTCCTGAGTCCCAAAGGGTTGTTTAATGGCTGCCAATGTCCTGAAAGTTTCTCTGGTCGCAGAAAAGAAAAGGAAAAACTACCAAGCAATTTCTATAAAATTAGCTATTTTTGGTTGTTGCAGAAATGATCTATCTCAAGGAATAAACAAAAAATCCTACATCAATGGAAACAAATCCAACACTCTGGAGTAATTGGGGGAAGGTACATGGAAGAGGGGTGTTTGACCACAGCAAAATGTCTAATTTTGAAGAATGTGTGTTTTGATGGTGTCATTTTAACGATATCGTAATCCAGGGTTAATGGATGCCAAGAAATTATCAATACCTGGTAAACATTTAATAAAAGATGACTGATGTACCTAGGACTGGTTATATCATCCTGGTCTTGCTTGAATTTTGGAAGGCCTGGCCAGTCTTGGTTTTCAGTCCTTAGTGACTGTTAAGCCCATCCCATCTCCACGACAAGGAGCTGGCCTTGGTGAGAAAATTAGCTTCTGATTATAAGATTCCTTGTGTTCCATCTATACTTGATGTTTGACATCGGTGCAGGTAGTTTGAATTTTTATTTAAACCATCATTTCTTATTTTAAAAAGTACATTTTGTGTTATCCACAAAGAAGAAAAAAATGATCTTCTGACATTCAGCTTTTATTGCTACACTCTCTATAGAGTTTCCTTGTACATTTTTATATTTCAGACATGAGTTGTTTAGAGAGATGGGTCAAGATAGCGTAAATGATGTATGTTAATGGCTTTGAGAGGCCTGTCAGTGGCTGGAGTGTAGGATCCTATGGCACAAAGTACATCCCATGTCAACAACCAGAACCTGACATGCAAGTTTCAGCTGTTTCAAGATGGATTTTGTTTTGGCCTTTTCACTATTCACAAAATGTTTTGTTTTGTTTTAAACATCATGTAAATTCTAGCAGGAAAATTAATTTGATGTAGTTACTGAATTTTTTAAATTTATTTTTTAATAAATGAGGTGAATGCATGAAAAAATACACATATGGAGATAAGATTTTTCTTGAGAGGAAAGTCTTTTTTCCACATTTTTAAATTTGATGTTTTGACTGAAATCAGTAAAATATGAAATTCTTTACAAACTAAAGTCTAAGATTATTGTAATTTTTGTGCTCAAATATACCAAAAATAAAACATCTTTGATTATTTACTTCACAAACACATTTTGGTTGACCAAATTGAAAAAAAAGGAACGCGGTATTCTGTTTTGTGTAGATATCAACTGCAAGGAAGAGCTCAGAAAACTTCAAACATCTGCAGTATTAAATCCTATAGGACTATCTTTAATATAGTATTTTATTTTTTTTTTTAATATAAAAAATCTGGAAGTGAATTCACTGTCAGGTTGCTCTGAAAGCTCTAGCCAAACCTCCCACTCATTCTTTTTTCATGTTCAGAGTCTCCTTGATGTCTTGAAACCACTTCCTTTTCTTGGTCTACCTCTGATGCCTTTTTGGCTGTCATGCTTTCTCAGCAATCTGCATTTAGTAGTTTGCCGTTACTTTCTGACTGGTTCTGGCCATTTAATACCTTAGGTCCATCTGGTGGCCTGCGATACCAGGCCGCTCCAGCTCTTGCCTTCAAGACCATTGTCTACTGAGTTGATCCTCTGCCTGTTCTGCCAGCAGTTGTGTATACTATAACAGGGAGACTTCCTTCCTTAACTTGTTCTCTGTAGTTTGGCCGGCCAGCCAGAGCCCTTGCCCAGGGGTGGTACTGCTGTACAGACACAGGGAGCCATACGTGGACTGGATAGGAGTGGGGGAACCAAATAGGCTTCAGGGCCTTCCTGGGAAATGTGGCTACCTCTTCCTGTACGGTAAACAAAAAAAATCACTTTTAGTGAAGAATATTTGCAATTGATGTCTAGAACTGAAGTGAATTGCTGCATATTGATAACAAAAACGTGAGCTTCCAGTACTCTCTCTAGTACAATGCTGGCTTCAATCAAATTGATTGCAGTGTTTTGTGAAAGTGAGATGTGCAAAGTGTAAATAAAAGTTGCGCTTCCAAAAGATTCTCTGTACTTTTCTTGTATGCATGTAAAGATAATAATATAAGTTTGTGGTGGAGAGAGTTGATCAAAGACAACAACAAGGATATACAGAGAACATTTCTACAGCAAATGTTTTTTCACTTGAGATTAGAAAACAGTTCCTCTTTGGGCTCCTTTTGGCAGATGAATAAGAGTCTGGGACTGAAACATTTGGTCATTTGAGATCTTATTTACAGAAGATCATTGAGAATTAATTGTAAAGATAATAAGAAGGCTTATGTTATAATAGAATGATCATCACTGCGCTCTCAACACATCCATAGACGCACTCATCTTCTCCTCAGAATACTCCCAATGATCTTCAGGATTGTGTCAATGGAATCACGTTATTCCTTAATTCCCTAATTAGCAGATTGAAGTGTTAATAGAATTGTACTGCTGTTTATTCTTTGATATTACTTCATCACCATTTTTGTCCTTACTTTCTGTCACTTGTTTGTTATTATTTACCTTTAGAAGTTAGTCCTTTTCACTGTTTTGTTCTGTTGGAAGGTTGACAGATTTAGACAAAGTAGGTTTCTATAATCAATTGGGTATTTGATGCAGTGTTTACACCAGTGTGGACATTGTCATCAATTCCTGTAAATATTTGAAACCTATTTGCTGTTATATTTTTTAAATACATTTTTTCCCTTTTGCAATGAATACAACACAGTAAATGTCTGATTAATTATTTGATAGATCATCTTCATAGCACATGGAACAAACCCCTCAGCATATCCCCTCATCGTGTAGCAACTGACAACATGTAATGGCTATTGTGCACCTCCAAAATATTCTAGCAAGAGAACTTGAAATAGTTTACTTATGAAATGAAAGAAAACTCCCAAATCTTGTTGCAATATCCAGAAGTACATATGGTTATGGTTAGTCGAAGGCCCCGGTATCACTGCAAACGAATTAAAATCCATAATTGCTCCACTGCCCAAGCCAGTGGAATCGTCCAAATTAAAACTCGTCTCATTGAAGATTCAAACAAAGAAAGGCAGCTGGAGTCCTCATCATAGGCTGCAGCACACATAAAAAAACATAAGGCCAAGCGGCACCAAAGGTGAACGCAGCTGAACTGTCCTTCGTCTTGGGATATCATCATTCATCGTAAGCAAAGGAATATGAAAATGCGATCTGGATGATAAATACAACTGACGGTGTGCACAGTGAACTAAAGTCAGTAGCAAGCTGGATTTGGAATAAGAGGAACCTGCAACAAGGATCACTTTTTCAGACTTGAGCCTCAATGGTTCTTGCCTGCTATCCGCCATATTGACCGGTATTCCAATGATAAGTATATGATGAAAAGTACATATATTAATATTAAAGCTGGTTTAGAGTAAGGGAGAAAAAAAACTGAGAAATTGTATTTGTAGTAGCTTTGTACATATAGAACTGGGACAACCAGATGTTGGCTGTGATCCTGGTCTATTGCTCATAGACTCATCCACCCTTAAATCTTTCAGTACGGAAGGTTTTTATCAATTTAGTGGTAGAGATTTCAAAGACAATTTTAAAAAATGTTTTTAAATATCAATCTACATATTTATATTTACCTAACACGTAACATATTATACATGAATGTTTAGATAATTAAACAAGGAATTATATTTCACCAACACTAAGATATAACAAGAATATGGTTTGATGACAGTTTACACTAATCAAACTGAGAGTGACGCACTGTGCTGCTAAACTTACGGAAAGAGTTAAAACAGATCAGATACTAGATTTTTTGGGGAAAGTCGATCAGCTTATTGTGATACCTTCTACACCATCCTTAAACGTGCTGTATGAACAGCTTGACCTTATTCCCCATTGGAGGGAATGTTTGACCTTATTCATGACGGATATTGTGGTGGGACTAAACATTGCTAATATTTTGACCAAGGGGATCTTTGACAGTTAATAAAGACCACACAAATTAAAATTGTAGTAATATACTTAATTATATATTAATAAGATATTACACGATATTTCCCTATACGCCACTTGGCGTGACGGGGGTACTTTACTTTATATATTAATAATATATATTATTAGAAGGTGGTTGCATGTTTGCCAAGTGATGAGAAGAGACAACAAGAGAATCTCAAAGCAAGCCCGCAAATGAGAACCAGAGGGTAAAAGAAAAAGAGACCGACCTAGAGAAGAGAAACACTAAAAAGAACATTGAGGTGAGAGGTAACAACAGCAAGCTTCAGCTCCCTAACTGAAATTGAACAACTTACCCAGAAAGGAACATGATGAAAGAAACAATGTGGGCCTTGTGCTAGGTCTGATGCTTGATAATCAAGATTGTCGGACACAAAGAGCCCAGAATTTCTGGCCCTATCAAGAACAATAAATAAAAATAAGCACTAGTTGAAATGAAATGTGTTGGACAGGAAATAGCTTGAGATCAGTAGTGAAGAACTAAGAAAAAAGCTAGGAATAATTTTTACCAATAGATACATAAAGAAACAATAGATAAAATGGTTTGGTCTTGTGATGAGACATATATGTAAAAATATGACTCAACAAATCTTCAGCAAATGTGAGAACATCAGACCCAAGGGCAGACCTTGACAAAGAAGGATTTATGTAATATTAGAAACACTAGGAAACATAACAACAGCAGTGGCCAACAAAATAGCAAAAGATAGATTTATTGAATATTAGAAATATTACAGCATCAACGGCCAACAGAAGAGTTAAAAAAAAAATCGATGGGTTCGATCAGCCTATAATGGGTATCGGATTTTTTTCTGGGAAAGTAAAGCAGCACGGGCGTAATACCGACCACATTACCCCAAAAATCATGTGCCGAAGGTCTGTAAAATTTATGGTCACTAACACCATATTTCCTATACGCCATTTGGCGTGACAGGGGTACTTTACCTTTTTTTACTTTTTATTTGCTTAAATACAATATTTTGCTGTACCTTATCAGTCAAAATGATAAAATGTTACTATTAATTCAAGGGTTATAATCGAGACTGACATTTTGGATAATTTGATTGCTACCTCTCCTGGTGTGATTCACAACAAAGACTTATATATTGGCACTGCTGTTTAAGATTCAACTGAGGATTGTTCATACATTCCCTACTACCAATTGATCATGTTCACAATGCTTGTTACTTCCACATTCCATATCTTCTCTCTACTTTTGCTTTGAGTGCTACATTCTTCATGTATAAACATCCCTTCAGAATTGTTGTGATGAAACTCTCATTTTCTTTATTTCAACTTGTCAGTCAAGAAATGGCACAAAAACAATAACTGGAGGAGAGAGAGAGAAAGGATAGAATAGACAGTAGTTTTCCTTCACCATCCAATATATGATAGATTCAGCTACAATCAATGACATGGCATATTAGTCTCTGTACAGTTAACAAAACTGCACCCCCATGGTTTGGGTTACAACTTGTTTTTGACATGCTAATTTGATTTCAGTGAAGGCTTCTCTACTTCTGCTTTGTCAACAATGGGTGCTCCACTTTCAACAGATCTACTTATCTGCTCTCATGCTTGCACAGTGTTTCTTTCACAATTACTGTTTCTTTTTTTTTAACAGACAAAAATGAACTTATGTGGGCTGTAAACGACAGCAGACGGTGAGTTTGAAACTTGAGACCATACATGAGACCAAACTTTTAGGTTGAACTTTAAGATGATCATTTGCGACATTACTGCAATTTTGTACTACATAATCTAGTTTTTTCAATTATTGCCCTAAATTAACATAATTATAATTACATCATAATATCTCAGTTATTTGCGTTTTCATCATCATCATTGAGTGCCGTCTCCGCAACGAAGGTTGGCTACCATGGAGCGCCATTTTGCTCTATCTCTTGCTTTGATGGTGCAGGTTGTCATCGGTTGATTTGTCCATCTTTTGATGTTACTCGTCCATGTTAATCTTGGTCTGCCTCTGCCTCTTTTACCTTGTATTTTCCCCTCCAGGATCACTTTCAGTAGGCTGTTGTGTCTTTTAACATGGCCTAAGAATCGCATTTGTCTTGTTCTAATTGTGTTCAGAAGTTCTCTTTTCATTTTTAGTTGTTTTAAGACTTTGTCATTTGTTTTCTTTTCCTTCCATCCAATTCTACCTATTCTTCTATATATCCACATTTCAAAGGCTTCAATTCTCTGTTCTGTTTTCTTGTCTAATGTCCATGTTTTAGCACCATATAGGAATATTGAGAAGATGTAACATTTTGCTATTCTTAGTTTTAGTTCTGGTGTTATTTGTTTTGATGTTAGTATGTCCTTCATGACATTAAAATTACTTTTTGCCATTCCTATTCTTTTGTTTATTTCAGTTGTACATTTTCCATCACTGGTTATAGTATGTCCAAGGTAGTTATAGTTCTGAACTGTCTCAAGGTCTATTCCTTCAATTTTGATATCCACTTGTGGGTTTTGAGTATTTTCTTTGTTTATGATCATAGTTTTAGTCTTTTTGATATTCATATCTAGTCCATATTTTTTGCTTGTCGTGTTTATTTCATTAAGTAATTGTTGTAGGTCTTTAGGATTTTCTGCTAGTAGTACAGTATCGTCAGCATATCTTAGGTTATTGATTATCTTTCCATTAATTTGTAGGCCTGGCATCTCTATGATGTTTTTAAAGATTTGCTCAGTGTATAGATTGAACAAGCTTGGTGATAGGATGCATCCTTGTCTTACTCCTCTTTTTATAACAATGGGTGTAGAGAACTCTTTGTTATATTTTATTATTGCTGTTTGCTCCCAGTATAGATTGCATATTAGTCGTATATCCATGTCATCTAGATGTATCTCTTTTAGGCATTCTATAAGTTGTTTGTGGTGTACTCTATCAAAAGCTTTGGTGTAGTCTATGAAGCAGGCATATATTGGTTTGTTTACTTCTGTGTATTTTTCGATTAATGTTCTCATGCAGAATATGGCTTCTTTTGTCCCGCTATTTTTCCTAAATCCAAATTGCTGCTCATCTAATTCAGTATTGATTTTATTCTGAATCCTTCCTTGTATAACTTTTAGCAAGATTTTTGTAACATGGCTCATTAGGCTTATTGTTCTAAAGTCACTGCATTCAACTGCACCATTCTTTTTAGGCAATGCAATGAAAGTTGATGTTTTTAGTTCATTTGGTATGTATCCTGTGTGGTATATGTCGTTGCATATGTCTGTAATCACTTCAATGCCAAAATCTTCAAGTGCCTGTATCATCTCTATCTGTATGCTTTCAGGTCCTGCTGCTTTTCCCCTTTTCATTGTTTTTATAGCTTTTTCCACCTCAGATTTTAAGATTTTATAGCCTGATGTACATTTTATAACTGGTTTCTTGTCCCTTTGATCATGAAATAGTTCTGTTATATATTCCTGCCATCTATCTATGATATCCTTATTGTCTGTTAGCATTTTTCCTTTTTTGTCTGCAATGCATCCACCTTCTGTGGCTTTTTTATTTTTATTAGTCATTCTCTTTATTTCTGTGTGCATTCCTCTTAGGTCTTGTTTGCTTTCCATAGTTTCTATTTCTCTACATTTTTGGCTGAGCCAGTCTTCTTTTGCCTTTTTGCACATTTTGCGTATCTCATTATCTATTTTATTGTATTGGGCAGTGTTCTTCGCTTGTCTCCTTTCTTCCATTTTTTCTAAGATGGTGTTAGTTATCCATTTTTGTTTTTTGTTCTTTTCTCTTTTGGGTAAGGTGTCGCAGGCTTTTTGTATGCTTTTCTTTATGCATTGCCATTTGGTTGTTACTTTTTCATCAGGATTTTCTCTTCTGTATTGTTCAATTCCTTCCTCTAGCAGCTTCTGGTATGTGTTCTTTACTTGTATTGTATAGGTATCTTTAATATCTTTTTGATTTAAAGCTGTTATGTCGAGTGGGTTTGTTGATGAATCAGATTTTTGCTTGTTTCTCTTTAGTTTGATTTTCATTTTAATCATTACAGGATTGTGATCAGAATTAATATCTGCTCCTGGGTAGGTTTTGGCTTTCTTTACGCTGTTACGGAACCTTTCTTTTATCATTATGTAATCTATTTGATTCCTCTTCCTATCTCCAGGGCTTTTCCATGTGTATAGTTTCCTTTTCTCTTGCTCAAAGTAGGTGTTACATATTATCAGCCTGTTTTCTTCACAGAATTGTATTAATCTTTCTCCTCTGTCATTTCTTTTTCCTAAACCATGATTTCCTATAATTGTCTTATATCTACCTTTTCCTACTTTAGCGTTCATGTCACCCATTACAATCAAGATGTCTGAAGATTTCACTTGCTTCATAACTTTATTTAGGTCTTCATAGTATGCCTCTATTTGTTCATCTGTGTAGTCTTGAGTAGGTGCATATGTCTGTATTATTGCTATGTCGAATGGTTTTGCTTTCAACTTGAGTAGTATAATCCTATCACTGTATGTCCAGTGGGTACTTATATATTTTTGTAGCTCTCTTTTTATCAGTATTCCTACCCCCCTTTGATGTTCTGTTGTGTTTCCTGAGTATATAAATGTATATTTTTCGTCTTCAATGTACCCACATTCCTTCCATCTAGTCTCTGATATGCCTAAAATATCTATATTTATTCGTTCTGCTTCTTGAATTAGATTTTCCAATTTCCCTTGTTGATATAGAGTCCTAACATTCCAAGTACTTATTTTAAGATCTTTCCTCCGACATAAGTTCGAATTTCTCCGACTCTCCATGGCTTCCTCTGGACTGGTACGTGATGAGGCTCCAATCTCTTTCACGGTGGTCAGCCATGTTCGTCTTTCGTGTTCTGAACATGCCTCTTGTGTACCACACACTTTGCTGTTTTCGCTTTCTGGGCCGTTGATCATTCTTGATTCCTCCGCCTCCATCCACCGTCACAGACTTTTCACATAAGGGTTGAACATACCCGTTTTTCCGTTGACATTTTTGTCAAACCATGTGCTTGCCTATCGAACCGCGAACACACAACACAAAGAAGAATAAATCATATTCCACTTAAATATCGGCAATCACAGTCCATCCCCACGTTAGAAGTAAAACATACACCAAACGGGAGAATAGCAACACATAATTTCACAACTAGACTGTCGCGTAAATCATTTAAATATATCAGCAAGAGCCGAATTATAAAAATCGACTACACGAAGCCGCCATGACACCGGAAGTCATTTTAGGTTATTTAAAAAAAACATGGTTTTGCTGTTAATTAGATTCTCTTACAGTTTTGTTCATATTTGTTTTATATATAAAGGCTCTGTACAGTGATTATTACAGTCAATAGATTCTTCTCCACATCTTATTTATAATATTTTGATATAAAAATAGAACATCATCTGAATTGTTGTTCTTTTGTTGCCATGGAAGTAATTGTTGAAATGGCCTACATAGTTCTCATACACATTGCAAGGTCCATAGATGCTGTTGTACAGTTGTAGTAGGTTTGATCTCCATAGACATTCAAGCCTATTTATTAGTAACGGCTTGAATTATTTGAACTATATCACGGCTATACTAGGGTATACTGTGGCTGGTTGTACACTGACGTTTAACTCATTGAGCCAGAATATGATTGTCTTATGTATTCTGATAAAATATTAGAGGAGTCGTGACCTCCATTGCCTCTTCTGAACATCCGCCGCTGGCTGTAGAGTGAAGGAGGTTCAGTGAAGCCATGTATTATGTAGAAAGTTTGAATTGATGAGATTTTTGTCAACAACTGATTTGACATGTAACCTTCTACCCGCTCCAGCATATATACTTTTGTCAGTAACAGAGGTTCTAATTGCCTTATTAGCCATCTACAACAGCTCATTACGCTAAAATACTGGACTCTAGGACAGGACTTACTTGCCTCAAAATCACACTCAAGACTTGATCATAGAAAAGTTACTGGACAAAGTAGGAGCAAAGATAGAGAGAAAGGAGAATGGAGTGTAGGTGGATGAACAGAGTAGTGTTTGTTTGTTTGAAGCAAACCCTCAATTTTTGTTTATTGAACAATGGTGATTTATTTATTTTACATTTGGAATGTTTTCTTAATTTGGTGGCTTGTTGTGTCTGGAAGCTTTCATTTGATTTGTTCATGCTGTAACCACCTTCTATTGCCTCTTGTGTGGTGTACTAGAGGACACACATGGTAATGTAACAGTTATGCTTGCATGATTGTTGTGTCTGCTTTCCTTGATTTTGACATTCGGTGTTTACTTTGACAGCTTTAACAAGAAATTGAGAACATTTCTCACTAGTGTACACCCTTAAAGAATGTTTCATTTTATTGCAAATGTTTTCTTTTTAATCATTTAAGTTTCATCTTGTATAGGTGTATATTTTTTATAGATTATTTTTAAATAAAGATGATTATTTTTATGATTAATTTTTTAAATGTTAAAATTGTTGCCTTTGTTTTTATTCATTTCTTAAGATATTGCTTCTTATTATGCCCAGGGTTATCTGCATATAAAATATTTCATATTTAAGTTTCATTGATTTTGAGATATGACTTGGGCATGCTGCATCTTTTTCATGTGTTCACCATCACATCATTTTTTTTTTTTTTCATGTGCTCACCTCATGTATTTTTTGCTATGTGTTCACTGTTACTTCATTTTTTTTTCATTTCTCTGTGTGTTCACTGTTACTTCATTTTTTTTCATTTCTCTGTGTGTTCACTGTTAGTTCATTTTTTTTTCATTTCTCTGTGTGTTCACTGTTACTTCATTTTTTTTCATTTCTCTGTGTGTTCACTGTTACTTCATTTTTTTCATTTCTCTGTGTGTTCACTGTTACTTCATTTTTTTCATTTCTCTGTGTGTTCACTGTTACTTCATTTTTTTCATTTCTCTGCGTGTTCGCTGTCACTTCAATTTTTTTTCATTTCTCTGTGTGTTCACTGTTACTTCATTTTTTTTTCATTTCTCTGTGTGTTCACTGTTACTTCATTTTTTTCATTTCTCTGTGTGTTCACTGTTACTTCATTTTTTTTTCATTTCTCTGTGTGTTCACTGTTACTTCATTTTTTTCATTTCTCTGCGTGTTCGCTGTCACTTCAATTTTTTTCATTTCTCTGTGTGTTCACTGTTACTTCATTTTTTTTTCATTTCTCTGTGTGGTCACTGTTACTTCATTTCTCATGTGTTCACTGTTACTTCATTTCTCTGCGTGTTCGCTGTCACTTCATTTTTTTTTTCATTTCTCTGTGTGTTCACTGTTACTTCATTTTTTTTCATTTCTCTGCGTGTTCGCTGTTACTTCATTTTTTTTTCATTTCTCTGCGTGTTCGCTGTCACTTCATTTTTTTTTCATTTCTCTGTGTGTTCACTGTTACTTCATTTTTTTTTCATTTCTCTGTGTGTTCACTGTCACTTCATTTTTTTTTCATTTCTCTGTGTGTTCACTGTTACTTCATTTTTTTTTCATTTCTCGGTGTGTTCACTGTTACTTCATTTCTCATGTGTTCACTGTTACTTAATTTTTCATGTGTTCACTGTTACTTCATGTTTCTTGTGTTCACCTCACATAGAATCTTTATTCACTTGTTTATGATCACATTCTGTTTCTATGTTTCTCGAACCAGAACTTTTTACTTGTCAAGTCTTCCGTGCTGATAAAAACATCATGTTTTCCTCACCCACTGCCTGATCAGCACAGAGCTCGGTTAGACCTGGAGTTCACGTTCTTTAGAGATGTTCTTCCACTCAACATATGAGCAATGCTTCCATTTCAGAATGAGTTGTCATCTCTTGTGCTCTCTTCTTTGTCCTCTTGTGCCTTACAATAAGAGCACTCAGAAATGTTCAAGACAGAGTGTCTGGGTTTGCTTCATACTTGGCTCATTCTGTGTTCTGGAGGTGTCCCTTTAAATTTGGAAACTTATTTTTTTGTATTGTACATACAATTAACTGCTTGCTCATTTCAGTGTTATTTGATATTGTTTTAACGCTGTTATTGATTCTATTAACATGAATAAATGTATCTGATGAAACTCTGAGGGAAGTTAAGCATTAATATGAGGATACAGGTATTTTAACAAACAATCTAGATACATGTTCACCCAACAGTGAAACAGTAGAAGTAGGTGTTCCAGGATGAATTTCTTCTTTGTTCACGTAACGTGGTATGTTTCAGTGTATAAAAAAAGTAAAGAACCCCCATCACACCAAGTGGTGTATAGGGAATATGGTGTTAGTGACCATAAATTTTACAGACCTTCAGCACATGATTTTTGGGGTAATGTGGTCGGTATTACGCCCGTGCCGCTTTACTTTCCCAGAAAAAATCCTGTACCCATTTAGGGCTGGGTGAACCCGGAAGCCGTCAGTTGGGATTGAACCCTACCCTTTCTCCTTTGTTGTCCGGTTCACTAACCACTGAGCTATCGTGGCTCCCTGTTTCAGTGTATCTTTCATACATTTGTTTAGGGTGGCTTCCCCAGAGACTATACTTGAACCTACAGTCAGCAGTGTGCCTCGCCTACAAAATAAAGATATATTTGAGAGCTCTGCCAGATAAGTTCTCTACCTGTGTCAAGAATGCAATGATCCTATTCCAAAGATGAGACAGAAAAAAACATCATTGATGAGCTGTTATGATATTTGTGCTTATGTCATTGATGAGTTGTTATATCTGTGTTTATCTCATTACACTCTATTTGACAGCACAGGTGATTGCAAACTCATCATCATCATGTGCCATACCGGTTTGCGTAGGCGATCATGTCCTTCCACAATCTTCTATCCACAGTGCATCGTATCAGTTCTGTTGTTGACTGTTTTCCATGCCATGACACTAAGCTATCCAGTATTTTCTCTCTTTGTCATCCATGATATCTTTTTCCTTCTATTTTGCCAGTTGTAACCAAGTATTCCAACTTTCCTCTTCTGATGATGTGCCCGAAAAATGTTAATTGTTGCTTTTTAATGTTTTTTAGGAGTTCCCTTTTTGTGTTGGGGCCTCTTTGAGAATTTCCTTGTTGGTCTTTTAAGCTGTCCAGGGAACTTCCAACATTCTTCTGAGAAATCCCATCTCTGTGGCCTCTAATCGTCTTTTCATTTGTTTGTCTACTGTCCATGATTCGCTTCCATATGTAAAAGTTGGTTCTATACAGTACAGATGAACTCACTTTCTCACTCTATTGACATAGATTTGTTGCATAATATATTTTTCATTTTCTGAAATGCTATTTTGACCTGAGCTATTCTGCTTTTTATTTCTGTGGTGCACCTTCAATCTGATGTTATTACTGTGCCCAAGTATTTGAAACGTTGCACTTGTTTCAGATTTGTCCTGTTTATTTTTATGCTGCATGATGGTGGTGATTGTTTCTTCGATATGACCATTACTTCTGTTTTCTTACTATTCAGACTGAGACCTTTTTTGTAGCTTTCTTTTACTATTATGTCTATCATTTCTTGTAGTTCATTCTCTGTCTCTGCTATTAAGACTGTGTCATCCGCATATTGTAAATTATTTATGTTGTGACTGTTGACTTCAATTCCTTTTTTGTCTACTATTGATCTCATAATATGTTCCCTGTAAAGTGAAAACAAATCCAGCGACAGAACACAGCCTTGTTTGACTCCTTGTTTTATATATTGGAATTGTCCTGTTTGGTTGCTAATTTGTATAGTTGCTGTTTGTTGCAAGTACATGTTTTTTTATTGTAAACTACTTCCATCAAAAGAGATTATCTTCACACTTGGTCATTTCGTCATTCCAGTTCCCTCAAAAAACTACATTGAGGATCAAACACAGGAACCTAAGTGTTTTCTATCTTCTTCTTCTTCTACTAGCTTTCGGCTCCCTGTGGAGCATAGGTCTTCAACAAACACTTTCCAAGCTGTTCCATTTCTTGCCATTCTTTTAAGATCATTCCATGTCTTCCCCATCATCTTCATCTCTGCTTCTGTCTGTCTTCTCCAAGAATTTCTTGGTCTTCCTCTTTGTCTTTTCCCCTGAGGATTCCAAAAAAGGGCCTGTTGCGTAATACTCTCAGTTGGCTTCTGCAGTGTGTGTCCTATGCAGCATATCATCTTTGCTGTATCTCTTTATCCACTGGTATTTAACTGGTACATTTCCATAATTTTATGTTAGTGATTTTGTCCTGCCATTTTCATCCTTTTATTCTGTGTAAACATCCATTAAGGAAAGTCTGTATCTTCATGATTGTCAATTTTGTTGTTCTCCATGTTTCACAGCCATATAATAGGACTGACTTAAAAAATTTTATTTTTGTAAGTGTTTTCTATAGTCTCTGCAAAAAGTCTGCTTGTGACATTGGTTTATGCAAGGTCAAACCCATGCACGCCATATCAACTGCATAGGTGACAATTTCACACAACATCACTTAAAGAACAGTACCAACAGTCACTTTCTTATTCCATTTCACTCAAATAAATTAAAAAAAAAAAAACCACTGCAAAAATTCTCAAAACAACCAAAAGATGACTTTAGTTAAGGCACTCTCTAAACACGGAAGCCGAGATAGCTCAGTGGTTAGTGAACTAGACTACAAAGGACAAGAGGTAGAGTTCGATCCTGATCAATGGCTTCCAGGTTCACCCAGCCTTAAATGGGTACCAGATTTTTTTTCTGGGAAAGTAAATCTGCACGGACACAATACCGACCACATTACCCAAAAAAATTGTGTGTCGAAGGTCTATACAAAGAATGGTCACTAACACCATATTCCCTTTACGTCACGTGGCGTGACGGGGTTCTTTACTTACATTTAGTCTCTAAACACCTGGTGAACATGGGATGCCATTTTCTCATAAGTCTCGAAATTAAAATTGCAAAACTTTCTTTTTCTATGTAGAAAAATTGCTACTGTATTTGTTGGATTCACAGCACTTGCTTTCATACAAGTGTTTGTTTTGATATTGTTGACTTGATTTAGTTTGTTGAGCTTCCCCATTTAGAATTGTCATTTGTCTTTTATTTCATCTGTGAAATCAATGGATGGGAATCCTGCTTGTTTTACCTGCTGGATCTTTGTGAAAGTAAGACTAGTGTATAACGTTTCATTTAATAGAGTATGAATGATCAATGTAGGAACAAGATGTATATGCCAGCAATTGACCATTTATGACAAATTGAAACACATGAAAACTTGAAAAATCTTTCAACATGGTCTCCAATTTATTTTCGGGTTCTTCATTCGATCAAAACCTCACCAATAAATGTTAAATATTAAAATGTCAATTAACTCGCAAGATTCTTGTTTCATTTTTGAGCTAAAAGTGCTGCTTCTGACAGCTTTGTTGCGTGTATCGTTACAATGTGTGATTAATTTGATGATTTTTAAAAAGTTGTTCTTACTGTCATCTTCCAAGGAAATTCACTTGGTATTTTGCACTGTATTTGTGTTTGTATTCCTAAATTCAACATCATACTATACTGGTGAAAAGGAGTCTATAGTGAGCATACATTTATACAAATGATTGAAGATATCAAGAAATGAAGACAGTGTTGCAATGATTAGTACAGTATAAGCAGTGTTGGTTTGATAAGCTTAATTACCGTGGTGCTTGTTAATCAGAACAAACTATTACAAATATTTTTGAGTTAAGTTCACAGCAGACGAGAGGAGAGAATTGATTATAAGTAATAATGTTTGTCTAGCAATTGTTGTAACTAAAGGGAGTTGTTTTTTTTTTTCATTCGCCTGCTTTTACCTCTGAAGAATTCCGTAGAAACTAGGAACTGAATTTTGCATGGTAATCTAAATTTTGCTTTTTTTTTTCCCTGGCAGCCATATTCACATGGGTCCCTCGTTGCACAGGCTGATAACTCTGTCTTCGGAGGTACTAATATTTTTTTTGTCAATAAGTAATTGATGTTTTAAGCCGGGCCTCGCTGCTGAAACCAGGTTGCTGTGGAGAGAAAATGACTGGTTCAGCCAGGATTTACTCAGTAATACAGTAAAAGAAAGGATTTTTTTTCGTGGGAAAGTAAAGCAGCACGGCCGTAATACCAACCACATTACCCCAAAAATCATGTGCTGAGGGTCTGTAAAATTTATGGTCACTAACACCATATTCCCTATACGCCACTTGGTGTGACGGGGGTACTTTACTTTTTTTTTTTACTTTACAGTAAAAGAAAAGCTCTTGGGAGTCATAATTAAGTGTACTTTCTCTTTCACCGCCACATTGTCTCTTACTTAAAGAGCATCAAGTATCTAAAGAACAAAAGCATATTCTCCCTTTGGAATACAATTTTTGGTGAGAAACACTTAAGAGCAGTGATTACTTCATTGATCTTGTGGTCTGCTGTTGCAAGAATTTGTAAAAATTCCCTGTCATGACATAAGTATGAGACACTCATACAAAGATACATATTACTGGACCATAGCTTAGCTCATTGGCTGGTGTGTCAGCTTGTAAACTACGCCAGAAACAACAGAATGGGTTCACATTGTTTCTGTCAAGTGTTTCTAACTAGTAGGGGTAGATTTATTTTAGAACTGGAGGCTGAATGTTCTGGTTGCAAGGTGAACATAAGTATGTAATAGTACATGATCATGTTGGGCTGTGGTCAAGCTGGACTGAGTACAAGGGGAAAACCCATACAACTATTCATTTGCAGCTTTAGAAAACTAGGACAAAACAAAAAAACTAAATTTGGCTTTGTAGTCCAAACATTTCCTTATTTTAGCCTACATTCATAAAGTTATCAGTTAAATGTTATGGGTGTGCGGCCCCCCCCCCCCTTTCTTCTCCCAATGGTGTGGTGACCTATGTGTCAGCTTATATGATTGCAAGGTCATTTCTCATCCACTTGCATTAACTTCATCTCAATGTAATGTCATTCATCACATTTCAACTTTCATGACAAAATTATTGGCATTGATCCTAATATGTTGTGAGAGATGACTGATATTAAATGTCTCATTTTCTTCCCAATATTTGATTTGTTGGTTGTTGACTGTGGCTGGATGAGCTGGGAATCATTTTAAATATTGGGAGAATGGACCTATCAGGCTAGTCAAACAAGAATGATAGGAAACAAATATTGGGAGAATGGACCTATCAGGCTAGTCAAACAAGAATGATAGGAAACAAATATTGACATCAAGACCTATATCATATTGCTTAATATAGTGTTCATGCTAACTAGTAAAAGAGGGAGCTAATTTCCAATATTAGGAAGAAACAATCATCATTTTTTTGGCCATGTAATGAGAAGGGAACAGCTGAAATATATAGTGACAGCTGGGAAAGTTGAGAGACAAAGAGATAGAGGAAAGCCAAGAGAAAAGATACAAGTCAGCTTAAGAGAATACTTTGGCAGAAAGTCAACAACAGAAATGATAAATAGCTGTCGAGATCGAAAGTTGTGGAGAGACATGATCACCTACTCCAGCAGGCATGGTACTTGATGATGAGGAATGCACTTGTTCTTGTGACGATCAGCACAATTTTCTGTAATGTAATGACCAACCATTGATATTATACTATCTGCACAATTTTGTGTAATGAAATTAGAGGGTATGTCTGTAGCAGACTATGTGGCAATTTCTAAATAGTTTAGATATTGAGAGAGTATATCTGTAACAGACTGTTTGGTAATTTCCAAAAAGATTAGATATTGAGAGGATATGTCTGTAACTGTTGGTTAATGTTGTTGTTTGATAGAGCCCTAACTAAACTCCATGCTTGTTGCATAACACAACTCTTGGTTATTGCTGTCCATTGTGTAGAATGGGAAATAAACAAGACAAATAAATATTAAAATAATGAAATATTGAACATCTGTGATTTAGAGTTGCATCGAGGTATACTGTTTGTGTGGTGTGAGCAAGGATGTTGACTAGTAGCAAAACAGTAGCATGTTTGTGGTGTATCTTTTGATCTTTTTCTGGACTATCATCACTGTACTCAGGCAGTTTCCATTTATGTTCCAGTTTGTCTCATGATAAGAAAGATGTCATCGCAGTGCATAAACATCATGTCATCATTGATAGTCCCCAGGGTAATTCCAGAAGGCTGGTTAACTATTGTGAAAAAATGGTTCTTTTAGAAATGTTGCTTTGGTAATAGCATACTCACTGTGACCTTCTAGGCAAGTCATAAGAGGCGACTAAGGAGGTTGTTCGATGGCTTGACAAGCTGTCATTGTAAAAAAGTATTGTTATGGAAACAGAGCCATAGATTTTAGAAGCAGTGATCTCTGCAATATGTGCCCCTATTGCACGCAAGGTTTCTGTTTTTGAGATTGTTGTTCTGCCCTATGTGCCGTCTTCAGCTTGAAAGGACAATAAATAGATAAATAGAATGGGATACTACTTGCTCTTTGATGTTACCTACTCTTTGAATCTGCCTACTCTGCCTACTGTCAGTTGTTTTTTCTTTTTACATGCTGAACTTCAACACGGGACTTTGTTATCAGTTTCCAATAGAAGTAGGAACTCACCTACCTTGAGGTCAGAGGTCACTAGATGAAACCCTACGGCTTCAGCTGAGGTTTGAACTAGATACCTTCTAGTTGTAAGGTATTTTTACCTCATGTCTATTTATAAGTTTACTTCTTCCCTCTTGTCTACCTATAAGTTTACTTCTTCCCTTGTGTCTACCAATAAGTTTACTTCTTCCCTCTTGTCTACCTATAAGTTTACTTCTTCCCTCTTGTCTACCTATAAGTTTACTTCTTCCCTCTTATCTACCTATAAGTTTACTTCTTCCCTCTTATATACCTATAAGTTTACTTCTTCACTCTTGTCTACCTATAAGTTAACTTCTTCCCCCCCCCGGGGGCCTCGGTAGCCTAGTTGGAAAACCACCAGACTAGACTACCGATGTTTGGACAACCCGTGTTCAATTCCCGCTGGGAGCAGTGTGAGTTGTACTCGTGGTTGGAAAAAAAAAAATACCCCCACGGTCGACCCAGCCATGGCAGAAATGGGTACCAGGGTATTACCCTGGGAAGGTGAGGATTGTCGCCTCACATCTGAGTTTCGATGCTTGAAGCGACACTATCCAGAAATCTCCGAACATTTCTGGATAGGCGGCCGAGCACATATGGATGGAAACTCGTGTGCTAAGACGCCGGTTCAAGTCTCGTACTTTACCTTTTACCTTTTTAACTTCTTTCCTCTTGTCTACCTATAAGTTTAACTGTTCCCTCTTATCTACCTATAAGTTTACTTCTTCCCTCTTATCTACCTATAAGTTGACTTCTTCCCTCTTGTCTACCTATAAGTTGACTTCTTCCCTCTTGTCTACCTATAAGTTGACTTCTTCCCTCTTGTCTACCTATAAGTTGACTTCTTCCCTCTTGTCTACCTATAAGTTGACTTCTTCCCTCTTGTCTACCTATAAGTTTACTTCTTCCCTCTTATCTACCCCTAAGTTTACTTCTTCCCTCTTGTCTACCTATAAGTTTACTTCTTCCCTCTTGTCTACCTATAAGTTTACTTCTTCCCTCTTATCTACCCTAAGTTTACTTCTTCCCTCTTATCTACCCTAAGTTTACTTCTTCCCTCTTATCTACCCCTAAGTTTACTTCTTCCCTCTTGTCTACCTATAAGTTTACTTCTTCCCTCTTGTCTACCTATAAGTTAACTTCTTCTCTCTTGTCTACCTATAAGTTTACTTCTTCCCTCTTGTCTACCTATAAGTTTACTTCTTCCCTCTTGTCTACCTATAAGTTTACTTCTTCTCTCTTGTCTACCTATAAGTTTACTTCTTCCCTCTTGTCTACCAATAAGTTTACTTCTTCCCTCTTATCTACCTATAAGTTTACTTCTTCCCTTGTGTCTACCAATAAGTTTACTTCTTCACTCTTGTCTACCTATAAGTTTACTTCTTCCCTCTTATCTACCTATAAGTTTACTTCTTCCCCCTTATCTACCTATAAGTTTACTTCTTCCCTCTTGTCTACCAATAAGTTTACTTCTTCCCTCTTATCTACCTATAAGTTTACTTCTTCCCTTGTGTCTACCAATAAGTTTACTTCTTCCCCCTTATCTACCTATAAGTTTACTTCTTCCCTCTTGTCTACCAATAAGTTTACTTCTTCCCTCTTATCTACCAATAAGTTTACTTCTTCCGTCTTGTCTACCAATAAGTTTACTTCTTCCCTCTTGTCTACCTATAAGTTTACTTCTTCCCTCTTATCTACCTATAAGTTTACTTCTTCCTCTTGTCTACCTATAAGTTTACTTCTTCCCTCTTGTCTACCAATAAGTTTACTTCTTCCCTCTTATCTACCTATAAGTTTACTTCTTCCCTTGTGTCTACCAATAAGTTTACTTCTTCCCTCTTGTCTACCAATAAGTTTACTTCTTCCCTCTTATCTACCTATAAGTTTACTTCTTCCCTCTTGTCTACCAATAAGTTTACTTCTTCCCTCTTATCTACCAATAAGTTTACTTCTTCCGTCTTGTCTACCAATAAGTTTACTTCTTCCCTCTTGTCTACCTATAAGTTTACTTCTTCCCTCTTATCTACCTATAAGTTTACTTCTTCCCTCTTGTCTACCTATCAGTTTACTTCTTCCCTCTTGTCTACCAATAAGTTTACTTCTTCCCTCTTATCTACCTATAAGTTTACTTCTTCCCTTGTGTCTACCAATAAGTTTACTTCTTCCCTCTTGTCTACCAATAAGTTTACTTCTCCCTCTTATCTACCTATAAGTTTACTTCTTCCCTTGTGTCTACCAATAAGTTTACTTCTTCCCTCTTGTCTACCTATAAGTTTACTTCTTCCCTTGTGTCTACCTATAAGTTTACTTCTTCCCTCTTGTCTACCTATAAGTTTACTTCTTCCCTCTTATCTACCCCTAAGTTTACTTCTTCCCTCTTGTCTACCTATAAGTTTACTTCTTCCCTCATGTCTACCTATAAGTTTACTTCTTCCCTCTTATCTACCCCTAAGTTTACTTCTTCCCTCTTGTCTACCTATAAGTTTACTTCTTCCCTCTTGTCTACCTATAAGTTAACTTCTTCTCTCTTGTCTACCTATAAGTTTACTTCTTCCCTCTTGTCTACCTATAAGTTTACTTCTTCCCTCTTGTCTACCTATAAGTTTACTTCTTCTCTCTTGTCTACCTATACGTTTACTTCTTCCCTCTTATCTACCTATAAGTTTACTTCTTCTCTCTTGTCTACCTATAAGTTTACTTCTTCCCTCTTATCTACCTATAAGTTTACTTCTTCCCTTGTGTCTACCAATAAGTTTACTTCTTCCCTCTTGTCTACCAATAAGTTTACTTCTTCCCTATTATCTACCAATAAGTTTACTTCTTCCCTATTATCTACCAATAAGTTTACTTCTTCCCTTGTGTCTACCAATAAGTTTACTTCTTCCCTCTTGTCTACCTATAAGTTTACTTCTTCCCTTGTGTCTACCAATAAGTTTACTTCTTCCCTATTATCTACCTATAAGTTTACTTCTTCCCTTGTATCTACCAATAAGTTTACTTCTTCCCTATTATCTACCTATAAGTTTACTTCTTCCCTTGTGTCTACCAATAAGTTTACTTCTTCCCTATTATCTACCTATAAGTTTACTTCTTCCCTCTTGTCTACCAATAAGTTTACTTCTTCCCTATTATCTACCAATAAGTTTACTTCTTCCCTTGTGTCTACCAATAAGTTTACTTCTTCCTCTTGTCTACCAATAAGTTTACTTCTTCCCTCTTGTCTACCAATAAGTTTACTTCTTCCCTATTATCTACCAATAAGTTTACTTCTTCCCTATTATCTACCAATAAGTTTACTTCTTCCCTTGTGTCTACCAATAAGTTGACTTCTTCCCTCTTGTCTACCTATAAGTTTACTTCTTCCCTATTATCTACCAATAAGTTTACTTCTTCCCTATTATCTACCAATAAGTTTACTTCTTCCCTTGTGTCTACCAATAAGTTGACTTCTTCCCTCTTGTCTACCCAAGTTTAACTGTTTCCTCTATTATAAATTACTGTGTCTGTTGGTGAACATGTCTCTCCACAATTTTCTATGTACAATTGTTGATCAGTTCTGTTGACTTCCTGCTCAACTATTCTCTTAAACCATCATGAATCTTTTCTTTCAGCTCAACTGTATCTTTTCTTCCCTTGAATTTTTCCTGTTGTCACAATATATTCCGATTGTTACAATATATATATCTGATTGTCACAGTATATTCCAATTGTCACAATATATATCTGATTGTCGCAGTATATTCCAATTGTCACAATATATTCCAGTTACAATATATATCTGATTGTCACAGTATATTCCAGTTGTCACAATATATTCCAATTGTTACAATATATATCTGTATGTCACAATATATTCCAGTTGTCACAATATATTCCAATTGTTACAATGTATTCTTTTTGTCATAATATATTCCTACCAACATAAATGCCAGCTGGTAGTCACAGTATATTCCTGCTAATTGACTTCTATTCAATATGGTGGACAGGTGGCAGGAGCCATTGAGGCTCTGTCTGAAAAGTGTTTCTGGTTGCAGTTTCTTTACATTCCAAGCCTGGCTTGCTGCCGGAGCTATTGGGTTAGTGCTCTGTGCACACTGTGAGCTGTGTTTTTCATTGGGATCATGTTTCAATATTCCAATTGCTTACGATGAATGATGGCAACGTGTGATGAAGAACAGTTCGGTTGCATTCACTTTTGGTGCCGCTTGGCCTTATTTCTTTTTGGCATGTGCTGTAGCAGCTATGATGGGGACTGCAGCTGCCTTTCTTTGTTTGGATCCCTCAATGAAATGAGATGTTAATTTGGATGATTCCACTAGCATGGGCCAATTATGGATTTTAATTCGTTTGCAGTGAAAATGAGGCTTTCAACTAAGTAAAAGTAAGTAAAGAGCCCGCCACGCCAAGTGGTGTATAGGGAATATGGTGTTAGTGACCATATATTTTACAGACCTTCGGCACATGATTTTTGGGGTAATGTGGTCGGTATTATGCCCGTGCCACTTTACTTTCCCAGAAAAAAATCCGGTACCCATTAAAGGCTGGGTGAACCCGGAAGCAGTCGGTTGGGATCGAACCCTACCTCTTGTCCTTTGTAGTCCAGTTCACTAACCACTGAGCCATCGGGGCTCCCAGGCTTTCAACTAAGTATAACTATATTCCAGCCAACATAACATATTGCAAGTGTTCCCTCATCACATTATGACTAAAACGTGATGATTGTTTGCTCATGATGTTGGATATAAACTCTCTTTTTGCTTTGTTCTCTTTAAGAACATCACTATTACTCTTTTAGCTGTCCATAGTTTTCCCAACATTCTTCTGTACAACCATATTTCTATGGCAGTCAACAATTTCAGTGTCTGTTGTTGGAGTTCATGATTCACATCCAAATGTTTAAACTATCTTCACACACAACCATATATAGTAGTAAGGCCAGCGGACAGAAAGGAATTACAGCAATTGTTGTACATCAACCATTTGAGGTTAAAGGAACAGGCAAATAATTGCAATTCTGCGGTAAAGCTGGTAGCAAGTTGGTACCTTCACCAATTTATCAAGTTACCTTTCACCAACTTACCGACTGCCCCCTTTCACCAACTTACCGACTGCCCCCTTTCACCAACTTACCGACTGCCCCCTTTTACCAATCTAAAAGCAATGTCACCTTTCACAAATTTACCAACATTACCTTTCACCTTCTACCGATAAAGTTAACCTTCACCAATCTACAACAAAGCCACTTTTCACCAATCTATATATAGGTTAACATTGTTTCGGGTATTTAAACTCATTGATCTTTTTTAATACTGTTTCACTTACTTTAATTGTGAAATTAGAATGTGTAATACTCTTTCTACTGACCTATTATCCTCTACCCGTCTACCAACAACTTTATCCATTCCTACCTGTCTACCAACAACTTTATCTATTCCTACCTGTCTACCAACAACTTTATCTATTTCTACCTGTCTACCAACAACTTTACTTATTCATACCTGTCTACCAACAACTTTATTTATTCCTACCTGTCTATGAACAATTTATCTATTTCTACCTGTCTACCAACAACTTTATCTATTCCCACCCCTCTAACAACTTTATCTATTCCTACCCGTCTACCAACAACTTTATCTATTCCTACCAGTCTACCAACAACTTTATCTATTCCTACTTGTCTACCAAAACTTTATCTATTCCTACCTGTCTACCAACTTTATCTATTCCTACCTGTCTACCAACTTTATCTATTCCTACCTGTCTACCAACTTTATCTATTCCTACCTGTCTACCAACAACTTTATCTATTCCCACCCCTCTACCTACAACTTTATCTATTCCCACCCCTCTACCTGTCTACCAACTTTATCTATTCCCACCCCTCTACCTACAATTTTATCTATTCCCACCTGTCTACCAACAACTTTATCTATTTCCACCCCTCTACCTACAACTTTATCTATTCCGACCCCTCTACCTACAATTTTATCTATTCCCACCTGTCTACCAACAACTTTATCTGTTCCTACCTGTCTACCAACTTTATCTATTCCTACCTGTCTACCAACAACTTCATCTATTCCTACCTGTCTACCAACAACTTTATCCATTCCTACCTGTCTACCAACAACTTTATCTATTCCTACCTGTCAACCAACAACTTTATCTATTCCCACCCCTCTACCAACAACTTTATCTATTCCCACCCCTCTACCAACAACTTTATCTATTCCCACCTGTATACCAACAACTTTATCTATTCCCACCCCTCTACCAACAACTTTATCTATTCCCACCCCTCTACCAACAACTTTATCTATTCCCACATGTCTACCAATAACTTTATTAATTCCTACCTGTCTACCAACAACTTTATCTATTCCCACATGTCTACCAACAACTTTATCAATTCCTACCTGTCTACCAACAACTTTATCTATTCCCACCTGTCTACCAACAACTTTATCTATTCCCACCTGTCTACCAACAACTTTATCAATTCCTACCTGTCTACCAACAACTTTATCTATTCCCACCTGTCTACCAACAACTTTATCTATTCCCACCTGTCTACCAACAACTTTATCTATTCCTACCTGTCTACCAACAACTGTATCTATTCCCACCTGTCTACCAACAACTGTATCTATTCCCACCTGTCTACCAACAACTTTATCTATTCCTACCTGTCTACCAACAACTTTATCTATTCCCACCCATCTACCAACAACTTTATCTATTCCTACCTGTCTACCAACAACTTTATCTATTCCCACCCCTCTACCAAAAACTTTATCTATTTCCACCCCTCTACCAACAACTTTATCTATTCCCACATGTCTACCAACAACTTTATCTATTCCTACTTGTCTACCAAAACTTTATCTATTCCTACCTGTCTACCAACTTTATCTATTCCTACCTGTCTACCAACTTTATCTATTCCTACCTGTCTACCAACTTTATCTATTCCTACCTGTCTACCAACAACTTTATCTATTCCCACCCCTCTACCTACAACTTTATCTATTCCCACCCCTCTACCTGTCTACCAACTTTATCTATTCCCACCCCTCTACCTACAATTTTATCTATTCCCACCTGTCTACCAACAACTTTATCTATTTCCACCCCTCTACCTACAACTTTATCTATTCCGACCCCTCTACCTACAATTTTATCTATTCCCACCTGTCTACCAACAACTTTATCTGTTCCTACCTGTCTACCAACTTTATCTATTCCTACCTGTCTACCAACAACTTCATCTATTCCTACCTGTCTACCAACAACTTTATCCATTCCTACCTGTCTACCAACAACTTTATCTATTCCTACCTGTCAACCAACAACTTTATCTATTCCCACCCCTCTACCAACAACTTTATCTATTCCCACCCCTCTACCAACAACTTTATCTATTCCCACCTGTATACCAACAACTTTATCTATTCCCACCCCTCTACCAACAACTTTATCTATTCCCACCCCTCTACCAACAACTTTATCTATTCCCACATGTCTACCAATAACTTTATTAATTCCTACCTGTCTACCAACAACTTTATCTATTCCCACATGTCTACCAACAACTTTATCAATTCCTACCTGTCTACCAACAACTTTATCTATTCCCACCTGTCTACCAACAACTTTATCTATTCCCACCTGTCTACCAACAACTTTATCAATTCCTACCTGTCTACCAACAACTTTATCTATTCCCACCTGTCTACCAACAACTTTATCTATTCCCACCTGTCTACCAACAACTTTATCTATTCCTACCTGTCTACCAACAACTGTATCTATTCCCACCTGTCTACCAACAACTGTATCTATTCCCACCTGTCTACCAACAACTTTATCTATTCCTAGCCCTCTACCAACAACTTTATCTATTCCCACCCATCTACCAACAACTTTATCTATTCCTACCTGTCTACCAACAACTTTATCTATTCCCACCCCTCTACCAAAAACTTTATCTATTTCCACCCCTCTACCAACAACTTTATCTATTCCCACATGTCTACCAACAACTTTATCTATTCCTACCTGTCTACCAATAACTTTATCTATTCCTACCTGTCTACCAACAACTTTATCTATTCCTACCTGTCTACCAATAACTTTATTTATTCCTACCTGTCTACCAACAACTTTATCTATTCCCACATGTCTACCAACAACTTAATCTATTCCCACCCCTCTACCAACAACTTTATCTATTCCCACCCCTCTACCAACAACTTTATCTATTCCCACATGTCTACCAACAACTTTATCTATTCCTACCTGTCTACCAGCAACTTAATCTATTCCCACATGTCTACCAACAACTTTATCTATTCCTACATGTCTACCAACAACTTTATCTATTCCTACCTGTCTACCAACAACTTTATCTATTCCTACCTGTCTACCAACAACTTTATCTATTCCCACATGTCTACCAACAACTTAATCTATTCCCACCCCTCTACCAACAACTTTATCTGTTCCCACCCCTCTTCCAACAACTTTATCTATTTCCACCTGTTTACCAACAACTTTATCTATTCCCACCCCTCTACCAACAACTTTATCTATTTCCACCTGTTTACTAACAACTTTATCTATTGCCACCCCTCTACCAACAACTTTATCTATTCTCACCCTTCTACCAACAACTTTATCTATTTCCACCCGTCTACCAACAACTTTATCTATTCCCACCCCTCTACAACAACTTTATCTATTCTCACCCTTCTACCAACAACTTTATCTATTTCCACCTGTTTACCAACAACTTTATCTATTCCCACCTGTCTACCAACAACTTTATCTACTCCCACCCTTCTACCTAAAACTTTATCTATTCCCACCCTTCTACCAACAACTTTATCTGTTCCTACCTGTCTACCAACAACTTTATCTATTTCCATCTGTCTACCAACAACTTTATCTTTTCCCACCTGTCTACCAACAACTTTATCTATTCCCACCTGTCTACCAACAACTTTATCTATTCCCACCCTTCTACCAACAACTTTATCTATTCCCACCTGTCTACTAACAAGTGTGTCTACACCAACCTGCTTACCTATCCACCTATCTGTCAAGAAATGTACATGTGACAACCTATCTACAAAAACTTACGTTTTCCCATCTGTGATTCACACAATTACCTTTTCCCACCTGTTAACCAATACATTAAAATTATTAAACCAGTCTACCAATAAAATGACCTCTCACCAATCTACCAACATAGTCACTGTTTCACCAATCTACGAATAAAATGTGCATTTCACCAATCTACGATTAAAATGTGCATTTCACCAATCTACTAAGAAAGTCACTTTTCAGTGATCTAGCAACAAAGTCACCAATCTACCAACACTACCATTTCACTATCTACCAACAATATTAACTTTCACCAATCTACCAACACTACCATTTCACTATCTACCAACAATATTAACTTTCACCAATCTACCAACACTACCATTTCACGTATCTACCAACAATATTAACTTTCACCAATCTACCAACAATACCATTTGACTAATCTACCAACAATATTAACTTTCACCAATCTACCAACACTACCATTTGACTAATCTACCAACACTACCATTTCACGTATCTACCAACAATATTAACTTTCACCAATCTACCAACAATACCATTTGACTAATCTACCAACACTACCATTTCACGTATCTACCAACAATATTAACTTTCACCAATCTACCAACAATACCATTTGACTAATCTACCAACAATATTAACTTTCACCAATCTACCAACAATACCATTTGACTAATCTACCAACAATACCATTTCACTATCTACCAACAATATTAACTTTCACCAATCTACCAACACTACCATTTGACTAATCTACCAACAATATTAACTTTCACCAATCTACCAACACTACCATTTCACTAATCTACCAACACTATTAACTTTCACCAATCTACCAACAAAGTTGGCTTTCACCAGTCTACAGTCACCTTTCACCAATCTACAAAGTAGCCTTTCACCAGTCTACCAAGTTACCTTTCACCAATATACAAATAATGTTACTTTTCACTAATAAAGTCACCTTTCACAAATCTAAAGTCATGTTTTGCCAATATATGAACAGTCCCATAACCAATTTATCAAATTACCTTTCACCAACCTACCAACTGCCCCCTTTCACCAATCTAAGAGCAATGTCACCTTTCACCAATTTACCAACGTTACCTTTCACTAATCTATCAATAAAGTTACCCTTCACAAATCAACAATGTCACCTTTCGTCAATCTGCTAACAAAGTCACCTTTCACAATCTACCAACAATCACCTTTCACCAATCTACAAAGAAAATCACCTTTCACAATCTACCAACAGTCACCTGTCACCAATCTACCAACAAAGTCACCTGTCACTAATCTACCAAGAAAGTCACATAATCTACCAACAAAGTTATCTTTTACCAATCTACCAATAGTCACCTTTCACCAATCTACCAACAATCACCGTTCACCAATCTACCAACAATTATCTTTCACCAATCTACCAACAATCACCTTTCATCAATCTACCAACAATCACCTTTCATCAATCTACCAACAATCACCTTTCATAAATCTACCAACAACCACCTTTCATCAATCTACCAACAATCACCTTTCATCAATCTACCAACAATTACGTTTCATCAATCTACCAACAATCACCTTTCATCAATCTACCAACAATCACCTTTCATCAATCTACCAACAATCACCTTTCATCAATCTACCAACAACCCCCTTTCATCAATCTACCAACAATTACCTTTCACCAATCTACCAACAATCACCTTTCATCAATCTACCAACAAAGTTATCTTTTACCAATCTACCAATAGTCAACTTTCATCAATCTACCAACAAAGTCACCTTTCACCAATCTACCAACAAAGTCATTTTTTACCAATCTACCAACAAAGTCACCTTTTACCAATCTACCACCAGTCACCTTTTACCAATCTACCAACAGTCACCTTTTACCAATCTACCACCAAAGTCACCTTTTGCCAGTCTACCAACAAAGTCACCTTTTACCAATCTACCAACAAAGTCACCTTTTACCAATCTACCAACAAAGTCACCTTTTACCAATCTACCAACAAAGTCACCTTTCATCAATCTACCAACAAAGTCACCTTTTACCAATCTACCACCAGTCTTTTACCAATCTACAAAGTCACCTTTCATCAATCTACCAACAAAGTCACCTTTCACCAATCTACCAACAAAGTCATTTTTTACCAATCTACCAACAAAGTCACCTTTACCAATCTACCACCAGTCACCTTTTACCAATCTACCAACAGTCACCTTTTACCAATCTACCACCAAAGTCACCTTTTGCCAGTCTACCAACAAAGTCACCTTTTACCAATCTACCAACAAAGTCACCTTTTACCAATCTACCAACAAAGTCACCTTTTACCAATCTACCAACAAAGTCACCTTTTACCAATCTACCAACAAAGTCACCTTTCATCAATCTACCAACAAAGTCACCTTTTACCAATCTACCACCAGTCACCTTTTACCAATCTACCAACAAAGTCACCTTTTACCAATCTACCACCAAAGTCACCTTTTACCAGTCTACCAACAAAGTCGCCTTTTACCAATCTACCAACAAAGTCACCTTTTACCAATCTACCAACAAAGTCACTTTTTACCAATCTACCAACAAAGTCACATTTCATCAATCTACCAACAAAGTCACCTTTTACCAATCTACCAACAAAGTCACCTTTCATCAATCTACCAACAAAGTCACCTTTTACCAATTTACCAACAAAGTCACCTTTTACCAATCTACCAACAAAGTCACCTTTCATCAATCTACCAACAAAGTCACCTTTTACCAATCTACCAACAAAGTCACCTTTTACCAATCTACCAACAAAGTCACCTTTCATCAATCTACCAACAAAGTCACCTTTTACCAATCTACCAACAAAGTCACCTTTTACCAATCTACCAACAAAGTCACCTTTCATCAATCTACCAACAAAGTCACCTTTTACCAATCTACCAACAAAGTCACCTTTCATCAATCTACCAACAAAGTCACCTTTCATCAATCTACCAACAAAGTCACCTTTCATCAATCTACCAACAAAGTCACCTTTTACCAATCTACCAACAATCACCTTTCATCGATCTACCAACAACCCCCTTTCATCAATCTACCAACAATTACCTTTCACCAATCTACCAACAATCACCTTTCATCAATCTACCAACAAAGTCACCTTTTACCAATCTACCAACAAAGTCACCTTTTACCAATCTACCAACAAAGTCTCCTTTCATCAATCTACCAACAAAGTCACCTTTTACCAATCTACCAACAAAGTCACCTTTTACCAATCTACCAACAAAGTCACCTTTCATCAATCTACCAACAAAGTCACCTTTTACCAATCTACCAACAAAGTCACCTTTCATCAATCTACCAACAAAGTCACCTTTCATCAATCTACCAAGAAAGTCACCTTTTACCAATCTAGCAACAAAGAAACGCACCTACTTATCACCTATATCTTTGTTACCACTTATCTTTCGTGCGTTTTCCCTACACTTCCAACAACTAGTACACACATTAGCATTGTTTCTCGTCTCTGCTCTTTGATGTCTTTTCTGACAATCTATAAATAGATGCACCGACAAAGCCACTTCACGAGATTCTTGTATCGGCTCGGAAGAAAGAAGAAGCGTGTTTGTTATTATAAACAATTGATTTATTGATATTTATTTGTTTTAGTGAAGTGCTCCATGTAATTAAAAAAAATAAAATAACCTAACATAAGTCACTCACAAATCTTTTCTATGAACTCAGTAGGACCTTTGGACTCCCTCCACCAAACTCTGTCGACCTGATCGCATTATTCATGACCTTGCCCTTGTGACATAGACACGTTTAGAGGTATTCGCCCCCCCTCCCCCGAGTACTCCTCCCCTTGTGTGTTACCTGCGGATGATGCTCTCGCACGTGCACATAACTGCCAGTCGACAGGCAGCTCGTGTACAACACGTGAGCATAAGATGATCAGCAATATTTGATTAAAAAGAAAAGATAGTTTTGGTGGAGATCAAATCAACTAAGATCTTAGAAGTATTCCAACAGCCTGTGAGTTTCTCTAAGGTACACACCGATAATAGTTGATTGTGTAGGAGAAGATACTCGGTTTGTCATTGGTCAGAGATTGGCTAGGTCGGTACAGGCAGGCCCACAACTAGCAGGTGTCTTTATCAAGTCTCGATACTTTGGTATGTCCGTGACCATTACTTGCAGGGTGTCCAAATTCTGTTTCAATCTGTGAATTGAACACATTGGAGAACTTCAAGCAAAAAGTAACTTAGTAATCTTGTAGCCATCATCTAGAGGAAAAGATTACCTTATTGTAGTAAAGTCGTGGGTAGGGCATACAGCTAGTGCATATTGTGTCAACAGAGAGAAGATTAGTTGGGCACATAGAGAAAATATAGTTGGTGACAGAGAGGAGATATAGTTGGGAACATAGAGAAAGTATATACCATCGAGGGCAGAGAGGAGATATAGTTGAGAACATAGAGAAAATATATACCATCGGGGCAGAGAGGAGATATGGTTGGGGCAGGGAGGATACATGGTTGGTGCAGGGAGGAGATATGGTTGGGGCAGGGAGGATATATGGTTGGGGCAGGGAGGAGATATGGTTGGGGCAGTGAGGAGATATGGTTGGGGCAGGGAGGAGATATGGTTGGGCAGGGAGGAGATATAGTTGGGGCAGGGAGGAGATATAATTGGGGCAGGGAGGAGATATACTTGGGGCAGGGAGGAGATATAGTTGGGCAGGGAGGAGATATGGTTGGGGCAGGGAGGAGATATGGTTGGTGCAGGGAGGAGATATGGTTGGGGCAGGGAGGAGATATGGTTGGGGCAGAGAGGAGATATATTTGGGGCAGGGAGGAGATATGGTTGGTGCAGGGAGGAGATATGGTTGGGGCAGGAGGATATATGGTTGGGGCAGGGAGGAGATATGGTTGGGGCAGTGAGGAGATATGGTTGGGGCAGGGAGGAGATATGGTTGGGGCAGGGAGGAGATATAGTTGGGGCAGGGAGGAGATATAATTGGGGCAGGGAGGAGATATGGTTGGGGCAGGGAGAGATATAGTTGATGCAGGGAGGAGATATGGTTGGTGCAGGGAGGAGATATGGTTGGGGCAGGGAGGAGATATGGTTGTGGCAGGGAGGAGATATAATTGGGGCAGATAGGAGATATATTTAGGGGCAGGGAGGAGATATGGTTGGTGCAGGGAGGAGATATGGTTGGGGCAGGGAGGAGATATAGTTGGGGCAGGGAGGAGATATAGTTGGGGCAGAGAGAGATATATTTTAGGCAGAGACAAGATATACTTGGGGCAGGGAGGAGATATAGTTGGGCAGGGAGGAGATATAGTTGGGGCAGGGAGGAGATATGGTTGGGGCAGGGAGGAGATATAGTTGGGGCAGGGAGGAGATATAGTTGGGGCAGGGAGGAGATATAGTTGGGGCAGGGAGGAGATATAGTTGGTGCAGGAGGAGATATGGTTGGGGCAGAGGAGATATATTTAGGGGCAGGGAGGAGATATGGTTGGTGCAGGGAGGAGATATAGTTGGGGCAGGAAGGAGATATGGTTGGTGCAGGGAGGAGATATATTTGGGGCAGGAAGGAGATATGGTTGGGGCAGGGAGGAGATATAGTTGGTGCAGGGAGGAGATATGGTTGGTGCAGGAGGAGATATGGTTGGGGCAGGGAGGAGATATGGTTGGGGCAGGGAGGAGATATAGTTGGGGCAGGGAGGAGATATGGTTGGTGCAGGGAGGAGATATAGTTGGGGCAGGGAGGAGATATGGTTGGTGCAGGGAGGAGATATAGTTGGGGCAGGGAGGAGATATGGTTGGTGCAGGGAGGAGATATAGTTGGGGCAGGGAGGAGATATGGTTGGGGCAGGGAGGAGATATAGTTGGGGCAAGGAGGAGATATAGTTTAGTGAGAGAGGAGATTTAGTTGGGGCAGAGACGAGATATAGTTGGGGCAGAGACGAGATATAGTTGGTGGCAGAGACGAGATATAGTTGGGGCAGGAAAGAGATATAGTTGGGGCAGGGAGGAGATATAGTTGGGGCAGAGAGGAGATATAGTTGTGGCAGGGAGGAGATATAGTTGGTGCAGGGAGGAGATATGGTTGGGGCAGGGAGGAGATATAATTGGGGCAGAGAGGAGATATAGTTGGTGCAGGGAGGAGATATGTTGGGGCAGGGAGGAGATATAATTGGGGCAGAGAGGAGATATAATTGGGGCAGGGAGGAGATATGGTTGGGGCAGGGAGGAGATATGGTTGGTGCAGGGAGGAGATATGGTTGGGGCAGGGAGGAGATATATTGGGGCAGATAGGAGATATATTTAGGGGCAGAGAGGAGATATGGTTGGTGCAGGGAGAGATATGGTTGGGGCAGGGAGGAGATATAGTTGGGCAGGGAGGAGATATAGTTGGGGCAGAGAGGAGATATATTTTAGGCAGAGACAAGATATACTTGGGGCAGAGAAGAGATATAGTTGGGACAGGGAGGAGATATAGTTGGGGCAGGGAGGAGATATGGTAGGGGCAGGGAGGAGATATAGTTGGGGCAGGGAGGAGATATAGTTGGGGCAGGGAGGAGATATAGTTGGGGCAGGGAGGAGATATAGTTGGGCAGGGAGGAGATATGGTTGGGGCAGGGAGGAGATATATTTGGGGCAGGGAGGAGATATGGTTGGTGCAGGGAGGAGATATAGTTGGGGCAGGAAGGAGATATGGTTGGTGCAGGGAGGAGATATATTTGGGGCAGGAAGGAGATATGGTTGGGGCAGGGAGGAGATATAGTTGGTGCAGGGAGGAGATATGGTTGGTGCAGGGAGGAGATATGGTTGGGGCAGGGAGGAGATATGGTTGGGGCAGGGAGGAGATATAGTTGGGGCAGGGAGGAGATATGGTTGGTGCAGGGAGGAGATATAGTTGGGGCAGGGAGGAGATATGGTTGGTGCAGGGAGGAGATATAGTTGGGGCAGGGAGGAGATATGGTTGGTGCAGGGAGGAGATATAGTTGGGGCAGGGAGGAGATATGGTTGGGGCAGGGAGGAGATATAGTTGGGGCAAGGAGGAGATATAGTTTAGGGAGAGAGGAGATATAGTTGGGGCAGAGACGAGATATAGTTGGGGCAGAGACGAGATATAGTTGGTGGCAGAGACGAGATATAGTTGGGGCAGGAAGAGATATAGTTGGGGCAGGGAGGAGATATAGTTGGGGCAGAGAGGAGATATAGTTGTGGCAGGGAGGAGATATAGTTGGTGCAGGGAGGAGATATGGTTGGGGCAGGGAGGAGATATAATTGGGGCAGAGAGGAGATATAGTTGGTGCAGGGAGGAGATATGGTTGGGGCAGGGAGGAGATATAATTGGGGCAGAGAGGAGATATAATTGGGGCAGGAGGAGATATGGTTGGGGCAGGGAGGAGATATGGTTGGTGCAGGGAGGATATATGGTTGGGGCAGGGAGGAGATATGGTTGCTGCAGGGAGCAGATATGGTTGGGGCAGGGAGGAGATATGGTTGGTGCAGCGAGGAGATATGTTTGGTGCAGGGAGGAGATATGGTTGGTGCAGCGAGGAGATATGTTTGGTGCAGGGAGGAGATATGGTTGGTGCAGCGAGGAGATATGTTTGGTGCAGGGAGGAGATATGGTTGGTGCAGCGAGGAGATATGTTTGGTGCAGGGAGGAGATATGGTTGGTGCAGCGAGGAGATATGGTTGGTGCAGGGAGGAGATATGTTTGGTGCAGGGAGGAGATATGGTTGGTGCAGCGAGGAGATGTGTTTGGTGCAGGGAGGAGATATGTTTGGTGCAGGGAGGAGATATGTTTGGTGCAGCGAGGAGATATGTTTGGTGCAGGTAGGAGATATGGTTGGTGCAGCGAGGAGATATGTTTGGTGCAGGGAGGAGATATAACTGGGTGCAAAGGAGATATGATTGGTGCAGGGAGGAGATATGGTTGGTGCAAGGAGGAGATATGGTTGGTGCAGGGAGGAGATATGGTTGGTGCAGCGAGGAGATATGTTTGGTGCAGGGAGGAGATATGTTTGGTGCAGGGAGGAGATATGTTTGGTGCAGGGAGGAGATATGTTTGGTGCAGCGAGGAGATATGGCTGGTGCAGCGAGGAGATATGTTTGGTGCAGGGAGGAGATATGGTTGGTGCAGGGAGGAGATATGGTTGGTGCAGCGAGGAGATATGTTTGGTGCAGGGAGGAGATATGGTTGGTGCAGCGAGGAGATATGTTTGGTGCAGGGAGGAGATATGTTTGGTGCAGGGAGGAGATATGGTTGGTGCAGCGAGGAGATATAATTGGTGCAGGGAGGAGATATAACTGGGTGCAAAGGAGATATGATTGGTGCAGGGAGGAGATATGGTTGGTGCAGGGAGGAGATATGGTTGGTGCAGGGATGAGATATGGTTGGTGCAGGGAGAAGATATGGTTGGTGCAGGGAGGAGATATATTTAGGGGTAGAGAGGAGATATGGTTGGTGCAGGGAGGAGATATGGTTGGTGCAGGGAGGAGATATGGTTGGTGCAGAGAGGAGATATGGTTGGTGCAGGGTGGAGATATGGTTGGTGCAGGGAGGAGATATGGTTGGTGGAGAGGAGATATGGTTGGTGCAGGGAGGAGATATGGTTGGTGCAGGGAGGAGATATGGTTGGTGCAGGGAGGAGATATGGTTGGTGCAGGGGAGAGATATGGTTGGTGCAGGGAGGAGATATGGTTGGTGCAGGGAGGAGATATATTTAGGGGCAGAGAGGAGATATGGTTGGTGCAGGGAGGAGATATGGTTGGTGCAGGGAGGAGATATATTTAGGGGCAGAGAGGAGATATGGTTGGTGCAGGGAGGAGATATGGTTGTGGCAGGG
>JAVIAB010000102.1:14761729-15244025 GCA_032433765.1 Megaustenia siamemsis
ACATACACAATTTTATTAACAATCTAACCCCAGAAGCTGAAAACGCAGCAAAAACAGAGAACAGCAGAGCTCTACATTCTTTAATGAAACTATTGTGCAATTATCCATCTGCCTGATGGTTAATTCTGCCAATAGTGAATGAACGGTCTGCCTGATGGTTAATTCTGCCAATAGTGAATGAACGGTCTGCCTGATGGTTAATTCTGCCAATAGTGAATGAACGGTCTGCCTGATGGTTAATTCTGCAATAGTGAATGAACGGTCTGCCTGATGGTTAATTCTGCCAATAGTGAATGAACGGTCTGCCTGATGGTTAATTCTGCCAATAGTGAATGAACGGTCTGTCCTCAAATGAGCAAGACAAATTTATGCCTTGTCTTTGTTGAGTCATTCCCCCCCCCCTCTCCAATTTAGACTTCATGTCTTGTTCAAATATCGATGCCTCTATTTTTTTTATGTTTTTTTTTTGTGTGCCACTATCTCCTGCCATATTTTCTAGTAAAAAAACAACAGAAGAATCTACTCGGGGATGTCTTCCAGACATCTCAATTTTGGTCTGTCCCTGGGCTGCTCCCATCAGTAAATGGTTTATATACAGTTATTCTATTTTATTCATTGAGTTATTTTCATTGCAGTCGGGGCATTCCCACATCCGCTTGATCGCCCATGCCAGCATTTCTCGAAGTGTACGCAGACTGATTGTTCCTGTAAGGTGTGATTGTGAATACAGCAGCTGTTTATATAAAGTAAGATTTATGACTTGAAGTCGTGGCAGTGTCGCAACAGCTGTTTATATAAAGTAAGATTTATGACTTGAAGTCGTGGCAGTGGCGCAACAGCTGTTTATATAAAGTAATATTTATGACTTGAAGTCGTGGCAGTGGCGCAACAGCTGTTATTATAAAGTAAGATTTATGACTTGAAGTCGTGGCAGTGGCGCAACAGGTGTTTATATAAAGTAATATTTATGACTTGAAGTCGTGGCAGTGGCGCAACAGCTGTTTTATAAAGTAAGTTTTATGACTTGAAGTCGTGGCAGTGGCGCAACAGCTGTTTATATAAAGTAAGTTTTATGACTTGAAGTGTAGTAGTGACACACCTGCATACATTTGTTTTCTGTTAAGAAAGACACGTGACCTATGTGGATGGAGCTGTACTGTAAACAACTCAAATTGTTCGTTCTCATGTAGCTGAAATCACTTGCAGAGATGCAGTGGCAGGACGCGATGACCTGTCTGGCTTAAAACTGTCGATTCCATGAATGCAGCCTTCAACCAACAGGCAATTTGGTGGTGGGGAGCGCGCGGTGAACCTTGTCTTGTAGCGCGTCATAGTCGACTTTCATTTACGTTCCACAATTGATGTTACAGTCTCTTGGCTGGCTCCAGAAACGGGTGACCAGAAACTCTACAGATACCGCAGGATGGAAAAGTGAGTCAAAGGGCAAGGGTCCGTAGGCTGCTGGAACAAAAGCTAACCAGAGTTAAAAAAAAAAAAAAGGTAAAGGTATAAGACTTTAATCGACGTCTTAGCACGTTTACATTTGTACCCATATGTGCTCGGCCACCTATCCAGAAGTGTTCGGAGACTCCGATCTAGTGTTGCCTCAAGCATCGTAACTCACGAGCGAGGTGGCATTCCTCACCTTCCCAGAGTGCTACCCTAGCAGCCATTTCTGTCAGCGGCTGGGTCAACTGCGGGGGTATTTTTTCCAGCCACGAGAACAATGCTCCCAGAGGGAATCGAACACAGGTTGTCCGAACGTCGGGTGTTTTTTTTTCAAATAGGCTACCGAGGCCTCTAAAACTTAAGTAGTATAACAGTAGTATAATAACCAGAGTAGTATATACAGTAGTATATATGGTACATGTAGTATATATAGTATTTATAGTATATATAGTATATATAGTATATACAGTGTATACCGAGTAAATACAGAATGAAGTTATGCGCATTATCTTGGGGTGTACGAGGGACACCCCCTATTTAGCAATGGGGTATCTTCTTGACTTTCCAACCATGAATGACAGGATCAAGATCTGGAGGGCACGAGCTTACCTGTAGATAAGTGCAGATAAAGTGCATCCATTGCACCAAGAGCTCAACACAGGGAGAGGTGACAGGCTAAAAAGAGGCAAATCATGGGTGGGCCGAGCAGAAGATGTCATCAAATAGGCCTGAGGGCTTATTTCCGATCAACACAACGCGAAGTACAAACATTTTGAGGACGATGAACACGTGCAGACCAACGATCAGGCGCCGAGCTAAGTGTCGAGTCACTCTGAATCTAATTACCGTGGGCGAAGCGAAGAAAGTCCAGACAGTATCCAGCTGAGGCGGGGTGACCACAGTCACTATTTGTGTAACGTGAGGCGAGCGCTGAACGCCAATGGTCCTGCTCATTGTGTTCCACAGTCAAATCATATCAAGGCTCTCAACAATAACGCAGCAGATTAGCACAGCGGGCGAGACATATTTAAACGACAGTGATCGAACCAGCCACCAGTCAAGCAAATTGACGTGTCACCACGACCAGCGTAGCACCATCAAGAGATATTAAACGACAGTGATCGAACCAGCCACCAGTCAAGCAAATTGACGTGTCACCACGACCAGCGTGGCATCATCAAGAGATATTACATTCCAGCACCGTAAATAAAGAAACCTTTCAAGAACACACCCAGCCTCTAAACAAATGGGTACCAGCGATTTTTCTGGGAAGTAAATGTGGCCTAGCGTGATACCAACCACAGCACCCACAAACACGCGGCAGTTACATGGTCACTAAAACCATATTTCCAATCATCAAGTACCGGGCCTGTTGGCGTAGGTGATCTTGTCTCTCCACAACTTTCGATCTCGACAGTTATTTATCATTTCTGTTGTTGACCTTCTGTCAAGCCATTCTCTTAAGCTGTCTTGTATCTTTTCTCTTTGCTTCCCTCTATCTCTTCGTCCCTCAATATTCCCAGTTGTTACAATATATTCCAGCTGTTCCCTTCTCATTAAATGACCAAAAAATGATGATTGTTTTCTCCTTATATTGGAAATTAGCTCTGTTTTTGCTTTGACCTCTCTCAGAACGCTTTCATTACTCTTCTTAGCTGTCCATGGTATTCTCAACATTCTTCTGTAATACCACATTTCTACAGACTCCAGTGATTTTTTTGTCTGTTGTCCTATTGTCCATGATTCACATCAATATGTTAAGATTGGCTCTACTTAACAATTAAGAACTCTTTTTCTTGTTTCTATTTTCAAAAAATGGATTGCATTGTATCTTCCTCATTTTTTGGAAAGCTGCTTTTGCCTGAGCCATTCTGCATCTCACCTCTGTTGTAAATCTACCGTCTGAGGTTAACAAAGTTCCCAAATATTTAAATTCATTTACCTGTTTTAATATTGTTCAACTTTTTTTATTGTGCGCTGAGGTGATGTCTTTTTCTTTGTTGTTACCATTGCCTCTGTCTTTTTGCTATTAAGGCTGAGTCCTTTATATTTGCTTTCTTTCACTGTAATGTCCAACATTTCTTGTAACTCATTTTTACTCTTAGCGATTGAGACTGTATCATCAGCATACCTTAGATTATTGATGTTATGACCTCCGATTTCGCTATGATCTCCGATATTTCCAAAACGCCTAGCAAAACATAAAGGGAACCTTTACTTACATTTTTTATATTTTGATGACTTGAAGATGATGATGAGGGTGATGATGATAATGAGGGTGATGAGGGTGGTGATGATGATAATGAGGGTGATGGGGGTGATGAAGATGATGAGGGTGATGATGATAATGGGGGTGATGATGATAATGAGGGTGATGATGATAATGAGGGTGATGAGGGTGATGATGATGATGAGGGTGATGAGGGTGGTGGTGATGATAATGAGGGTGATGAGGGTGATGATGATGAGGGTGATGAGGGTGATATTGATAATAAGGGTGATGAGGGTGATGATAATGTTGAGGGTGATGATGATGATGAGAGTGATGATGATGAGGGTGATGATGATGAAGGTGATGACGATTAAGGTGATGATGATTAAGGTGATGATGATGAAGGTGATGATGATGAGGGTGATGATGATAATGAGTGTGATAATGATGAAGATGATGATGAGGGTGATGATGAGTGTGATGATGATGAGGATGATGATGACGGTCATGATGAGAGTGATGTTGATGATGAGGGTGTAATTCATGATGAGGGTGATGATGATGAGGGTGATGATGATGAAGGTGATGATGATGATGAGTGTGATAATGATGAAGATGATGATGAGGGTGATGATGAGTGTGATGATGATGAGGATGATGATGATGATGATGAGGATTATGATGATGATGATGAGGATTATGATGAGGATGATAATTATGGTGATGATGATGAGGGTTAGGATGATGATGATGGTGATGGTTATGATGATGATGATGATATGATGATGGGGGTTATGATGATGATGGTGATGATGATAGTGATGATAATGAGGAGGGTGATGATGACGAAGGTGATTATTGTGAGGGTCATAATGATGATGATGATAATGATGATGATGATGATGATGAAGAAGAAGATGATGATGATAATGATAATGATGATGATTTTGATGATGATGTTGATGACGATGATGGTGATGATGATGTGTTTTAGACTTGTCTTAAACGTATTTTTGTTTAAATTCAGCATTCAGTTTCCAATGCCAAACACATTAAAGAGAAAGACGAGCCGTCTCTATGAATTTCATCGTTAGATTATCTTCATGTTTCCCTTAGTTTCTTTGCAAATTGTCTGTCTTGGTGCCAGAATTCTGAAATGTCTGTAAAGCTGACATGTTGGATGGACATGTCCTGGATTCACTAGACCGACTTGACATGCACACAGTCGGGAGGTAGAGCGTCTCGTTTCTCAAATCATATTATGGGCATTCCTTCTGACTCTCCTTCACACTCTCTCATCCCCCCCCCCCTCTCTCTCTCTCGCTTTCTCGCTCGCCTACTTAGTAATAAATTATAAATTGTCTTTTGATTTAAAAAATAAATTGAATCTGTACACAGCAGGTTTATTTCATTACAGCTGCGTATATCTATTCTTATTTCTTGTATCTTGTTTCATTATATGGCCCTTTTCGTCTTGTCAGACGGTCTAGTGGAGGCTATTGCGTATTTTTTTGAGGTATTGTTTTTGCCGAACAGCTTCTCTCGTGGCTAATTCTACCAATGTTTGACAAACACACGCGGTCACATAATGAACAGGTTTGGCATTTCTCATATGTCAAGAGTATTCTCATATGTCAAGAGTATGTCATATGTCATATGTACTTGTTTCATTACTAGTTAGCTATGTAGGAACTGTTTTATTTACTTAGATATGTTCGTGTGCATTGTTCCTGCTGAAGGCCTATTGAGCCGAAACGTCGTTCAAATCTGTGTCTTCTATCAATCACGTAAAGCTTTTACCATACCATTTTATATATATATATTTTTTTTTTTTTCAATTCTCCCCCGTTTATTATAGTTCTGTGTGCCTCAATTGTAGATCTGCTTACTTCACTTGTAGATCTGCGTACTTCTATTATATATCTGCGTACTTCTATTATATATCTGAGTAATTCTATTATAGATCTGCGTACTTCTATTATAGATCTGCGTACTTCTATTATATATCTGAGTAATTCTATTATAGATCTGCGTACTTCTATTATATATCTGAGTAACTCTATTATAGATCTGCGTACTTCTATTATAGATCTGAGTAATTCTATTATAGATCAGCGTATTTCTATTATATATCTGTGTAATTCTATTATAGATCTGCGTACTTCTAATATATATCTGATTACTTCTATTATAAATCTGCGAATTTCTATTATATATCTGAGTAATTCTATTATAGATCTGCGTATTTCTATTATATATCTGAGTAACTATATATAGATCTGCGTACTTCTATTATAGATCTGAGTAATTCTATTATAAATCTGCGTATTTATATTATATATCTGAGTAATTCTATTATAGATATGCGTACTTCTATTATATATCTGAGTAACTCTATTATAGATCTGCGTACTTCTATCATAGATCTGATTACTTCTTTTATAGATCTGCGTATTTCTATTATAGATCTGCGTACTTCTATTGTAGATCATCGTATAACTATTGTTGGTATGCGCACTTCTATTATAGATCTACGTACTTCTATTGTAGATCTACATACTTCTATTGTAGATCAACGTACTTCTATTGTAGATATGCGCACTACTATTGTAGATCTGCGTACTTCAATTATAGATCTGAGTACTCCTATTGTAGATCTGCGTACTTCTATTGTAGATCTGCGTACCTCTATTTTAGACCTGCTTACCTCTATTGTAGTTCTGCGTACTGCTATTGTAGATCTGCCAACTTCTTTTGTAGATCTGGGTACTTCTATTCTAGATCTGCGTACTTTTATTGTGAATCTGCGTACTTTTCTTGTAGATATGCGTAATTTTATTGTAGATCTGCGTACCTCTATTGTAGATATGCTTACTTCTATTGTAGATCTGTGTACTTCTTTTGTAGATCTGCCAACTTCTTTTGTAGATCTGGGTACTTCTATTCTAGATCTGCGTACTTTTATTGTGAATCTGCGTACTTTTATTGTAAATCTGCGTACTTTTCTTGTAGATATGCGTAATTTTATTGTAGATCTGCGTACCTCTATTGTAGATATGCTTACTTCTATTGTAGATCTGTGTACTTCTTTTGTAGATCTGTGTACTTCTATTATTGCGAGAATAATAAAAAATATATATGCCACTCCTTTTGGTATTCATTGTCTTGTAGGCGGGTGATGTGGTCGGTATTACGCCACACCGCATCATTTTACAAGGACAGTTTGTTTACACCTCATTTCAGACGTTGGAAAAAGCTATCGATCCGGACAATGACTTCATGTGAGAACCCGGACTTAATAGGCTATAATAAAACAAAGAAGTATGCGTTAGCACTCGGAAAAATTGACAGACAAACAACAATAGAAAAAAACGAAGAACAATATATGGTCCGAAATGGGATCGAGCCCGTACTCAGTGGCACCGCGCTTGCCACGAGAAGCCGAACGCTTGGCACACTGACACGCAGCCAAATAATAGGCTAGTAGGTAGGTGCATTAATCACTTTGTCATCGTGAGACCAGTAGTGAACTAATCACTTTGTCATTGCGAGACCAGTAGTGAACTAATCACTTTGTCATCGTGAGACCAGTAGTGAACTAATCACTAATCTCATCGTGAGACCAGTAGTGAACTAATCACTTTGTCATTGCGAGACCAGTAGTGAACTAATCACTTTGTCATTGCCAAACCAGTAGTGAACTAATCACTTTCGCATTGCAAGACCAGTAGTGAACAAATCGCTAATAACATCGTGAGACCAGTAGTGAACTAATCACTTTGTCATCGTGAGACCAGTAGTGAACTAATCACTTTGTCATTGCGAGACCAGTAGTGAACTAATCACTTTGTCATTGCGAGACCAGTAGTGAACTAATCACTTTGTCATTGTGAGACCAGTAGTGAACTAATCACTTTGTCATTGCGAGACCAGTAGTGAACTAATCACTTTGTCATTGCGAGACCAGTAGTGAACTAATCACTTTGTCATCGCGAGACCAGTAGTGAACTAATCACTTTGCCATCGTGAGACAAGTAGTGAACTAATCACTTTGTCATTTTGCGAGAACATTGGTGAACTATTCAATTTGTCATCGCAAAACCAGTAGTGAACTAATCACTTTGTCATCGCGAGACCAGTAGGGCACTAATCACTAATCACATCGCGAGACCAGTAGTGAACTAATCACTTTGTCATTGTGAGACCAGTAGTGAACTAATCACTTTGTCATTGCGAGACCAGTAGTGAACTAATCACTTTGTCATTGCAAGACCAGTAGTGAACTAATCAATTTGTCATCGTGAGACCAGTAGTGAATTAAACACTTTGTCATCGCGAGATCAGTAGTGCACTAATCACTTTGTCATTGTGAGACCAGTAGTGCACTAATCACTTTGTCATTGTGAGACCAGTTGTGCACTAATCACTAATCACATCGCAAAACCAGTAGTGAACTAATCACTTTGTCATCGCGAGACCAGTAGTGCACTAATCACTTTGTCATTGCGAGACCAGTAGTGAACTAATCACTTTGTCATTGTGAGACCAGTAGTGAACTAATCACTTTGTCATCGCGAGACCAGTAGTGAACTAATCACTTTGTCATCGTGAGACCAGTAGTGAACTAATCACTTTGTCATTGCGAGACCAGTAGTGAACTAATCACTTTGTCATTGCGAGACCAGTAGTGAACTAATCACTTTGTCATCGTGAGACCAGTAGTGAAGTAATCACTTTGTCATTGCGAGACAAGTAGTGAACTAATCACTTTGTCATCGCGAGACAAGTAGTGAACTAATCAATTTGTCATCGCGAGACCAGTAGTGCACTAATCACTTTGTCATCGCGAGACCAGTAATGCACTAATCACTTTGTCATTGCGAGACCAGTAGTGCACTAATCACTTTGTCATCGTGAGACCAGTAGTGCACTAATCACTAATCACATTGCCAGACCAGTAGTGAACTAATCACTTTGTCAATGCATGACCAGTAGTGCATTAGTCACTAATCACATTGCGAGACCAGTAGTGAACTAATCACTAATCACATTGCGAGACCAGTAGTGAACTAATCACTTTGATATTGCGAGACCAGTAGTGCACTAATCACTTTGTAATTGTGAGACCAGTAGTGCACTAATCACTAATCACAATGCGAGACCAGTAGTGAACTAATCACTTTGTCATTGCGAGACCAGTAGTGCACTAATCACTTTGTCATTGTGAGACCAGTAGTGCACTAATCATTAATCACATTGCGAGACCAGTAGTGCACTAATCACTTTGTCATCGTGAGACCAGTAGTGAACTAATCACTTTGTCATTGCGAGACCAGTAGTGAACTAATCACTAATCACATTGTGAGACCAGTAGTGAACTAATCACTTTGTCTTTGCGAGACCAGTAGTGCACTCATCACTAATCACATCGCGAGACCAGTAGTGAACTAATCACTTTGTCATTGTGAGACCAGTAGTGAACTAATCACTTTGTCATTGCGAGACCAGTAGTGAACTAATCACTTTGTCATTGCAAGAAAAATAGTGCACTAATCACTTTGTAATCGTGATACCAGTAGTGCACTAATCTCTTTGTCATTGCGAGACCAGTAGTGAACTAATCACATTGCCATCGTGAGACCAGTAGTGAACTAATCAATTTGCCATTGCGAGACCACTAGTGAACTAATCACTTTGTCATCGCGAGACCAGTAGTGAACTAATCACTTTGTCATCGCGAGACCAGTAGTGCACTAATCACTTTATCATCGCGAGACCAGTAGTGAACTAATCACTTTGTCATTGCGAGATCAGTAGTGCACTAATAACTTTGTCATTGCGTGACAAGTAGTGAACTAATCACTTTGTCATCGCGAGACCAGTAGTGCACCAATCACTTTGTCATCGCGAGACCAGTAGTGCACCAATCACTTTGTCATTGCGAGACCAGTAGTACACTAATCACTTTGTCATTGTGAGACCAGTAGTGCACTAATCACTTTGTCATCCTGAGACCAGTAGTGAACTAATCACTTTGTCATTGCGAGACCAGTAGTGAACTAATCACTTTGTCATTGCGAGACCAGTAGTGAACTAATCACTTTGTCATTGCGAGACCAGTAGTGAACTAATCACTTTGTCATTGCGAGACCAGTAGTGAACTAATCACTTTGTCATTGCGAGACCAGTAGTGAACTAATCACTTTGTCATTGCGAGCCCAGTAGTGAACTAATCACTTTGTCATCGCGAGACCAGTAGTGAACTAATCACTTTGCCATCGTGAGACAAGTAGTGAACTAATCACTTTGTCATTTTGCGAGACCACTGGTGAACTATTCAATTTGTCATCGCGAAACCAGTAGTGAACTAATCACTTTGTCATCGCGAGACCAGTAGTGCACTAATCACTTTGTCATCGCGAGACCAGTAGGGCACTAATCACTAATCACATCGCGAGACCAGTAGTGAACTAATCACTTTGTCATTGTGAGACCAGTAGTGAACTAATCACTTTGTCATTGCGAGACCAGTAGTGAACTAATCACTTTGTCATTGCAAGACCAGTAGTGAACTAATCAATTTGTCATCGTGAGACCAGTAGTGAAATAAACACTTTGTCATCGTGAGATCAGTAGTGCACTAATCACTTTGTCATTGTGAGACCAGTAGTGCACTAATCACTTTGTCATTGTGAGACCAGTTGTGCACTAATCACTAATCACATCGCAAAACCAGTAGTGAACTAATCACTTTGTCATCGCGAGACCAGTAGTGCACTAATCACTTTGTCATTGCGAGACCAGTAGTGAACTAATCACTTTGTCATTGTGAGACCAGTAGTGAACTAATCACTTTGTCATCGCGAGACCAGTAGTGAACTAATCACTTTGTCATCGTGAGACCAGTAGTGAACTAATCACTTTGTCATTGCGAGACCAGTAGTGAACTAATCACTTTGTCATTGCGAGACCAGTAGTGAACTAATCACTTTGTCATCATGAGACCAGTAGTGAACTAATCACTTTGTCATTGCGAGACAAGTAGTGAACTAATCACTTTGTCATCGCGAGACAAGTAGTGAACTAATCAATTTGTCATCGCTAGACCAGTAGTGCACTAATCACTTTGTCATCGCGAGACCAGTAATGCACTAATCACTTTGTCATTGCGAGACCAGTAGTGCACTAATCACTTTGTCATTGTGAGACCAGTAGTGCACTAATCACTAATCACATTGCCAGACCAGTAGTGAACTAATCACTTTGTCAATGCATGACCAGTAGTGCACTAATCATTAATCACATTGCGAGACCAGTAGTGCACTAATCACTTTGTCATCGTGAGACCAGTAGTGAACTAATCACTTTGTCATTGCGAGACCAGTAGTGAACTAATCACTAATCACATTGTGAGACCAGTAGTGAACTAATCACTTTGTCATTGCGAGACCAGTAGTGAACTAATCACTTTGTCATCGCGAGACCAGTAGTGAACTAATCACTTTGCCATCGTGAGACAAGTAGTGAACTAATCACTTTGTCATTTTGCGAGACCACTGGTGAACTATTCAATTTGTCATCGCGAAACCAGTAGTGAACTAATCACTTTGTCATCGCGAGACCAGTAGTGCACTAATCACTTTGTCATCGCGAGACCAGTAGGGCACTAATCACTAATCACATCGCGAGACCAGTAGTGAACTAATCACTTTGTCATTGTGAGACCAGTAGTGAACTAATCACTTTGTCATTGCGAGACCAGTAGTGAACTAATCACTTTGTCATTGCAAGACCAGTAGTGAACTAATCAATTTGTCATTGTGAGACCAGTAGTGAATTAAACACTTTGTCATCGCGAGATCAGTAGTGAACTAATCACTTTGCCATCGTGAGACAAGTAGTGAACTAATCACTTTGTCATTTTGCGAGACCACTGGTGAACTATTCAATTTGTCATCGCGAAACCAGTAGTGAACTAATCACTTTGTCATCGCGAGACCAGTAGTGCACTAATCACTTTGTCATCGCGAGACCAGTAGGGCACTAATCACTAATCACATCGCGAGACCAGTAGTGAACTAATCACTTTGTCATTGTGAGACCAGTAGTGAACTAATCACTTTGTCATTGTGAGACCAGTTGTGCACTAATCACTAATCACATCGCAAAACCAGTAGTGAACTAATCACTTTGTCATCGCGAGACCAGTAGTGCACTAATCACTTTGTCATTGCGAGACCAGTAGTGAACTAATCACTTTGTCATTGTGAGACCAGTAGTGAACTAATCACTTTGTCATCGCGAGACCAGTAGTGAACTAATCACTTTGTCATCGTGAGACCAGTAGTGAACTAATCACTTTGTCATTGCGAGACCAGTAGTGAACTAATCACTTTGTCATTGCGAGACCAGTAGTGAACTAATCACTTTGTCATCGTGAGACCAGTAGTGAACTAATCACTTTGTCATTGCGAGACAAGTAGTGAACTAATCACTTTGTCATCGCGAGACAAGTAGTGAACTAATCAATTTGTCATCGCTAGACCAGTAGTGCACTAATCACTTTGTCATCGCTAGACCAGTAATGCACTAATCACTTTGTCATTGCGAGACCAGTAGTGCACTAATCACTTTGTCATTGTGAGACCAGTAGTGCACTAATCACTAATCACATTGCCAGACCAGTAGTGAACTAATCACTTTGTCAATGCATGACCAGTAGTGCACTAGTCACTAATCACATTGCGAGACCAGTAGTGAACTAATCACTAATCACATTGCGAGACCAGTAGTGAACTAATCACTTTGATATTGCGAGACCAGTAGTGCACTAATCACTTTGTCATTGTGAGACCAGTAGTGCACTAATCACTAATCACAATGCGAGACCAGTAGTGAACTAATCACTTTGTCATTGCGAGACCAGTAGTGCACTAATCACTTTGTCATTGTGAGACCAGTAGTGCACTAATCAGTAATAACATTGCGAGACCAGTAGTGCACTAATCACTTTGTCATTGTGAGACCAGTAGTGAACTAATCACTTTGTCATCGTGAGACCAGTAGTGAACTAATCACTTTGTCATTGCGAGACCAGTAGTGAACTAATCACTAATCACATTGTGAGACCAGTAGTGAACTAATCACTTTGTCTTTGCGAGACCAGTAGTGCACTAATCACTAATCACATCGCGAGACCAGTAGTGAACTAATCACTTTGTCATTGCGAGACCAGTAGTGAACTAATCACTTTGTCATCGTGAGACCAGTAGTGAACTAATCAATTTGCCATTGCGAGACCACTAGTGAACTAATCACTTTGTCATCGCGAGACCAGTAGTGAACTAATCACTTTGTCATCGCGAGACCAGTAGTGCACTAATCACTTTATCATCGCGAGACCAGTAGTGAACTAATCACTTTGTCATTGCGAGATCAGTAGTGCACTAATCACTTTGTCATTGCGAGACAAGTAGTGAACTAATCACTTTGTCATCGCGAGACCAGTAGTGCACCAATCACTTTGTCATCGCGAGACCAGTAGTGCACCAATCACTTTGTCATTGCGAGACCAGTAGTACACTAATCACTTTGTCATTGTGAGACCAGTAGTGCACTAATCACTTTGTCATTGCGAGACCAGTAGTGAACTAATCACTTTGTCATTGCGAGACCAGTAGTGAACTAATCACTTTGTCATTGCGAGACCAGTAGTGCACTAATCACATCGCGAGACCAGTAGTGAACTAATCACTTTGTCATTGTGAGACCAGTAGTGAACTAACCACTTTGTCTTTGCGAGACCAGTAGTGCACTAATCACTTTGTCATTGTGAGACCAGTAGTGAACTAATCACTTTGTCATCGTGAGACCAGTAGTGAACTAATCACTTTGTCATTGCGAGACCAGTAGTGAACTAATCACTAATCACATTGTGAGACCAGTAGTGAACTAATCACTTTGTCTTTTCGAGACCAGTAGTGCACTAATCACTAATCACATCGCGAGACCAGTAGTGAACTAATCACTTTGTCATTGTGAGACCAGTAGTGAAAAAATCAATTTGTCATTGCGAGACAAGTAGTGAACTAATCACTAATCACATTGCGAGACCAGTAGTGAACTAATCACTTTGTCATTGCGAGACCAGTAGTACACTAATCACTTTGTCATTGTGAGACCAGTAGTGCACTAATCACTTTGTCATTGCGAGACCAGTAGTGAACTAATCACTTTGTCATTGCAAGACCAGTAGTGCACTAATCACTTTGTCATCGTGAGACCAGTAGTGCACTAATCACTTTGTCATTGCGAGACCAGTAGTGCACTAATCACTTTGTCATCGTGAGACCAGTAGTGCACTAATCACTTTGTCATTGCGAGACCAGTAGTGCACTAATCACTTTGTCATCGTGAGACCAGTAGTGCACTAATCACTTTGTCATCGTGAGACCAGTAGTGCACTAATCACTTTGTCATTGCGAGACCAGTAGTGCACTAATCACATCGCGAGACCAGTAGTGAACTAATCACTTTGTCATTGTGAGACCAGTAGTGAACTAATCACTTTTTCATTGCGAGACCAGTAGTGAACTAATCACTTTGTCATTGCGAGACCAGTAGTGCACTAATCACTAATCACATCGCGAGACCAGTAGTGCACTAATCACTTTGTCATTGTGAGACCAGTAGTTAACTAATCACTTTATCATCGTGAGACCAGTAGTGAACTAATCACTTTGTCAGTGCGAGACCAGTAGTGAACTAATCACTTTGTCATCGCGAGACCAGTAGTGAACTAATCACTTTGTCATTGCGAGACCAGTAGTGAACTAATCGCTTTGTCATTGCGAGACCAGTAGTGAACTAATCACTAATCACATCGTGAGACCAGTAGTGAACTAATCACTTTGTCATCGTGAGACCAGTAGTGAACTACTCACTTTGTCATTGCGAGACCATTATTGAACTAATCACTTTGTCATTGCGAGACCAGTAGTGAACTAATCACTTTGTCATTGCGAGACCAGTAGTGAACTAATCACTTTGTCATTGCGAGACCAGTAGTGAACTAATCACTTTGTCATTGCAAGACCAGTAGTGAACTCATCACTTTGTCATCGTGAGACCAGTAGTGAACTAATCAATTTGTCATTGCGAGACCAGTTGTGCACTAATCACTTTGTCATTGCAGGACCAGTAGTGCACTAATCAATTTGTCATTGCGAGACCAGTTGTGCACTAATCACTTTGTCATTGCGAGACCAGTAGTGCACTAATCACTTTGTCATTGCGAGACCAGTAGTGAACTAATCACTTCGTCATTGTGAGACCAGTAGTGAACTAATCACTTTGTCATTGCGAGACCAGTAGTGCACTAATCACTAATCAAATTGTGAGACCAGTAGTGAACTAATCACTTTGTCATTGCGAGACCAGTAGTGCACTAATCACTAATCACATTGTGAGACCACTAGTGAACTAATCACTTTGTCATCGCGAGACCAGTAGTGAACTAATCACTTTGTCATCGCGAGACCAGTAGTGCACTAATCACTTTATCATCGCGAGACCAGTAGTGAACTAATCACTTTGTCATTGCGAGATCAGTAGTGCACTAATAACTTTGTCATTGCGAGACAAGTAGTGAACTAATCACTTTGTCATCGCGAGACCAGTAGTGCACCAATCACTTTGTCATCGCGAGACCAGTAGTGCACCAATCACTTTGTCATTGCGAGACCAGTAGTACACTAATCACTTTGTCATTGTGAGACCAGTAGTGCACTAATCACTTTGTCATTGCGAGACCAGTAGTGAACTAATCACTTTGTCATCGTGAGACCAGTAGTGAACTAATCACTTTGTCATTGCGAGACCAGTAGTGAACTAATCATTTTGTCATTGCGAGACCAGTAGTGAACTAATCACTTTGTCATTGCGAGACCAGTAGTGAACTAATCACTTTGTCATTGCGAGACCAGTAGTGAACTAATCACTTTGTCATTGCGAGACCAGTAGTGAACTAATCACTTTGTCATTGCGAGACCAGTAGTGAACTAATCACTTTGTCATCGCGAGACCAGTAGTGAACTAATCACTTTGCCATCGTGAGACAAGTAGTGAACTAATCACTTTGTCATTTTGCGAGACCACTGGTGAACTAATCAATTTGTCATCCGGAAACCAGTAGTGAACTAATCACTTTGTCATCGCGAGACCAGTAGTGCACTAATCACTTTGTCATCGCGAGACCAGTAGGGCACTAATCACTAATCACATCGCGAGACCAGTAGTGAACTAATCACTTTGTCATTGTGAGACCAGTAGTGAACTAATCACTTTGTCATTGCGAGACCAGTAGTGAACTAATCACTTTGTCATTGCAAGACCAGTAGTGAACTAATCAATTTGTCATCGTGAGACCAGTAGTGAATTAAACACTTTATCATCGCGAGATCAGTAGTGCACTAATCACTTTGTCATTGTGAGACCAGTAGTGCACTAATCACTTTGTCATTGTGAGACCAGTTGTGCACTAATCACTAATCACATCGCAAAACCAGTAGTGAACTAATCACTTTGTTATCGCGAGACCAGTATTGCACTAATCACTTTGTCATTGCGAGACCAGTAGTGAACTAATCACTTTGTCATCGCGAGACCAGTATTGCACTAATCACTTTGTCATTGCGAGACCAGTAGTGAACTAATCACTTTGTCATTGTGAGACCAGTAGTGAACTAATCACTTTGTCATCGCGAGACCAGTAGTGAACTAATCACTTTGTCATCGTGAGACCAGTAGTGAACTAATCACTTTGTCATTGCGAGACCAGTAGTGAACTAATCACTTTGTCATTGCGAGACCAGTAGTGAACTAATCACTTTGTCATCGTGAGACCAGTAGTGAACTAATCACTTTGTCATTGCGAGACAAGTAGTGAACTAATCACTTTGTCATCGCGAGACAAGTAGTGAACTAATCAATTTGTCATCGCTAGACCAGTAGTGCACTAATCACTTTGTCATCGCGAGACCAGTAATGCACTAATCACTTTGTCATTGCGAGACCAGTAGTGCACTAATCACTTTGTCATTGTGAGACCAGTAGTGCACTAATCACTAATCACATTGCCAGACCAGTAGTGAACTAATCACTTTGTCAATGCATGACCAGTAGTGCACTAGTCACTAATCACATTGTGAGACCAGTAGTGAACTAATCACTAATCACATTGCGAGACCAGTAGTGAACTAATCACTTTGTATTGCGAGACCAGTAGTGCACTAATCACTTTCACATTGTGAGACCAGTAGTTCACTAATCACTAATCACAATGCGAGACCAGTAGTGAACTAATCACTTTGTCATTGCGAGACCAGTAGTGCACTAATCACTTTGTCATTGCGAGACCAGTAGTGCACTAATCACTTTGTCATTGCGAGACCAGTAGTGCACTAATCACTTTGTCATTGTGAGACCAGTAGTGAACTAATCACTTTGTCATGCGAGACCAGTAGTGAACTAATCACTTTGTCATGCGAGACCAGTAGTGAACTAATCACTTTGTCATTGCGAGACCAGTAGTGAACTAATCGCTTTGTCATTGCGAGACCAGTAGTGAACTAATCACTAATCACATCGTGAGACCAGTAGTGAACTAATCACTTTGTCATCGTGAGACCAGTAGTGAACTACTCACTTTGTCATTGCGAGACCATTATTGAACTAATCACTTTGTCATTGCGAGACCAGTAGTGAACTAATCACTTTGTCATTGCGAGACCAGTAGTGAACTAATCACTAATCACATTGTGAGACCAGTAGTGAACTAATCACTTTGTCTTTGCGAGACCAGTAGTGCACTAATCACTAATCACATCGCGAGACCAGTAGTGAACTAATCACTTTGTCATTGCGAGACCAGTAGTGAACTAATCACTTTGTCATCGTGAGACCAGTAGTGAACTAATCAATTTGCCATTGCGAGACCACTAGTGAACTAATCACTTTGTCATCGCGAGACCAGTAGTGAACTAATCACTTTGTCATCGCGAGACCAGTAGTGCACTAATCACTTTATCATCGCGAGACCAGTAGTGAACTAATCAGTTTGTCATTGCGTGATCAGTAGTGCACTAATCACTTTGTCATTGCGAGACAAGTAGTGTACTAATCACTTTGTCATCGCGAGACCAGTAGTGCACCAATCACTTTGTCATCGCGAGACCAGTAGTGCACCAATCACTTTGTCATTGCGAGACCAGTAGTACACTAATCACTTTGTCATTGTGAGACCAGTAGTGCACTAATCACTTTGTCATTGCGAGACCAGTAGTGAACTAATCACTTTGTCATTGCGAGACCAGTAGTGAACTAATCACTTTGTCATTGCGAGACCAGTAGTGCACTAATCACATCGCGAGACCAGTAGTGAACTAATCACTTTGTCATTGTGAGACCAGTAGTGCACTAATCACTTTGTCATTGCGAGACCAGTAGTGCACTAATCACTTTGTCATTGTGAGACCAGTAGTGAACTAATCACTTTGTCATCGTGAGACCAGTAGTGAACTAATCACTTTGTCATTGCGAGACCAGTAGTGAACTAATCACTAATCACATTGTGAGACCAGTAGTGAACTAATCACTTTGTCTTTGCGAGACCAGTAGTGCACTAATCACTAATCACATCGCGAGACCAGTAGTGAACTAATCACTTTGTCATTGTGAGACCAGTAGTGAAAAAATCAATTTGTCATTGCGAGACAAGTAGTGAACTAATCACTAATCACATCGCTAGACCAGTAGTGCACTAATCACTTTGTCATCGCGAGACCAGTAATGCACTAATCACTTTGTCATTGCGAGACCAGTAGTGCACTAATCACTTTGTCATTGTGAGACCAGTAGTGCACTAATCACTAATCACATTGCCAGACCAGTAGTGAACTAATCACTTTGTCAATGCATGACCAGTAGTGCACTAGTCACTAATCACATTGTGAGACCAGTAGTGAACTAATCACTAATCACATTGCGAGACCAGTAGTGAACTAATCACTTTGTCAATGCATGACCAGTAGTGCACTAATCACTTTGTCATTGTGAGACCAGTAGTTCACTAATCACTAATCACAATGCGAGACCAGTAGTGAACTAATCACTTTGTCATTGCGAGACCAGTAGTGCACTAATCACTTTGTCATTGTGAGACCAGTAGTGCACTAATCACTTTGTCATTGCGAGACCAGTAGTGCACTAATCACTTTGTCATTGTGAGACCAGTAGTGAACTAATCACTTTGTCATCGTGAGACCAGTAGTGAACTAATCACTTTGTCATTGCGAGACCAGTAGTGAACTAATCACTAATCACATTGTGAGACCAGTAGTGAACTAATCACTTTGTCTTTGCGAGACCAGTAGTGCACTAATCACTAATCACATCGCGAGACCAGTAGTGAACTAATCACTTTGTCATTGCGAGACCAGTAGTGAACTAATCACTTTGTCATCGTGAGACCAGTAGTGAACTAATCAATTTGCCATTGCGAGACCACTAGTGAACTAATCACTTTGTCATCGCGAGACCAGTAGTGAACTAATCACTTTGTCATCGCGAGACCAGTAGTGCACTAATCACTTTATCATCGCGAGACCAGTAGTGAACTAATCAGTTTGTCATTGCGTGATCAGTAGTGCACTAATCACTTTGTCATTGCGAGACAAGTAGTGTACTAATCACTTTGTCATCGCGAGACCAGTAGTGCACCAATCACTTTGTCATCGCGAGACCAGTAGTGCACCAATCACTTTGTCATTGCGAGACCAGTAGTACACTAATCACTTTGTCATTGTGAGACCAGTAGTGCACTAATCACTTTGTCATTGCGAGACCAGTAGTGAACTAATCACTTTGTCATTGCGAGACCAGTAGTGAACTAATCACTTTGTCATTGCGAGACCAGTAGTGAACTAATCACTTTGTCATTGCGAGACCAGTAGTGAACTAATCACTTTGTCATTGCGAGACCAGTAGTGCACTAATCACATCGCGAGACCAGTAGTGAACTAATCACTTTGTCATTGTGAGACCAGTAGTGAACTAACCACTTTGTCTTTGCGAGACCAGTAGTGCACTAATCACTTTGTCATTGTGAGACCAGTAGTGAACTAATCACTTTGTCATCGTGAGACCAGTAGTGAACTAATCACTTTGTCATTGCGAGACCAGTAGTGAACTAATCACTAATCACATTGTGAGACCAGTAGTGAACTAATCACTTTGTCTTTGCGAGACCAGTAGTGCACTAATCACTAATCACATCGCGAGACCAGTAGTGAACTAATCACTTTGTCATTGAGAGACCAGTAGTGAAAAAATCAATTTGTCATTGCGAGACAAGTAGTGAACTAATCACTAATCACATTGCGAGACCAGTAGTGAACTAATCACTTTGTCATTGCGAGACCAGTAGTACACTAATCACTTTGTCATTGTGAGACCAGTAGTGCACTAATCACTTTGTCATTGCGAGACCAGTAGTGAACTAATCACTTTGTCATTGCGAGACCAGTAGTGCACTAATCACTTTGTCATCGTGAGACCAGTAGTGCACTAATCACTTTGTCATTGCGAGACCAGTAGTGCACTAATCACTTTGTCATCGTGAGACCAGTAGTGCACTAATCACTTTGTCATTGCGAGACCAGTAGTGCACTAATCACTTTGTCATCGTGAGACCAGTAGTGCACTAATCACTTTGTCATCGTGAGACCAGTAGTGCACTAATCACTTTGTCATTGCGAGACCAGTAGTGCACTAATCACATCGCGAGACCAGTAGTGAACTAATCACTTTGTCTTTGTGAGACCAGTAGTGAACTAATCACTTTTTCATTGCGAGACCAGTAGTGAACTAATCACTTTGTCATTGCGAGACCAGTAGTGCACTAATCACTAATCACATCGCGAGACCAGTAGTGCACTAATCACTTTGTCATTGTGAGACCAGTAGTTAACTAATCACTTTATCATCGTGAGACCAGTAGTGAACTAATCACTTTGTCAGTGCGAGACCAGTAGTGAACTAATCACTTTGTCATCGCGAGACCAGTAGTGAACTAATCACTTTGTCATTGCGAGACCAGTAGTGAACTAATCGCTTTGTCATTGCGAGACCAGTAGTGAACTAATCACTAATCACATCGTGAGACCAGTAGTGAACTAATCACTTTGTCATCGTGAGACCAGTAGTGAACTACTCACTTTGTCATTGCGAGACCATTATTGAACTAATCACTTTGTCATTGCGAGACCAGTAGTGAACTAATCACTTTGTCATTGCGAGACCAGTAGTGAACTAATCACTTTGTCATTGCGAGACCAGTAGTGAACTAATCACTTTGTCATTGCAAGACCAGTAGTGAACTCATCACTTTGTCATCGTGAGACCAGTAGTGAACTAATCAATTTGTCATTGCGAGACCAGTTGTGCACTAATCACTTTGTCATTGCAGGACCAGTAGTGCACTAATCAATTTGTCATTGCGAGACCAGTTGTGCACTAATCACTTTGTCATTGCGAGACCAGTAGTGCACTAATCATTTTGTCATTGCGAGACCAGTAGTGAACTAATCACTTCGTCATTGTGAGACCAGTAGTGAACTAATCACTTTGTCATTGCGAGACCAGTAGTGCACTAATCACTTTGTCATTGTGAGACCAGTAGTGAACTAATCACTTTGTCATTGCGAGACCAGTAGTGCACTAATCACTAATCACTAATCATATTGTGAGACCAGTAGTGAACTAATCACTTTGTCATTGTGAGACCAGTAGTGCACTAATCACTAATCACTAATCATATTGTGAGACCAGTAGTGAACTAATCACTTTGTCATTGTGAGACCAGTAGTGCACTAATCACTAATCACATTATGAGACCAGTAGTGAACTAATCACTTTGTCATTGCGAGACCAGTAGTGCACTAATCACTAATCACTAATCACATTGTGAGACCAGTAGTGAACTAATCACTTTGTCATTGCGAGACCAGTAGTGCACTAATCACTAATCACATCTCGAGACCAGTAGTGCATTAATCACTTTGTCATTGTGAGATCAGTAGTGCACTAATCACTTTTTCATTGCGAGACCAGTAGTGAACTAATCACTTTGTCATTGCGAGACCAGTAGTGCACTAATCACTAATCACATCGCGAGACCAGTAGTGCACTAATCACTTTGTCATTGTGAGACCAGTAGTTAACTAATCACTTTATCATCGTGAGACCAGTAGTGAACTAATCACTTTGTCAGTGCGAGACCAGTAGTGAACTAATCACTTTGTCATCGCGAGACCAGTAGTGAACTAATCACTTTGTCATTGCGAGACCAGTAGTGAACTAATCGCTTTGTCATTGCGAGACCAGTAGTGAACTAATCACTAATCACATCGTGAGACCAGTAGTGAACTAATCACTTTGTCATCGTGAGACCAGTAGTGAACTACTCACTTTGTCATTGCGAGACCATTATTGAACTAATCACTTTGTCATTGCGAGACCAGTAGTGAACTAATCACTTTGTCATTGCGAGACCAGTAGTGAACTAATCACTTTGTCATTGCGAGACCAGTAGTGAACTAATCACTTTGTCATTGCAAGACCAGTAGTGAACTCATCACTTTGTCATCGTGAGACCAGTAGTGAACTAATCAATTTGTCATTGCGAGACCAGTTGTGCACTAATCACTTTGTCATTGCAGGACCAGTAGTGCACTAATCAATTTGTCATTGCGAGACCAGTTGTGCACTAATCACTTTGTCATTGCGAGACCAGTAGTGCACTAATCATTTTGTCATTGCGAGACCAGTAGTGAACTAATCACTTCGTCATTGTGAGACCAGTAGTGAACTAATCACTTTGTCATTGCGAGACCAGTAGTGCACTAATCACTTTGTCATTGTGAGACCAGTAGTGAACTAATCACTTTGTCATTGCGAGACCAGTAGTGCACTAATCACTAATCACTAATCATATTGTGAGACCAGTAGTGAACTAATCACTTTGTCATTGTGAGACCAGTAGTGCACTAATCACTAATCACTAATCATATTGTGAGACCAGTAGTGAACTAATCACTTTGTCATTGTGAGACCAGTAGTGCACTAATCACTAATCACATTATGAGACCAGTAGTGAACTAATCACTTTGTCATTGCGAGACCAGTAGTGCACTAATCACTAATCACTAATCACATTGTGAGACCAGTAGTGAACTAATCACTTTGTCATTGCGAGACCAGTAGTGCACTAATCACTAATCACATCGCGAGACCAGTAGTGCATTAATCACTTTGTCATTGTGAGATCAGTAGTGCACTAATCACTTTGTCATTGCGAGTCCAGTAGTGCACTAATCACTTTGTCATTGCGAGACCAGTAGTGCACTAATCACTTTGTCATTGTGAGATCAGTAGTGCACTAATCACTTTGTCCTTGCGAGACCAATAGTGCACTAATCACTTTGTCATTGTGAGACCAATAGTGCACTAATCACTTTACTATCGTGACTTCAGTTTGTGACTTGCACCACTTATAATGAGTCATTTTATTTTCTGTTATTGGGGAAATATCTAGGAATAATTCCCATCATAAAATATATAAGAAAACAGCAGATAAAATGGTTTAGCCACTTGAAAGACAGAAAAACCAAAACTCAACATAAGGATCATTGAGAACACCTGACTCAAGGGCCGACATCGGAAAAGATGAAATGATGGAATATTAGAAAATTAGGGAACTTTACATCATGAGGGGTCAAAAGACGAGCAAAAGACCGCATACAATATCTCCCGTCGACGATAATAGGTAAATGAGGAAGGAAAGATAAGTAGAATCAGCTGTTATGTTATTAGTTGCTGGATTGTAGATATGTGTGTCTGTTCAGTTGCATCATTATTAGTATCATTTGCTGTTGTTAAGTTATTCACTGTTGTTAGGTTATTCCCTGTTGTTAGGTTATTCGCTGTTACAGTATTTGCTGTTGTTAGGTTATTCACTGTTGTTAGGTTATTCCCTGTTGTTAGGCTATTCACTGTTACAGTATTTGCTGTTGTTAGGTTATTCGCTGTTACAGTATTTGCTGTTGTTAGGTTATTCGATGTTACAGTATTTGCTGTTGTTAGGTTGTTCACTGTTGTTAGGTTATTCACTGTTGTTAGGTTATTCGCTGTTACAGTATTTGCTGTTGTTAGGTTATTCGCTGTTGTTAGGTTATTCACTGTTGTTAGGTTATTCACTGTTGTTAGGTTGTTCACTGTTACAGTATTTGCTGTTGTTAGGTTATTCACTGTTGTTAGGTTATTCAATGTTGTTCACTGTTGTTAGATTGTTCACAGTTGTTAGGTTGTTCACTGTTGTTAGGTTATTCACTGTTGTTAGGTTATTCAATGTTGTTAGGTTATTCGCTGTTGTTAGGTTGTTCACTGTTGTTAGGTTGTTCGCTGTTGTTAGGTTGTTCACTGTTGTTAGGTTGTTCACTGTTACAGTATTTGCTGTTGTTAGGTTGTTCGCTGTTGTTAGGTTATTCGCTGTTACAGTATTCACTGTTGTTAGGTTGTTCACTGTTGTCAGGTTATTCGCTGTTACAGTATTCACTGTTGTTAGGTTGTTCACTGTTGTTAGGTTATTCGCTGTTACAGTATTCACTGTTGTTAGGTTGTTCACTGTTGTTTGGTTATTCACTGTTGTTAGGTTATTCACTGTTGTTAGGTTATTCACTGTTGGTTGGTTATTCGCTGTTACAGTATTTGCTGTTTTTATGCTTTTCACTGTTGTTAGGTTGTTCACTGTTGTTAGGCTATTCACTGTAGTTAGGTTGTTCACTGTTGTTAGGTTGTTCACTGTTACAGTATTTGCTGTTGTTAGGTTGTTCACTGTTGTTAAGTTATTCACTGTTGTTAGGTTGTTCACTGTTGTTAGGTTATTCACTGTTGTTAGGTTGTTCACTGTTGTTAGGTTATTCACTGTTGTTAGGTTACTCACTGTTGTTAGGTTGTTCACTGTTTTTAGGTTGTTCACTGTTGTTAGGTTATTCACTGTTGTTAAGTTATTCATTGTTGTTAGGTTGTTCACTGTTGTTAGGTTATTCACTGTTGTTAGGTTATTCACTGTTGTTAGGTTATTCACTGTTGTTAGGTTATTCACTGTTGTTAGGTTATTCACTGTTACAGTATTTGCTGTTGTTAGGTTATTCACTGTAGTTAGATTATTCACTGTTACAGTATTTGTTGTTGTTAGGTTATTCACTGTTGTTAGGTTGTTCACTGTTGTTATGTTATTCATTGTTGTTAGGTTGTTCACTGTTGTTAGGTTATTCACTAATGTTAGGTTGTTCACTGTTGTTAGGTTATTCACTGTTGTTAGGTTGTTCACTGTTGTTAGGTTATTCACTAATGTTAGGTTGTTCACTGTTGTTAGGTTATTCACTGTTGTTAGGTTGTTCACTGCTGTTAGGTTATTCACTGTTGTTAGGTTATTCACGGGTACAGCATTTGCTGTTGTTATGTTATTCACTGTTGTTAGGTTGTTCACTGTTGTTAGGTTATTCACTGTTGTTAGGTTGTTCACTGTTGTTAGGTTATTCACTAATGTTAGGTTATTCACTGTTGTTAGGTTATTCACGGGTACAGCATTTGCTGTTGTTATGTTATTCACTGTCGTTAGGTTGTTCACTGTTGTTAGGTTATTCACTGTTGTTAGGTTGTTCACTGTTGTTAGGTTATTCACTGTTGTTAGGTTATTCACTGTTGTTAGGTTATTCAATGTTTTTAGGTCGTTCACTGTTGTTAGGTTGTTCACTGTTACAGTATTTGCTGTTGTTAGGTTATTCACTGTTGTTAGGTTATTCATTGTAGTTGTGTTATTCACTGTAGTTAGGTTGTTCACTGTTGTTAGGTTATTCACTGTTCTTAGGTTGTTCACTGTTGTTAGGTTATTCGCTGTTATAGTATTTGCTGTTGTTAGGTTATTCACTGTTGTTAGGTTATTCACTGTTACAGTATTTGCTGTTGTTAGGTTATTCATTGTAGTTAGGTTATTCACTGTTACAGTATTTGTTGTTGTTAGGTTATTCACTGTTGTTAGGTTGTTCACTGTTGTTATGTTATTCATTGTTGTTAGGTTGTTCACTGTTGTTAGGTTATTCACTAATGTTAGGTTGTTCACTGTTGTTAGGTTATTCACTGTTGTTAGGTTGTTCACTGCTGTTAGGTTATTCACTGTTGTTAGGTTATTCACGGGTACAGCATTTGCTGTTGTTATGTTATTCACTGTTGTTAGGTTGTTCACTGTTGTTAGGTTGTTCACTGTTGTTAGGTTATTCACTGTTGTTAGGTTATTCACTGTTACAGTATTTGCTGTTGTTAGGTTATTCAATGTTTTTAGGTCGTTCACTGTTGTTAGGTTGTTCACTGTTACAGTATTTGCTGTTGTTAGGTTATTCACTGTTGTTAGGTTATTCACTGTTGTTAGGTTATTCATTGTAGTTGTGTTATTCACTGTTATAGTATTTGCTGTTGTTAGGTTATTCATTGTAGTTAGGTTATTCACTGTTACAGTATTTGTTGTTGTTAGGTTATTCACTGTTGTTAGGTTGTTCACTGTTGTTATGTTATTCATTGTTGTTAGGTTGTTCACTGTTGTTAGGTTATTCACTAATGTTAGGTTGTTCACTGTTGTTAGGTTATTCACTGTTGTTAGGTTGTTCACTGCTGTTAGGTTATTCACTGTTGTTAGGTTATTCACGGGTACAGCATTTGCTGTTGTTATGTTATTCACTGTTGTTAGGTTGTTCACTGTTGTTAGGTTATTCACTGTTGTTAGGTTGTTCACTGTTGTTAGGTTATTTACTGTTGTTAGGTTATTCACTGTTGTTAGGTTATTCAATGTTTTTAGGTCGTTCACTGTTGTTAGGTTGTTCACTGTTACAGTATTTGCTGTTGTTAGGTTATTCACTGTTGTTAGGTTATTCACTGTTGTTAGGTTATTCATTGTAGTTGTGTTATTCACTGTTATAGTATTTGCTGTTGTTAGGTTATTCACTGTTGTTAGGTTATTCACTTTTGTTAGGTTATTCACAGTAGTGACGTTATTCACTGTTGTTAGGTTAATCACTGTTGTTAGGTTATTCACTGTAGTTAGGTTATTCACTGTTGTTAGGTTATTCACTGTAGTTAGGTTATTCACTGTTGTTAGGTTATTCACTGTAGTTAGGTTATTCACTGTTGTTAGGTTATTCACTGTAGTTAGGTTATTCACTGTTACAGTATTTGCTGTTGTTGGGTTATTCACTGTTACAGTATTTGCTGTTGTTGGGTAATTCACTGTTACAGTATTTGCTGTTGTTAGGTTATTCACTGTTACAGTATTTGCTGTTGTTGGGTTATTCACTGTTACAGTATTTGCTGTTGTTAGGTTATTCGCTGTTACAGTATTTGCTTTTGTTGGTTTATTCACTGTTACAGTATTTGCTGTTGTTAGGTTATTCACTGTTACAGTATTTGTTGTTGTTAGGTTATTCACTGTTACAGTATTTGCTGTTGTTAGGTTATTCACTGTTACAGTATTTGCTGTTGTTAGGTTATTCACTGTTACAGTATTTGCTGTTGTTAGGTTATTCGCTGTTACAGTATTTGCTGTTGTTAGGTTATTCGCTGTTACAGTTTTTGCTGTTGTTAGGTTATTCATTGTTACAGTATGTGCCGTCAATAGTTTGTTGTTCAATTGTCTACATTCCTATATGGTGCAGAAATATGGACATTAGACAAGAAAATAGGACAGAGATTTGAAGCCTTTGAAATGTGGATATATAGAAGAATAGGTAGAATTGGATGGAAAGAAAAGAAGACAAACGATTAAGTTTTAAAACAACTAAAAATTAAAAGAGAACTACTAAACACAATTCAAACAAGACAAATGCGATTTCTGGGCCATGTTAAAAGACACAACAGCCTACTAAATAAATCCTGGAGGGGAAAATGCAAGGTAAAAGAGGCAGAGGCAGACCAAGACTAACATGGATGAGTAACATCAAAATATGGACAAATCAGCCTATGACAACCTGCACCATCAAATCAAGAGACAGAGCAGAATGGCGCTCCATGGTAGCCAATCTTCGTTGCGGAGACGGCACTCGATGATAATGATGTTCAATTGCATCAGTATATTATTTGCTGTTGTTATATTATTTACAATTTTGAGTGTATGCTGTTAAATTATTTGCTGTGAGATATTTGCTGTTATGTTATTGCTGTGGTGTATTATGCTGTTAAGGTATTTATTCTTAAGTTATGTGCTGTTTGATTATTTTATTTGCTAGATCTTAATTGGTTTCCTTGGATTTACCAGCTTCCTTACTTTGTTCTATTCTGCGGTGTTCATGACGTCAACGTTTTGAAAATAACAAAAAGCGTTTGGCACTTTCCGTGAAAGTATGCAACTATCAGACACATACATTCGTGTATTCCTCACCTTCTCCATCAACTCAGTTATTCTCGATCATCCTCTGTTGCCCAAGTTTCCTACCCACACTTTTCGATTGCCCTCCTTTCCAGCCTGAGAAGTAACCCTCCATATATGGAGCAGCCACTATCTCCTCTATCTCATATACTTACCTAACCTGCCGCTACCTCCTGCGCGCGGATCTTGCCTCTCACTTTGGCACCAGAAATAACAGACATTCATGACTTGGGTTGGCACTAGCTCTCATAGCTAGAAGCCGTATCTAGGACACGTTCATCAATAGCAACTTCAGCTCTTATTTATAGTTGTTGGACTTTGTTACAAGTTGTGTTTGTACTCTGTTACACGTGTTGAAAGATTGTTACAAATGTTGTGAGGTTATTACAAATGATGTTACATTTTGTTACAATTGTCTTCAAAACTGATTAAACACCTCTGTTGCACAGTTTGTGGGGTAGCACTGTCACATAGTTTGTGGGGTAGCATTGTTACACAGTTTGTGGGGTAGCACTGTTACACAGTTTGTGGGGTAGCATTGTTACACAGTTTGTGGGGTAGCATTGTTACACATTTTGTGGGGTAGCATTGTTACACAGCTTGTGGGAGGCACTGTTACACAGTTTGTGGGGTAGCATTGTTACACAGTTTGTGGGGTAGCATTGTTACACAGTTTGTGGGGTAGCATTGTTACACAGCTTGTGGGAGGCACTGTTACACAGTTTGTGGGGTAGCATTGTTACACAGCTTGTGGGAGGCACTGTTACACAGTTTGTGGGGTAGCACTGTTACACAGCTTGTGGGAGGCACTGTTACACAGTTTGTGGGGTAGCATTGTTACACAGCTTGTGGGAGGCACTGTTACACAGTTTGTGGGGTAGCATTGTTACACAGCTTGTGGGAGGCACTGTTACACAGTTTGTGGGGTAGCACTGTTACACAGCTTGTGGGAGGCACTGTTACACAGTTTGTGGGGTAGCATTGTTACACAGCTTGTGGGAAGCACTGTTACACAGTTTGTGGGGTAGCACTGTTACACAGCTTGTGGGAGGCACTGTTACACAGTTTGTGGGGTAACATTGTCACACAGTTTGTAGGGTAGCATTGTCACACAGTTTGTGGGGTAGAATTGTCACACAGTTTGTGGGGTAGCATTGTCACACAGTTTGTGGGGTAGCATTATCACACAGTTTATGGGGTAACACTATTACACAGTTTGTGGGGTAACATTGTCACACAGTTTGTGGGGTAACATTGTCACACAGCTTGTGAGGTATTGTTGTTACACACTTTGTGTGGTAGCATTGTCACACAGTTTGTGGGGTAGCACTATTACACAGTTTGTGGGGTAGCATTGTCACACAGTTTGTGGGGTAGCATTGTCACACAGTTTGTGGGGTATGCATTGTCACACAGATTGTGGGGTAGCATTGTTACACAGTTTGTGCGGTAACATTATCACATAGTTTGTGGGGCAGGACTATTACACAGTTTGTGGGGTAACATTGTCACACATAGTTTATGGGGTAGCATTGTCACACAGTTTGTGGGGTAGAATTGTCACACAGTTTGTGGGGTAGCATTGCCACACAGTTTGTGGGGTAGAATTGTCACACAGTTTGTGGGGTAGCATTGTCACACAGTTTGTGGGGTAGCATTGTCACACAGTTTGTGGGGTAGCATTGTCACACAGTTTGTGGGGTAGCATTGTCACACAGTTTGTGGGGTAGATATTTCAAACAGTTTGTGTGGCTGGACCCCTCTTATGTTACAGCTTCCTGGACCCCTTTTATTTAGCAGCTTGCTGGAACCCTCTTATGTTCCAGTTTGCTAGACCCCTCTCATCTTACAGTTTGCCAGACTCCTCTTATGTTAAAGCTGGCTGGACCCCTCTTATGTTACAGTTTGCTAGACCCTTCTCATGTTACAGTTTGCTAGACCCTTCTCATCTTACAGTTTGCTAGACCCCTCTTATGATACAGCTTGCTAGACCCCTCTTATATTACAGCTTGCTAGATCCCTCTTATGTTACAGCTCGCTGGACCCCTTTTATGTTACATCTTGCTAGACACATCTTATATTACAGCTCGCTGGACCCCTCTTATGTTACAGCTTGCTAGACGCCTCATATGTTAAAGCTCGCTGGACCCCTCTTATGCTACACCTTGCTAGACCCCTGTTATGTTACAGCCTGCTGTTAACATAACTTCTCTGTTACATAGATATCTTAACTCTCCTTTTACATAGATATCATAACAACCCCTGTTACATAGATATCTAAACTCCCCTTTTACATAGATATCTGAACTCCCTAGTTACAAAGATATCTAAACCCGTCCACCCACATTTTTACATAAAATATCTAAACTCCCCTGTTACATATATATCTAAATTTCCGTGTTACATATATATCTAAATTCCCCTGTTACATAGATATCTAAATTCCCCTGTTACATATATATCTAAACTCCCCTGTTACACATATAACTAAGCTTCCATGTTGCAGATATTTCGTATCTCCCATGTTACACATATATCGGAACTCCCATGTTACACATATTTTGGATCTCCCATGTTACACATATATGGGATCTCCCATGTTACACATATATGGGATCTCCCATGTTACTCACATATCGGATCTCCCATGTTACACATATATCGGATCTCCCATGTTACACATGTATCGGATCTCCCATGTTACACATATATCGGATCTCCCATGTTACACATATACCGGATCTCCCATGTTACAAATATACCGGATCTCGCATGTTACACATATACCGGATCTCGCATGTTACATATATACCGGATCTCCCATGTTACACATATACCGGATCTCCCATGTTATACATATATCGGATCTCCCATGTTACACATATACCGGATCTCCCATGTTACACATATATCGGATCTCCCATGTTACACATTACCGGATCTCCCATGTTACACATATATCGGATCACTCATGTTAACATATATCGGATCTCCCATGTTACACATATATCGGATCTCCCATGTTACACATATACCGGATCTCCCATGTTACACATATATCGGATCTCCCATGTTACATATATACCGGATCTCCCATGTTCCACAGGTCGGCTAACACAAAGAAGAATTGCCAGCTCCTTCGTGGTGATATTGACTGATAGGAAGACCAAGTACTGCTATAGCTTTAGACCTAGTACTGCTATAGCACTAGACCTAGTACTGCTGTAGCTCTAGACCTAGTACTGCTGTAGCTCTAGACCTAGTACTGCAGTAGCTCCAGACCTAGTACTGCTGTAGCTCCAGACCTAGTACTGCTGTAGCTCTAGACCTAGTACTGCTGTAGCTCTAGACCTAGTACTGCTGTAGCTCTAGACCTAGTACTGCTGTAGCTCTAGACCTGGTACTGCTGTAGCTCTAGTCCTACTACTGCTGTAGCTCTAGACCTAGTACTGCTGTAGCTCTAGACCTAGTACTGCTGTAGCTCTAAACCTAGTACTGCTGTAGCTCTAAACCAAGTACTGCTGTAGCTCTAAACCTAGTACTGCTGTAGCTCTAGACCTAATACTTCTAAGGCTCTAGACCTAGTACTGCTGTAGCTTTAGACATAGTACTGCTGTAGCTCTAAACATAGTACTGCTGTAGATCTAGTCCTAGTACTGCTGTAGCTCTAGACCTAGTACTGCTGTAGCTCTAGACCTAGTACTGCTGTAGCTTTAAATCTAGTACTGCTGTAGCTCTAGACCTAGTACTGCTGTAGCTCTAGACCTAGTACTGCTGTAGCTCTAAACCTAGTACTGCTGTAGCTCTAAACCAAGTACTGCTGTAGCTCTAAACCTAGTACTGCTGTAGCTCTAGACCTAATACTGCTCAGGCTCTAGACCTAGTACTGCTGTAGCTCTAGATCTAGTACTGCTGTAGCTCTAGACCTAGTACTGATGTAGCTCTAGACTTATTACTGCTGTAGCTCTAGACCTAGTACTGCTGTAGCTCTAGACCTAGTTCTGCTGTAGCTCTAGACCTAGTACTGCTGTAGCTCTAGACCTAGTACTGCTGTAGCTCTAGACATAGTACTGATGTAGCTCTTAACCTAATACTGCTGTAGCTTTAAACCTAGTACTGCTGTAGCTCTAAACCAAGTACTGCTGTAGCTCTAAACCTAGTACTGCTGTAGCTCTAGACCTAATACTGCTAAGGCTCTAGACCTAGTACTGCTGTAGCTCTAGACCTAGTACTGCTGTAGTTCAAGTCCTACTACTGCTGTAACTCTATACCTAGTACTGCTGTAGCTCTAGACATAGTACTGATGTAGCTCTAGACCTAATACTGCTGTAGTTTTAAACCTAGTACTGCTGGAGCTCTAAACCAAGTACTGCTGTAGCTCTAGACCTAGTACTGCTGTAGCTGTAGACCTAGTACTGCTGTAGCTCCAGACCTAGTACTGCTGTAGCTCCAAACCTAGTACTGCTGTAGCTCTAGACCTAGTACTGCTGTAGCTCTAGACCTAGTACTGCTGTAGCTCTAGACCTGGTACAGCTGTAGCTCTAGTCCTACTACTGCTGTAGCTCTAGACCTAGTACTGCTGTAGCTCTAGACCTAGTACTGCTGTGGCTCTAGACCTAGTACTGCTGTAGCTCTAAACCTAGTACTGCTGTAGCTCTAAACCAAGTACTGCTGTAGCTCTAAACCTAGTACTGCTGTAGCTCTAGACCTAATACTTCTAAGGCTCTAGACCTAGTACTGCTGTAGCTCTAGACATAGTACTGCTGTAGCTCTAAACATAGTACTGTTGTAGATCTAGTCCTAGTACTGCTGTAGCTCTAGACATACTACTGCTGTAGCTTTAAATCTAGTACTGCTGTAGCTCTAGACCTAGTACTGCTGTAGCTCTAGACCTAGCACTGCTGTAGCTCTAAACCAAGTACTGCTGTAGCTCTAAACCTAGTACTGCTGTAGCTCTAGACCTAATACTGCTAAGGCTCTAGACCTAGTACTGCTGTAGCTCTAGATCTAGTACTGCTGTAGCTCTAGAACTAGTACTGATGTAGCTCTAGACTTAGTACTGCTGTAGCTCTAGACCTAGTACTGCTGTAGCTTTAGACCTAGTACTTACCATACCTCTAAAACTAGTACTGCTGTAGCTCTAGACCTAGTACTGCTGTAGCTCTAGACATAGTACTGATGTAGCTCTAGACCTAATACTGCTGTAGTTTTAAACCTAGTACTGCTGTAGCTCTAAACCAAGTACTGCTGTAGCTCTAAACCTATTACTGCTGTAGCTCTAGACCTAATACTGCTAAGGCTCTAGACCTAGTACTGCTGTAGCTCTAGACCTAGTACTGCTGTAGTTCAAATCCTACTACTGCTGTAACTCTATACCTAGCACTGCTGTAGCTCTAGACATAGTACTGATGTAGCTCTAGACCTAATACTGCTAAGGCTCTAGACCTAGTACTGCTGTAGCTCTAGATCTAGTACTGCTGTAGATCTAGACCTAGTACTGATGTAGCTCTAGACCTAGTACTGCTGTACCTCTAAAACTAGTACTGCTGTAGCTCTAGACCTAGTACTGCTGTAGCTCTAGACATAGTACTGATGTAGCTCTTGACCTAATACTGCTGTAGCTTTAAACCTAGTACTGCTGTAGCTCTAAACCAAGTACTGCTGTACCTCTAAAACTAGTACTGCTGTAGCTCTAGACCTAGTACTGCTGTAGCTCTAGACATAGTACTGATGTAGCTCTTGACCTAATACTGCTGTAGCTTTAAACCTAGTACTGCTGTAGCTCTAAACCAAGTACTGCTGTAGCTCTAAACCTAGTACTGCTGTAGCTCTAGACCTAATACTGCTAAGGCACTAGACCTAGTACTGCTGTAGCTCTAGACCTAGTACTGCTGTAGTTCAAGTCCTACTACTGCTGTAACTCTATACCTAGTACTGCTGTAGCTCTAGACATAGTACTGATGTAGCTCTAGACCTAATACTGCTGTAGTTTTAAACCTAGTACTGCTGTAGCTCTAAACCAAGTACTGCTGTAGCTCTAGACCTAGTACTGCTGTAGCTCTAGACCTAGTACTGCTGTAGCTCCAGACCTAGTACTGCTGTAGCTCCAAACCTAGTACTGCTGTAGCTCTAGACCTAGTACTGCTGTAGCTCTAGACCTAGTACTGCTGTAGCTCTAGACCAGGTACTGCTGTAGCTCTAGTCCTACTACTGCTGTAGCTCTAGACCTAGTTCTGCTGTAGCTCTAGGCCTAGTACTGCTGTGGCTCTAGACCTAGTACTGCTGTAGCTCTAAACCTAGTAATGCTGTAGCTCTAAACCAAGTACTGCTGTAGCTCTAAACCTAGTACTGCTGTAGCTCTAGACCTAGTACTGCTGTAGCTTTAAATCTAGTAGTGCTGTAGCTCTAGACCTAGTACTGCTGTAGCTCTAGACCTAGTACTGCTGTAGCTCTAAACCAAGTACTGCTGTAGCTCTAAACCTAGTACTGCTGTAGCTCTAGACCTAATACTGCTAAGGCTCTAGACCTAGTACTGCTGTAGCTCTAGATCTAGTACTGCTGTAGCTCTAGAACTAGTACTGATGTAGCTCTAGACTTAGTACTGCTGTAGCTCTAGACCTAGTACTGCTGTAGCTTTAGACCTAGTACTTACCATACCTCTAAAACTAGTACTGCTGTAGCTCTAGACCTAGTACTGCTTGTAAGTCTAGACATAGTACTGATGTAGCTCTAGACCTAATACTGCTGTAGCTTTAAACCTAGTACTGCTGTAGCTGTAAACCAAGTACTGCTGTAGCTCTAAACCTATTACTGCTGTAGCTCTAGACCTAATACTGCTAAGGCTCTAGACCTAGTACTGCTGTAGCTCTAGACCTAGTACTGCTGTAGTTCAAATCCTACTACTGCTGTAACTCTATACCTAGCACTGCTGTAGCTCTAGACATAGTACTGATGTAGCTCTAGACCTAATACTGCTGTAGCTTTAAACCTAGTACTGCTGTAGCTCTAAACCTAGTACTGCTGTAGCTCTAGACCTACTACTGCTGTAACTCTAGATCTAGTACTGCTGTAGCTCTAGACCTAGTACTTCTGTAGTTCAAGTCCTACTACTGCTGTAACTCTATACCTAGTACTGCTGTAGCTCTAAACCTACTACTGCTGTAGCTCTAGATCTAGTACTGGTGTAGCTCTAGACTTACTACTGCTGTAGCCCTAAATCTAGTAATCCTGTAGCTCTAGACCTAATACTGCTGTAGCTCTAGACATAGTACTGCTGTAGCTCTAGACCTAATACTGCTAAGGCTCTAGACCTAGTACTGCTGTAGCTCTAGACCTAGTACTGCTGTAGTTCAAGTCCTACTACTGCTGTAACTCTATACCTAGTACTGTTGTAGCTCTAGACATAGTACTGATGTAGCTCTAGACCTAATACTGCTGTAGCTTTAAACCTAGTACTGCTGTAGCTCTAAACCAAGTACTGCTGTAGCTCTAAACCTAGTACTGCTGTAGCTCTAGACATACTACTGCTGTAACTCTAGACCTAGTACTGCTGTAGCTCTAGACCTAGTACTGCTGTAGTTCAAGTCCTACTACTGCTGTAACTCTAGACCTAGCACTGCTGTAGCTCTAAACCTACTACTGCTGTAGCTCTAGATCTAGTACTGCTGTAGCTCTAGACTTACTACTGCTGTAGCTCTAAATCTAGTAATCCTGTAGCTCTAGACCTAGTACTGCTGTAGCTCAAAACCAAGTACTGTTGTAGCACTAAACATAGTACTGCTGTAGCTCTAGAAAGGTACTGCTGTAGCTCTAGACATAGTACTGCTGTAGCGCTAGACCTAGTACTGCTGTAGTCTTAAACCTAGTACTGCTGTAGTCTTAAACCTAGTACTGCTGTAGCCTTAAACCTAGTACTGCTGTAGCTCTAAACCTAGTACTGCTGTAGCTCTAGACATAGTACTGTTGTAGCTCTATACATAGTACTGCTGTAGCTCTAAACCTAGTACTGCTGTAGATCTAGTTCTACTACTGCTGTAGCTCTAAACCTAGTACTGCTGTAGCTCTAAACCTAGTACTGCTGTAGCTCTAAACCTAGTACTGCTGTAGTCTTAAACCTAGTACTGCTGTAGCTCTAAACCTAGAACTGCTGTAGCTCTAAACCTAGTACTGCTGTAGCGCTAGACCTAGTACTGCTATAGCTATAAATCTAGTACTGCTGTAGCGCTAGACCTAGTACTGCTATAGCTCTAAATCTAGTACTGCTGTAGCGCTAGACCTAGTACTGCTATAGCTCTAAATCTAGTACTGCTGTAGCGCTAGACCTAGTACTGCTATAGGTCTAAATCTAGTACTGCTGTAGCCCTAGACCTAGTACTGCTGTAGTCCTAAACCTAGAACTGCTGTAGCTCTAAACCTAGTATTGCTGTAGCTCTAGACATATTACTGCTGTAGCTCTAGACCTAGTTCTGCTGTAGCTCTAGACCTAGTATTGCTGTAGCTCAAAACATAGTACTGCTGTAGCTCTAGACATAGTACTGCTGTAGCTCTAAACCTAGTATTGCTGTAGCTCTAGACATAGTACTGCTATAGCTCTAGACCTAGTTCTGCTGTAGCTCTAAACCTAGTACTGCTGTAGCTCTAGACATAGTACTGCTGTAGCTCTAAACCTAGTACTGCTGTAGCTCTAGACATAGTACTGCTATAGCTCTAGACCTAGTTCTGCTGTAGCTCTAAACCTAGTACTGCTGTAGCTCTAGACATAGTACTGCTGTAGCTCTAAACCTAGTACTGCTGTAGCTCTAGACATAGTACTGCTATAGCTCTAGACCTATTTCTGCTGTAGCTCTAAACCTAGTATTGCTGTAGCTCTAGACATATTACTGCTGTAGCTCTAAACCTAGTATTGCTGTAGCTCTAGACATATTACTGCTGTAGCTCTAGACCTAGTTCTGCTGTAGCTCTAGACCTAGTATTGCTGTAGCTCTAGACCTAGTATTGCTGTAGCTCTAGACATATTACTGCTGTAGCTCTAAACCTAGTATTGCTGTAGCTCTAGACATATTACTGCTGTAGCTCTAGACCTAGTTCTGCTGTAGCTCTAAACCTAGTACTGCTGTAGCTCTAGACCTAGTACTACTGTAGCTCTAGACAGTACTACTGTAGCTCTAAACCTAGTACTGCTCTAATTTTAGACATATTACTGCTGTAGCTCTAAACCTAGTACTGCTGTAGCTCTAGACCTATGACTCCTGCACTACACTGTGGTGTAGCTCTAGACCTATGACTCCTGCACTACACTGTGGTGTAGCTCTAGACCTATGATTCCTGCACTACACTGTGGTGTAGCTCTAGACCTATGACTCCTGCACTACACTGTGGTGTAGCTGTAGACGCGACAAGTTGCAACTACTTCAGTAAAGACCGAGAATTCACGAAAGCACTACAACCTGCTTGGGTCCATGAATTAGCGCTCGTATCAACCAGTGACGTTAAGACAAGACAAATTCTTCCCTGTTACACACATTTCTCTGTTACATTTATTACTGTATTCCCCTGTTACACACATTTCTCTGTTACATTTATTACTGTATTCCCCTGTTACACACATTTCTCTGTTACATTTATTACTGTATTCCCCTGTTACACACATTTCTCTGTTACATTTATTACTGTATTCCCCAGTTACACACATTTCTCTGTTACATTTATTACTGTATTCCCCTGTTACACACATTTCTCTGTTACATTTATTACTGTATTCCCCTGTTACACACATTTCTCTGTTACATTTATTACTGTATTCCCCTGTTACACACATTTCTCTGTTACATTTATTACTGTATTCCCCTGTTACACACATTTCTCTGTAACATTTATTACTGTATTCCCCTGTTACATCATTTTCAGTAGATCCCTATTACATAGATCATAGGCCCTGTGACATATGCCCGTCTGTTTAATATATTTATGGTTGCTCATATTTAATATTGCATGTATCTCTCATGTACAAATCACGTTCATCTAACAACGAGCTATCACCTCAACACATACAGGTTGGCCCACCCTTTCAAACTGCGAAGATACAGCTCAACTTTTGTCAAGCAAAACAACAAACAACAAACACAGTGATTGTTACCATTTTTTTTTTTTTTTTTTTTTTTTTAAATAGAAAGATCAACAATTGAAACAGCTAAGCAGCCATTTTAGACTGAGTCTTTCACTCATTTTTGCTGCGTAAACTGAACCGTGCTGGCGCATGCGCTTATAGAAGAATGTACATGCACGCGGAGAAAGAAGAGCATTTAAGGAATTTAGTGTGTAGGCCTGTACCATTAGTCTCACCTGTGTGACGCAAGCAGATCTCTCACACCTGAGTGGTAGCGTTGGAAAAGAAGCTACAGTTCCAAGAACGCGTTGCGAGCAAGAAAATTATTTAATCCTTTTCGTTTTCTATTTTTCTTCCGCGTTCACTTCAGACGTTTTCATTGCCGTTGTCTGGAGCCACTCTAGCGCGAGGTGTGTCTTGCTTTCAGACTTGGTCACAGCAATCTTGCAGATTCTTCAACTCAGTCACCATGAGCTACGACTCGGATATTGTGGTCAGGAGCAGTAAAGTGTCCAGGACGTACAATGTCTACCGCGGGACGTCTCCAACTACTCAAAACCGTTTGGAGGTGAGTGAGAATGACTCTGACGATTTGTCAAGCGATAATGTTATTGTAGATGATACTTTAGCACAGAGCAACTATATTGTTTGTCACCTCAACAACTTGGATAAACTTCATGGTCATCATCATCATCATCATTATCATCATCATCAAGTAGCGTGTCTGCTAGCTTTGTCTCCCCAGTTTTCTATCTCTACAGTTCTTTACCATTTCTGTCGTTCACTATTCTCTTCAAGTAAAGTGCCTGGTATTCTGTACTTCCCTCAGTTTGTTTATTTTTGCTGTTACATTTTATTGTCATAGATCCTTGGCTAAAACTGACGATTTTTGTTGTTGCTGCTGCTGTTTGTAACAAAATTGCTTCTTGTTTTGCCTTCTTGTAGCCCGTCAAGGTTACACATCTCTTTCAGCTGTCACACCCAACATTTCTCTCTAAGACCGAATCTTTGGGCCCTGAATAATTTCTCATTTGGTTTTAGTGTCTAGGGTTGAACGACCGAATGTTGGCACTTCCTCTATATTTTCTTCATCTTTATCTACTTCTTCTTCAACCAAATCCATAGAGATCGGTGGGCGGCCTTACTGTGACACTTTGTCAACATTCTCTGTCTTGAGTCATTCCTTGGCACTCTTCGATGCCTGTTCATACTAGACGAAGAGGACGTTTACATCATTTGATAATGTTGGAGTTGTATTACATCATTTGAAAATGTTGGAGTTGTATTACATCATTTGATAATGTTGGAGTTGTATTACATCATTTGAAAATGTTGGAGTTGTATTACATCATTTGAAAATGTTGGAGTTGTATTACATCATTTGAAATTGTTGGAGTTGTATTACATCATTTGAAAATGTTGGAGTTGTATTACATCATTTGAAAATGTTGGAGTTGTATTACATCATTTGAAAATGTTGGAGTTGTATTACATCATTTGAAAATGTTGGAGTTGTATTACATCATTTGAAAATGTTGGCGTTGTATTACATCATTTGAAAATGTTGGAGTTGTATTACATCATTTGAAAATGTTGGAGTTGTATTACATCATTTGAAAATGTTGGAGTTGTATTACATCATTTGAAAATGTTGGAGTTGTATTACATCATTTGAAAATGTTGGAGTTGTATTACATTATTTGAAAATGTTGGAGTTGTATTACATGATTTGAAAATGTTGGAGTTGTATTACATCATTTGAAAATGTTGGAGTTGTATTACCACATTTGATAATGTTGAAGTTGTATTACATTTTGAGCAGAAAGTTAGCACCTATGGAGCACATTTGGCGACAAGCTCACCTGTAGATGGTATAACTGTGAATGCATCTTTGCATCAACATAACCTTTCTCCTTCTCCCTTCATCATTTGCCTCTCAGTGATGATGGGGGATATAGTTTGAGATCTTTTGTTTTTCTCTTGGTTTTTCCTGTTCTTAAGTTTCCCAGCGTTTCTAACTCTCCATCAGTCCATCTTTTTTGTGGTCGACCCTTGGGTCTAATGCAAATATAACAACTTTCTATATATTTCACAAAACTCATCAGCACAAACACAAAACTTAGACTATTCAAATCAAATGTACTATCAACCCTTACGTATGCGTGTGAGAGCTGGAAAACAACAAGAGATATAGAAACAAAGTTGAACGCATTCGAAAATAAATGTCTAAGGAAAATACTTGGCATAGCGTGGAACGAATTCAAAACAAACGAGGAAATTAGAGAAATCGCCAATCAACCACTAATATCTTCAGTAATAAAGAAAAGACGATGGTCATGTTAGACATGTGATGAGATGAGAAGAGATAATAACCGAATAGCAAAGCAAGCCCTCATGTGGGAAACAACAGGTACGAGGAAAAAATGAAGACACAGAGAGACACTGAGAAGAACATTGATGAGAGAGGCAAGAGCAGCAGGAATCGGCTCCCTCAAACTGATAGAGCTGCTTGCACAGAACAGAGACAAATAGCGAGATTTGATGAAATTTCTTTAAAAGAATTGAAAACTGCTAGAATACAAATTTAAATAAGAGAAGGAGTATCTTGGTCTATGCCCTATGGGCCGGCTACGGCTCGAAAGGTCAATAGATAGATAGATTTCACTACAAGAGGGCTTCTGTCCCTGCAAGGTATTTAATATATAAAGTGTACACGAGTACCTTCATATGTATGGTTTTTAACGGCAGGAAGTGCTTGAGTACTTTTATATGCTGGGATTTTAAATATCAGTTGCAAGAGTACTTTCCTATGTAGGGTTAGGGTTTGAATCTGCAGAAGTACTTTCCTATGTAGGATTAGGGTTTTGAATCTGCAGAAGTACTTTCCTATGTAGGGTTAGGGTTTTGAATCTGCAGAAGTACTTTCCTATGTAGGATTAGGGTTTTGAATCTGCAGAAGTACTTTCCTTTGTAGGGTTAGGGTTTTGAATCTGCAGAAGTAATTTTATATGTAGTGTTTAAATACTGGAAGTACAGAACCAATTTCACACAGAGGATTTTAAATACACGGAGTGCAAGAGCACTTTAATTGGTAACGTTTTAAATACATGAAGTGCTGAAGTACTTTCAGAATATTTTTAAAATTTCAAAAAGTACAGCGGCACTATTGTTGGTAGAGTTTATTTAGTACATTGAGTGTAGGAGTACTTTGATTGGTGAGATCTTTAATACATGGAGTGTAGGAGTACTTTGATTGGTGAGGTCTTTAATACATGGAGTGTAGCAGTACTTTGATTAGTGAGATCTTTAATACATGGAGTGTAGGAGTACTTTGATTGGTGAGATCTTTAATACATGGAGTGTAGGAGTACTTTGATTAGTGAGATCTTTAATACATGGAGTGTAGGAGTACTTTGATTAGTAAGATCTTTAATACATGGAGTGTAGGAGTACTTTGATTAGTGAGATCTTTAATACATGGAGTGTAGGAGTACTTTGATTAGTAAGATCTTTAATACATGGAGTGTAGGAGTACTTTGATTAGTGAGATCTTTAATACATGAAGTGTAGGAGTACTTTGATTAGTGAGATCTTTAATACATGGAGTGTAGGAGTACTTTGATTAGTGAGATCTTTAATACATGGAGTGTAGGAGTACTTTGATTGGTGAGATCTTTAATACATGGAGTGTAGGAGTACTTTGATTAGTGAGATCTTTAATACATGGAGTGTAGGAGTACTTTGATTAGTGAGATCTTTAATACATGGAGTGTAGGAGTACTTTGATTAGTGAGATCTTTAATACATGGAGTGTAGGAGTACTTTGATTGGTGCGATCTTTAATACATGGAGTGTAGGAGTACTTTGATTGGTGAGATCTTTAATACATGGACTGTAGTAGTACTTTGATTGGTGCGATCTTTAATACATGGAGTGTAGGAGTACTTTGATTGGTGAGGTTTGAATACATGGTGTATCAGCCCACTTCTGCTGTGCTCATGCAATCACTATTCCTCTCACGATTCAGCCACGAGAGAAGCTGTTCAGCAAAGCAGCATCCAGCATAAGACATTAATATTTTTACCAAACTACTGACTTATTGTTAGGCTACCAATCGTCCGTTAAAATGTCAAAGACGATACATTTACATGTAGCGTATATAGGTTGTGTTTATAGGTAGTGTTTATAGGTAGTGTTTAAAGGTAGTGTTTGTAGGTAGTGTTTATAGGTAGTGTTTATAGGTAGCGTATATAGGTAGTGTTTAAAGGTAGTGTTTATAGATAGCGTATATTGGTAGTGTTTATAGGTAGTGTTTATAGGTAGCGTATATAGGTAGTGTTTATAGGTAGTGTTTATAGGTAGCGTATATTGGTAGTGTTTATAGGTAGTGTTTATAGGTAGCGTATATAGGTAGTGTTTATAGGTAGTATTTAAAGGTAGTGTTTATAGGTAGTGTTTATAGGTAGCGTATATAGGCAGTGTTTATAGGTAGTGTTTACAGGTAGCGTATATAGGTAGTGTTTAAAGGTAGTGTTTATAGATAGCGTATATTGGTAGTGTTTATAGGTAGCGTATAGGTAGCGTATATAGGTAGTGTTTAAAGGTAGTGTTTATAGGTAGCGTATATTGGTAGTGTTTATAGGTAGCGTATATTGGTAGTGTTTATAGGTAGCGTATAGGTAGTGTTTATAGGTAGCGTATAGGTAGTGTTTATAGGTAGCGTATATTGGTAGTGTTTATAGGTAGCGTATATTGGTAGCGTTTATAGGTAGCGTATAGGTAGCGTATATAGGCAGCGTATATAGGTACCGTATAGATAGCGTATAAGGGTAGTGTATAAGTAGTGTTTATAGGTAGCGTTTTAGATAGCGTATAAAGGTAGTGTTTAGGTAGCGTATATAGGTAGCGTATACAGGTAGCATATATAGGTAGCGTATAGGTGGCGTATATAGATAGCATATAGGTTGCGCATAGGTAGCGTGTATATAGCGTATACAGGGAGCGTATAAAGGTAGCGTATAGTTAGCGTGTATAGGTAGTGTGTAGGTAGCGTACATAGGTAGCGTGTAGGTAGCGTATATGGGTAGAGCATAGATAGCGTGCAGGTAGCGTATAGGTAGCGTATATAGGTAGCGTATATGTAGCGTATAAAGGTAGCGTATATAGGTAGCGTATAGGTAGCGTATAGGTAGCGTATAGGTAGCGTATAGGTAGCATATATAGGTAGCGTATATAGGTAGCGTATAGGTAGCGTATAAAGGTAGCGTATATAGGTGGCGTATATAGGTGGCGTATATAGGTAGCGTATAGGTAGCGTATATAGGTGGCGTATATAGGTAGCGTAAAGGTAGCGTATAGGTAGCATATATAGGTAGCATATATATCGGTAGCGTATATAGGTAGCGTATATAGGTAGCGTATAGGTAGCATATATAGGTAGCGTATATAGGTAGCGTATATAGTTAGCGTATAGGTAGCATATATAGGTAGCGTATAAAGGTAGCGTATATAGGTAGCGTATATAGGTAGCGTATAGGTAGCGTATAGGTAGCATATATAGGTAGCGTATATAGGTAGCGTATATAGGTAGCGTATATAGGTAGCGTATATAGGTAGCGTATATAGGTAGCGTATAGGTAGCGTATAGGTAGCATATATAGGTAGCGTATTGGTAGCGTATAGGGAGCGTTAATATGTAGCGTATATAGGTGTTAGACATTATAGTGAAAAAAGCAAAAATAAATTACTCAGCCTTAGTAGCAAAAAGACAGAAGTAATGGAAGCAACAAAGAAAAAGACGTCACCACAATTCGCAATAAAGACAAGTGGAACAATATTAAAACATGTAAATAAATTTAAATATCTGGGAACGATGTTAACCTAAGATGGTAGATATGCAACAGAAATAAGATAAATAATAGCTCAGGTAAAAGCAGCTTTCCAAAAAATGAGGAAGATACTGTGCAATCTATTTTTGACAATAGAAACAAGTAAAAAAGAGTTCTTAACTGTTATGTAGAGCCTGTCTTAACATATTGATGTGAATCATGGACAATAGGACAACAGAAAGAAAATCAATGGAGGCTGTTGAAATGTGGTTTTACAGAAGAATATTGAGAATACCATGCACAGTTAAGAAGAGTTGTGAAAACGTTCTGAAAGTGTCAAAGCAAAAAGAGAGCTAATTTCCAATATTAGGAAGAAACAGTCATCATGTTTTGGCCATGTAATGAGAAGAGAACAACTGGAATATATTGTAACAACTGGAAAAATTGAGGGACGAAGAGATAGAGGGAAGCAAAGAGAAAAGATGCCAGACAGCTTAATTGAATGGCTTGGCAGAAGGTCAACAACAGAAATGATAAATAACTGTCAAGATCGAAAGTTATGGAAAGACATGATCAACTACATCATCAGGCACGGCACTTGATGATGATGGTGATGATGGTGATGATGATGATGATGATGATGATGATGATGATGATGATGATGATATAGATAGCGTCTTGTAGAGCAGGACCACAATGTGTCCATAATGCTTGAACATGAGCACAGAACACTTTTCTCCTCTCAGACAGCTCAAAGGGACTGAAAGAACTATCTTGTTGGTTAAAGAAGACAGCGAAGAGCAAAACTTTCATGTAAATCTACAGAAAACTAATATATTGTTCGTCGGCAACAACAACAACAACAAAATAATAATAACGAACAAAAATCATTATCGGTAATGAGTAACTTGAAAGTAGAACAAATTATGAACATCTGAACTTGTAATAGTCAATAAATGCAGACTGCAACAAGAAAATAAAAAAAATACTAGCAATAACAACACAACAATTAAATACAATGAAGCACATGCGTCAACAAGGCAGTAAAATTAAACCGAGGATTGGTATCTTCTCGATAGTAACATGTAGTTGGCAATCATGGACAATCTCGAAAACAATGAAGAAGATTGGTTCATTGGAAAGAAAACGTTACATACAAATTGTCACATTACCTTTTTTACAAATTGTCACATTACATTATACCTTTTTGGATATTGGAGAAGAGAAGAAGAAAGACATTAAAATAGCTGAGTATCAACAAGGACTGGCTTATAAACAACATCTCACAGAGGACATTAAAATAGCTGAGTATCAACAAAGACTGGCTTATAAATATCTTACATAGGAAATTAAAATATGGCCACATCAAAGGATACAGCGGACTGGAACGAACAATAATGGAAGGCATGGTTCAGACGAGACAGGGACAGACCAAAATACTGAAGACGATTTCAGGACATCAACGAGAAGTTGAACACAGTTAAACTGGGGAAGTGGGAGATTTGGTAAGAAAAAGAGATCCTTTCAGACGGGCTGTGATGAAAGCAACTTTCTGTAAAGGTCAAGCAATGAGATAATGATGTCGGAGCCAGAAACCCAGTCTGGCTCATACTTGTGTATCATTGTCTCCACTGCTCTATGTCAGATTCTGCCTGGTTGGCCGCCCAAACTTTCCTGACCTCTAGAGTTCATGTATCATTGTCTCCACTTCTCTATGTCAGATTCTGCCTGGTTAGCCGCCCAAACTTGCCTGACCTCTAGAGTTCATGTATCATTGTCTCCACTGCTCTGTCAGATTCTGCCTGGTTGGCCGCCCTAACTTGCCTGACCTCTAGAGTTCATGTATCATTGTCTCCACTGCTCTATGTCAGATTCTGCCTGGTTGGCCGCCCAAACTTGCCTGACCTCTAGAGTTCATGTATCATTGTCTCCACTGCTCTGTCAGATTCTGCCTGGTTGGCCGCCCTAACTTGCCTGACCTCTAGAGTTCATGTATCATTGTCTCCACTTCTCTATGTCAGATTCTGCCTGGTTGGCCGCCCTAACTTGCCTGACCTCTAGAGTTCATGTATCATTGTCTCCACTGCTCTGTCAGATTCTGCCTGGTTGGCCGCCCTAACTTGCCTGATCTCTAGAGTTCATGTATCATTGTCTCCACTTCTCTATGTCAGATTCTGCCTGGTTGGCCGCCCTAACTTGCCTGATCTCTAGAGTTCATGTATCATTGTCTCCACTTCTCTATGTCAGATTCTGCCTGGTTGGCCGCCCAAACTTGCCTGACCTCTAGAGTTCATGTATCATTGTCTCCACTGCTCTGTCAGATTCTGCCTGGTTGGCCGCCCTAACTTGCCTGATCTCTAGAGTTCATGTATCATTGTCTCCACTGCTCTGTCAGATTCTGCCTGGTTGGCCGCCCTAACTTGCCTGATCTCTAGAGTTCATGTATCATTGTCTCCACTGCTCTGTCAGATTCTGCCTGGTTGGCCGCCCTAACTTGCCTGATCTCTAGAGTTCATGTATCATTGTCTCCACTGCTCTGTCAGATTCTGCCTGGTTGGCCGCCCTAACCTGCCTGACCTCTGGAGATCACCGAATAGAAGTTTTGTGAAAGTGTCAGGATGTCTTGACCTAGCTCGTTTATCGTCACTTACTTAGTAACCATGTCAGTGTTCTTGGAAAATGACGTCACAGAAAGGCAGCATTTTCATAAATAATGGGTAACTAGAGGCTGGAACTTGCCAGTCAAGCTGGACTACTATAAATATTTCTGTTTTAAAATAATAACCGTTCATTCTTAAAATGATTTCATTGGAATTAATGGCCATGTGACGTTTTCTGGGAATGGATGGAGGTAATACATCGACTTCTGTATATGAAGGTGCTACATTAGAATGGCACGCAGCCAGTGGGCATATTTCTCTGTTGTTTCTTAGTCGCTTTACTTTCTCCCAGTCTTTGGATAGTGAGATGCGATATCTAGCCAACTAGAATGTCAGAGAACATCAGAATGTCGCATGTACACTGACCCAATCTTTGTGTGTGATATCCAGCAATATAGAATGTCAGAGAACATCAGAATGTCGCATGTACACTGACCCAATCTTTGTGTGTGATATCTAGCAATATAGAATGTCAGAGAACATCAGAATGTCTCATGTACACTCTCCCAGTCTTTGGATAGTGAGGTGCCATATGTAGCCATCTAGAATGTCAGAGAACATCAGAATGTCTCATGTACACTGACCCAATCTCTTAGATGCGATATCAAACCATCTAGAATGTTAGAGAAAATCAGAATGTCTCATGTACACTCACCCAGGCTCTGGGTGTGATATCTAACCATCTAGAATGTCAGAGAACATCAGAATGTCTCATGTACACTCACCCAGGCTCTGGGTGTGATATCTAACCATCTAGAATGTCAGAGAACATCAGAATGTCTCATGTACACTCACCCAGTCTCTGGGTGCGATATCTAGCCATCTAGAATGTCAGAGAACATCAGAATGTCTCATGTACACTCACCCAGTCTCTGGGTGTGATATCTAGCCATCTAGAATGTCAGAGAACATCAGAATGTCTCATGTACACTCTCCGCATTTAAAGAACCATCAGCAACTTAAAGTCGAAAAGAGTAGGTCAAAATGGCCGCTTCCTGACACAATTTTGAAGCAACTAAAAATCGGCACATACCGAAGACGGAGACACCGGGTTGAAAACATTGCGTGTTGTCGTAAACTAGCGGCACACGGCCTCCAGGTCCACCACGTGGGTAAACCCTGAAATAAAAGAACTTTCTCAAAAGCAAAGCCGTTAAATTAGATGAACATGAACTCTTCATTGACTCCCTTTATTCATTGACTCTTCATTGACTCCCTTTATTCATTGACTCCCTTTATTCATTGACTCCCTTTATTCATTGACTCTTCATTGACTCCCTTTATTCATTGACTCCCTTTATTCATTGACTCTTCATTGACTCCCTTTATTCATTGACTCCCTTTATTCATTGACTCTTCATTGACTCCCTTTATTCATTGACTCCCTTTATTCATTGACTCCCTTTATTCATTGACTCTTCATTGACTCCCTTTATTCATTGACTCTTCATTGACTCCCTTTATTCATTGACTCCCTTTATTCATTGACTCCCTTTATTCATTGACTCCCTTTATTCATTGACTCCCTTTATTCATTGACTCTTCATTGACTCCCTTTATTCATTGACTCTTCATTGACTCCCTTTATTCATTGACTCCCTTTATTCATTGACTCTTCATTGACTCCCTTTATTCATTGACTCTTCATTGACTCCCTTTATTCATTGACTCTTCATTGACTCCCTTTATTCATTGACTCTTCATTGACTCCCTTTATTCATTGACTCTTCTTTGACTCCCTTTATTCATTGACTCCCTTTATTCATTGACTCTTCATTGACTCCCTTTATTCATTGACTCTTCATTGACTCCCTTTATTCATTGACTCTTCATTGACTCCCTTTATTCATTGACTCTTCTTTGACTCCCTTTATTCATTGACTCCCTTTATTCATTGACTCCCTTTATTCATTGACTCCCTTTATTCATTAAGTAAAAAGTCAAGAACCCCCGTCACACCAAGTGGCGTATAGGGAATATGGTGTTAGTGACCATAAATTTTACAGACCTTCAGATCATGATTTGTGGGGTAATGTCGTCGGTATTACGCCCGTGCCGCTTTACTTTCCCAGAAAAAATCCGGTACATATTTAAGGCTGGGTGAACCCGGAAGCCGTCGGTCAGGATCGAACCGGACCTCTTGTCTTTTGTAGTCCAGTTCACTGACCACTGAGCTATCGCGGCTCCCCTTTATTCATTAGTTCTAAGTTATCTTCCCCTAGTTACGTCACTTAATAGCTTCATTTTTCAATTATTGATAAGGGTATAACATGTTGCAAAAAATTATCGTTTAAATTTGACCCATTTCATAAAATTATTGAGATACAGGAAGTTATGAAACATTGTTACTATCTGTGTTTTATAAACAATTATTATCATAGCGTCCAAATGGGGCCTGGGCACGGTCAGCGGAGAAAGAAGAGAACCTCTGTCATCTGCAACGTCCGTGTGTGGTAGCATCGTCTTAGTTGTCTCCAGATTCATATCTTTATACTGGAAACTGCCACTAAATATTTGATGATACAGAGTTGAGATATTCTCATAATTATGACACATAGATCACAGCACGACGTACTAACAATGTCTTGACATGGATTCATGACGTCAATAATCATATACTATGACATTTTGCTTATACAAGTTTATTTGATCGTTGGTTGTACACATTTCTGTAGAGTGAAGTACCTCTAACATTATAAGTCTAGTTCCAAAATTAATGTTCGTGATCTGGACGCGCCCAAGAGGTTATCACCGATGGATATTGAGGCATCTCTTAATACATATTGTCTGTGACATTTCTAATTATAGCTTTCATTCTATACAAATATTACAACCTTCCTTGCTTGACACTTGCTGTTCTATATCTATGTCTTGACTTACTCAATGTTACTCTTAATCTACCTACCATTGTTCTATGGAGCTAAACTAAGACTTCCTGACTGACCTATCTCCGGATCTTCCTTCTACATCTCTATTTGATCACAACTAACTAATTGTGTGGAAGTCCATAACTATCAAAAGTCAAGTCTGCCATCAGGTAATTTCTGTCCACTTTACATTTTCTGAGTGTTTCTCTATCTTGAGCTTCTCTCTAAAAAATGTCTAATTCTGCTAATTCGTGAATTTAAATATCTCTGTCTCATTTGCATAATTTATTGGCTTAGTCGCTATCTAGTGACCTCTCAGCCAATGGTTGAATGTGACTCAGCCAATGGTTGAATGCGACTCAGCCAATGATTGAATGCGACTCAGCCAATGGTTGAATGCGACTCAGCCAATGGTTGAATGCGACTCAGCCAATGGTTGAATGCGACTCAGCCAATGGTTGAATGCGACTCAGTCAATGGTTGAATGCGAACTTAACTCTAAAGGACGTTTTGTCAAATTTTGCAAAACAAAATAAAACTCCACCTTAACATTTTAGTTAACCTCCGAGTTTTAAAAATAATCTTAACAAGTCAAGTTTATATTTGTTGGCACACATTTCCGATAAGAGCTAAGGTTTTACTTTCACAAAACTTGCTGCTGTTATTATTTCTGTGCCTGATTTCCAATTGCACTGCTATCATTCACTGAGTTTGGATAATTACAAAGATATCAAACACAATGTATATCCCTATCTCCCATTATGTTACCTATTCTGTCCTAGTCTATATATTATTACACGTGCAGTTATCGGGGCCCTGATCACGGTCAAGGGAGAAAAGAATCGTCACTGTCAGCTGTCATGCGTCGTGTAGGAGGTGACTAAGGAGGTTGGGGATCAACATCATCACCGATACCACAGAGTTCATGCATTTGAGCTGAAGACCATCTTCAGTGCTTTCGCTTGTATGTGGCGGGCATGGTTCGTACTGGGGAACGTGCTGAGGAGTCCCTCAGTGGTTAGTGAACTGGACTACAAAGGACATGAGGTAGGGTTCGATCCCAACCAACAACTTCCGAGTTCACCCAGCCTTAAATGGGTACCGGATTTTTTCTGGCAAAGTAAAGCGGCACGGGCGTAATGCCGACCACATTACCCCAAAAATGATGTGTTGAAGGTCTGTAAAATTTATGGTCACTAACACCATATTCCCTATACGCCACTTGGCGTGACGGGGGCTCTTTACTGCTTTTTGTTTTACTCATAACCCACTAGTCATTAGAGTCTATTTAGAGGAAACCTTATTTGTCTCACCCTGTGCGGGAATCATTGAGACTGAAGTCAGCAATCGCGTTGTTAGACATAATTTATGATGTACTTACCACTCGTTTGGTGTGCAAGTTTAATGTTCTCAGTCCTAACTTGGCTTGCACGCATGTAAAATGTGCTCAAATGATTTTTTTTTTCTTGGACTGTGGATACCTGTAAAATATACTCAACTCTATTTGTTTTTCTTTGGTCAGCTGAAGAATATACTCAACTCTCACTCTCTTTGGACACCCGCCAGAAGGCACAGAACACATGGGCACCCTGTGTAATGTCCTGCTATTTCACTTTCATGGACGCTCTGTAGAATATAGTTACTTGTCACTTTGCCCAGAAACCCTGTAGAATATGCTTACCTCACACTTTACTCGGACACCCTGTAGAATATACTTACCTCACACTTTACTTGGACACCCTGTAGAATATAGTTACCTCACACTTTGCTCAGACACCCTTTAGAATATGCTTACCTCACCCTTTACTCAGACATCCTGTAGAATATACTTACCTCACCCTTTACTCAGACACCCTGTAGAATATACTTACCTCACCCTTTACTCAGTCACCCTGTAGAATATACTTACTTCACCCTTTACTCAGAAACCCTGTAGCATATACTTACCTCACCCTTTACTCAGACACCATGTAGAATATACTTACCTCACCCTTTAACACCGACACCCTGTAGAATATACTTACCTCACACTTTGCTCAGTCACCCTGTAGAATATACTTAACCCACACTTTGCTCAGTCACCCTGTAGAATATACTTACCTCACATTTTACTCAGTCACCCTGTAGAATACACCTACCTCTCACTTTACTCAGATACCCTGTAGAATACACATTCCTCTCAATGTACTCAGACACCCTGTAGAATACACCTACATCTCAATGTACTCACAAACCCTGTAGAATACATCTATCACTCACTTTCCTCAGACACCCTGTAGAATACACCTACCGCTCACTTTACTCAGACACCCTGTAGAATACACCTACCTCTCACTTTACTCAGACACCCTGTAGAATATAATTACCTCACACTTTAATCAGACGCCCTGTAGAATATACCTACCTCACACTTTACTCAGACACCCTGTAGAATATACTTACCTCACACTTTCATCAGACACCCTGTAGAATATACCTACCTCACACTTTACTCGGACACCCTGTAGAATATACTTACCTCACCTTTACTCAGACACTCTGTAGAATATACTTACCTCTCACTTTACTCGGACACCTTGTAGAATACACCTACCTCTCAATGTACTCAGACACCCTGTAGAATACACCTACCTCTCACTTTACTCGGACACCCTGTAGAATACACCTACTCCTCAATGTACTCACACACCCTGTAAAATACATCTACCACTCACTTTACTCAGACACCCTGTAGAATACACCTACAACTGACTTTACTCAGACACCCTGTAGAATACACCTACCTCTCACTTTACTCAGACGCACTGTAGAATATACTTACCTCACACTTTACGCAGACACCCTGTAGAATATACTTACCTCACACTTTAATCTGACGCCCTGTAGAATATACCTACCTCACACTTTACTCAGAGACCCTGTAGAATATACTTACCTCACACTTTCCTCAGACACCCTGTAGAATATACATACCTCACACTTTACTCGGACACCCTGTAGAATATACTTACCTCAACCTTTACTCAGACACTCTGTAGAATATACTTACCTCACCCTTTACTCAGACACCCTGAAGAATATACTTACCTCACCCCCTTTACTCAGACACCCTGTAGAATATACTTACCTTTGACTTTATTCAGACACCCTGTAGAATATACTTACCTCACCCTTTACTCAGACACCCTGTAGAATATACTTACCTCACCCTTTACTCAGACACCCTGCAGAATATATTTTCTCACCTTTTACTCAGACACCTTGTAGAAAACACCTACCTCTCAATGTACTCAGACACCCTGTAGAATACACCTACCTCTCACTTTACTCGGTCACCCTGTAGAATACACCTACCTCTGACTTTATTCGGACACGCTGTAGAATACACCTAGCACTCATTTTACTCGGACACCCTGTAGAATACGCCTACCTGTCACTTTGTTTGGACACCCTGTAGAATACACCTACCTATTACTTTGCTTGGACATCCTGTAGAATACACTTACCTCTCACTTTACTCGGACACCTTGTAGAATACACCTACCTCTCAATGTACTCAGACACCCTGTAGAATACACCTACCTCTCACTTTACTCGGACACCCTGTAGAATACACCTACTCCTCAATGTACTCACACACCCTGTAAAATACATCTACCACTCACTTTACTCAGACACCCTGTAGAATACACCTACCGCTCACTTTACTCAGACACCCTGTAGAATACACCTACCTCTCACTTTACTCAGACACCCTGTAGAATATACTTACCTCACACTTTAATCAGACGCCCTGTAGAATATACCTACCTCACACTTTACTCAGACACCCTGTAGAATATACTTACCTCACACTTTCCTCAGACTCCCTGTAGAATATTCCTACCTCACACTTTACTCGGACACCCTGTAGAATATACTTACCTCACCTTTACTCAGACACTCTGTAGAATATACTTACCTCTCACTTTACTCGGACACCTTGTAGAATACACCTACCTCTCAATGTACTCAGACACCCTGTAGAATACACCTACCTCTCACTTTACTCGGACACCCTGTAGAATACACCTACTCCTCAATGTACTCACACACCCTGTAAAATACATCTACCACTCACTTTACTCAGACACCCTGTAGAATACACCTACAACTGACTTTACTCAGACACCCTGTAGAATACACCTACCTCTCACTTTACTCAGACACACTGTAGAATATACTTACCTCACACTTTACTCAGACACCCTGTAGAATATACTTACCTCACACTTTAATCAGACGCCCTGTAGAATATACCTACCTCACACTTTACTCAGAGACCCTGTAGAATATACTTACCTCACACTTTCCTCAGACACCCTGTAGAATATACATACCTCACACTTTCCTCGGACACCCTGTAGAATATACTTACCTCAACCTTTACTCAGACACTCTGTAGAATATACTTACCTCACCCTTTACTCAGACACCCTGTAGAATATACTTACCTCACCCCTTTACTCAGACACCCTGTAGAATATACTTACCTTTGACTTTATTCAGACACCCTGTAGAATATACTTACCTCACCCTTTACTCAGACACCCTGTAGAATATACTTACCTCACCCTTTACTCAGACACCCTGCAGAATATATTTTCTCACCTTTTACTCAGACACCTTGTAGAAAACACCTACCTCTCAATGTACTCAGACACCCTGTAGAATACACCTACCTCTCACTTTACTCGGTCACCCTGTAGAATACACCTACCTCTGACTTTATTCGGACACGCTGTAGAATACACCTAGCACTCATTTTACTCGGACACCCTGTAGAATACGCCTACCTGTCACTTTGTTTGGACACCCTGTAGAATACACCTACCTATTACTTTGCTTGGACATCCTGTAGAATACACTTACCTCTCACTTTACTCGGACACCTTGTAGAATACACCTACCTCTCAATGTACTCAGACACCCTGTAGAATACACCTACCTCTCACTTTACTCGGACACTTTGTAGAATACACCTACTCCTCAATGTACTCACACACCCTGTAAAATACATCTACCACTCACTTTACTCAGACACCCTGTAGAATACACCTACAACTGACTTTACTCAGACACCCTGTAGAATACACCTACCTCTCACTTTACTCAGACACACTGTAGAATATACTTACCTCACACTTTACTCAGACACCCTGTAGAATATACTTACCTCACACTTTAATCAGACGCCCTGTAGAATATACCTACCTCACACTTTACTCAGACACCCTGTAGAATATACTTACCTCACACTTTCCTCAGACACCCTGTAGAATATACATACCTCACACTTTACTCGGACACCCTGTAGAATATACTTACCTCACCCTTTACTCAGACACTCTGTAGAATATACTTACCTCACCCTTTACTCAGACACCCTGTAGAATATACTTACCTCACCCCCTTTACTCAGACACCCTGTAGAATATACTTACCTTTGACTTTATTCAGACACCCTGTAGAATATACTTACCTCATCCTTTACTCAGACACCCTGTAGAATATACTTACCTCACCCTTTACTCAGACACCCTGCAGAATATATTTTCTCACCTTTTACTCAGACACCCTGTAGAATACACCTACCTCTGACTTTATTCGGACACGCTGTAGAATACACCTAGCACTCATTTTACTCGGACACCCTGTAGAATACGCCTACCTGTCACTTTGTTTGGACACCCTGTAGAATACACCTACCTATTACTTTGCTTGGACATCCTGTAGAATACACTTACCTCTCACTTTACTCGGACACCTTGTAGAATACACCTACCTCTCAATGTACTCAGACACCCTGTAGAATACACCTACCTCTCACTTTACTCGGACACCCTGTAGAATACACCTACTCCTCAATGTACTCACACACCCTGTAAAATACATCTACCACTCACTTTACTCAGACACCCTGTAGAATACACCTACAACTGACTTTACTCAGACACCCTGTAGAATACACCTACCTCTCACTTTACTCAGACACACTGTAGAATATACTTACCTCACACTTTACTCAGACACCCTGTAGAATATACTTACCTCACACTTAAATAAGACGCCCTGTAGAATATACCTACCTCACACTTTACTCAGACACCCTGTAGAATATACTTACCTCACACTTTCCTCAGACACCCTGTAGAATATACATACCTCACACTTTACTCGGACACCCTGTAGAATATACTTACCTCACCCTTTACTCAGACACTCTGTAGAATATACTTACCTCACCCTTTACTCAGACACCCTGTAGAATATACTTACCTCACCCCATTTACTCAGAAACCCTGTAGAATATACTTACCTTTGACTTTATTCAGACACCCTGTAGAATATACTTACCTCACCCTTTGCTCAGACACCATGTAGAATATACTTACCTCACCCTTTACTCAGACACCCTGCAGAATATATTTTCTCACCTTTTACTCAGGCACCATGTAGAATACACCTACCTCTCACTTTACTCGGACACCCTGTAGAATACACCTACCTCTGATTTTATTCGGACACGCTGTAGAATACACCTAGCACTCATTTTACTCGGACACCCTGTAGAATACGCCTACCTGTCACTTTGTTTGGACAACCTGTAGAATACACCTACCTAACACTTTACTCAGACACCCTGTAGAATACACCTACCTCTCACTTTACTCAGACACCATGTAGAATACTCCCACCTCTCAAGGTACTCACACACCCTGTAGAATACATCTACCTCTCAATGTACTCACACTCTCTGTAAAATACACCTACCTCTCAAGGTACTCACACACCCTGTAGAATACACCTACCTCTCACTTTACTCGGACACCCTGTAGAATACACCTACCACTCACTTTACTCAGACACCATGTAGAATATACCTGCCTCTCAATTTACTCGGACACCCTGTAGAATATACTTACCTCACACTTTACTCAGAAACCCTGTAGAATGCACCTACCTCTCACTTTACTCGGACACCCTGTAGAATGCACCTACCTCTCACTTTACTCAGAAACCCTGTAGAATGCACCTACCTCACACTTTACTCAGAAACCCTGTAGAATGCACCTACCTCTCACTTTACTCGGAAACCCTGTAGAATGCACCTACCTCACACTTTACTCAGAAACCCTGTAGAATACACCTACCTCTCACTTTACTCGGACACCCTGTAGAATACACCTACTCCTCAATGTACTCACACACCCTGTAGAATACACCTACCTCTCCCTTTACTCCGACACCCTGTAGAATACACCTACCTCTCACTTTACTCACACACCATGTAGAATACACCTACCTCTCACTTTACTCAGACACCCTGTAGAATACACCTACAACTGACTTTACTCAGACACCCTGTAGAATACACCTACAACTGACTTTACTCAGACACCCTGTAGAATACACCTACCTCTCACTTTACTCAGACACACTGTAGAATATACCTACCTCACACTTTACTCAGACACCCTGTAGAATATACTTACCTCACACTTTACTCAGACACACTGTAGAATATACTTACCTCACACTTTACTCAGACACCCTGTAGAATATACTTACCTCACACTTTAATCAGACGCCCTGTAGAATATACCTACCTCACACTTTACTCAGACACCCTGTAGAATATACTTACCTCACACTTTCCTCAGACACCCTGTAGAATATACATACCTCACACTTTACTCGGACACCCTGTAGAATATACTTACCTCACCCTTTACTCAGACACTCTGTAGAATATACTTACCTCACCCTTTACTCAGACACCCTGTAGAATATACTTACCTCACCCCTTTACTCAGACACTCTGTAGAATATACTTACCTTTGACTTTATTCAGACACACTGTAGAATATACTTACCTCACCCTTTACTCAGACACCCTGCAGAATATATTTTCTCACCTTTTACTCAGACACCATGTAGAATACACCTACCTCTCAATGTACTCAGACACTCTGTACAATACACCTACCTCTCACTTTACTCGGACACCCTGTAGAATACGCCTACCTGTCACTTTGTTTGGACACCCTGTAGAATACACCTACCTCTCACTTTACTCAGACACCATGTAGAATATACCTACCTCTCAATGTACTCAGACACCATGTAGAATACACCTACCTCTCCCTTTACTCACACACCATGTAGAATTCACCTACCTCTCACTTTACTCAGACACCCTGTAGAATACACCTACCTCTCAATGTACTCACACACCCTGTAGAATACACCTACCTCTCAATGTACTCACACACCCTGTAGAATACACCTACCTCTCAATGTACTCACACACCCTGTAGAATACACCTACCTCTCAATGTACTCACACACCCTGTGGAATACACCTACCTCTCACTTTACTCGGACACCCTGTAGAATACACCTACCTCTCAATGTACTCACACACCCTGTAGAATACACCTACCTCTCACTTTACTCGGACACCCTGTAGAATACACCTACCTCTCACTTTACTAGGACACCCTGTATAATACACCTACATCTCACTTTACTCGGCCACCCTGTAGAATTCACCTACCTCTCACTTTACTTGGACACCCTGTAGAATACACCTACCTCTCACTTTACTCAAACACCCTGTAGAATACACCTTCCTCTCACTTTACTCAGACATACTGTAGAATACACCTACCACTCACTTTACTCGGACACCCTGTAGAATACACCTACCTCTCACTTTACTCAAACACCCTGTAGCATACACCTACCTCTCACTTTACTCAGACACCCTGTAGAATACACCTACCTCTCACTTTACTCAGACACCCTGTAGAATACACCTACCTTTCACTTTACTCAGACACGCTGTAGAATACACCTACCTCTCACTTTGCTTGGGCACCCTGTAGAATACACCTACCTCTCACTTTACTCGACACGCTGTAGAATACACCTACCACTCACTTTACTCGGACACCCTGTAGAATACACCTACCTCTCACTTTACTCGGTCACCCTGTAGAATACACCTACCTCTCACTTTACTCGGACACCCTGTAGAATACACCTACCTCTGACTTTATTCGGACACGGTGTAGATTACACCTAGCACTCACTTTACTCGGACACCCTGTAGAATACGCCTACCTGTCACTTTGTTTGGACACCCTGTAGAATACACCTACCTATTACTTTGCTTGGACGTCCCGTAGAATACACTTACCTCTCACTTTGCTTGGACACCCTGTAGAATACACTTACCTCTCAATGTACTCAAACACCCTGTAGAATACACCTACCTCTCACTTTACTCAGTCACCCTGTAGAATACAACTACCTCTCACTTTACTCAGTCACCCTGTAGAATACACCTACCACTCACTTTACTCAGTCACCCTGTAGAATACACCTACCTCTCACTTTACTCAGTCACCCTGTAGAATACACCTACCTCTCACTTTACTCAGTCACCCTGTAGAATACACCTAACTCTCACTTTGCTTGGACACCCTGTAGAATACACTACCTGTCACTTTGCTTGGACACCCTGTAGAATATACTTACCTCTCACTTTGCTTGGACACCCTGTAAATACACCTACCTCTCACTTTATTTACTCAGTCACCCTGTAGAATACACCTACCTCTGACTTTACTCGGACACCCTGTAGAATACACTACCTCTCACTTTACTCCGTCACCCTGTAGAATACACCTACCTCTCACTTTACTCGGACACCCTGTAGAATACACCTACCTCTCACTTTCCTCGGACCCTGTAAAATACACCTACTCTCACTTTACTCGGACACCCTGTAGAATACACCTACCTCTCACTTTACTCCGTCACCCTGTAGAATACACCTACCTCTCACTTTACTCGGACACCCTGTAGAATACACCTACCTCTCACTTTCCTCGGACACCCTGTAAAATACACCTACCTCTCACTTTACTCGGACACCCTGTAGAATGCACCTACCTCTCACTTTCCTCGGACACCCTGTAAAATACACCTACCTCTCACTTTACTCGGACACCATGTAAAATACACCTACCTCTCACTTTATTTGCTCAGTCACCCTGTAGAATACACTTACCTCTCCCTTGCTGTCAGAAAATGACGGTATGCGATGTATTCTTCCTACATAAACAAAAAGTTAACGACAATAACCTGTAATGTGAAGAGTTATGTAGGTAAAACTGCGAGCAAGGTTGGTAGTTAGGAGTTGCCGTTCATTGGTTGGAACTTTCAGCTTGGAGGAGATGCATTTGTAGATAAGAATATTCCTCCTCGACCTTCAAGCTAAAAATAGTCATGACCTGTCTCAGAGACAAACTCATCAAAAAAATTTTAGTGTTCAACAAATTTGTTTAAAGGTTTCATCTTTTGCTAGTTTGTTGGTTTAATGATTTCATCTTTTGCTAGTTTGTTGGTTTAATAATTTCATCTGTTGCTAGTTTGTTGGTTTAATGATTTCATCTTTCGCTGGTTTGTTGGTTTAATAATTTCATCTATTGCTAGTTTGGTGGTTTAATGATTTCATCTTTCGCTGGTTTGTTGATTTAAAGGTTTCATCTTTTGCTAGTTTGTTGGTTTGATGATTAGTTTGTTGGTTAATGATTTCAACTTTTGCTAGTTTGTTTGTTTGATGATTAGTTTGTTGGTTTAATTATTTCAACTTTTGCTAGTTTGTTGGTTTGATGATTAGTTTGTTGGTTTAATGATTTCAACTTTTGCTAGTTTGTTGGTTTGATGATTAGTGTGTTGGTTTAATGATTTCAACTTTTGCTAGTTTGTTGGTTTACATGTTTCAACTTTTGCTAGTTTGTTGGTTTACATGTTTCAACTTTTGCTAGTTTGTTGGTTTAATGATTTCAACTTTGCCAGTTTGTTGGTTTACATGTTTCATTTTTTGCTAGTTTGTTTGTTTACATGTTTCATCTTTTGCTAGTTTGTTGGTTTACATGGTTCATCTTTTGCTAGTTTGTTGGTTTACATGTTTCATCTTTTGCTAGTTTGTTGGTTTACATGTTTCATATTTTGCTAGTTTGTTGGTTTACATGTTTTATCTTTTGCTAGCTTGTTGTACTTTTCTCGCAGTGAAAGCGAGTTTACCCTCAAAATCCTGTACCTGGCCTGTCACTCCTTTCTCTAGCCAAATACAATATAATTTATTATTACTTCTCCAGTATGGCTAGTGGGGAGACGAGCACAGTGTAGGGTGGAAAAAGCGGTGTCACTGTCATCTGTCGCAAAAGGCGACTAAGGAGGTTTGGAATCGTCACCTTTGCAGCCGAGGAGGACGTTCACGGAACGACCTTGTCAAGAATTTACCAACATTTTTTAAAGGAAATGACAGGTTGTGTTATAAGGAATTCTCGACTGTGGTTCCTTGCAGACATATTTGCCCATAACGCCACTGGGGTCTGCAAGCTTGCCTTGTTGCTGATATCATGAGAGGAATAGACGTGTTTGGATCTCATTGAACTGCAGCAGAACGGGCTATATATCGGATCTCATATATTCATGCAAGGCCTCGACATCTGGCATCTCACATGCTCATAATTTGGCTATAACTGGTCTCACTGTTGCATAGAGAGCTGAGAGCGGAGCTCATGTACATTTCAGAAAGGGCTAGACATGGATCTCACTACCCAGAGAGGGCTAGACATTGGCATCTGCACCTTCCCACCCTGAGAGGGCTAGAGATCGGATCTCAATTACTCAGAGAGGGCTAGACTTTGGATTTCACTGTCTCATTCGAGGGCTAGAATTAGATCTCACTGCTCAAAGAGGGCTAGACATTGGATCTCACAGTTCAGAGAGAAAAGGACTTTGGATCTCATTGCTCTGAGAGGGCTAGATATATGGATCTCACTACCCAAAGAGGGTTGTGCATCGGATCTCATTACTCAGAGACGGCTAGACATTGGCGAGATTTGAACCAGGGACGATCTTTTCATGAGGTCGACGTCAATTCTCTAGATATTCCACTTCCCCAAAGGCTGCACTAATTGTGGACACACGCCACACGCCACACGCCCATACCTGGTTGTCTGCTGCACTAATTGTGGACACGCGCCACACGCCCATACCTGGTTGTCTGCTGCACTAATTGTGGACACACGCCACACGCCCTTACCTGGTTGTCTACTGCACTAATTGTGGACACACGCCACACGCCCATACCTGGTTGTCTGCTGCACTAATTGTGGACACATGCCACACGCCCATACCTGGTTGTCTGCTGCACTAATTGTGGACACACGCCACACGCTCATACCTGGTTGTCTGCTGCACTAATTGTGGACACACGCCACACGCCCAAACCTGGTTGTCTGCTGCACTAATTGTGGACACACGCCACACGCTCATACCTGGTTGTCTGCTGCACTAATTGTGGACACACGCCACACGCCCATACCTGGTTGTCTGCTGCACTAATTGTGGACACACGCCCATACCTGGTTGTCTGCTGCACTAATTGTGGGCACACGCCACACGCCCATACCTGGTTGTCTGCTGCACTAATTGTGGACACACGCCCATACCTGGTTGTCTGCTGCACTAATTGTGGGCACACGCCACACGCCCATACCTGGTTGTCTGCTGCACTAATTGTGGACACACGCCCATACCTGGTTGTCTGCTGCACTAATTGTGGACACACGCCACACGCTCATACCTGGTTGTCTGCTGCACTAATTGTGGGCACACGCCACACGCCCATACCTGGTTGTCTGCTGCACTAATTGCACTGTTGCTCTGTTAGAGAATACTTCATTTCATGACGTTAAATTGACCCAAATGCTGTGTGTTATAGTTTATTTGCGTTTTTCAGCCTTGTATATCCTACAAAGTCGGCATTTTGAGTACCGGGTTTGCCTTAACTCCTAGATATTTATTCGTTTGGGCAGACTGGACACTCTGTTACCAGGAGCACCGCTGAGAGGTGTAGCAGAATCTTAAACAGCGTTGTTTTTCGTTAATCCTGCAACATACAATCAATGATGTCCCTCAACTCAGTTGCTGGGTGAGCTTCTTGCTCCCCTTGTTACTGATCAGAAAAGTCCGAGATCGATTCTCAGAGTTGCCGATTTTTTTGTTTTGTCGGATCAAGGTGGTTTCAGAGTTCATCCACAACATGGTGGTTTCAGAGTTCATCCACAACATGGTGGTTTCAGAGTTCATCCACAACAAGGTGGTTTCAGAGTTCATCCACAACATGGTGGTTTCAGAGTTCATCCACAACAAGGTGGTTTCAGAGTTCATCCACAACAAGGTGGTTTCAGAGTTCATCCACAACAAGGTGGTTTCAGAGTTCATCCACAACATGGTGGTTTCAGAGTTCATCCACAACATGGTGGTTTCAGAGTTCATCCACAACATGGTGGTTTCAGAGTTCATCCACAACATGGTGGTTTCAGAGTTCATCCACAACATGGTGGTTTCAGAGTTCATCCACAACATGGTGGTTTCAGAGTTCATCCACAACAAGGTGGTTTCAGAGTTCATCCACAACAAGGTGGTTTCAGAGTTCATCCACGACAAGGTGATTTCAGAGTTCATCCACAACAAGTTGGTTTCAGAGTTCATCCACAACATGGTGGTTTCAGAGTTCATCCACAACAAGTTGGTTTCAGAGTTCATCCACAACATGGTGGTTTCAGAGTTCATCCACAACAAGGTTGTTTCAGAGTTCATCCACAACATGGTGGTTTCAGAGTTCATCCACAACAAGGTGATTTCAGAGTTCATCCACAACAAGGTGGTTTCAGAGTTCATCCACAACATGGTGGTTTCAGAGTTCATCCACAACATGGTGGTTTCAGAGTTCATCCACAACAAGGTGGTTTCAGAGTTCATCCACAACAAGGTGGTTTCAGAGTTCATCCACAACAAGTTATTTCAGAGTTCATCCACAACATGGTGGTTTCAGAGTTCATCCACAACAAGGTGGTTTCAGAGTTCATCCACAACAAGGTGGTTTCAGAGTTCATCCACAACAAGGTGGTTTCAGAGTTCATCCACAACAAGGTGATTTCAAAGTTCATCCACAACAAGGTGGTTTCAGAGTTCATCCACAACATGGTGGTTTCAGAGTTCATCCACAACAAGGTGGTTTCAGAGTTCATCCACAACAAGGTGGTTTCAGAGTTCATCCACAGCAAGGTGATTTCAGAGTTCATCCACAACAAGGTGGTTTCAGAGTTCATCCACAACATGGTGGTTTCAGAGTTCATCCACAACATGGTGGTTTCAGAGTTCATCCACAACAAGGTGATTTCAGAGTTCATCCACAACAAGGTGGTTTCAGAGTTCATCCACAACAAGGTGATTTCAGAGTTCATCCACAACAAGGTGGTTTCAGAGTTCATCCACAACATGGTGGTTTCAGAGTTCATCCACAACAAGGTGGTTTCAGAGTTCATCCACAACAAGGTGGTTTCAGAGTTCATCCACAACAAGGTGGTTTCAGAGTTCATCCACAACAAGGTGGTTTCAGAGTTCATCCACAACATGGTGGTTTCAGAGTTCATCCACAACATGGTGTTTTCAGAGTTCATCCACAACATGGTGGTTTCAGAGTTCATCCACAACAAGGTGGTTTCAGAGTTCATCCACAACAAGGTGGTTTCAGAGTTCATCCACAACAAGGTGATTTCAGAGTTCATCCACAACAAGGTGGTTTCAGAGTTCATCCACAACATGGTGGTTTCAGAGTTCATCCACAACAAGGTGGTTTCAGAGTTCATCCACAACAAGTTGGTTTCAGAGTTCATCCACAGCAAGGTGGTTTCAGAGTTCATCCACAACAAGTTGGTTTCAGAGTTCATCCACAACAAGGTGGTTTCAGAGTTCATCCACAACATGGTGGTTTCAGAGTTCATCCACAACAAGTTGGTTTCAGAGTTCATCCACAGCATGGTGGTTTCAGAGTTCATCCACAACATGGTGGTTTCAGAGTTCATCCACAACAAGGTGGTTTCAGAGTTCATCCACAACAAGGTGGTTTCAGAGTTCATCCACAATAAGGTGATTTCAGAATTCATCCACAACAAGGTGGTTTCAGAGTTCATCCACAACATGGTGGTTTCAGAGTTCATCCACAACACGGTGGTTTCAGAGTTCATCCACAACATGGTGGTTTCAGAGTTCATCCACAACAAGGTGGTTTCAGAGTTCATCCACAACAAGTTGGTTTCAGAGTTCATCCACAACATGGTGGTTTCAGAGTTCATCCACAACAAGTTGGTTTCAGAGTTCATCCACAACATGGTGGTTTCAGAGTTCATCCACAACATGGTGGTTTCAGAGTTCATCCACAACAAGGTGGTTTCAGAGTTCATCCACAGCATGGTGGTTTCAGAGTTCATCCACAACATGGTGGTTTCAGAGTTCATCCACAACATGGTACCACAGATTGTCTGTGAAATGAGAGTCGGTCTGATGTGAAGATTGTCTGTGAAATGAGAGTCGGTCTGATGTGAAACCGACCACATGACCCTGGAGTGTCTCGCTCGTCATGGAAGAAATATGGTCACTAACATATTCATTATTATATGCATAAAGTAGGCGTGCAGGCGTTTTTAACTTTAAAATAAACATGACTGAAGTAATGAAAGGCCATAAGTAAACCAAATCGCCTCAGTTTAAATCACACATTTTAAATCATAAAGCATCTCCTGTCAACTAAAACATAAAAAGCACTTTAAGTATGCTAAAAAAAGTGTACCTCTGATCATTGTAAAGAAGACCACTGACACCATATTCAGCATACATTTAAGCCATGGAGGGAAACTTTTACTACTGGAAGCTGAAACGAAAACTTGTGCTTTCTGCAGCTCGAGACTGAAAGGGTATCAAACAATTTCTATAAACAAAACATTTTCAGAAAACAAACAGTTTCATTATAGTAGTACACCTTCCGATAGTGAACTAAAACACTTTCATTAAAGTAATACACCCCCCATTAATATACTAAACACTTTTATTAAAGTAATACACCCCCCATTAATATACTAAACACTTTTATTAATGTAATACACCTCTCACTAATATGCTAAACACTTTCATTAATGTAATACACCTCTCACAAATATGCTAAAACACTTTCATTAATGTAATACACCTCTCACAAAAATGTTAAAACACTTTCATTAATGTAATATACCTCCCACAAATGGTACAACTTTCAGCTAACATAAAACAATTTTTGTTAAATAAAACACAGTCAGTGAAATTAAAAACCTTCAGTAAGTTTAAAAATGGTTTAAATGTGGAAAGATAAAACACTATACAACACAAAATGCAAATCCTTTTAAGCTAAAAATCGATGAAAAAAAACAACTGTCTCTTAAACTAAAACACTCCAGAGGAATAAAACACTACTGTAAACTAAAGTATTCTTGTAAACTAAAGTATTCTTGTAAACTGAAGTATTCTTTTAAACTAAAGAATTCTTGTAAACTACAGTTTTCTTGTAAATTAAACATCTCCTGAATAAAACATTCATGTAAGATAAAATAATTCAGGTAACAAAAAAACAAATAAACAACACTCCTGTAAACTAAAACACTCATATAATCTAAAACATTCATATCAACTAAAACACTCAGATAAACTAAAACACTCCTATAAACTAAAACACGCATATAATCTAAGAAAACCCATAAACTAAAACACTCATATAATCTGAAACACTCCTATAAACTAAAATGCCCCTGTAAAACTAAAATACTCATATAATCTGAAACACAACTATAAACTAAAATGCCCCTGTAAAACTAAAACACTCATATAATCTGAAACACTCCTATAAACTAAAATGCCCCTGTAAAACTAAAACACTCATATAATCTGAAACACTCCTATAAACTAAAATGCCCATGTAAAACTAAAACACTCATATAATCTGAAACACTCCTATAAACTAAAATGCCCATGTAAAACTAAAACACTCATATAATCTGAAACACTCCTATAAACTAAAATGCCCATGTAAAACTAAAACACTCATATAATCTGAAACACAACTATAAACTCAAATGCCCCTGTAAAACTAAAATACTCATATAATCTGAAACACTCCTATAAACTAAAATGCCCATGTAAAACTAAAACACTCATATAATCTGAAACACTCCTATAAACTAAAATGCCCTGTAAAACTAAAACACTCATATAATCTGAAACACTGAACTTTCTCAAAAGCAAAGCCGTTAAATTAGATGAACATGAACTCTTCATTGACTCCCTTTATTCATTGACTCTTCATTGACTCCCTTTATTCATTGACTCCCTTTATTCATTGACTCCCTTTATTCATTGACTCTTCATTGACTCCCTTTATTCATTGACTCCCTTTATTCATTGACTCTTCATTGACTCCCTTTATTCATTGACTCCCTTTATTCATTGACTCTTCATTGACTCCCTTTATTCATTGACTCCCTTTATTCATTGACTCCCTTTATTCATTGACTCTTCATTGACTCCCTTTATTCATTGACTCTTCATTGACTCCCTTTATTCATTGACTCCCTTTATTCATTGACTCCCTTTATTCATTGACTCCCTTTATTCATTGACTCCCTTTATTCATTGACTCTTCATTGACTCCCTTTATTCATTGACTCTTCATTGACTCCCTTTATTCATTGACTCCCTTTATTCATTGACTCTTCATTGACTCCCTTTATTCATTGACTCTTCATTGACTCCCTTTATTCATTGACTCTTCATTGACTCCCTTTATTCATTGACTCTTCATTGACTCCCTTTATTCATTGACTCTTCTTTGACTCCCTTTATTCATTGACTCCCTTTATTCATTGACTCTTCATTGACTCCCTTTATTCATTGACTCTTCATTGACTCCCTTTATTCATTGACTCTTCATTGACTCCCTTTATTCATTGACTCTTCTTTGACTCCCTTTATTCATTGACTCCCTTTATTCATTGACTCCCTTTATTCATTGACTCCCTTTATTCATTAAGTAAAAAGTCAAGAACCCCCGTCACACCAAGTGGCGTATAGGGAATATGGTGTTAGTGACCATAAATTTTACAGACCTTCAGATCATGATTTGTGGGTAATGTCGTCGGTATTACGCCCGTGCCGCTTTACTTTCCCAGAAAAAATCCGGTACATATTTAAGGCTGGGTGAACCCGGAAGCCGTCGGTCAGGATCGAACCGGACCTCTTGTCTTTTGTAGTCCAGTTCACTGACCACTGAGCTATCGCGGCTCCCCTTTATTCATTAGTTCTAAGTTATCTTCCCCTAGTTACGTCACTTAATAGCTTCATTTTTCAATTATTGATAAGGGTATAACATGTTGCAAAAAATTATCGTTTAAATTTGACCCATTTCATAAAATTATTGAGATACAGGAAGTTATGAAACATTGTTACTATCTGTGTTTTATAAACAATTATTATCATAGCGTCCAAATGGGGCCTGGGCACGGTCAGCGGAGAAAGAAGAGAACCTCTGTCATCTGCAACGTCCGTGTGTGGTAGCATCGTCTTAGTTGTCTCCAGATTCATATCTTTATACTGGAAACTGCCACTAAATATTTGATGATACAGAGTTGAGATATTCTCATAATTATGACACATAGATCACAGCACGACGTACTAACAATGTCTTGACATGGATTCATGACGTCAATAATCATATACTATGACATTTTGCTTATACAAGTTTATTTGATCGTTGGTTGTACACATTTCTGTAGAGTGAAGTACCTCTAACATTATAAGTCTAGTTCCAAAATTAATGTTCGTGATCTGGACGCGCCCAAGAGGTTATCACCGATGGATATTGAGGCATCTCTTAATACATATTGTCTGTGACATTTCTAATTATAGCTTTCATTCTATACAAATATTACAACCTTCCTTGCTTGACACTTGCTGTTCTATATCTATGTCTTGACTTACTCAATGTTACTCTTAATCTACCTACCATTGTTCTATGGAGCTAAACTAAGACTTCCTGACTGACCTATCTCCGGATCTTCCTTCTACATCTCTATTTGATCACAACTAACTAATTGTGTGGAAGTCCATAACTATCAAAAGTCAAGTCTGCCATCAGGTAATTTCTGTCCACTTTACATTTTCTGAGTGTTTCTCTATCTTGAGCTTCTCTCTAAAAAATGTCTAATTCTGCTAATTCGTGAATTTAAATATCTCTGTCTCATTTGCATAATTTATTGGCTTAGTCGCTATCTAGTGACCTCTCAGCCAATGGTTGAATGTGACTCAGCCAATGGTTGAATGCGACTCAGCCAATGATTGAATGCGACTCAGCCAATGGTTGAATGCGACTCAGCCAATGGTTGAATGCGACTCAGCCAATGGTTGAATGCGACTCAGCCAATGGTTGAATGCGACTCAGTCAATGGTTGAATGCGAACTTAACTCTAAAGGACGTTTTGTCAAATTTTGCAAAACAAAATAAAACTCCACCTTAACATTTTAGTTAACCTCCGAGTTTTAAAAATAATCTTAACAAGTCAAGTTTATATTTGTTGGCACACATTTCCGATAAGAGCTAAGGTTTTACTTTCACAAAACTTGCTGCTGTTATTATTTCTGTGCCTGATTTCCAATTGCACTGCTATCATTCACTGAGTTTGGATAATTACAAAGATATCAAACACAATGTATATCCCTATCTCCCATTATGTTACCTATTCTGTCCTAGTCTATATATTATTACACGTGCAGTTATCGGGGCCCTGATCACGGTCAAGGGAGAAAAGAATCGTCACTGTCAGCTGTCATGCGTCGTGTAGGAGGTGACTAAGGAGGTTGGGGATCAACATCATCACCGATACCACAGAGTTCATGCATTTGAGCTGAAGACCATCTTCAGTGCTTTCGCTTGTATGTGGCGGGCATGGTTCGTACTGGGGAACGTGCTGAGGAGTCCCTCAGTGGTTAGTGAACTGGACTACAAAGGACATGAGGTAGGGTTCGATCCCAACCAACAACTTCCGAGTTCACCCAGCCTTAAATGGGTACCGGATTTTTTCTGGCAAAGTAAAGCGGCACGGGCGTAATGCCGACCACATTACCCCAAAAATGATGTGTTGAAGGTCTGTAAAATTTATGGTCACTAACACCATATTCCCTATACGCCACTTGGCGTGACGGGGGCTCTTTACTGCTTTTTGTTTTACTCATAACCCACTAGTCATTAGAGTCTATTTAGAGGAAACCTTATTTGTCTCACCCTGTGCGGGAATCATTGAGACTGAAGTCAGCAATCGCGTTGTTAGACATAATTTATGATGTACTTACCACTCGTTTGGTGTGCAAGTTTAATGTTCTCAGTCCTAACTTGGCTTGCACGCATGTAAAATGTGCTCAAATGATTTTTTTTTCTTGGACTGTGGATACCTGTAAAATATACTCAACTCTATTTGTTTTTCTTTGGTCAGCTGAAGAATATACTCAACTCTCACTCTCTTTGGACACCCGCCAGAAGGCACAGAACACATGGGCACCCTGTGTAATGTCCTGCTATTTCACTTTCATGGACGCTCTGTAGAATATAGTTACTTGTCACTTTGCCCAGAAACCCTGTAGAATATGCTTACCTCACACTTTACTCGGACACCCTGTAGAATATACTTACCTCACACTTTACTTGGACACCCTGTAGAATATAGTTACCTCACACTTTGCTCAGACACCCTTTAGAATATGCTTACCTCACCCTTTACTCAGACATCCTGTAGAATATACTTACCTCACCCTTTACTCAGACACCCTGTAGAATATACTTACCTCACCCTTTACTCAGTCACCCTGTAGAATATACTTACTTCACCCTTTACTCAGAAACCCTGTAGCATATACTTACCTCACCCTTTACTCAGACACCATGTAGAATATACTTACCTCACCCTTTAACACCGACACCCTGTAGAATATACTTACCTCACACTTTGCTCAGTCACCCTGTAGAATATACTTAACCCACACTTTGCTCAGTCACCCTGTAGAATATACTTACCTCACATTTTACTCAGTCACCCTGTAGAATACACCTACCTCTCACTTTACTCAGATACCCTGTAGAATACACATTCCTCTCAATGTACTCAGACACCCTGTAGAATACACCTACATCTCAATGTACTCACAAACCCTGTAGAATACATCTATCACTCACTTTCCTCAGACACCCTGTAGAATACACCTACCGCTCACTTTACTCAGACACCCTGTAGAATACACCTACCTCTCACTTTACTCAGACACCCTGTAGAATATAATTACCTCACACTTTAATCAGACGCCCTGTAGAATATACCTACCTCACACTTTACTCAGACACCCTGTAGAATATACTTACCTCACACTTTCATCAGACACCCTGTAGAATATACCTACCTCACACTTTACTCGGACACCCTGTAGAATATACTTACCTCACCTTTACTCAGACACTCTGTAGAATATACTTACCTCTCACTTTACTCGGACACCTTGTAGAATACACCTACCTCTCAATGTACTCAGACACCCTGTAGAATACACCTACCTCTCACTTTACTCGGACACCCTGTAGAATACACCTACTCCTCAATGTACTCACACACCCTGTAAAATACATCTACCACTCACTTTACTCAGACACCCTGTAGAATACACCTACAACTGACTTTACTCAGACACCCTGTAGAATACACCTACCTCTCACTTTACTCAGACGCACTGTAGAATATACTTACCTCACACTTTACGCAGACACCCTGTAGAATATACTTACCTCACACTTTAATCTGACGCCCTGTAGAATATACCTACCTCACACTTTACTCAGAGACCCTGTAGAATATACTTACCTCACACTTTCCTCAGACACCCTGTAGAATATACATACCTCACACTTTACTCGGACACCCTGTAGAATATACTTACCTCAACCTTTACTCAGACACTCTGTAGAATATACTTACCTCACCCTTTACTCAGACACCCTGAAGAATATACTTACCTCACCCCCTTTACTCAGACACCCTGTAGAATATACTTACCTTTGACTTTATTCAGACACCCTGTAGAATATACTTACCTCACCCTTTACTCAGACACCCTGTAGAATATACTTACCTCACCCTTTACTCAGACACCCTGCAGAATATATTTTCTCACCTTTTACTCAGACACCTTGTAGAAAACACCTACCTCTCAATGTACTCAGACACCCTGTAGAATACACCTACCTCTCACTTTACTCGGTCACCCTGTAGAATACACCTACCTCTGACTTTATTCGGACACGCTGTAGAATACACCTAGCACTCATTTTACTCGGACACCCTGTAGAATACGCCTACCTGTCACTTTGTTTGGACACCCTGTAGAATACACCTACCTATTACTTTGCTTGGACATCCTGTAGAATACACTTACCTCTCACTTTACTCGGACACCTTGTAGAATACACCTACCTCTCAATGTACTCAGACACCCTGTAGAATACACCTACCTCTCACTTTACTCGGACACCCTGTAGAATACACCTACTCCTCAATGTACTCACACACCCTGTAAAATACATCTACCACTCACTTTACTCAGACACCCTGTAGAATACACCTACCGCTCACTTTACTCAGACACCCTGTAGAATACACCTACCTCTCACTTTACTCAGACACCCTGTAGAATATACTTACCTCACACTTTAATCAGACGCCCTGTAGAATATACCTACCTCACACTTTACTCAGACACCCTGTAGAATATACTTACCTCACACTTTCCTCAGACTCCCTGTAGAATATTCCTACCTCACACTTTACTCGGACACCCTGTAGAATATACTTACCTCACCTTTACTCAGACACTCTGTAGAATATACTTACCTCTCACTTTACTCGGACACCTTGTAGAATACACCTACCTCTCAATGTACTCAGACACCCTGTAGAATACACCTACCTCTCACTTTACTCGGACACCCTGTAGAATACACCTACTCCTCAATGTACTCACACACCCTGTAAAATACATCTACCACTCACTTTACTCAGACACCCTGTAGAATACACCTACAACTGACTTTACTCAGACACCCTGTAGAATACACCTACCTCTCACTTTACTCAGACACACTGTAGAATATACTTACCTCACACTTTACTCAGACACCCTGTAGAATATACTTACCTCACACTTTAATCAGACGCCCTGTAGAATATACCTACCTCACACTTTACTCAGAGACCCTGTAGAATATACTTACCTCACACTTTCCTCAGACACCCTGTAGAATATACATACCTCACACTTTCCTCGGACACCCTGTAGAATATACTTACCTCAACCTTTACTCAGACACTCTGTAGAATATACTTACCTCACCCTTTACTCAGACACCCTGTAGAATATACTTACCTCACCCCCTTTACTCAGACACCCTGTAGAATATACTTACCTTTGACTTTATTCAGACACCCTGTAGAATATACTTACCTCACCCTTTACTCAGACACCCTGTAGAATATACTTACCTCACCCTTTACTCAGACACCCTGCAGAATATATTTTCTCACCTTTTACTCAGACACCTTGTAGAAAACACCTACCTCTCAATGTACTCAGACACCCTGTAGAATACACCTACCTCTCACTTTACTCGGTCACCCTGTAGAATACACCTACCTCTGACTTTATTCGGACACGCTGTAGAATACACCTAGCACTCATTTTACTCGGACACCCTGTAGAATACGCCTACCTGTCACTTTGTTTGGACACCCTGTAGAATACACCTACCTATTACTTTGCTTGGACATCCTGTAGAATACACTTACCTCTCACTTTACTCGGACACCTTGTAGAATACACCTACCTCTCAATGTACTCAGACACCCTGTAGAATACACCTACCTCTCACTTTACTCGGACACTTTGTAGAATACACCTACTCCTCAATGTACTCACACACCCTGTAAAATACATCTACCACTCACTTTACTCAGACACCCTGTAGAATACACCTACAACTGACTTTACTCAGACACCCTGTAGAATACACCTACCTCTCACTTTACTCAGACACACTGTAGAATATACTTACCTCACACTTTACTCAGACACCCTGTAGAATATACTTACCTCACACTTTAATCAGACGCCCTGTAGAATATACCTACCTCACACTTTACTCAGACACCCTGTAGAATATACTTACCTCACACTTTCCTCAGACACCCTGTAGAATATACATACCTCACACTTTACTCGGACACCCTGTAGAATATACTTACCTCACCCTTTACTCAGACACTCTGTAGAATATACTTACCTCACCCTTTACTCAGACACCCTGTAGAATATACTTACCTCACCCCCTTTACTCAGACACCCTGTAGAATATACTTACCTTTGACTTTATTCAGACACCCTGTAGAATATACTTACCTCATCCTTTACTCAGACACCCTGTAGAATATACTTACCTCACCCTTTACTCAGACACCCTGCAGAATATATTTTCTCACCTTTTACTCAGACACCCTGTAGAATACACCTACCTCTGACTTTATTCGGACACGCTGTAGAATACACCTAGCACTCATTTTACTCGGACACCCTGTAGAATACGCCTACCTGTCACTTTGTTTGGACACCCTGTAGAATACACCTACCTATTACTTTGCTTGGACATCCTGTAGAATACACTTACCTCTCACTTTACTCGGACACCTTGTAGAATACACCTACCTCTCAATGTACTCAGACACCCTGTAGAATACACCTACCTCTCACTTTACTCGGACACCCTGTAGAATACACCTACTCCTCAATGTACTCACACACCCTGTAAAATACATCTACCACTCACTTTACTCAGACACCCTGTAGAATACACCTACAACTGACTTTACTCAGACACCCTGTAGAATACACCTACCTCTCACTTTACTCAGACACACTGTAGAATATACTTACCTCACACTTTACTCAGACACCCTGTAGAATATACTTACCTCACACTTAAATAAGACGCCCTGTAGAATATACCTACCTCACACTTTACTCAGACACCCTGTAGAATATACTTACCTCACACTTTCCTCAGACACCCTGTAGAATATACATACCTCACACTTTACTCGGACACCCTGTAGAATATACTTACCTCACCCTTTACTCAGACACTCTGTAGAATATACTTACCTCACCCTTTACTCAGACACCCTGTAGAATATACTTACCTCACCCCATTTACTCAGAAACCCTGTAGAATATACTTACCTTTGACTTTATTCAGACACCCTGTAGAATATACTTACCTCACCCTTTGCTCAGACACCATGTAGAATATACTTACCTCACCCTTTACTCAGACACCCTGCAGAATATATTTTCTCACCTTTTACTCAGGCACCATGTAGAATACACCTACCTCTCACTTTACTCGGACACCCTGTAGAATACACCTACCTCTGATTTTATTCGGACACGCTGTAGAATACACCTAGCACTCATTTTACTCGGACACCCTGTAGAATACGCCTACCTGTCACTTTGTTTGGACAACCTGTAGAATACACCTACCTAACACTTTACTCAGACACCCTGTAGAATACACCTACCTCTCACTTTACTCAGACACCATGTAGAATACTCCCACCTCTCAAGGTACTCACACACCCTGTAGAATACATCTACCTCTCAATGTACTCACACTCTGTAAAATACACCTACCTCTCAAGGTACTCACACACCCTGTAGAATACACCTACCTCTCACTTTACTCGGACACCCTGTAGAATACACCTACCACTCACTTTACTCAGACACCATGTAGAATATACCTGCCTCTCAATTTACTCGGACACCCTGTAGAATATACTTACCTCACACTTTACTCAGAAACCCTGTAGAATGCACCTACCTCTCACTTTACTCGGACACCCTGTAGAATGCACCTACCTCTCACTTTACTCAGAAACCCTGTAGAATGCACCTACCTCACACTTTACTCAGAAACCCTGTAGAATGCACCTACCTCTCACTTTACTCGGAAACCCTGTAGAATGCACCTACCTCACACTTTACTCAGAAACCCTGTAGAATACACCTACCTCTCACTTTACTCGGACACCCTGTAGAATACACCTACTCCTCAATGTACTCACACACCCTGTAGAATACACCTACCTCTCCCTTTACTCCGACACCCTGTAGAATACACCTACCTCTCACTTTACTCACACACCATGTAGAATACACCTACCTCTCACTTTACTCAGACACCCTGTAGAATACACCTACAACTGACTTTACTCAGACACCCTGTAGAATACACCTACAACTGACTTTACTCAGACACCCTGTAGAATACACCTACCTCTCACTTTACTCAGACACACTGTAGAATATACCTACCTCACACTTTACTCAGACACCCTGTAGAATATACTTACCTCACACTTTACTCAGACACACTGTAGAATATACTTACCTCACACTTTACTCAGACACCCTGTAGAATATACTTACCTCACACTTTAATCAGACGCCCTGTAGAATATACCTACCTCACACTTTACTCAGACACCCTGTAGAATATACTTACCTCACACTTTCCTCAGACACCCTGTAGAATATACATACCTCACACTTTACTCGGACACCCTGTAGAATATACTTACCTCACCCTTTACTCAGACACTCTGTAGAATATACTTACCTCACCCTTTACTCAGACACCCTGTAGAATATACTTACCTCACCCCCTTTACTCAGACACTCTGTAGAATATACTTACCTTTGACTTTATTCAGACACACTGTAGAATATACTTACCTCACCCTTTACTCAGACACCCTGCAGAATATATTTTCTCACCTTTTACTCAGACACCATGTAGAATACACCTACCTCTCAATGTACTCAGACACTCTGTACAATACACCTACCTCTCACTTTACTCGGACACCCTGTAGAATACGCCTACCTGTCACTTTGTTTGGACACCCTGTAGAATACACCTACCTCTCACTTTACTCAGACACCATGTAGAATATACCTACCTCTCAATGTACTCAGACACCATGTAGAATACACCTACCTCTCCCTTTACTCACACACCATGTAGAATTCACCTACCTCTCACTTTACTCAGACACCCTGTAGAATACACCTACCTCTCAATGTACTCACACACCCTGTAGAATACACCTACCTCTCAATGTACTCACACACCCTGTAGAATACACCTACCTCTCAATGTACTCACACACCCTGTAGAATACACCTACCTCTCAATGTACTCACACACCCTGTGGAATACACCTACCTCTCACTTTACTCGGACACCCTGTAGAATACACCTACCTCTCAATGTACTCACACACCCTGTAGAATACACCTACCTCTCACTTTACTCGGACACCCTGTAGAATACACCTACCTCTCACTTTACTAGGACACCCTGTATAATACACCTACATCTCACTTTACTCGGCCACCCTGTAGAATTCACCTACCTCTCACTTTACTTGGACACCCTGTAGAATACACCTACCTCTCACTTTACTCAAACACCCTGTAGAATACACCTTCCTCTCACTTTACTCAGACATACTGTAGAATACACCTACCACTCACTTTACTCGGACACCCTGTAGAATACACCTACCTCTCACTTTACTCAAACACCCTGTAGCATACACCTACCTCTCACTTTACTCAGACACCCTGTAGAATACACCTACCTCTCACTTTACTCAGACACCCTGTAGAATACACCTACCTTTCACTTTACTCAGACACGCTGTAGAATACACCTACCTCTCACTTTGCTTGGGCACCCTGTAGAATACACCTACCTCTCACTTTACTCGGACACGCTGTAGAATACACCTACCACTCACTTTACTCGGACACCCTGTAGAATACACCTACCTCTCACTTTACTCGGTCACCCTGTAGAATACACCTACCTCTCACTTTACTCGGACACCCTGTAGAATACACCTACCTCTGACTTTATTCGGACACGGTGTAGATTACACCTAGCACTCACTTTACTCGGACACCCTGTAGAATACGCCTACCTGTCACTTTGTTTGGACACCCTGTAGAATACACCTACCTATTACTTTGCTTGGACGTCCCGTAGAATACACTTACCTCTCACTTTGCTTGGACACCCTGTAGAATACACTTACCTCTCAATGTACTCAAACACCCTGTAGAATACACCTACCTCTCACTTTACTCAGTCACCCTGTAGAATACAACTACCTCTCACTTTACTCAGTCACCCTGTAGAATACACCTACCACTCACTTTACTCAGTCACCCTGTAGAATACACCTACTCTCACTTTACTCAGTCACCCTGTAGAATACACCTACCTCTCACTTTACTCAGTCACCCTGTAGAATACACCTAACTCTCACTTTGCTTGGACACCCTGTAGAATACACTTACCTGTCACTTTGCTTGGACACCCTGTAGAATATACTTACCTCTCACTTTGCTTGGACACCCTGTAAATACACCTACCTCTCACTTTATTTACTCAGTCACCCTGTAGAATACACCTACCTCTGACTTTACTCGGACACCCTGTAGAATACACCTACCTCTCACTTTACTCCGTCACCCTGTAGAATACACCTACCTCTCACTTTACTCGGACACCCTGTAGAATACACCTACCTCTCACTTTCCTCGGACACCCTGTAAAATACACCTACCTCTCACTTTACTCGGACACCCTGTAGAATGCACCTACCTCTCACTTTCCTCGGACACCCTGTAAAATACACCTACCTCTCACTTTACTCGGACACCATGTAAAATACACCTACCTCTCACTTTATTTGCTCAGTCACCCTGTAGAATACACTTACCTCTCCCTTGCTGTCAGAAAATGACGGTATGCGATGTATTCTTCCTACATAAACAAAAAGTTAACGACAATAACCTGTAATGTGAAGAGTTATGTAGGTAAAACTGCGAGCAAGGTTGGTAGTTAGGAGTTGCCGTTCATTGGTTGGAACTTTCAGCTTGGAGGAGATGCATTTGTAGATAAGAATATTCCTCCTCGACCTTCAAGCTAAAAATAGTCATGACCTGTCTCAGAGACAAACTCATCAAAAAATTTTAGTGTTCAACAAATTTGTTTAAAGGTTTCATCTTTTGCTAGTTTGTTGGTTTAATGATTTCATCTTTTGCTAGTTTGTTGGTTTAATAATTTCATCTGTTGCTAGTTTGTTGGTTTAATGATTTCATCTTTCGCTGGTTTGTTGGTTTAATAATTTCATCTATTGCTAGTTTGGTGGTTTAATGATTTCATCTTTCGCTGGTTTGTTGATTTAAAGGTTTCATCTTTTGCTAGTTTGTTGGTTTGATGATTAGTTTGTTGGTTTAATGATTTCAACTTTTGCTAGTTTGTTGGTTTGATGATTAGTTTGTTGGTTTAATTATTTCAACTTTTGCTAGTTTGTTGGTTTGATGATTAGTTTGTTGGTTTAATGATTTCAACTTTTGCTAGTTTGTTGGTTTGATGATTAGTGTGTTGGTTTAATGATTTCAACTTTTGCTAGTTTGTTGGTTTACATGTTTCAACTTTTGCTAGTTTGTTGGTTTACATGTTTCAACTTTTGCTAGTTTGTTGGTTTAATGATTTCAACTTTGCCAGTTTGTTGGTTTACATGTTTCATTTTTTGCTAGTTTGTTTGTTTACATGTTTCATCTTTTGCTAGTTTGTTGGTTTACATGGTTCATCTTTTGCTAGTTTGTTGGTTTACATGTTTCATCTTTTGCTAGTTTGTTGGTTTACATGTTTCATATTTTGCTAGTTTGTTGGTTTACATGTTTATCTTTTGCTAGCTTGTTGTACTTTTCTCGCAGTGAAAGCGAGTTTACCCTCAAAATCCTGTACCTGGCCTGTCACTCCTTTCTCTAGCCAAATACAATATAATTTATTATTACTTCTCCAGTATGGCTAGTGGGGAGACGAGCACAGTGTAGGGTGGAAAAAGCGGTGTCACTGTCATCTGTCGCAAAAGGCGACTAAGGAGGTTTGGAATCGTCACCTTTGCAGCCGAGGAGGACGTTCACGGAACGACCTTGTCAAGAATTTACCAACATTTTTTAAAGGAAATTCTGTGACAGGTTGTGTGTCGGATACGAGGAATTCTCGACTGTAATGAAACTGGTTCCATGAATAGAATGGAATATGTTATTTGTGAAATTGCAGACATATGGAAGTTTGCCCATAACGCCACAATATATATGGAACTCCAGGTACATGCAAGCTTGCCTCGTCAGCATCTGGCAACAACCAGAATGCATGTAATTTGCCCTATAGCTGGTGCACTGTATAGATGAGCTGTGAGCAAGCTCCTGTAATCAGCCCACGTGTTCGCCATGGAAACAAGTCTACAAGTAGAAACCCGTGTAGCCGCAAAGCCAGCCGCATATTTGAACTTGTTTTCCTGAAGTGCAGCAAGTGTGTAAGACGACACCATTTGTCTTTTGTTTTCTCTTTTTCTCTCTCGTCCCTCTATTTTTTTCATATCTCACCATCTCTCTTTACCTATTTCTTTACCCTGTCTCCCAACTTTCCCTCCAAACTTTCTCAACAATGCATCTCTTTCACTCTCTTTCTACCTCTCTCCGCCCTCAATATCCCACTCTTCTCTCCTATATCACCAAAACCTCTCTTAGTAACCTGTCCGTGTCTTTATATATTTTCTTTCTACTCGGTTTCTCTCTTTCTTGCACCCTCTATTTCTACCCCTCTATCAATCTCTCCATCTTCAGCCACTACTTCCATATTTCAAGCCATTTGTAACTCTTCCCTCTCACTGTTGATCTCACCCCTTCTCTCGACAACACAATCCCTCTTTCACCATCTCTACTTCCTTCCATCATATTTCTTTCTTCTCTCCATCTCTTCATTTTTTCTACTTCCTTCTCTTGAACATCTCCCCTTTCCCAACATCACTCTCTAGCCTCTACATACGTCAATACCCTCTCTCTCAAACACATATCATGTGATCATTTTCTACTCCCTGTTTAGACCCTCTCATGGATACACAATGTAGCTCCGATCCTCTCTCTCTCTTTCCTTCCTTACTTCTCTCTCTCTCTCTCTCTTTCACTCCTTTCTGTCTCTAATCTACTTCAACCCCCCCCCCCCACTCTCCACTTCCCTCAAAACCACCCTCCCCCAGTCTGCAGAATGCGCGACACCGCACACAGAACTTCAAGCCCTCCCTCCACCCCAACCCGCCCCACATTTTACCTCATTTAAAGATGGCGACCTGGGAGTGTGTTTACCTGGTTCTAGCGCGAGCTCTCTCGTGGGCGAGAGCATAAATGCTGAGCTGTGTGAACACTGTGTCATTTCATGACCTACACATCATCAAAGGTCACACAACTTCTCTTCTAGCATTGTCAAGTACATGCTTGCTAGTGAAGTGATACGTCACTACCACAATGATTTGTTATATTAATGATGGCACAAGTAACTAACATGTTACATATTATTTCTTATAGTTCACCAGTTTAATTTAGCGTCCTTGTCTGACTAGTTCACGTCAAGCCACCGCATCTGCACCTTCCAGTGCTAGACATCAGAGCAGGTAGAGAGTGCTAGACCTCATTGAATCATGCTTGCAAAGGCAGCAGACATTTTTGGTCTACGCTTTTCGACTTGTAACTGTCATTAATTCTTTAACATGCGCAGACTGCACACTGGGTCTGTTTGTTGCCGATATCTGAGAGGCCTAGACGTTGGATCTCATTACTCAGAGCGGGCTATAAATCGGATCTCATTATTCAGAAAGGGCTAGACATTGGATCTCACTGCTCAAAGATGGCTAAACATTGGATCTCACTGTTCAGAGAGGGCTAGAGATCGGATCTCATTACTCAGAAAGGGCTAGACATTGGATCTCACTACCCAGAGAGGCTAGACATTGGATCTCACCACCCTGAGAGGGCTAGAGATCGGATCTCATTACTCAGAGAGGGCTAGACTTTGGATTTCACTGTTCAGAGAGGGCTAGAATTAGATCTCACTGCTCAAAGAGGGCTAGACATTGGATCTCACAGTTCAGAGAGAAAAGGACATTGGATCTCATTGCTCAGAGAGGGTTAGATATATGGATCTCACTACCCAAAGAGGGTTGTGCATCGGATCTCATTACTCAGAGACGGCTAGACATTGGCGAGATTTGAACCAGGGACGATCTTTTCATGAGGTCGACGTCAATTCTCTAGATATTCCACTTCCCCCAAAGGCTGCACTAATTGTGGACACACGCCACACGCCACACGCCCATACCTGGTTGTCTGCTGCACTAATTGTGGACACGCGCCACACGCCCATACCTGGTTGTCTGCTGCACTAATTGTGGACACACGCCACACGCCCTTACCTGGTTGTCTACTGCACTAATTGTGGACACACGCCACACGCCCATACCTGGTTGTCTGCTGCACTAATTGTGGACACATGCCACACGCCCATACCTGGTTGTCTGCTGCACTAATTGTGGACACACGCCACACGCTCATACCTGGTTGTCTGCTGCACTAATTGTGGACACACGCCACACGCCCAAACCTGGTTGTCTGCTGCACTAATTGTGGACACACGCCACACGCTCATACCTGGTTGTCTGCTGCACTAATTGTGGACACACGCCACACGCCCATACCTGGTTGTCTGCTGCACTAATTGTGGACACACGCCCATACCTGGTTGTCTGCTGCACTAATTGTGGGCACACGCCACACGCCCATACCTGGTTGTCTGCTGCACTAATTGTGGACACACGCCCATACCTGGTTGTCTGCTGCACTAATTGTGGGCACACGCCACACGCCCATACCTGGTTGTCTGCTGCACTAATTGTGGACACACGCCCATACCTGGTTGTCTGCTGCACTAATTGTGGACACACGCCACACGCTCATACCTGGTTGTCTGCTGCACTAATTGTGGGCACACGCCACACGCCCATACCTGGTTGTCTGCTGCACTAATTGCACTGTTGCTCTGTTAGAGAATACTTCATTTCATGACGTTAAATTGACCCAAATGCTGTGTGTTATAGTTTATTTGCGTTTTTCAGCCTTGTATATCCTACAAAGTCGGCATTTTGAGTACCGGGTTTGCCTTAACTCCTAGATATTTATTCGTTTGGGCAGACTGGACACTCTGTTACCAGGAGCACCGCTGAGAGGTGTAGCAGAATCTTAAACAGCGTTGTTTTTCGTTAATCCTGCAACATACAATCAATGATGTCCCTCAACTCAGTTGCTGGGTGAGCTTCTTGCTCCCCTTGTTACTGATCAGAAAAGTCCGAGATCGATTCTCAGAGTTGCCGATTTTTTTGTTTTGTCGGATCAAGGTGGTTTCAGAGTTCATCCACAACATGGTGGTTTCAGAGTTCATCCACAACATGGTGGTTTCAGAGTTCATCCACAACAAGGTGGTTTCAGAGTTCATCCACAACATGGTGGTTTCAGAGTTCATCCACAACAAGGTGGTTTCAGAGTTCATCCACAACAAGGTGGTTTCAGAGTTCATCCACAACAAGGTGGTTTCAGAGTTCATCCACAACATGGTGGTTTCAGAGTTCATCCACAACATGGTGGTTTCAGAGTTCATCCACAACATGGTGGTTTCAGAGTTCATCCACAACATGGTGGTTTCAGAGTTCATCCACAACATGGTGGTTTCAGAGTTCATCCACAACATGGTGGTTTCAGAGTTCATCCACAACAAGGTGGTTTCAGAGTTCATCCACAACAAGGTGGTTTCAGAGTTCATCCACGACAAGGTGATTTCAGAGTTCATCCACAACAAGTTGGTTTCAGAGTTCATCCACAACATGGTGGTTTCAGAGTTCATCCACAACAAGTTGGTTTCAGAGTTCATCCACAACATGGTGGTTTCAGAGTTCATCCACAACAAGGTTGTTTCAGAGTTCATCCACAACATGGTGGTTTCAGAGTTCATCCACAACAAGGTGATTTCAGAGTTCATCCACAACAAGGTGGTTTCAGAGTTCATCCACAACATGGTGGTTTCAGAGTTCATCCACAACATGGTGGTTTCAGAGTTCATCCACAACAAGGTGGTTTCAGAGTTCATCCACAACAAGGTGGTTTCAGAGTTCATCCACAACAAGTTATTTCAGAGTTCATCCACAACATGGTGGTTTCAGAGTTCATCCACAACAAGGTGGTTTCAGAGTTCATCCACAACAAGGTGGTTTCAGAGTTCATCCACAACAAGGTGGTTTCAGAGTTCATCCACAACAAGGTGATTTCAAAGTTCATCCACAACAAGGTGGTTTCAGAGTTCATCCACAACATGGTGGTTTCAGAGTTCATCCACAACAAGGTGGTTTCAGAGTTCATCCACAACAAGGTGGTTTCAGAGTTCATCCACAGCAAGGTGATTTCAGAGTTCATCCACAACAAGGTGGTTTCAGAGTTCATCCACAACATGGTGGTTTCAGAGTTCATCCACAACATGGTGGTTTCAGAGTTCATCCACAACAAGGTGATTTCAGAGTTCATCCACAACAAGGTGGTTTCAGAGTTCATCCACAACAAGGTGATTTCAGAGTTCATCCACAACAAGGTGGTTTCAGAGTTCATCCACAACATGGTGGTTTCAGAGTTCATCCACAACAAGGTGGTTTCAGAGTTCATCCACAACAAGGTGGTTTCAGAGTTCATCCACAACAAGGTGGTTTCAGAGTTCATCCACAACAAGGTGGTTTCAGAGTTCATCCACAACATGGTGGTTTCAGAGTTCATCCACAACATGGTGTTTTCAGAGTTCATCCACAACATGGTGGTTTCAGAGTTCATCCACAACAAGGTGGTTTCAGAGTTCATCCACAACAAGGTGGTTTCAGAGTTCATCCACAACAAGGTGATTTCAGAGTTCATCCACAACAAGGTGGTTTCAGAGTTCATCCACAACATGGTGGTTTCAGAGTTCATCCACAACAAGGTGGTTTCAGAGTTCATCCACAACAAGTTGGTTTCAGAGTTCATCCACAGCAAGGTGGTTTCAGAGTTCATCCACAACAAGTTGGTTTCAGAGTTCATCCACAACAAGGTGGTTTCAGAGTTCATCCACAACATGGTGGTTTCAGAGTTCATCCACAACAAGTTGGTTTCAGAGTTCATCCACAGCATGGTGGTTTCAGAGTTCATCCACAACATGGTGGTTTCAGAGTTCATCCACAACAAGGTGGTTTCAGAGTTCATCCACAACAAGGTGGTTTCAGAGTTCATCCACAATAAGGTGATTTCAGAATTCATCCACAACAAGGTGGTTTCAGAGTTCATCCACAACATGGTGGTTTCAGAGTTCATCCACAACACGGTGGTTTCAGAGTTCATCCACAACATGGTGGTTTCAGAGTTCATCCACAACAAGGTGGTTTCAGAGTTCATCCACAACAAGTTGGTTTCAGAGTTCATCCACAACATGGTGGTTTCAGAGTTCATCCACAACAAGTTGGTTTCAGAGTTCATCCACAACATGGTGGTTTCAGAGTTCATCCACAACATGGTGGTTTCAGAGTTCATCCACAACAAGGTGGTTTCAGAGTTCATCCACAGCATGGTGGTTTCAGAGTTCATCCACAACATGGTGGTTTCAGAGTTCATCCACAACATGGTACCACAGATTGTCTGTGAAATGAGAGTCGGTCTGATGTGAAGATTGTCTGTGAAATGAGAGTCGGTCTGATGTGAAACCGACCACATGACCCTGGAGTGTCTCGCTCGTCATGGAAGAAATATGGTCACTAACATATTCATTATTATATGCATAAAGTAGGCGTGCAGGCGTTTTTAACTTTAAAATAAACATGACTGAAGTAATGAAAGGCCATAAGTAAACCAAATCGCCTCAGTTTAAATCACACATTTTAAATCATAAAGCATCTCCTGTCAACTAAAACATAAAAAGCACTTTAAGTATGCTAAAAAAAGTGTACCTCTGATCATTGTAAAGAAGACCACTGACACCATATTCAGCATACATTTAAGCCATGGAGGGAAACTTTTACTACTGGAAGCTGAAACGAAAACTTGTGCTTTCTGCAGCTCGAGACTGAAAGGGTATCAAACAATTTCTATAAACAAAACATTTTCAGAAAACAAACAGTTTCATTATAGTAGTACACCTTCCGATAGTGAACTAAAACACTTTCATTAAAGTAATACACCCCCATTAATATACTAAACACTTTTATTAAAGTAATACACCCCCCATTAATAACTAATACACACTTTATTAATGTAATACACCTCTCACTAATATGCTAAACACTTTCATTAATGTAATACACCTCTCACAAATATGCTAAAACACTTTCATTAATGTAATACACCTCTCACAAAAATGTTAAAACACTTTCATTAATGTAATATACCTCCCACAAATGGTACAACTTTCAGCTAACATAAAACAATTTTTGTTAAATAAAACACAGTCAGTGAAATTAAAAACCTTCAGTAAGTTTAAAAATGGTTTAAATGTGGAAAGATAAAACACTATACAACACAAAATGCAAATCCTTTTAAGCTAAAAAATCGATGAAAAAAAACAACTGTCTCTTAAACTAAAACACTCCAGAGGAATAAAACACTACTGTAAACTAAAGTATTCTTGTAAACTAAAGTATTCTTGTAAACTGAAGTATTCTTTTAAACTAAAGAATTCTTGTAAACTACAGTTTTCTTGTAAATTAAACATCTCCTGAATAAAACATCATGTAAGATAAAATAATTCAGGTAACAAAAAAACAAATAAACAACACTCCTGTAAACTAAAACACTCATATAATCTAAAACATTCATATCAACTAAAACACTCAGATAAACTAAAACACTCCTATAAACTAAAAACACGCATATAATCTAAGAAAACCCATAAACTAAAACACTCATATAATCTGAAACACTCCTATAAACTAAAATGCCCCTGTAAAACTAAAATACTCATATAATCTGAAACACAACTATAAACTAAAATGCCCCTGTAAAACTAAAACACTCATATAATCTGAAACACTCCTATAAACTAAAATGCCCCTGTAAAACTAAAACACTCATATAATCTGAAACACTCCTATAAACTAAATGCCCATGTAAAACTAAAACACTCATATAATCTGAAACACTCCTATAAACTAAAATGCCCATGTAAAACTAAAACACTCATATAATCTGAAACACTCCTATAAACTAAAATGCCCATGTAAAACTAAAACACTCATATAATCTGAAACACAACTATAAACTCAAATGCCCCTGTAAAACTAAAATACTCATATAATCTGAAACACTCCTATAAACTAAAATGCCCATGTAAAACTAAAACACTCATATAATCTGAAACACTCCTATAAACTAAAATGCCCCTGTAAAACTAAAACACTCATATAATCTGAAACACTCCTATAAACTAAAATGCCCATGTAAAACTAAAACACTCATATAATCTGAAACACAACTATAAACTCAAATGCCCATGTAAAACTAAAACACTCATATAATCTGAAACACTCCTATAAACTAAAATGCCCATGTAAAACTAAAACACTCATATAATCTGAAACACAACTATAAACTCAAATGCCCTGTAAAACTAAAATACTCATATAATCTGAAACACTCCTATAAACTAAAATGCCCATGTAAAACTAAAACACTCATATAATCTGAAACACTCCTATAAACTAAAATGCCCCTGTAAAACTAAAACACTCATATAATCTGAAACACTCCTATAAACTAAAATGCCCATGTAAAACTAAAACACTCATATAATCTGAAACACAACTATAAACTCAAATGCCCCTGTAAAACTAAAACACTCATATAATCTGAAACACAACTATAAACTAAAATGCCCCTGTAAAACTAAAACACTCATATAGACTAAAGGAAAATATTTTTATTTCGTCCCGGTTGAAGACATTTCGGTCGAAACGTTGCTTTCTTGTTTAGACTGTTGACGAAACTGAAGCATCCAAGTTGTTGCCAGCTCGAGGCTTTCTCGTGTCCCGCAGATTAGTGCTTCTTGTCTCTTTCGGATCGCGATAAATTTTTATATTTTAAAAAATAAATAAATAAAGTATTCTGCGACCCAATTTGATAATAGTCAGTTAAAAAGTGATCCCATGTGACTCACCCCTCATTACTGAACATCTCACGACCCACAGAGAGCCATCGTCTTCAGTTCGTCAGAGCTGCCATGTTCCCGTGCATGAACCTTTCAGTCAGGGTTTCTACCCAGTTTTTGTTGCGTCACAAAATGACGTTTGGTACATTCGATAATCCTAGTAGCCACATAACAGACGTCATCCTGGCTTTAATAGAAACATAAATATCAAATTGTATAAACAATATTAAAACAGGTAAATGGATTTAAATATTAGGGAACTTTGTTAACCTCAGACGGAAGATGTACAACAGAGGTGAGATGCAGATGGCTCAGGCAACAGCAGCTTTCCAAAAAATGAGTAAAATACTGTGCAATCCATTTTTGACAATAGAAACAAGAAAAAGAGTTCTTAAATGTTATGTAGAGCCAGTCTTAACATATGGATGTGAATCATGGACAATAGGACAACAGACAAAGAAATCACTGCAGTCTGTAGAAATGTGGTTTTACAGAAGAATGTTGAGAATACCATGGACAGCTAAGAAGAGTAATGAAAATGTTCTGAAAGAGGTCAAAGCAAAAAGAGAGCTCATTTCCAATATTAGGAAGAAACAATCATCATTTTTTTTTGGCCATGTAATGAGAAGAGAACAGCTGGAATATATTGTAACAACTGGAAAAATTAAGGGACGAAGAGATAGAGGGAAGCAAAGAGAAAAGATACCAGACAGCTTAAGAGAATGGCTTGGCAGAAGGTCAACAACAGAAATGATAAATAACTGTCGAGATCGAAAGTTGTGGAAGGACATGATCACCTACGTCAGCAGGCCCGGTACTTGATAATGATGACGAAGTTATAACAAGAAGACAGTAGAGATTATAAATGTTCCCTGACATTTGTTGTTGTTGTGTAGGACAAGACAACACATACAAGACAGTTTCATAGGTAGGTGTCAGCTTTAGTCAGAGCCTAGGAAAGATGTGACTTGGTGCTACGGACATTGTTTATCCTACTCATATACAAACGTGTCACTTTTGTCCTCTACAAATAATATAACAATAAGAAGTATGATACATATTTATGAGTACAAAACGAAATAAAAGCATAACAAACGTTTTTAACTTTGCGTCTTTATCAGTAGATTGAGACAATGAGAAACGGACAAAAAGAAATTGCAGGAATAAAACAACAATGATAGTTATAAAATTAAGACAAGACAAATGCTATTTTTGGGGCATGTTAAAAGACACAACAGCCTACTAAAAGTAATATTGGAAGGGAAAATACAAGGTAAAAGAGGCAGAGGCAGACCAAGACTAACATGGACGAGTAACATCAAAAGATGGACAAGTCAATCTATGACAGCCTGCACCATCAAAGCAAGAAACAGAGTAGAATGGCGATCCATGGTAGCCAACCTTCGTTGCTGAGAAGGCACTCGATGATGATGATAGTTATAAATGGTTATTTGGTTATGGAAGTCCCCGGTATCACTGCAAACGAATTAAAATCCACAATTGCTCAACCGCCCGTGCCAGTGGAATCATCCGAATTAATATCTCATCTCCCAAACAAAGAAAGGTCGATGTAGTCCCCATCGTTATAAATGGTACTTATCTCAACTGTCAAGGAGAAATACATCTTCTAGCTAAGAGATTGTCAAGACAAGAATGAGGTCAAATATATTGACCTTGAGTGGTCACGTGAGTACATTCATAATTTTGTGTGGGCTGAATGGAGTAAAAGAAGGAACAGAAGGTGGGGGAAGGGGGGAGGGAGGTGAGTAAAATGATTTTTAAACCGGAAACAAGACGGGACAGGTACAGATCAAGCCAGATAAAGAGGGAGAGACAGAGCAAAGGAGGAAAGTAAGACGGGACAGATACAGATCAAGCCAGATAAAGAGGGAGAGACAGAGCAAAGGAGGGAAACAAGACGGGACAGATACAGATCAAGCCAGATAAAGAGGGAGAGACAGAGCAAAGAAGGAAAGCAAGACGAGAAACCCCTGAGCTGGTGTGTAATGAGATGAACATTAGGACGTCGATATGGGAAAGAGTGAAACGAGATTCACTGGAATATGAAATATGGTGACTTTGCTGAAGTCATATGATCATATGTTATTTATATGTGCATGTGTATCTGTGTTTATTTTCCTGGCTTATTTGTTTGCTTATTTTCTATTTCTTTTCAGTCTCGTTTGAGGGAGTTGGAGGACGCGATAGACAGCGAGCGAGATGGACGAGTCAGAGTAAGTAGATAGACACATGTTCTTATAACATGTCCCACATATTGAATATCTACAACTCTTGTCAAATTGGTCAAATGTCCCACATATAGAATATCTACAACTCTTGTCAAATTGGTCAAATGTCCCACACATAGAATATCTACAACTCTTGTCAATAAGTTACATATAGAATATCTACAACTCGTGCCAATAAGTTACATGTCCTACATATAGAATATCTACAACTCTTGCCAATAAGTTACATGTGTTACAAATAGAATATCTACAACTCTTGTCAATAAGTTACATGTATTACATATTGAATATCTGCAACTCTTGTCAATAAGTTACATGTATTACATATTGAATATCTGCAACTCTTGTCAATAAGTTACATGACCTACATATAGAATATCTACAACTCTTGTCAATAAGTTACATATATTACATATTGAATATCTGCAACTCTTGTCAATAAGTTACATGACCTACATATAGAACATCTACAACTCTTGTCAATAAGTTACATATATTACATATAGAATATCTACAATTCGTGTCAATAAGATACATGACCTACATATAGAATATCTACAACTCTTGTCAATAAGTTACATGACCTACATATAGAACATCTACAACTCTTGTCAATAAGTTACATATAGAACATCTACAACTCTTGTCAATAAGTTACATACATTACATATTGAATATCTGCAACTCTTGCCAATAAGTTACATATCCTATATATAGAATATCTACAACTCGTGTCAATAAGTTACATGTCCTACATATAGAATATCTATAACTCGTGTCAATAAGTTACATGTCCTACATATAGAATATCTACAACTCTTGCCAATAAGTTACATGTGTTACATATAGAATATCTATAACTCTTGTCAATAAGTTACATGTATTACATATAGAATATCTACAACTCTTGTCAATAAGTTACATGACCTACATATAGAATATCTACAACTCTTGTCAATAAGTTACATGTCCTACATATAGAATATCTACAACTCTTGCCAATAAGTTACATGTCCTACATATAGAATATCTACAACTCTTGTCAATAAGTTACATGTCCTACATATAGAATATCTAAAACTCTGTCAATAAGTTACATGTTACTCATTCATTGGATGCCGTCTGCACATTGAAGGTTGGCTATCGTGGAGTGCCATTTTACATTGTCCCTTTCCCTGATAGTGCGAGTTCTTGTCAATAAGTAACATAAAGTAAATAAACTTGTTGAAGAGCGAATTCAGCACTACAGAAAATGCTGCGGAAAACTGAACGAGGCATGCTGCCCAGACGAATGGGCAGACCGATTAGGAAAGTATCAAGAAGGACCTTGTATTACAAGTTTAACTTTGTTACGGTGTAGGTTGCTTGTTAGTAACATTATTGCTACAGTATATTCTTCCTGGTTTAGATTTTTGTTTGTGGAGACAGCCATAGCCCGGTAGTATTCACTGGACTACAAAACCAACATGGCTCTCCGCCCGCGCACTGAGATAATGCTGCAGTATGACTGTACGTGGAAAGGTACCAGGCCTTGACCTTGACAGGAGACGGGATGTATAAACTGACAATGGAAACCGAAGCTCGGACCACGATGGTGGAAGAATAGAGTAGACACTGTCACGTGTGCTCTAATAGGCGGTTAAATGAGGTTAGGATCGAGATCTTCTCTGGGGATACTGAGAACGTGCATTTGATCTGAAGCCGTCTTTCGTGCTTTGATTATAGTATGCCAGGCATGCTTTTATACTCGGGGATGTGTTGAGGAGGAGATCTGAGCGCTTGAATGTCTTCGTTGTGCAATGAGAACAATCTGTCGACTAAATTAAACTAAATAAAAGTTCAGAAACAATAGTAACGGAAACACTTGTGAAGATTTCTCACACATAAATGGCTGCTCTGTTTCACATACAAATGGCTGCTCTGTTTCACATACAAATGGCTGCTCTGTTTCACATACAAATGGCTGCTCTGTTTCACATACAAATGGCTGCTCTGTTTCACATACAAATGGCTGCTCTGTTTCACATACAAATGGCTGCTCTGTTTCACATACAAATGGCTGCTCTGTTTCACATACAAATGGCTGCTCTGTTTCACATACAAATGGCTGCTCTGTTTCACATACAGATGTCCACATCCGGGAGAAGCGTCAGGTTAATCTTTAAAATCTCATAATTGACACGTAGGCAGGCACCTTTACTGGGGAAAATCTATAAACAAACAATAACAGGTCACAAAGGGTAACATAAAACTGATACTCCCCGATACGACGCCCTACCACTAGAGCATTACACCTCAGTAAACTGGTAGATCACAGCTCCTTGTAGTACTGCATGCATATTTCGTCACGTGACTAGAGCATTAGATTACAACACCGCTCCATGAATTATTTTACAGACCCAATTGAATGAGTTTCATACTGTTAAGTATATACCCTAGGGTTGTCTTGTATATACCCTGGGGTTGTCTTGTATATACCCTAGGGTTGTCTTGTATATACCCTGGGGTTGTCTTGTATATACCCTGGGGTTGTCTTGTATATACCCTGGAGTTGTCTTGTATATACCCTGGGGTTGTCTTGTATATACCCTGGGGTTGTCTTGTATATACCCTGGGGTTGTCTTGTATATACCCTGGAGTTGTCTTGAGTCACTACGTCGTTCTCAGGACCGGGGCTCAACACCAACATAGGTGATGGTAACTTTTGTTGAAATCAAGTGACATTGTCCTGATTTCTGGGTAGTGAGATTTCATGTCTGCTTTTCTCGGATAACGGCATTAAATAGGAGGTCCTGTGTGCCCTCGGGTACGTTATAGAACCCTTGGTAGTTACAACTGAAACAAATAGTAGGCCATAATTTTGGTTGCTGACTGGACACAACTATCAGCAAAAATAATAGCCATAATTTTGGTTGCTGACTGGACACAATTATCAGCACAAATAAGAGCCATAATTTTGGTCGCTGACTGGACACAATTATCAGCAAAAATAAGAGCCATAATTGTGGTCGCTGACTGGACACAACTATCAGAACAAATAAGAGCCATAATTTTGGTCGCTGACTGGACACAATTATCAGCAAAAATAAGAGCCATAATTGTGGTCGCTGACTGGACACAACTATCAGAACAAATAAGAGCCATAATTTTGGTCGCTGACTGGACACAATTATCAGCAAAAATAAGAGCCATAATTGTGGTCGCTGACTGGACACAATTATCAGCAAAAATAAGAGCCATAATTGTGGTCGCTGACTGGACACAACTATCAGCACAAATAAGAGCCATAATTTTGGTCGCTGACTGGACACAACTATCAGCACAAATAAGAGCCATAATTTTGGTTGCTGACTGGACACAACTATCAGCACAAATAAGAGCCATAATTTTGGTCGCTGACTGGACACAACTATCAGCACAAATAAGAGCCATAATTTTGGTCGCTGACTGGACACAACTATCAGCACAAATAAGAGCCATAATTGTGGTCGCTGACTGGACACAATTATCAGCAAAAATAAGAGCCATAATTGTGGTTGCTGACTGGACACAATTATCAGCAAAAATAAGAGCCATAATTTTGGTTGCTGACTGGACACAATTATCAGCAAAAATAAGAGCCATAATTTTGGTTGCTGACTGGACACAATTATCAGCAAAAATAAGAGCCATAATTTTGGTCGCTGACTGGACACAATTATCAGCAAAAATAAGAGCCATAATTTTGGTCGCTGACTGGACACAATTATCAGCAAAAATAAGAGCCATAATTTTGGTTGCTGACTGGACACAATTATCAGCAAAAATAAGAGTCATAATTGTGGTCGCTGACTGGACACAATTATCAGCAAAAATAAGAGCCATAATTGTGGTCGCTGACTGGACACAATTATCAGCAAAAATAAGAGCCATAATTTTGGTTGCTGACTGGACACAATTATCAGCAAAAATAAGAGCCATAATTTTGGTTGCTGACTGACACAATTATCAGCAAAAATAAGAGCCATAATTTTGGTTGCTGACTGACACAATTATCAGCAAAAATAAGAGCCATAATTTTGGTTGCTGACTGACACAATTATCAGCAAAAATAAGAGCCATAATTTTGGTCGCTGACTGGACACAATTATCAGCAAAAATAAGAGCCATAATTGTGGTCGCTGACTGGACACAATTATCAGCAAAAATAAGAGCCATAATTGTGGTCGCTGAGTGGACACAATTATCAGCAAAAATAAGAGCCATAATTTTGGTCGCTGACTGGACACAATTATCAGCAAAAATAAGAGCCGTAATTTGGTCGCTGACTGACACAATTATCAGCAAAAATAAGAGCCATAATTTTGGTCGCTGACTGACACAATTATCAATAAAATCCTCTGCATATCGGTCCTGCCCGTGGGTCAGGGTTCTCCTCTGATTTCCTCGAGGTAGATATTAGAACACCTATGATGCCGTCCGGTGTGTCGTTATGATGATCCTAATACAATCATAGAAAGACCTACTACACGGAAACAGACTGGCATATTTGTGTTGTAATTTATGTTTGTCTTTGGCTACGGAATTCCCTCTATAATAAACACTGTTTATTGATATTCTTGTCCTTACAATTATCGGCAAATGCGTACCAAGGGGACACAAACACAGTGAATCAAAAGTAGGGGAGAGAATAGGTTAAAAGCGCGTTCAAGTCGTCACCGGGGTTGTCTCGTGGTGAAGCTAAGATAAGGAAAGTATGATGCTGACCAATGAGAAGCGTGCTAGTCTTGTGGGTGGCTACTTGTCTTTTAGTCTACTTGTCTTTTAGTCTACTTGTCTTTTAGTCTACTTGTCTTTTAGTCTACTTGTCTCGCATCGAATTTGACCTTGCAAGAAGGTCAGGGAAAACCAAAGGTTAGGGAAAACCAAAGGTTAGGGAAAACCAAAGGTTACGGAAAACCAAAAGTCAGGGAAAACCAAAGGTCAGAGAAAGCCAAAGGTCAGGGAAAACTACAAGTCAGGGAAAACCAAATGTTGGAGAAAGCCAAAGGTTAGGGAAACCAAAGGTCAGGGAAAACTAAAGATCAGGGAAAACCAAAGGATAGGGAAAGATAAAGTTCAAGGAATAATCAAAATTTAGGGAAAACCAAAGGTGAGGAAAAACCAAAAGTTAGGGAAAATCAAAGGTTAAAGAAGGCCTTTTCCTCTACGCCGTAGGAAAATAACCGCTGACTGCATGTAACAAACACAAAACAATAAACTATAGTTATGGCTAAGACATTGTTTCACCACTGGCTGCATGTAACAAACACAAAACAATAAACTAGTTATGGCTAAGACATTGTTTCACCACTGACTGCATGTAACAAACACAAAACAATAAACTATAGTTATGGCTAAGACATTGTTTCACCACTGGCTGCATGTAACAAACACAAAACAATAAACTAGTTATGGCTAAGACATTGTTTCACCACTGGCTGCATGTAACAAACACAAAACAATAAACTAGTTATGGCTAAGACATTGTTTCACCACTGACTGCATGTAACAAACACAAAACAATAAACTAGTTATGGCTAAGACATTGTTTCACCAATGACTGCATGTAACAAACACAAAACAATAAACTATAGTTATGGCTAAGACATTGTTTCACCACTGGCTGCATGTAACAAACACAAAACAATAAATTATAGTTATGGCTAAGACATTGTTTCACCACTGACTGCATGTAACAAACACAAAACAATAAACGAGTTATGGCTGTGACATTGTTTCACCACTGGCTGCATGTAACAAACACAAAACAATAAATTATAGTTATGGCTAAGACATTGTTTCACCACTGGCTGCATGTAACAAACACAAAACAATAAACTAGTTATGGCTAAGACATTGTTTCACCACTGGCTGCATGTAACAAACACAAAACAATAAACTAGTTATGGCTAAGACATTGTTTCACCACTGGCTGCATGTAACAAACACAAAACAATAAACTAGTTATGGCTATGACATTGTTTCACCACTGGCTGCATGTAAAGAATTAAGAATGTGTTTTTTCCTCCAAGCATTTCACATCGAAAGAGAGCAGGTGACGGTTTTAGTAAGAAGCTTTCGTTACCCAACATGATGGGTGCGGGTTCAAATCACGGTTGGGTTTTTCAAAAAGATGTTTTTTCCTCATCTGAGTTGAAATTAAATAAAAAGAATAAATAATTTTTTAAAATAAACTGCAAATGCACTGCGCATGCGACCATCATTCTTCGCCTGCAAAGAAAATCTTTGGAAGATCCAAGATACAGGAGATCATTCAACGACGATAGTTTGTTACAAGTAATTGAGAGTAAAATATCCAACAAAGTTTCCTGTTTCAGATTTTACAATGTAATTAATGTAACCAGGAAAAAAACGATATCCTTGAAGAACTAAACGACACAAATAATGTCACGAAATCCTTCAAAGTGTGCAATTCTACATCTTGCTATTTGTTTTTATGTTTTTCTTGTGTCTTGTTAGGCAGAGAAGCTTGTGGCAGAGCTGCAGTTCAGATACGAGCAAGTGCAGGACAGTCTCCACGAACAAGGCGGAGTGGCGTCCGCTCAGGTAACGTTTGCTGGCCTGTTGAGTACAACTAGCCACACCTCTAAGTGTGACGTCATAACCTTGGGCTAATGTTTCCTCTTTGCCGAGTCAAGAAAGAGCAAGACAGCAGATCATTGACGGACGAGACAGCTAATCATGGACGGACAAGACAGTCAATCACCAATAGACAAGACAGACATTTGAAAGATAAGACAGACATTTGAAAGATAAGACAGACATTTGAAAGATAAGACAGACATTTCAAAGATAAGACAGACATTTGAAAGATAAGACAGATATTTGGGGGGAAAAAATAAATAAACGTAAAATTATATCGGAGAGCTAAATTATTCGGGAAAGAGAACAAATTATTGTGACGTCATGAAGGACAACAACAAAGTGTCGTGATATCCGTATCCATTCATACAGGGAGTCAGCCACATGACAATCCTCCATTGTAGCCCACACTGCCTCTTCCTCGAAGATTCAGAGACTTGTGACCATTCATTGTCTGGGTCAAAATGAAACCCCGAAGTGTCCTTGTCAGGATGTCCCTACCAAGATAATCTTGAATGGATGTCCCTGCTTGCATATCTTGCCTGGATGTCATTGCCTGGATGTTATTGCCTGGATGTCATTGCCTGAATGTTATTGCCTGGATGTCATTGCCTGGATGTTATTGCCTGGATGTTATTGCCTGGATGTCCCTGCTTGCATATCTTGCCTGGATGTTATTGCCTGGATGTCATTGCCTGGATGTCATTGCCTGGATGTTATTGCCTGGATGTTATTGCCTGGATGTCCCTGCTTGCATATCTTGCCTGGATGTTATTGCCTGGATGTCATTGCCTGGATGTCATTGCCTGGATGTTATTGCCTGGATGTTATTGCCTGGATGTCATTGCCTGGATGTCATTGCCTGGATGTCATTGCCTGGATGTCCCTGCTTGAACATTCCCACCTATTTATCTGGCCAGGATGTTTCTGACTGGATATCTTGTCTGAGTGTCTCTGCCTGGATATCTTGTATGAGTGTCTCTGTCTGGATATCTTGTCTGAGTGTCTCTGTCTGGATATCTTCTCTGATTGTCTCTGTCTGGTTATCTTGTCTGGATATCTTGTCTGAATATCTTGTCTGGATATCTTGTCTGAGTGTCTCTGTCTGAATATCTTGTCTGAGTGTCTCTGTCTGGTTATCTTGTCTGAATGTCTCAGTCTGGATACCTTGTCTGGACGTTTGCATTATTGCCTGGATGTCCTTGCTTGAACATTCCCACCTGTTTATCTTGTTTGGATGTCTCTGTCTGGATATCTTGTCTGGATGTCCTTGCTTGAACATTTCCACCTGTTTATCTTGTCTGGATGTCTCTGTCTGGATATCTTGCCTGGATGTCCTTGGTTGAACCTTCCCACCTGTTTATCTTGTCTGGATGTCTCTGTCTGGATATCTTGCCTGGATGTCCTTGGTTGAACCTTCCCACCTGTTTATCTTGTCTGGATGTCTCTGTCTGGATATCTTGCCTGGATGTCCTTGGTTGAACCTTCCCACCTGTTTATCTTGCCTGGATGTCTCTGTCTGGATATCTTGTCTGGATGTCCTGGGTTGAACCTTCCGACCTGTTTATCTTGCCTGGATGTCTCTGTCTGGATATCTTGCCTGGATGTCCTTGGTTGAACCTTCCCACCTGTTTATCTTGCCTGGATGTCTCTGTCTGGATATCTTGTCTGGATGTCCTTGGTTGAACCTTCCCACCTGTTTATCTTGCCTGGATGTCCCTACCTGGATATCGTGTCTGGATATCCCATTTGAACGTTACCACTTGCTTGTCGTGTCTAGATGTCCCTGCCTGGATATCGTATCTGGATGCCCCTGCTCGAACATTCCCACCTATTTACCTTGTCTGGATGTCTCGTCTGGATGTCCCTGGTTGAACGTTCCCGCTTGTTAATCTTGCCTGGATGTCACTGCCTGGATATCGTGTCTGGGTCCATTTGAACGTTATCACTTGCTTATCGTGTCTGTATGTCCCTGCTTGAACATTCCCACCTGTTTATCTTGTCTGGATGTCTCTGTCCGGATATCTTGCCTGGAAGTCCTTGGTTGAACCTTCCCACATGTTTATCTTGCCTGGATGTCTCTGTCTGTATATCTTGCCTGGATGTCCTTGGTTGAACCTTCCCACCTGTTTATCTTGTCTGGATGTCTCTGTCTGGATATCTTGCCTGGATGTCCTTGGTTGAACCTTCCCACCTGTTTATCTTGCCTGGATGTCCCTACCTGTTTATCTTGCCTGGATGTCCCTACCTGTTTATCTTGCCTGGATGTCCCTACCTGTTTATCTTTCCTGGATGCCCCTACCTGTTTATCTTGCCTGGATGTCCCTACCTGTTTATCTTGCCTGGATGCCCCCACCTGTTTATCTTGCCTGGATGTCCCTACCTGTTTATCTTGCCTGGATGCCCCTACCTGTTTATCTTGCCTGGATGTCCCTACCTGTTTATCTTGCCTGGATGTTCCTACCTGTTTATCTTGCCTGGATGTCCCTACCTGTTTATCTTGCCTGGATGTCCCTACCTGTTTATCTTGCCTGGATGTCCCTACCTGTTTATCTTGCCTGGATGTCCCTACCTGTTTATCTTGCCTGGATGTCCCTACCTGTTTATCTTGCCTGGATGTCCCTACCTGTTTATCTTGCCTGGATGTCCCTACATGTTTATCTTGCCTGGATGTCCCTACCTGTTTATCTTGCCTGGATGTCCCTACCTGTTTATCTTGCCTGGATGTCCCTACCTGTTTATCTTGCCTGGATGTCCCTGCCTGGATGTCCCTGCCTGGATGTCCCTACCTGGTTATCTTGCCTGGATGTCCCTACCTGTTTATCTTGCCTGGATGTCCCTGCCTGGATGTCCCTGCCTGGATGTCCCTACCTGTTTATCTTGCCTGGATGCCCCTACTTGAACATTCCCACCTGTTTAAAATATCTTGCCTGGATGTCCCTGCCTGGATGTCCTTGCCTGGATATCTTGTCTAGATGTCCCTGCCAGGATATCGTGTCTTGATGCCCCTGCTTGAACATTCCCACCTATTTATCTTGTCTGGATATCTCGTCTGGGTGTCCCTGGTTGAACGTTCCCACTCGTTAATCTTGCTTGGATGTACCTGCTTGAACATTCCAACCTGTTTACCTTGTTTGGATACCTCTGCCTGGATATCCCTGCCTGGATGTCATAGCCTCAAATGTTTCACTTGTGAGAAGCCTGACCGTGGAGATGCTGGAACACGCTACATGACTATCAGGGGAATGCATCTGATGTGTGTGTTGTCCTTATACTTCAGCTATTGACATCTGATGTGTGTGTTGTCATTATGCTTCAGATATCGACATCTGATGTGTGTGTTGTCCTTATACTTCAGCTATTGACATCTGATGTGTCCTTTGTCATTATGCTTTAGCTATTGACATCTGATGTGTCTATTGTCATTATGCTTCAGCTATCGACATCTGATGTGGCTGTTGTCATTATGCTTCAGCTATTGACATTTGATGTGTGGGTTGTCATTATGCTTCAGATATTGACACCTGATGTGTGTCTGCTGTCATTATGCTTCAGCTATTGACATCTGATGTGTATGTTGTCATTATGCTTCATCTATTGACATCTGATGTGTCTGTTGTCATTATACTTCAGCTATTGACATCTGATGTGTCTGTTGTCATTATGCTTTAGCTATTGACATCTGATGGGTCTGTTGTCATTATACTTCAGCTATTGACATCTGATGTGTCTGTTGTCATTATGCTTTAGCCATTGACATCTGATGTGTCTGTTGTCATTATGCTTTACCTATTGACATCTGATGTGTCTGTTGTCATTATACTTCAGCTATTGACATCTGATGTGTCTATTGTCATTATACTTCAGATATTGAAATCTGATGCGTCTATTCTCATTATACTTCAGATATTGAAATCTGATGCGTCTATTGTCATTATACTTCAGATATTGACATCTGATGTGTCTATTGTCATTATACTTCAGATATTGAAATATGATGTGTCTATTGTCATTATACTTCAGATATTGAAATATGATGTGTCTATTGTCATTATACTTCAGATATTGAAATCTGATGTGTCTGTTGTCATTATACTTCAGATATTGAAATCTGATGCGTCTATTCTCATTATACTTCAGATATTGAAATCTGATGCGTCTATTCTCATTATACTTCAGATATTGAAATCTGATGCGTCTATTGTCATTATACTTCAGATATTGACATTTGATGTGTCTGTTGTCATTATACTTCAGATATTGAAATCTGATGTGTCTGTTGTCATTATACTTCAGATATTGAAATATGATGCGTCTGTTGTAATTATACTTCAGATATTGAAATCTGATGTGTCTGTTGTCATTATACTTCAGATATTGAAATCTGATGCGTCTATTGTCATTATACTTCAGATATTGAAATCTGATGCGTCTATTGTCATTATACTTCAGATATTGAAATCTGATGCGTCTATTGTCATTATACTTCAGATATTGAAATCTGATGCGTCTATTGTCATTATACTTCAGATATTGAAATCTGATGCGGCTATTGTCATTATACTTCAGATCTTGACATCTGATGTGTCTGTTGTCATTATACTTCAGATATTGACATCTGATGTGTCTGTTGTCATTATACTTCAGATATTGACATCTGATGTGTCTGTTGTCATTATGCTTCAGATATTGACATCTGATGCGTCTATTGTCATTATACTTCTGATATCGACATCTGAACACGGATAATGTTGACAAACTAAGCAGCACGAAGTTTGAGACGCAAGCACAATCAGTTCGCTATGGGAGATAGTGTGGAGACATTTCTGTACCAGGAAATGTGAGAAATAGGGGCTTATGGAATGTCCCAGAATGATGATTGTTTTCTTGTATAATGAGTCAAAATGTATATGTTTAATATAAGGTATTCATCGGTGCTAGACAGAACCAGTTCCGACATATGAAAGAGAATTATGAGCGATAGACAAACACATGAAAAGACGATTACAGCCACGGAGATAGGATTTCTCAAAAGAACTTTTTGACAGTTCCCTGGACAGCTAAAAGACCAGTGAGGACATTCTACAAAAGGACAGCACAAAAAAGGGAGGTTCTAAAAACATCACAGAGAAACAGTCGACGCTTTGTGGCACATCATGAGAAGAGGAAAGTTAGAATACGTGGTTACAACTGGACAAATACAGGGAAAGAGAGATCGCGGGCGATAAAAAGAGAGAAGGTACCAGATAACTTTGGGTAATGGTATGGAAAATATTCAATAGCAGAATTGATAAAATACACTGTGAACAGAGAATTGTGGAAGGATATGATCGCCTACGTCATCTGGTATGTAGCATAATGGATTTTGGGACATGTTAAAAGACACAGCAGCCTACTATAAGTAATCTTGGAAGGTAAAATACAAGGTAAAAGAGGCGCAGGCAGACCAAAACTAACGTGGACGAGTAACATTAAAATATGGACAAGTCAGCCTGCGCCATCAGAGCAAAAGACAGAGCAGAATGGTGCTCCATGGTAGTCAACCTTGATGATGACTATGATGATGATGATGATGATGATGACTATGATGATGAACACCGTATTCCCTATACGCCACCTGGCGTGATGGGGCTCTTTACTTTATCTGGGCTTGTACTGTCGGGTTGTCATGAATAACAGCTAAACAGCTATGGGGGCCTCGGTAGCCGTGTTAGGAAAACCACCCGACTGGTCTACCGACGTTCGGACAACCCGTGTTCGATTCCCGCTGGGAGCAGTGTGAGTTGTACTCGTGTTTGGAAAACAAAAATACCCCCACGGTCGACCCAGCCGTTAGCAGAAATGGGTACCAGGGTATTACCATGGGAAGGTGAGGAATGTCGCCTCGCATCTGAGTTTCGATGCTTGAAGCGACACTATACAGAAATCTCCGAACATTTCTGGATAGGCGGCCGAGTACATATGGGTGTAAACTCGCGTGCTAAGACGCCGGTTCAAGTCTCGTACTTTACCTTTACCTTTAACAGCTTAACAGATCTAGTTAGCGTTAATATTATCATGAGCTACACTTGCATGCAACTCTTCTTCTGTTCGCAGATTGAAATCAGCAAGAAAAGGGAGTCGGAGATCATCAAATTAAGGAAGGACCTTGAGAACTCGAACGCCCAGTTGGAGCAAACAGAGAGCAGCTTGAGGAAACGACACCAGGACGCGGTCAATGACCTCTCTGATCAAATCGAGCATTTACAAAAACAGAAGATTAGGTAATCAACGAAATACGAAGCTACGACAAATTAATACATATTTAGAATTGAAGATTTGAAAAGTAGGTAGAAAAGTAACAAAAAGTTCATCTTAAACTGACACTTTCTTCTTCGATTCGTCCTCTTCTTACGTCTTTCTTTCTTTCTTTCTTTCCTTTTGAACGTCAAGAGGGAAAAATGTGAACATATTTAAATTTAAAAGTTTTATTACCTTAGACAAGTAGAATTGTGTGACAAGTAGGATTGTGTGACAAGTAGGATTGTATGACAAGTAGGATTGTGTGACAAGTAGGATTGTGTGACAAGTAGGATTGTGATAAGTAGGATTGGGACAAGTAGGATTGTGTAACAAGTAGGATTGTGACAAGTAGAATTATGTGACAAGTAGGATTGTGTGACAAGTAGGATTGTATGACAAGTAGGATTGTGTGACAAGTAGGATTGTGTGACAAGTAGGATTGTGAAATGTAGGATTGTGATAAGTAGGATTGGGACAAGTAGGATTGTGTAACAAGTAGGATTGTGACAAGTAGAATTATGTGACAAGTAGGATTGTGTGACAAGTAGGATTGTGTGACAAGTAGGTTTGTGTAACAAGTAGGATTGTGTAACAAGTAGGATTATGAGATTGTGTAACAAGTAGGATTGTGTGACAAGTAGGATTGTATCACAAGTAGGATTGTGTAACAAGTAGGATTATGACAAGTAGGATTGTATGACAAGTAGGATTGTGTGACAAGTAGGATTGTGTGACAAGTATGGTTATGTAACATGTAGGATTGTGTGACAAGTAGGATTGTGACAAGTAGGATTATGACAAGTAGGATTGTGTGACAAGTATGGTTATGTAACATGTAGGATTGTGTGACAAGTAGGATTGTGACAAGTAGGATTGTGACAAGTAGGATTGTGTGACAAGTAGAACTGTGTGACAAATAGGATTGTGTGACAAGTCGGATTGTGTAACAAGTAGGATTTTATGATAAGTAGGATTGTGTGACACGTAGGATTGTGACAAGTAGGATTGTGGCACGTAGAATTGTGACAAATAGGATTGTGTGACAAGTAGGATTGTGAAATGTAGGATTGTGATAAGTAGGATTGGGACAAGTAGGATTGTGTAACAAGTAGGATTGTGACAAGTAGAATTATGTGACAAGTAGGATTGTGTGACAAGTAGGATTGTGTAACAAGTAGAACTGTGTGACAAATAGGATTGTGGGACAAGTAGGATTGTGTAACAAGTAAGATTGTGTAACAGGTACGATTGTGACAAGTAGGATTGTAAGCCTATCAAAGTCAAAGTTTTCATCTCATGAATCAAATCTTTTCGTTGCCCGGATCTGCCCATCTAGCACAGACACAATCAAGCATGAGAGAAGCTGTGTAAGGAAACAGTAGACAACCTAGAACATGATTGTAGCGCCTAACTAACCATGATTGCTTGCTACCAAACGTCTGTCGAGACGAAGGTACACGTCTCCGGCCACGTCAATAGCATGTGGAGAATGTAGTACAAACGTGAACTGTGACCACCAGCACATTCATTAATGACGTGGTCAGCACAACGCCATAGAAAAAAGTCTCTAGTGGACTATTACCAAAGTGATAAAACAATAGAGACACGGGTATGATTAAAGTTTTACATGGAAAATAAAGGACATAAAACAAGTCGACGTTTCTACACGGTAAGTGCACTCTGTGGGAAAATAAAACAAAACAACAATAGAAATAGACAGTTGACAAAATGAATTAATTTTAAAAACTAATTAAACACATTTTTAAAAATGTTATACTTGTCCAGGTGCAAAAGACTGGCCACAGAACAGAGTAGCACGAAATAGACTGGAAGCTAACAATAGTAGCCTTTTGTCGTCTTGACAGACGGTTGGTAGCAATCATGATAAGTCAGTAGTTTGGTCAAACATTTCGTGTCTTATTCTGGGTGCTGCTTGCTGAACAGCTTCTCTCGTGGCTGAATCTGCCAATATTGGACAGACAGATCCATCCACAGAACGAACAAGATGTATTCGTGGTGCCTGGCCTTGTCTCCTTTCTCCTCCGCCTTTTATCTTCTGAATTTGATGTCAGCACTGCCTCTGTGTTGTTGCTATGCTATTTTTTAAATGTTTGTTCCCCATGTGCTAAGATCCGCAGCCAGATTTTCCCAGTTTCTTTCACTGATAGAGAATTCCCTCAACGGAAGCCTGGCAAACATCCTTATATCGCAACACGCGTCTGCCCTTTGGTCTCTTTCCGTCCTTTAGTTCACCATACAATATTTGTTTGGGAATACGATTGTTTGCCATTCTTCCTACATGGCCCAGCCACCTCAGTCTACGACTCTTGTTGCCATGAGGGATGGGAGTTTGGCTCGTTGTAGGACATTAGAGTTGGTTCCTTTGTCCTGTCATTTGATGTTCATAATCTTTTTAAGACAACGTACATGAAAGCTGTTTAACCTTTCCCCCTGCCCTACATAGGTAGCCCAAGTTTCTGATCCGTATAGAAGTGTACTAAGCACACAACTTTGGTAAATTTTAATCTTTGTCCTGAGTATTAATTTAGTGTTGGTCCATGATCTATCTTTCAGTTTACCAAACGTGGAAGATGCCGTTCCAATTAGATAATTTATTTCGTCTTCACGGTAGACAGTGTTTGTGATCTGTAAAATATAATATAATTGGTTCAAATACTGAATTAGACATATGTTATTTTCCTTCGTTCCTGCACATTTTTTTCCGAGCGATGTTTTATTATTTGGATACCAATGATAGTCATCATTGATGTTTGACTACAGATTCCTGTCTATGTGTATAAAGATGACTGTCTATGTGTATAAAGATGGCTGTCTATGTGTATAAAGATGGCTGTCTATGTGTATAAAGATGGCTGTCTATGTGTATAAAGATGGCTGTCTATGTGTATAAAGATGGCTGTCTATGTGTATAAAGATGGCTGTCTATGTGTATAAAGATGGCTGTCTATGTGTATAAAGATGGATGTCTATGTGTATAAAGATAGCTGTCTATGTGTATAAAGATGGCTGTCTATGTGTATAAAGATGACTGTCTATGTGTATAAAGATGGATGTTTATGTGTATAAAGATGGCTGTCTATAAAGATGGCTGTCTATAAAGATAGCTGTGGTTAAACATCTTATACTTTATGATTTGTGTGTGTGTTGGAATTATTATTTTTGTGTGAAAATTATAACTCTTGTAATGATGAGTTACCCACCTTCAATTTACCACTTGAAGACCTTAAGCTCTCTTCTTGTCTATTCATGAATTCAGTTTGGTAGCACGTGGGAGCGTTCCCATACCCGTCCACCGCCCGTCCATCTCCAAGCGTAGATTGTTTCCTGGGTGTGTTGGTTGAGACATTTCCTTTTCCCAGCATGCACTCCACATCGACCAGACCCCTTTGAGAGCTCTAGACCCATCATCATCGAGTGCAGTCTCCGCATCGAAGGTTGGCTACCATGGAGCGCCATTCCACTCTGTCGCTTGCTTTGATAGTGCAGATTGTCATAGGTTAATTTGTCAATCTTTTGATGTTACTCGTCCATGTTAGTCTTGGTCTGCCTCTGTCCCTTTTACCTTGTATTTTCCCTTCCAATATTACTTTTATTAGGTTGTTGTGTCTTTTAACATGGCCCAAAAAATTCATTTGTCTTGTTCTAATTGCGTTTAGTAGCTCTCTTTTCATTTTTAGTTATGTTAAGACTTCATCGTTTCTTTTCTTTTCTTTCCATCCAATTCTACCTATTCTTCTATAAACACACATTTCAAAAGCTAGACCCATCAGTCTTTCAATAAAGAATCCTTGTCCTACTCATTCCGTTCTTTACTTTGAAATATTCAACTTTTTTGGCGATCATAAAATGTGTCTCTTTTTATCTCAGAATTGAGAAGGAGAAGCAGACACTTGTGGTTGAGCTCGATGGCATCTCCGGCCAGCTGGACCAACTCAGCAAAGCCAAGGTGAGTTTGACGAGTAGAACAGAAGAGGGTGAGTTTGACGAGTAGAACAGAAGAAGGTGAGTTTGACGAGTAGAACAGAGCAAGGTGAATTTAACGAGTAGAACAGAGCAAGGTGAGTTTGACGAGTAGAACAGAGCATGGTGAGTTTGACGAGTAGAACAGAGCAAGGTGAGTTTGACGAGTAGAACAGAGCAAGGTGAGTTTGACGAGTAGAACAGAGCAAGGTGAGTTTGACGAGTAGAACAGAAGAAGGTGAGTTTAACGAGTAGAACAGAGCAAGGTGAGTTTGACGAGTAGAACAGAAGAAGGTGAGTTTGACGAGTAGAACAGAGCAAGGTGAGTTTGACGAGTAGAACAGAGCATGGTGAGTTTGACGAGTAGAACAGAGCAAGGTGAGTTTGACGAGTAGAACAGAACAAGGTGAGTTTGACGAGTAGAACAGAGCAAGGTGACACAATGAGGTTGATTCACGGTTTGAACATTCAGACATAACACGTTGAGGGCTAGTGCTATTTCGTCTTGGTTATTGTTTACAATTATGTACAAACACATTCTGTATCAGGTCTACGTTTCATTAACAACATCGTTTTTACGATAGCGGCTTGTTAAACCTCTGATCAACGGTTCTATACCAAGCCGGAGAAAAAAATAATTCCTCCATTTTGGAAACAACCGGAAACTTTATAAAAGACTAAAGTCATGAAAAGTTTAATTCCAACAAGTGACAAAATATACATGGAAAACAAACCAGTAGAAGAGATCGATCACTTTATCTATCTTGGAAGTCACATTGATCGAGAAGGGGATACGAGCAAAGAAATTAGAATCAGACTGGCTAAAGCAGCAATGTCTTTCAGAAGCCTTGAAAAGTTGTGGAAATCAAAACTCATTAGCACAAACACAAAACTTAGGCTATTCAAATCAAATGTACTATCAACCCTTACGTATGCGTGTGAAAGCTGGAAAACAACAAGAGATATAGAAACAAAATTGAACGCATTCGAAAATAAATGTCTAAGGAAAATACTTGGTATAGAATGGAACGAATTCAAAACAAACGAGGAAATTAGAGAAATCGCCAATCAACCACTAATATCTTCAGTAATAAAGAAAAGACGATGGTCATACGTTGGACATGTGATGAGAAGAGATAATAATCGAATAGCAAAGCAAGCCCTCATGTGGGAAACAACAGGTAAAAGAAAAAGAGGAAGACCCAGGGAGACACTGAGAAGAACATTGATGAGAGAGGCAAGAGCAGCAGGAATCGGCTCCCTCAATGAGATAGAACTGCTTGCACAGAACAGAGACAGATGGCGAGATTTGATAAAATATCTTTAAAAGAAAACTGCTAGAACAAAAATTCATATAGGAGAAGGTGTATCTTGGTCTACGCCCTATGGGCCGGTTACGGCTCGAAAGGTCAATAGATAGATGTACAAACATCGTATTCCCTGTCAATAAAAGGATGCCCGCCAGTGGTTCATGCCCTCTGCTACGATTATCCGACAGATCAGGGAGGGTACTGAAGTGTCGTTATCGAGGATGGGGGGGGGGGGGGGGGGGGGGGGGGGGGGGGGGGGGGGGGGGGGGGGGCGTTTCCTTTGCAGAACGTTACATCCATGACAAGCCGTCTGAAATAACATTTGTCTCTAGCCAGATCTCCCACAGAACATTACATCCATGACAAGCCGTCTGAAATAACATTTGTCTCTAGTCAGATCTCCCACACAACGTTGCACTCGTCACAGTCGGCCTGACAGAACATCTGTCTCTAGTCAGATCTCTCAAGTCCTCTGTTGTGATGTCGAGGGTCTCTTTGATATCTTGAAACCATCTTCTCCTTGGTCTCCCCCTGTCTCGCCTACCTGGAAGCAAGCTCTCCATTACTCTAGTATTGGGTTACACCCTGACACTAAATGACGTAGAGCTGTATTAAATATCGTCATCTGTAAGCGGACAAGGGGGCGGTTCTACCCTGACACTAAATGACGTAGAGCTGTGTTAAATATCGTCATCTGTAAGCGGACAAGGGGGCGGTTCTACCCTGACACTAAATGACGTAGAGCTGTGTTAAATATCGTCATCTGTAAGCGGACAAGGGGGCGGTTCTACCCTGACACTAAATGACGTAGAGCTGTGTTAAATATCGTCATCTGTAAGCGGACAAGGGGGCGGTTCTACCCTGACACTAAATGACGTAGAGCTGTGTTAAATATCGTCATCTGTAAGCGGACAAGGGGGCGGTTCTACCCTGACACTAAATGACGTAGAGCTGTGTCAGATATCGTCATCTGTAAGCGGACAAGGGGGCGGTTCTACCCTGACACTAAATGACGTAGAGCTGCGTCAGATATCGTCATCTGTAAGCGGACAAGGAGACGGTTCTACCCTGAGAAATTACGTCTGTACCTGAACCCTGTATGAGTATCCTGACTACAATCAATCATCATCATCGAGTGCCGTCTCCGCAACGAAGGTTGGCTACCATGGAGCGCCATTCCGCTCTATCTCTTGCTTTGATGGTGCAGGTTGTCATAGACTGATTTGTCCATCTTTTGATGTTACTCGTCCATGTTAGTCTTGGTCTGCCTCTGCCTCTTCTATCTTGTATTTTCCCCTCCAGGATCACTTTCTGTAGGCTGTTGTGTCTTTTAACATGGCCCAAAAATCGCATTTGTCTTGTTTGAATTGTGCTTAGTAGTTCTCTTTTCATGTTTAGTTGTTTTAAGACTTCATCGTTTGTTTTCTTTTCCTTCCATCCAATTCTACCTATTCTTCTATATATCCACAGTCAATGCTATGTTCGAAATCATCATCGAGAATCATCCCTGCTGGACTAGATGATAATTTATCTATACAACATTCTATTATCACTACAGTTGTTTATGGACTTTTTTATATTGAATTCCTGCTAAACCGTTCTCTTCAATTCTCGTGTATCTTCTCTGTTTCCCTCAATATCTACTTTCTTTAATGTACCCACACCATATACAAGCTCTTTAATGTACCCACACCATATACAAGCTCTTTAATGTACCCACACCATATACAAGCTCTTCAATGTACCCACACCATATACAAGCTCTTCAATGTACCCACACCATATACAAGCTCTTCAATGTACCCACACCATATACAAGCTCTTCAATGTACCCACACCATATACAAGCTCTTTAATGTACCCACACCATATACAAGCTTTTCAATGTACCCACACCATATACAAGCTCTTCAATGTACCCACACCATATACAAGCTCTTCAATGTACCCACACCATATACAAGCTCTTCAATGTACCCACACCATCTACAAGCTCTTTAATGTACCCACATCATATACAAGCTCTTCAATGTACCCACACCATGTACAAGCTCTTCAATGTACCCACACCATATACAAGCTCTTCAATGTACCCACATCATAAATAAGCTCTTCAATGTACCCACACCATATACAAGCTCTTCAATGTACCCACATCATAAATAAGCTCTACAATGTACCCACACCATATACAAGCTCTTCAATGTACCCACACCATATACAAGCTCTTCAATGTACCCACATCATAAATAAGCTCTTCTATGTACCCACACCATATACAAGCTCTTAATGTACCCACATCATAAATAAGCTCTTCTATGTACCCACACCATATACAAGCTCTTCAATGTACCCACACCATATACAAGCTCTTCAATGTACCCACACTATATACAAGCTCTTCAATGTACCCACATCATAAATAAGCTCTTCTATGTACCCACACCATATACAAGCTCTTAATGTGCCCACATCATAAATAAGCTCTTCTATGTACCCACACCATATACAAGCTCTTCAATGTACCCACACCATATACAAGCTCTTCAATGTACTCACATCATAAATAAGCTCTTCTATGTACCCACACCATATACAAGCTCTTCAATGTACCCACATCATAAATAAGCTCTTCTATGTACCCACACCATATACAAGCTCTTCAATGTACCCACATCATAAATAAGCTCTTCTATGTACCCACACCATATACAAGCTCTTCAATGTACCCACACCATATACAAGCTCTTTAATGTACCCACACCATATAGAAGCTCTTCAATGTACCCACATCATAAATAAGCTCTTCTATGTACCCACACCATATACAAGCTCTTCAATGTACCCACACCATATACAAGCTCTTCAATGTACCCACACCATATACAAGCTCTTCAATGTACCCACATCATAAATAAGCTCTTCTATGTACCCACACCATATACAAGCTCTTCAATGTACCCACATCATAAATAAGCTCTTCTATGTACCCACACCATATACAAGCTCTTCAATGTACCCACATCATAAATAAGCTCTTCTATGTACCCACACCATATACAAGCTCTTCAATGTACCCACATCATAAATAAGCTCTTCAATGTACCCACATCATAAATAAGCTCTTCAATGTACCCACCCCATATACAAACTCTTCTATGTACTCACACCATATACAAGCTCTTCAATGTACCCACACCATATACAAGCTCTTTATTCTTATTTCAAACTCATGGTGTTGAAAGTAATGTTCTTTTGTTTTCTAGGCATCTTCTAAAACTTCATCATTCATTCACTATAATGCCGCCTCTGTCTGAGCTATTCAGTACTTCATGTTCAGCAGATTCACCATCCAAAATTAACATCGTTTTTAGATGTTTGAATTCATTGACCTGCTTTAATATTGTCCATTTTACTTTGTCTATTTAGATGTCTTCTTCTTTGTTTCGACTATTAGTTTGGTGTTTTTGCTGTCGAGACTATTGCCCCTATTACATCGATAACTTGCTGTAGCTTATTTTCACTTTTAGCAATAAAGACTATCATCAACACGCGCTTCAAGTTGTTATGTTACTGCCACCGGCTGATGCTCCGGATATGTATTATATCTTAGTAACCTACATATAGTGAGTTGTTTATGATATCTTTCTCTGTGAAAAGGAAGGTAGAACTCTAGAAATTTCAAGCAATTCCATTTTGTTTATTTTTATAATCTTCCATACAGAATGTTGACTACTTCCACCTCGGTGATGTTATGTTTGCATTAATGTTAAAGAACATACGTTCTTTCATATCTTTATTTGCAAGAACGTTGCATAAAAAAAAAATTGAGTTGGAGCGCAATGTAAAATAGAATTGATAGCTCAATACGACAATAGGCTTACGAGCCATGTTCGCCCGTGTGGCCACCGACCAGTGTGAGAGTAGATCCATCTGGCACTCGTGTTTCATGTGCCGACTAGAGAGGTTGGGAGCCAGGTGTCCCTGGGTACTATGGAGTTTGTGCTTTTGAGATGACGCCATCTTCAGTGATTTTGCTGGTGTGGTAGACATGCTTCAGTTGTGTGGTAGACATGCTTCAGTTGTGTGGCAGACATGCTTCAGTTGTGTGGCAGACATGCTTCATGTGTGTGGCAGACATGCTTCTGTTGTGTGGCAGACATGCTTCAGGTGTGTGGCAGACATGCTTCAGTTGTGTGGCAGACATGCTTCAGGTGTGTGGCCGACATGCTTCAGTTGTGTGGCAGATATGCTTCAGTTGTGTGGCAGATATGCTTCAGTTGTGTGGCAGACATGCTTCAGTTGTGTGGCAGACATGCTTCAGTTGTGTGGCAGACATGCTTCAGTTGTGTGGCAGACATGCTTTAGTTGTGTGGCAGACATGCTTCATGTGTGTGGCAGACATGCTTCAGGTGTGTGGCAGACATGCTTCATGTGTGTGGCAGACATGCTTCATGTGTGTGGCAGACATGCTTCAGGTGTGTGGCAGACATGCTTCAGGTGTGTGGCAGACATGCTTCATGTGTGTGGCAGACATGCTTCATGTGTGTGGCAGACATGCTTCATGTGTGTGGCAGACATGCTTCATGTGTGTGGCAGACATGCTTCATGTGTGTGGCAGACATGCTTCAGGTGTGTGGCAGACATGCTTCAGGTGTGTGGCAGACATGCTTCATGTGTGTGGCAGACATGCTTCATGTGTGTGGCAGACATGCTTCATGTGTGTGGCAGACATGCTTCATGTGTGTGGCAGACATGCTTCATGTGTGTGGCAGACATGCTTCAGGTGTGTGGCAGACATGCTTCAGGTGTGTGGCAGACATGCTTCATGTGTGTGGCAGACATGCTTCAGGTGTGTGGCAGACATGCTTCAGTTGTGTGGCAGACATGCTTCAGTTGTGTGGCAGACATGTTTCAGTTGTGTGGCAGACATGTTTCAGGTGTGTGGCAGACATGCTTCAGTTGTGTGGCAGACATGCTTCAGTTGTGTGGCAGACATGCTTCAGTTGTGTGGCAGACATGCTTCAGTTGTGTGGCAGACATGCTTCAGTTGTGTGGCAGACATGCTGCAGGTGTGTGGCAGACATGCTTCAGTTGTGTGGTAGACATGCTTCAGTTGTGTGGCAGACATGCTTCAGTTGTGTGGCAGACATGCTTCAGGTGTGTGGCAGACATGCTTCAGTTGTGTGGCAGACATGCTTCAGGTGTGTGGCAGACATGCTTCAGTTGTGTGGCAGTCAGGTGTGTGGCAGACATGCTTCAGTTGTGTGGCAGACATGCTTCAGGTGTGTGGCAGACATGCTTCAGGTGTGTGGCAGACATGCTTCAGTTGTGTGGCAGACATGTTTCAGTTGTGTGGCAGACATGCTTCAGGTGTGTGGCAGACTTGCTTCAGTTGTGTGGCAGACATGCTTCAGTTGTGTGGCAGACATGTTTCAGGTGTGTGGCAGACATGCTTCAGTTGTGTGGCAGACATGCTTCAGGTGTGTGGCAGACATGCTTCAGTTGTGTGGCAGACATGCTTCAGTTGTGTGGCAGACATGTTTCAGTTGTGTGGCAGACATGTTTCAGGTGTGTGGCAGACATGCTTCAGTTGTGTGGCAGACATGCTTCAGTTGTGTGGCAGACATGCTTCAGTTGTGTGGCAGACATGCTTCAGGTGTGTGGCAGAAATGCTTCAGTTGTGTGGCAGACATGCTGCAGGTGTGTGGCAGACATGCTTCAGTTGTGTGGCAGACATGCTTCAGTTGTGTGGCAGACATGCTTCAGTTGTGTGGCAGACATGTTTCAGGTGTGTGGCAGACATGCTTCAGTTGTGTGGCAGACATGCTTCAGGTGTGTGGCAGACATGCTTCAGTTGTGTGGCAGACATGTTTCAGGTGTGTGGCAGACATGCTTCAGTTGTGTGGCAGACATGCTTCAGTTGTGTGGCAGACATGCTTCAGTTGTGTGGCAGACATGTTTCAGTTGTGTGGCAGACATGTTTCAGGTGTGTGGCAGACATGCTTCAGTTGTGTGGCAGACATGTTTAAGTTGTGTGGTAGACATGCTTCATGTGTGTGGTAGACATGCTTCATGTGTGTGGCAGACATGCTTCAGTTGTGTGGTAGACATGCTTCAGTTGTGTGGCAGACATGCTTCAGTTGTGTGGTAGACATGCTTCAGTTGTGTGGCAGACATGCTTCAGTTGTGTGGCAGACATGCTTCAGTTGTGTGGCAGACATGCTTCAGTTGTGTGGCAGACATGTTTCATGTGTGTGGCAGACATGCTTCAGTTGTGTGGCAGACATGCTTCAGTTGTGTGGCAGACATGCTTCAGTTGTGTGGCAGACATGCTTCAGGTGTGTGGCAGACATGTTTCAGTTGTGTGGCAGACATGTTTCAGGTGTGTGGCAGACATGCTTCAGTTGTGTGGCAGACATGTTTCAGTTGTGTGGCAGACATGTTTCAGGTGTGTGGCAGACATGCTTCAGTTGTGTGGCAGACATGCTTCAGGTGTGTGGTAGACATGCTTCAGTTGTGTGGCAGACATGCTTCAGTTGTGTGGCAGACATGCTTCATGTGTGTGGCAGACATGCTTCTGTTGTGTGGCAGACATGCTTCAGGTGTGTGGCAGACATGCTTCAGTTGTGTGGCAGACATGCTTCAGGTGTGTGGCCGACATGCTTCAGTTGTGTGGCAGATATGCTTCAGTTGTGTGGCAGATATGCTTCAGTTGTGTGGCAGACATGCTTCAGTTGTGTGGCAGACATGCTTCAGTTGTGTGGCAGACATGCTTCAGTTGTGTGGCAGACATGCTTCATGTGTGTGGCAGACATGCTTCAGGTGTGTGGCAGACATGCTTCATGTGTGTGGCAGACATGCTTCATGTGTGTGGCAGACATGCTTCAGGTGTGTGGCAGACATGCTTCAGGTGTGTGGCAGACATGCTTCATGTGTGTGGCAGACATGCTTCATGTGTGTGGCAGACATGCTTCATGTGTGTGGCAGACATGCTTCATGTGTGTGGCAGACATGCTTCATGTGTGTGGCAGACATGCTTCAGGTGTGTGGCAGACATGCTTCAGGTGTGTGGCAGACATGCTTCATGTGTGTGGCAGACATGCTTCATGTGTGTGGCAGACATGCTTCATGTGTGTGGCAGACATGCTTCATGTGTGTGGCAGACATGCTTCATGTGTGTGGCAGACATGCTTCAGGTGTGTGGCAGACATGCTTCAGGTGTGTGGCAGACATGCTTCATGTGTGTGGCAGACATGCTTCAGGTGTGTGGCAGACATGCTTCAGTTGTGTGGCAGACATGCTTCAGTTGTGTGGCAGACATCTTACCTGTGTGTGCGGGTCTGTTTTTTTATATTTTATGTTATTATTTTTTTTGTGGAGGTAGATGGCGTCGGTCTTGTATTGTGAACATATTTCTCCGATTAAAAATTAGTCAAGTAAAAATCCTCCCCCCCCCTCTCCCGACAGAGGTGTCTTCACTTAGCATATTTCAAAGTGAATAAGTTCATGTTGTTGTTGTCATGAAATGCCAGGTTCACTCTTGTTGTTACAGGCATCTGTTGACAGCAAGCTGGATGCCTCCGAGCAAGCCAATGCCCGCCTCAAGTCTCAAGTGGACGACAGTGCCCGGCAGATCAATGACCTGACCTCTGTGAAAGCCAGGCTGACACAGGAGAATTTCGATCTCCAACACCAGGTGTGTGTGATATCCTGTGTGTGAGTGTGTGGGGATCTGGGAGCGTGTGTGTGGGGATCTGGGAGCGTGTATGGGGGGATCTGAGTGAGTGTGTGTATCTGATAGTTTTTGTGGGAGACTGGGCGTATGTGTGTGTGTGTGTATTACAGAGAGATTAAAGATTGTGTGTTATTAGTTCCTCTGCTTTAACATCAGATTGTCGTATCGTTGTTTGGAAGAGAGAGAGAGAGAGAGAGAGAGAGAGAGAGAGAGAGCGAGAGAGAGCATCAGTTTAGCAACATGAATTGGAAACATGCTGACGGTGCATTACTGTGAGACAATTTAAGATCGTATGAGAGACAGAAACTTTTCTAATCAACTAAAACAGCAAAACAGTTCAAGTAAAACAATAAAACAGTTCAAGTAAAACAGTTCAAGTAAAACAGTACAACAGTTCAAGTAAAACAGTAAAACAGTTCAAGTAAAACTATAAAACAGTTAAAGTAAAACAGTAAACCAGTTCAAGTAAAACAGTAAAACTGTTCAAGTAAAACAGTGAAAGTAAAACAGTTAAAGTAAAATAGTTAAAGTAAAACAGTGAAAGTAAAACAGTTAAGGTGAAACAGTTCAAGTAAAACAGTTAAGGTAAAACAGTTCAAGTAAAACAGTTAAGGTAAAACAGTTCAAGTAAAACAGTTCAAGTAAAAGTTAAAGTAAAATAGTTAAAGTAAAACAGTTAAGGTAAAACAGTTCAAGTAAAACAGTTAAGGTAAAACAGTTCAAGTAAAACAGTTCAAGTAAAACAGTTCAAGTAAAACAGTTAAGGTAAAACAGTTCAAGTAAAACAGTTAAGGTAAAACAGTTCAAGTAAAACAGTTAAGGTAAAACAGTTCAAGTAAAACAGTTAAAGTAAAACAGTTCAAGTAAAACAGTTAAGTTAAAACAGTTCAAGTAAAACAGTTAGGGTAAAACAGTTCAAGTGAAACAGTTAAGGTAAAACAGTTCAAGTAAAACAGTTCAAGTAAAACAGTTAAGGTAAAACAATTCAAGTAAAACAGTTAAGGTAAAACAGTTCAAGTAAAACAGTTAAGGTAAAACAATTCAAGTAAAACAGTTAAGGTAAATCAGTTCAAGTAAAACAGTTCAAGTAAAAGTTAAAGTAAAACAGTTCAAGTAAAACAGTTCAAGTAAAACAGTTAAAGTAAAACAGTTAAGGTAAAACAGTTAAAGTAAAACAGTTCAAGTAAAACAGTTAAAGTAAAACAGTTAAGGTAAAACAGTTCATGTAAAACAGTTAAGGTAAAACAGTTTAAGTAAAACAGTTAAAGTAAAACAGTTAAGGTAAAACAGTTCAAGTAAAACAGAGTAAAATAGTCAAAGTTAAATAGTAAAACAGTTCATGTAAAACAGTTCTAGTAAAACAGTTCAAGTAAAACAGTTCAAGTAAAACAGTAAAACAGTCTATGTAAAACAGTAAAACAGTTCAAGTAAAACACTAAAACAGTTCAAGTAAAACAGTACAACAGTTCAAGTAAAACAGTTTAGGTAAAACAGTTCAAGTAAAACAGTTCAAGTAAAACAGTAAAACAGTTCAAGTAAAACAGTAAACTAGTTCAAGTAAAACACTAAAACAGTTCAAGTAAAACAGTTTAGGTAAAAAACAGTTCATGTAAAACAGTTAAAGTAAAACAGTCAAGTAAAATAGTTCAAGTAAAACAGTTCAAGTAAAACAGTTCAAGTAAAACAGTTAAAGTAAAACAGTTAAGGTAAAAACAGTTCAAGTCAAACAGTTAAGGTAAAACAGTTCAAGTAAAACAGTTAGAGTAAAATAATTAAAGTTAAATAGTAAAACAGTTCATGTAAAACAGTTCTAGTAAAACAGTTCTAGTAAAACAGTTCAAGTAAAACAGCAAAACAGTTCTAGTAAAACAGTTCAAGTAAAACAGTTCAAGTAAAACAGTAAAACAGTTCAAGTAAAACAGCTCTAGTAAAACAGTAAAAAAGTTCAAGTAAAACAGTAAAACAGTCCATGTAAAACAGTTCAAGAATTAACTAGTGATTGAAAATCTCACCCGTACGGTCAATCTTGTAGCGATCGAGAGCGAAGGCAATCCAGTTCTAAAAGAATGCCATGCTTAAATCGGATGTTCCGGACCAATAGAGACAGAAATCGCGACTTGCTGTAGGATACAACAGAAGCAACTACGCTCACTGAATGCCATTGTAAGAGCTGATGAAAAGGAGGTGTGATCATCTTTCAAATGAGGAATGAAAAGGAGAAAACAACAGAATAATTATCTTGAGAAGATGATGTAATGGTTGTAATATGTCATTAATTATAACTGATATTGTTAGATAGATCATGGGACAACACCGAATTAACACTCAGGACTAAGATTCAAATTTATCAAAGTTGCGTGGTTAGTACACTTCTGTACGGATCAGAAGCTTGGACTACCTATACAGGGCAGGAGAAAAAGTTAAACAGCTTTCATGTGCGTTGTCTTCGAAAGATTATGATCATCAAATAGCAGGACAAAGTAACCAACTCTAATGTCCTACAACGAGCCAAACTCCCATCCATCATAGCAGGACAGAGTAACCAACTCTAATGTCTTACAACGAGCCAAACTCCCATCCATCATAGCAGGACAGAGTAACCAACTCTAATGTCTTACAACGAGCCAAACTCCCATCCATCATGGCAACAGGAGTCGTAGACTAAGGTAACTGGGTCATGTAAGAAGAATGGCAAACATTTGTATTCCCAAACAAATATTGTATGATGAACGTAATGGCAGAAAGAGATCAAAGGGCTAAGATATAAGGATGTTTGCAGGGCTTCCTTGAGGGAATTCTCTATCAGTGAAAGAAACTGGGAAAATCTGGCTGCATATTGTAGCACATGGTGAACACAAATAAAAAATGGCACAGCAACTTTCGAGGTAGTGCTGATATTAAATTCAGAAGATAAAAGGCGAAGGAGAAAGGAGACAAGGCCAGGCACCGCGAATACATCGTGTTCGTTCTGTGGATGGATCTGCTTATACAATATTGGTAAATTCCACCACGAGAGAAGCAGTTCAGCAAAGCAGAATCGATCATAAGACACTAACATTTTTACCAAACTACTGATTTATCATGATAGCTTGCTACCGTCTCTCAAAACGCCAAAGAGCATACAATAGATATAACTCTTGACATAGGAGCTTCACTAATGAAAGTAAAGAAGTAGCAAAGACTAACTTAAGAATGTTACAAAAGCGTTGTTTATTCCAGCTGGAAATTAACGCTGCTATTTTGTTTTGGTTTGAAAGGTACAAGAACTCGACTCAAGCAACGCTGCTCTGGCTAAAGCCAAGTCTCAGCTTCAGAACCAGAACGACGACCTCAAGAGGAACCTTGACGATGAGAGCAGGGTAATGGCCTTCACCTCTGACTTTGTGTGTTGACATTCACCTGTAATCAAATCATCATCTAGCTGCTTTCTCAGTTTGAACTTGGCTCCCATGACATCTACTCTTATATTTTCTCTAGCCTGCACGACATATCCAGCGTCTGCAGCAGTCAATCCCAGTTCGTCTGTGAAATCTTGCACAAGTCTTCTTCTATGTATGTCTTCCCTCATTTACCTGCTACTGTGCCCTTCATAACAATCTTTTATAGTACATTATGTGTGTTTACATGGCTAAACTAGTTTATTGTGTTATTGTTGTTTTTCATCAAACGATTATCGGGAATTCTTGCAAAATCGACAAGTCTTTTCTGTTTTTCTATCCGTGGTAGTCTGAGTAATCTGCTCCAACACTTACATTCAATAGCAGTGATCTATTTTTCTGCAGATATGTCCACGTTTCGCGGCCATATGTTTCCATGGGAAAAATGCAGGCCTGTATAAACCTGTTTTGTTGCCATATCATTTCCTTATCATATGTTGTACAATTGTTTTTTTTTTAAATTTACTCACAGTAATTAAGCCTTCTTTTGATGTCCATGATAGTCTGTTATAATTCGTTAACAAGGAAATAAACTTTCTTTACGGCATGTTCCCATTACTGGGGTCTGCCTGGGGGAATTGTAGACCAGTGGTTAACAAGACCTACAATTAAATATCACAGTTGAGGGAATACATCTGGAGACAGTCCAGAGCTACAACTACCTGGGACATACTATAACCAGTGATGGAAAATGCAAAACTGAAATAAACAAAAGAATAGGTATGGCAAAAAGTAATTTTAATGCCATGAAAAATATACTAACAACAAAACAAATATCAACAGGGCTGAAACTAAGAATGGCAAAATGTTACGTCCTCTCAATATTACTGTATAGTGCAGAAACATGGACATTAGACAAGAAAACAGAACAGAAAATTGAAGCCTTTGAAATGTGAATTTATAGAAGAATCGATAGAATTGGATGGAAACAAAAGATAACAAACGATGAAGTTTTAAAACAACTGAAAATAAAAAGAGAACTACTAAATACAATCAAGACAAGACAAATGACATTTTTGGGGCATGTTAAAAGACACAACGGCCTACTAAAAGTAATTTTGGAAGGAAAAATACAAGGTAAAAGAGGCAGAGGCAGACCAAGACTAACATGGACGAGTAACATCAAAAGATGGACAAATCAATCTATGTCAGCCTGCACCATCAAAGCAAGAAACAGAGTAGAATGGCGATCGATGGTAGCCAACCTTCGTTGCGGAGAAGGCACACGATGATGATGGTTAACAAGAAAATAAACTTTCTTTACGCCATGTTCCCATTACTGGGGTCTGTCTGGGGGAACTGTAGACCAGTGGTTAACAAGGAAATAAACTTTCTTTACGCTATGTTCCCATTACTGGGGTCTGTCTGGGGGAACTGTAGACCAGTGGTTAACAATGAACCAAGACAATCACAACATTGTGCTAGTTCCAATACTTTTCCATTCATTTTTTTATCTTTTTAAAAAAATATGTTTTCTCTGCTGGCCACAGAGATGGGATTTCTCAGAAAAAAAGATGAAAGTTCCCTGGACAGCTAAAAGGACCAAGGAGGACATTCTCAAAGAGGCCAACACAAAAAGGGAGCTTCTAAAAAACATCAGAAAGAAGCAAACTACATTTTTTTTGGCACTTCGTGAGAAGAGGAATGTTGGAATACTTGGTTACAACAGGCAAAATACAGGGAAAGAGAGATCGCGGACGACACAGAGAGAAGTTTCCAGATAGCTTGGTATCATAGTAGGGAAAACAGTCAACAACAGAATTGATACGATACACTGTGGATAGAAGATTGTACAAGCAATGATCGTCTTCGCCAACCAGTATGGTACATGATGATGATGTTCACAATCTCTCAAAGCCCCTTACTGTGGTAGATACATGAGCTGTACAATGTTTCCGGTAGCGTCAATGTTTATCAGCGTCAATCTTCTCGTTAGTTCCTGCTGCATGCTGGTTATATTTGAATATTTCGGTGCCTAATGAAATCAACATTTCGACGTCTAAGTAATTTGAGACGTTCTTGTGTAGAAGCTTTCTACCACTAATCTTGTAGTGTCGGCATCGCGTTTTGTACAGTAGAAATGATTGAATTAGAAATGATTGAATTAGAAATGATTGAATTAGAAATGATTGAATTAGAAATGATTGAATTATAATTGATTGAAAGCATAACAGTGGGTGTGGAGACATTTCTTATGTTAAGGTGCCAGTACATCTAATGGGCGGCACCAGTACAGCTAATGAGTGGTACCAGTACATCTAATGAGTGGTACCAGTACAGCTAATGGGTGGTACCAGTACATCTAATGAGTGGTACCAGTACATCTAATGAGTGGTACCAGTACAGCTAATGAGTGGTACCAGTACAGCTAATGAGTGGTACCAGTACATCTAATGAGTGGTACCAGTACAGCTAATGAGTGGTACCAGTACATATAATGAGTGGTACCAGTACATCTAATGAGTGGTACCAGTACATCTAATGAGTGGTACCAGTACATCTAATGAGTGGTACCAGTACATCTAATGAGTGGTACCAGTACAGCTAATGGGTGGTACCAGTACATCTAATGAGTGGTACCAGTACATCTAATGGGCGGTACCAGTACAGCTAATAGGCGGTACCAGTACAACTAATTGGCGGCACCAGTACAGTTAATGGGCGGGACCAGTACAGTTAATGCTTGGCACCAGTACAATTAATGCGTGGCATCAGTACAGTTAATGTGTGGAACCAGCACAGTTAATGAGTGGCACCAGTACAGTTAATGCGTGGCACCAGTATAGTTAATGAGTGGCACCAGTACAGTTAATGCGTGGCACCAGTACCGTTAATGCGTGGCACCAGTACAGTTACTGCGTGGCACCAGTACAGCTACTATGTAGCACTAATACAGCTACTGCGTGACACCAGTACAGTTAATGCGTGGCACCAGTACAGCTACTATGTAGCACTAATACAGCTACTGCGTGGCACCAGTACAGCTACTATGTAGCACTAATACAGCTACTGCGTGGCACCAGTACAGCTACTGCGTGGCACCAGTACAGCTACTGCGTGGCACCAGTACAGCTACTGCGTGGCACCAGTACAGCTACTATGTAGCACTAATACAGCTACTGTGTGGCACCAGCACAGCTACTATGTAGCACTAATACAGCTACTGTGTGGCACCAGCACAGCTACTATGTAGCACTAATACAGCTACTGCGTGGCACCAGTACAGCTACTATGTAGCACTAATACAGCTACTGTGTGGCACCAGCACAGCTACTATGTAGCACTAATACAGCTACTGCGTGGCACCAGTACAGCTACTGCGTGGCACCAGTACAGCTACTGCGTGGCACCAGTACAGCTACTGCGTGGCACCAGTACAGCTACTATGTAGCACTAATACAGCTACTGTGTGGCACCAGCACAGCTACTATGTAGCACTAATACAGCTACTGCGTGGCACCAGTACAGCTACTGTGTGGCACCAGCACAGCTACTATGTAGCACTAATACAGCTACTGCGTGGCCGCGCAGCTTATATGGACCTAAGCTCCGTACAAAAATGGTGTTCTCTTCTTCACCGCCATCTTAAACTTTGACCTCCGTGTGGAACTGTGGGTACTACTGATGAAGCTCGCAGGAGAAGACCTAAAGTTTCAGCTTTTAGTGACCTTCAACGTCCACAAGATGGTGGCAAGGAAGCTAAGAACCCACATGTCGAAGGAATGGTGAAACATGGCGCTGCGACAGCAGGAAAAGCAGCCTCAGCGTAAAGGAACGCAGCACCTTCAATTAATGTAGGACAGGAACAATCATTAGACGAACACCTTCAATTAATGTAGGACAGGAACAATCATTAGACGAACACCTTCAATTAATGTAGGACAGGAACAATAAAAAAAAACGAACACCTTCAATTAATGTAGGACAGGAACATTCATCAGACGAACACCTTCAATTAATGTAGGACAGGAACAATCATTAGACGAACACCTTCAATTAATGTAGGACAGGAACAATCATTAGACGAACACCTTCAATTAATGTAGAACAGGAACAATAAAAAAAACGAACACCTTCAATTAATGTAGGACAGGAACATTCATTAGACGAACACCTTCAATTAATGTAGGACAGGAACATTCATTAGATGAACACCTTCAATTAATGTAGGACAGGAACATTCATTAGACGAACACCTTTAATTAATGTAGGACAGGAACAATCATTAGACGAACACGTTCAATCAATGTAGAACAGGAACAATCATTAGACGAACACCTTCAATTAATGTAGGACAGGAACAATCATTTGATGAACACCTTCAATTAATGTAGAACAGGAACAATCATTTGATGAACACCTTCAATTAATGTAGGACAGGAACAATCATTTGATGAACACCTTCAATTAATGTAGAACAGGAACAATCATTTGATGAACACCTTCAATTAATGTAGGACAGGAACATTCATTAGACGAACACTTCGATGGTTTCTGGAACGTGCGGTAGATCGGAAATGGGAATGTTTCGATTGTGGTGACGCCAGTCCAGACCAAAAACAAAACGTCACACATAGTTCGCAGTGTACCTCCCTATAAGTCCTTCTCGCTGCGAGTCCTACTTGCTATAAGTCCTCACCACAAGTCCTTCTTGCTATAAATCCTTCTTCTGCTTTGGGCCAATGACTTATATATTAAACAACATCAACAGACGGCATGTGCACCAACTCAATGTTGCTTAATTGTAGACAATTTCCCAGAATACAACGTTGAATTCAAACTGTCAACGCTGAACAAGCCCTCTATGTGGGGCAATCGAATCACTTAAACTGACAGCTGACTTCATAACAGAGTCGGGAATCCTACTCTGATTGAGACTTGATCGCAGAGAGAGAGAGAGAGAGAGAGAGAGAGAGAGAGAGAGAGAGAGAGCTGTAGTCAAGAAGTTGTCACGACTGCAGGAGAATGAGACGAAATGTGACAGATAAGTAGCGCTATTTTTGTTTGTTTGGTTTTAGCAAAGGCAGAACCTGCAAGTTCAGCTGGCAGGCCTACAAGGGGACTATGACGCCCTTAACGCGCGGTACGAGGAGGAGGTTGAGAGCTCGAACAGCCTGAGAGCACAGCTGAGCAAAGTGAATGCTGAGTTCAGCGCCCTGAAAACACGATTTGATAAGGAGCTTCAACTGAAGACAGAAGAACTCGAGGAGCTCAGGTAATTTCTGTTCTATTTTTAGAATAAGATAAATGGGAACAAAATTGATGTCGTTTTTCACAACGTTGCGTCGATGTAATCATCAAGTTACATAATCATTACACTCGCATTCATTGTCATCATCATCTTCTTCTTCCTTTTAGCTCCCTGTGGAGCATAGGTCTTCAACTAACACTTTCCAAGCCGTTCTGTTTCTTCAGTGGCGTCTCCTGATCCCTGATTCTTGGTGTACTATAGTATGAGAGCTTGAGTGAGAGTTGTTATATTCTAAGTAAAAAAAAAATCAATTTTTCTAGAATGACTTTGCACATTTTATGTTCATTTTGACGTGGTGATATTATCACAATGAATGTGCGATACTGAAGAATGTTCATATTTGTTCTTTTTTAAATAAAATGGTTTATAGTGGGGTAAACCACATCAAACTATAAAACAACTGATACGTCTACTGTTGATAAATTTTCAAATCTCAACACAGCTTGTATTTGTTCATTTGGACATTCATTCCAATCTCCTTTCTTTACTCACAAACTGTTTAATCACTAAAATAAAAAAAAAGAGTCTTTCAATCTAAATCCTGGTAATGTTTCCATTTCTATAGAAATAAGACTCCAGCCACTCAAACGATCTTGTCTGAGTGCGCCTATGTCTCCGCTTCAACGCAGACACTGAGCGCTGTACTGAGCTTGTAGTACAAGGAATAGTCACAATAAGTTCACTTCATGTGTACACTTCTTTCAGTCCAAAATCTCAATGATTATCTTTCATAAACTTCACAAGCTCAAACAAAGGCAACCTTTGACATGTGGGATTTGCATAAATTATAGTTAGTTCTCTTTTAAGGTGGATTTGATTAAATGTGGTTCCAGCCAATCTTAATTAACAGAACAGCTCACCAGGAAAGATATTTGTGTTGTTGTCTAAATGTATATGTCCGCACATCTTCCAACATACACCTGCGTTAAGCCATCACTTTAACAAAATAGAATAAATTTTACTTAAATTTTTATGAAAAAAACACACAATATCCTAAATATGCTGTAATCTATCCGCCACATAATAGATAACAGTAACACTGTAGTAAATAGACGCTTCTTTTCAAGAGCTTTCTACTATCACGTTACCGCATAGTCCCATACAGCTGTTCTAAATTGAGTAATAACACTTGGGCTCAATATCAGGTCTGACTATCGAAGCACTGGCTGCCAGATTTACTGCAGCACACCAAACAAAAAGGGACTTAACTCAGGCTTTATGTTAACAATAAAACAAGAGACCAACCGACTATTCGTGTATCAGTCTTCGACGCTTGCTACATCAACAGTCTCTAATTATACAATATTAAAACAATGCTGTATTTTAAATTGTACACAGCCTCAGTAGCATTGTTGGGAAAACCACCCGACTGGACTACCGACGTTCGGACAACCCGTGTTCGATTCCCGCTGAGAGCAGTGTGAGTTGTACTCGTGGTGGGAAAAATATAAAAATACCCCTGCGGTCGACCCAGCCGTTGGCAGAAATGGGTACCAGTGTGGTACTCTGGGAAGGTGTGGAATGCCACCTCACATCGCGAGTTTCGTTGCTTGGAGCGACACTATCCAGAAGTCTCCAAACACTTCTGGATAGACGGCCGAGGTCATATGGGTAACAACTCGCGTGTTAAATCGCTGATTCAAGCCTTGTACTTGACCTTTTACCTTTTTGCACAACAAATAACATGCTATCACAAACATATTTGAGTACACTCACTTGAGCGTGCGCTGCTCTTGTAGCACAACTAATAACATGCTATTACAAACATATTTGAGTACACTCACTTGAGCGTGCGCTGCTCTTGTAGCACAACTAATAACATGCTATCACAAACATATTTGAGTACACTCACTTGAGCGTGCGCTGCTCTTGTAGCACAACTAATAACATGCCATCACAAACATATTTGAGTACATTCACTTGAGCGTGCGCTGCTCTTGTAGCACAACTAATAACATGCTATCACAAACATATTTGAGTACATTCACTTGAGCGTGCGCTGCTCTTGTAGCACAACTAATAACATGATGTCACAAGCATATTTGAGTACATTCACTTGAGCGTGCGCTGCTCTTGTAGCACAACTAATAACATGATGTCGCAAGCATATTTGAGTACATTCACTTGAGCGTGCGCTGCTCTTGTAGCACAACTAATAACATGATGTCACAAACATATTTGAGTACACTCACTTGAGCGTGCGCTGCTCTTGTAGCACAACTAATAACATGATGTCACAAACATATTTGAGTACATTCACTTGAGCGTGCGCTGCTCTTGTAGCACAACTAATAACATGATGTCACAAACATATTTGAGTACACTCACTTGAGCGTGCGCTGCTCTTGTAGCACAACCAATAACATGTTATCACAAACATATTTGAGTACATTCACTTGAGCGTGCGCTGCTCTTGTAGCACAAATAATAACATGATGTCACAAACATATTTGAGTACACTCACTTGAGCGTGCGCTGCTCTTGTAGCACAACTAATACATGATGTCACAAACATATTTGAGTACACTCACTTGAGCGTGCGCTGCTCTTGTAGCACAACTAATAACATGTTATCACAAACATATTTGAGTACACTCACTTGAGCGTGCGCTGCTCTTGTAGCACACAAAGACCCTAGGCCATAGAAGAAAATGAGAAACAAAATCGCGAACCTGATAGGATTGAAGCAGTGGCGTATAATGGTTCACCATCACCACGAACCTGCTTTTTAGAAATGAACTATTACTTTATTACTAGTACTTTCTTTGATTTCTTTAGACATTTGTCGCTCCTCCGAATATTGCGTCCGGGGTAACCGCCCTTAAGACTGCCCTCACTCAACGTACGCCACTGGGTTACAGCCGTACGGTGATAAAAGGCGACGCAAAACTTTCCAAGCTTCGGTTTTCAAACAGCACTCTGTAGGGATACAATCAGTAGTCAGCGAATAGCATTCTGTAGGGACACAGACAATACAAACAGAAGTCAGCTAATAGCTTTCTGTAGGGACACAGACAATACAAACAGAAGTCAGCTAATAGCTTTCTGTAGGGACACAGACAATACAAACAGAAGTCAGCTAATAGCTTTCTGTAGGGACACAGACAATACAAACAGAAGTCGGCATGCATCATGTACATCGACATTAATAAATGTGATCAGATATCCTCTACAAGGACATTGATAAATATGACCAGATATCTTACATAACGACATTAACAAATTTTACGAGACATCCTCTATAACAATATTAATAAATGTGACGAGACATTATCTATAACTACATTAATAAATTTGACCAGATCTCTCTACGATGACATCAATAAATGTGACCAGATATCCTCTACAACGACATTAATAAATGTGACCAGATATCCTCTACAACGACATTAATAAATGTGACCAGATATCCTCTACAACGACATTAATAAATGTGACCAGATATCCTCTACAACGACATTAATAAATGTGACCAGATATCCTCTACAACGACATTAATAAATGTGACCAGATATCCTCTACAACGACATTAATAAATGTGACCAGATATCCTCTACAACGACATTAATAAATGTGACCAGATATCCTCTACAACGACATTAATAAATGTGACCAGATATCCTCTACAACGACATTATTAAATGTGACCAGATATCCTACATAATGACATTAACAAATGTGACGAGACATCCTCTACAACGACATTAACAAATGTGACGAGACATCCTCTACAACGACATTAATAAATGTGACGAGACATCCTCTAACTTTCCTTCACTCTACCTGAATTCCTCAGCGCCTGTTACCTTTCTGTTCACCTCCTTTTTTGATACAATTATTTGACTGAATACAAAACTCAGCTATCTTCCTTCTTACTTTAACTGTATCAACATCTCCCCTGTTATCTCAGACGAAAGCTGTCGGCCCGCATCACCGAGCTGGAGGACATCGCTGAACAGCTCCGTGTTAAGAATTCCGGTCTAGAGAAAGTCAAGGCCAAGCTGACCATTGAGATTAAGGAAATCACTGTGGAGCTAGAGAACGTAAGTTGAGCCTGGGGTAGACTTTCTCTGAGATTAAGGAAATCACTGTGGAGCTAAAGAATTTAGGTCAAGTCTGTGGTAGACTTTCTCTTTGAGATTAAGGAAATCACTGTGGAGCTAGAGAATGTAAGTCAAGTCTGTGGTAGACTTTCTCTTTAAAATTAAGGAAATCACTGTGGAGCTAGAGAACGTAAGTTGAGCCTGGGGTAGACTTTCTCTGAGATTAAGGAAATCACTGTGGAGCTAAAGAATTTAGGTCAAGTCTGTGGTAGACTTTCTCTTTGAGATTAAGGAAATCACTGTGGAGCTAGAGAATGTAAGTCAAGTCTGTGGTAGGCTTTCTCTTTGAAATTAAGGAAATCACTGTGGAGCTAGAGAACGTAAGTTGAGCCTGTGGTAGACTTTCTCTAAGATTAAGGAAATCACTGTGGAGCTAAAGAACGTAAGTGAAGTATGTAATAGACTTTCTCTTTGAGATTAAGGAAATCGCTGTGGAACTAGAGAACGTAAGTGAAGTATATGGTAGACTTTCTCTTTGAGATTAAGGAAATCATAGTTGAGCTAGAGAATGTAGGTCAAGTCTGTGGTAGACTTCTCTTTGAGATTAAGGAAATCACTGTGGAACTAGAGAACGTAAGTGAAGTATATGGTAGACTTTCTCTTTGAGATTAAGAAAATCACGTTGAGGCTAGATAACGAAAGTGAAGTCTGTGGTAGACTTTCTCTTTAAGATTAAGAAAATCACGTTGAGGCTAGATAACGAAAGTCAAGTCTGTGGTAGACTTTCTTTTTAAGATTAAGGAAATCACGTTGAGGCTAGATAACGAAAGTCAAGTATGTGGTAGACTTTCTCTTTAAGATTAAGGAAATCACATTGAGGCTAGATAACGAAAGTCAAGTCTGTGGTAGACTTTCTCTTTAAGATTAAGGAAATCACGTTGAGGCTAGATAACGAAAGTCATGTATGTGGTAGACTTTCTCTTTAAGATTAAGGAAATCACATTGAGGCTAGATAACGAAAGTCAAGTCTGTGGTAGACTTTTCTGTAAGATCTTCCATTTTGTATTTTTAGTGTCCACGCAAGGAGAGTAGAGACGTTGATTGTCTCTTTAGCGTAACATATTTCTGTATGTCTTGTTCACGAACGATTCCTCTGTCCTCATTTCTAGGTTTTCTAGAATGTTCAAACGTTTCCTCTGTCCTCATTTTTAGATTTGCTTGAATGTTCAAACGTTTCCTCTGTCCTCATTTCTAGGTTTGCTAGAATGTTCAAACGTTTCCTCTGTACTCATTTTTAGATTTGCTTGAATGTTCAAACGTTTCCTCTGTCCTCATTTTTAGATTTGCTTGAATGTTCAAACGTTTCCTCTGTCCTCATTTCTAGGTTTGCTAGAAGGTTCAAACGTTTCCTCTGTCCTCATTTCTAGGTTTGCTAGAATGTTCAAACGTTTCCTCTGTACTCATTTTTAGATTTGCTTGAATGTTCAAACGTTTCCTCTGTACTCATTTTTAGATTTGCTTGAATGTTCAAACGTTTCCTCTGTCCTCATTTTTAGATTTGCTTGAATGTTCAAACGTTTCCTCTGTCCTCATTTCTAGGTTTGCTAGAAGGTTCAAACGTTTCCTCTGTCCTCATTTCTAGGTTTGCTAGAATGTTCAAACGTTTCCTCTGTACTCATTTTTAGATTTGCTTGAATGTTCAAACGTTTCCTCTGTCCTCATTTTTAGATTTGCTTGAATGTTCAAACATTTCCTCTGTCCTCATTTCTAGGTTTGCTAGAATGTTCAAACGTTTCCTCTGTAATCATTTCTAGATTTGCTAGAATGTTCAAACGTTTCCTCTGTCCTCATTTCTAGGTTTGCTAGAATGTTCAAACGTTTCCTCTGTCCTCATTTCTAGGTTTGCTAGAATGTTCAAACGTTTCCTCTGTAATAATTTCTAGATTTGCTAGAATGTTCAAACGTTTCCTCTGTCCTCATTTCTAGGTTTGCTAGAATGTTCAAACGTTTCCTCTGTCCTCATTTTTAGATTTGCTTGAATGTTCAAACGTTTTCTCTGTCATCATTTCTTGGTCTGCAACAACAAAAATGTTGTGTTAGTTTGACATCATTTCTGAACGTTTATTCATTTTCATCTGTAATCTATACAGATCATGTCCCATCAACTATTTGTCTTTACTTGTGTTTTTGCACAGGACTTCGACAAACACAGATCAACGTCACTTCTTCGGATGATGGAAATGGGAGTTAAGATGGGCACAGCCAGAAATGAGAAACTTGGTGGCCGTGTAAGAAGACTTATCAACCAACATAGAACTGGAGTCGTCAGTCGCTGGACACTGAGGGAATCGCTGAGGAGGGGATCTGTGCACCTATGGACATGTTCGGAGTGCAATGATGATGACCCGCAAATAACTCAATAACTCAATAACTTGTGTTTTCTCTTGCAGACTCTAATTATTGTTCATGAAGTCATAAACTTGTGTTTTCTCTCCCAGATTCTAATTATTGTCCAAAAGGTCATAAACTTGTGTTTTCTCTTCCAGACTCCAATTATTGTCCAAGAGGTCATAAACTTGTGTTTTCTCTTCCAGACTCTAATTATTACCAAGAGGTCATAAACTTGTGTTTTCTCTTCCAGTCACTAATTATTGTCCAAGAGGTTATAAACTTGTGTTTTCTCTTCCAGACTCTAATTATTGTCCAAGAGGTCATAAACTTGTGTTTTCTCTTCCAGGCTCTAATTATTGTCCAAGAGGTTATAAACTTGAGTTTTCTCTTCCAGGCTCTAATTATTGTCCAAGAGGTTATAAACTTGAGTTTTCTCTTCCAGACTCCAATTATTGTCCAAGAGGTCATGAACTTGTGTTTTCTCTTCCAGACTATAATTATTGCCCAAGAGGTCATAAACTTGTGTTTTCTCTTCCAGACTCTAATTATTGTCCAAGAGGTCATAAACTTGTGTTTTCTCTTCGACTATAATTATTGCCCAAGAGGTCATAAACTTGTGTTTTCTCTTCCAGACTATAATTATTGCCCAAGAGGTCATAAACTTGTGTTTTCTCTTCCTGACTCTAATTATTGCCCAAGAGGTCATAAACTTGTGTTTTCTCTTCCAGACTCTAATTATTGTTCAAGACTTAACTAAGCGCAACAGACAGTTGGAGAACGAGAACGCAGCTCTACAGAAACGAATTGACGAGCTGACTGCCGAGAACAACGGCCTTCGAGCAGACAAAGCCAACCTTGAACAAGAAGTCTACAGGCTGCGTGTTGCCAATGCTGAACTCAATGAACGAATTGACAATCTACAGAGAGAGAATAAACAACTTTCAGGTTTGTTGTAGTTTTGTCACTTCCGGGTGTTTCTAAGGTATGGGAACATTTAACTGTGTGAGCACATCTCATGTTGTTATTCTCAAATTGTTACTTATTTACGTCTGTGATATGTTTGTGTTTCCGCCTGATAACTCTAGCGTATTGTGAGCACATCTCGTATTGTACGTCTGTGTGGGGAGTCGTTTTTTTGGTACGAGAACGTTGTCCCAGTTACAGATACGTCACCGGTGTCTATGTCCCTGGACACGCGAGAGTACGGGGAAATGAAAGAGCGGATAGACTGGCTGGTTGTACTGTTGTCGAAGACGGTTCACCAATGGATTGGGCGGACGCCATTAATTCTCTGCGAGATGCAGGTAGTGAACTGGACTTTGACAATTGTGAATCCAAGTCTCTCCTTCAGATGAAGGAGATGGGAGTAAAGATGGGTTGGGTCAGAAATGGGAGGATTAGTCAGAGCATAAGAGGAGTTATCAGCGAACACGGAACTGGAGTCGTCAGACATTCAGTCATGCTGAGGAGAGGATCTGAACACCTATGGACATTTCGAGGGGCAATGATGATAACCCACAAATAACTTAATTATATACGCATCTCATGTTATCATTTTGAAAACAAGTTTTTTTTTTACCTCTATTTTTCTTTACCCCAGCTTGCGTTGTTGTCATGTCGAATGTTGTGAAAATTCTTTAAATTAAAGATGACGAATTAAACATCGGTAAAATGAGATGGACAGATTATATCAGCCAACTTTATGGTGATGAAAGACCAGAGCTAAACAATTCAAACAAAGACACAGGCCCATCAATAATGCAGAGTGGAGTGGAGGACACAATTCAACACATGAAAAGAGGCAAAGCTCCAGGTCCTGACAATATAACAATCGAAGAGATACATGCATTAGGAGAGTTTGGAGTACAAGTCATTACAAAATTACTCAATGACATATATAACACTGGACACATACCCGAAGATCTACTAAAATCTATCTTTGTAGCCATACCGAAGAAGTCAGGTGCCACTGATTGTGAAGACCATCGCACTATTAGTCTCATAAGTCATATGCTAAGAATAATCATGAGACGTGTAAGGAACAAAATAAAACCAGAAATAAGTGAGGAACAATGTGGATTTGTGGAAGATGATGATGATGACGATGATGATGATGATGTTGTTGACGATGATGGTGACAATGACGATGTTCACTATTGAATCATTTGTTTGCAGACCAACTTCGCGAGGCTAACCAGGCACTGAAAGACGCCAACCGTGAACTGGCCGACTTGAGAGCTCTTCGTGCACAGCTGGAAGCCGAGAGAGACTCGCTTGCTGCAGCACTGAAGGTGAGGTTGTCACAATGATAGATCTTAGCTCTACTGATTAGCTCATGTGAAGGCACAAATAGAATGTGTTACTCTCAACTAGGCTCACGGGTCAGCTTCAATAGATGATGTAAAATAGACATTATCATCCACTGATATTCGCTGGTTGCTTGCACTCCAGATAGCCTCTTCTCTTTCTAGATAAACAATTCTACTTGAACCAAATCTTGATCTCGATTCTTGGAGACTCAGGGATGATTTATGCCCCTTTATTCAGTGATCTAACAGAGAATGCAGAATAACTTCCACTGATTAACTTTGTAGATAACAAAAAAGGTTGAAATATAACAACTTTCAGGGAAGAATGCATCAAATTACGAGTGAGAGCAGCCAGTAAGGTCGAGGACTGGTGTTTGTGTAATGTTAGGATCAAAGTTGATGCACTTACAAGGGACATACCTTGCTTCCTCTTTGGCACGGAGACCCTGACAGGGTAACCAGATAGATTTGTGGTTCCCAAAGTGTGTGCCGCGATTTACAGGGGCGTTGCTAAACTTTGATAAGGTCGCCGCGCCGAGAATATTCTCGTGTGCCTACTCAGTGGTTAGAAATACTAAAATAATATCCATATGGCCTGTTAGTAGATAAACGAGTTGTTGCTTAATTCTGTTGTCATTTATCAGCTTATATTTCACATCAGGGGAATCAGAGCTTAACAAGACTCTCGTTATCTGCCACGAGAGAGTCGCTTGTATACAATCAACTTGGAAAAGGAGCAGCGGGTGTCAAAAGTTTGGGAACTGCTGAGTTAGATCCATCTTCTTCTTCTACCATTCAGCTCCCTGTTTAGCATAGGTCTTCAACAAACACTTTCCAAGCCTTTCTGTTTCTTGCCATTCTTTTAAGATCGTTCCATGTCTTCCCCATCATCTTCATCTCTGCTTCTATCTGTCTTCTCCAAGAATTCATTGGTCTTCCTCTGTGTCTTTTTCCCTGGAGATTCCAAAAAGGGCCTTTTGCGTAATACTCACAGTTGGCTTCCGCAGTGTGTGTCCTATCCAGCACCATCGTCTTCGCTGTATCTCTTTATCCACTGGCATTTGACTGGTACATTTCCATAATTCTATGTTAGTGATTTTTTCCTGCCATTTCCATCCCTTTATTCTGCGTAAGTATCCATTAATGAAGGTATGTATCTTCATGATCGTCATTTTAGTTGTTCTCCATGTTTCACGGCCATATAATAAGACTGACTTGGAGTTGACAATTTTTATTCTAGTAATTAACCTAATTTTTTTGGACTTCCATTTCCCAGTGCAACAAATGCTCCTCCTGCTTTTGATATCTTTATTTCGTTAAGTTGGTTCTATCAGTTCATATTTATTACATACAAATGTATTTACAAATATAAATATACAAATAGCTGCGGATGGAGATCAAAAATAAAAATGGCACAGCAACTTTCCAGACAGTGCTGATATCAAATTCTGAAGACAAAAGGCGCAAGAGAAAAGGGACACAGGTACCGCAAATACACCTTGCTCGTTCTGTGGATGGATCTGTCTGTTCAGGGTTGGCAAATTCATCCACGAGAGATGTTCACTAAAGCAGCACCTTGTATGAGACACTAATGCTTTACCGAACTACAGACTTATCATGATTGCTTGCTACCAACCGTCTGTCAAGACACCAAAGGCCATACATACATACATACATACATACATGCATATATACATACATGCATACATACATACATACATACATACATACATACATACATACATACATACATACATACATACATACATACATACATACATACATACATACATACATACATACATACATACATACATACATACATACATACATGCATACATGCATGCATGCATACATACATACATACATACATACATACATACATACATACATACATACATACATACATACATACATACATACATACATACATACATACATGCATACGTACATACGTACATACGTACATACATGCATACATACATACATGCATACATGCATACATGCATACATACATACATACATACATACATGCATGCATACATACATACATACATACATACATACATACATACATACATACATACATACATACATACATACATACATACATACATTCAAATGTGAATCGTGGTATTTCATGCCCCAGTTGTCTGCTGTCAAAGTGCATTGTTGAAGAAAGTGTTCCTGTAGAAGTAGTTGGCACATAAAGCATATAGGTCAGCTCATCAATGATCGTCATGGACAAAGAGAGACATACACGCTCTTTATTGGAACTGTTACGCAAGTGGCTATCGTCATGTACATAGAGACATACACTCTCTTTATTGGAACTGTTACGCAAGTGGCTATCGTCATGTACATAGAGACATACACTCTCTTTATTGGAACTGTTACGCAAGTGGCTATCGTCATGTACATAGAGACATACACTCTCTTTATTGGAACTGTTACGCAAGTAGCTATCGTCATGTACATAGAGACATACACTCTCTTTATTGGAACTGTTACGCAAGTAGCTATCGTCATTACACGTGAATCCATTATATCCACATTTAACGGCACCAAGATTGACAGTTTACTCTTAGTTAAACATTCTTATTTCTATTCGACACTTGAGAATAATAACATCGTGTGGGTGTTCTATATACATGGCCTGTTAGTTCTTCGGAAGCAGGTAGATCTCCTTCTTCAATAGTAACAGTCCAACACCGTTTTGTCGAGCAGATCACCTCGTGGTTCAGCTTATGTTGAAATAACAGTTCCGACAGCACAATAAACTTGGTAGATTAATGTTATGAAGGTTTACATCTTTTCTCTTACGTCCTTTTTTTAGAACTTCGATTTCGTTTCATTTTCAAATATTAGCAAGTCGCTTCTGTTTCTTATTTGTATGCTTCGATCTTCCCCCTGAATTTTCAATCTCTCCAGAATGTTCTCACGGAAACAATGCAGACAATCTTGTATCTCAGGTTAGGTCTGCTTGTTAAGTCATTTCACGCTTGTGAGTTCTCCAACTGCTTTTGTGTGGGCTTGTTCAACTGTCATGACCCGGCAACTGTCATGACCTTCAACTGTCATGACCTTCAACTGTCATGACCTTCAACTGTCATGACCTTCAACTGTCATGACCTTCAACTGTCATGACCTTCAACTGTCATGACCTTCAACTGTCATGACCCGGCAACCCTAATCTTCGGTAATTAAATGAATGATCAGACAAATGTTTTATTTCCTTGAAGATGTCCAGTAACACCCATCATGTTGCTCATTGCTACATGTTTTCTAGGACACCGAAGATGCTTTGCGGGACGCAGAGAACAAGCTGGCCAACGCTAACGCGGCTCTGGAGAAGCTCAGACAAGAGATGGAGGCTAGGCTCCGAGAGAAAGACGAGGAACTCGAGAATATCAGGTATATTTATGATCTAGTCAAATACCTATTTTTATATCTAGGCTAAGAGGTCAAGGATTCCTACATATGTGTAATGTCATAGCAGAGTCACTGTGATCTAATGAGGTAGTTCTCACGTACATCTAGAGCAAACATGTCCAAGAATTGATGGACGGAGGCTAGTTTCTAACAAACCTGAACCAGTGTCATAGGTTGTTGGAAAAGAAAAACAGCACTGGTGTAGTTCTTCCCATAGTAAGTAAAGTAAAGAGCCCTGTCACGCCAAATGGCGTATAGGGAATATGGTGTTAGTGACCATACATTTTACAGACCTTCAGCACATGATTTTTGGTGTAATGTGGTCGGTATTACGCCCGTACTGCTTTACTTTCGCAGAAAAAAATCCGGTACCCATTTAAGGCTGGGTTTAACAGGAAGTCGTCGGTTGGGATCGAACCCTACCCCTTGTGCTTTGTAGTCCAGTTCACTAAGCACTGAACTATCGAGGCTCCCTTAGTTCTTCTCATATTGACCACAAATATGGAATCTAACAATATATTCCCAATACCTCGCCAGATGTAGGCCCCTACTTGTTTAATAGGTGACTAAAGACTATACAGACTATAAAGAGTATAAAGAGTATACAGATTATAAAGACTATAAAAATTATACAGATACAACAGATTATACAGACTATAAAGATTATACAGATTAAATAGACATAAAGATTATTCAGACTATAAAGATTATACCAATTATACAGACTATAAAGATTATACAGATTATAACTATAAATATTTCATCATTATATTGGCATGTGCTGAGACTGCTATGATGGGGACTGCAGCTACCTTTCTTTGTTTGGGAGATGAGATATTAATTCGGATGATTCCACTGGCACGGGCGGTTGAACACGGGTTGTTAATTATGGATTTTAATTCTTTTGCAGTAATACCGGGGGCCTTCCATAACCATAACCATCATTATATTAGAGATTATATTTATATTATAAATAGACTATAAAGATATGTTCAGTTGTGTGCACGTCTGTTGGGAAATGTTGTGTGCACGTCTGTTGGGAAATGTTGTGTGCACGTCTGTTGGGAATGTTGTGTGCACGTCTGTTGGGAAATGTTGTGTGCACGTCTGTTGGGAAATGTTGTGTGCACGTCTGTTGGGAAATTTTGTGTGCACGTCTGTTGGGAAATGCTGTGTGCACGTCTGTTGGGAAATGTTGTGTGCACGTCTGTTGGGAAATGTTGTGTGCACGTCTGTTGGGAAATGTTGTGTGCACGTCTGTTGGGAAATGTTGTGTGCACGTCTGTTGGGAAATGTTGTGTGCACGTCTGTTGGGAAATGTTGTGTGCACGTCTGTTGGGAAATGTTGTGTGCACGTCTGTTGGGAAATGTTGTGGCTAGGTTACCACTTTCTGTTTGTGTTTACCTATCATACGTGCCTGGCAGCCATTACCGCTGTAGGACATTTGTTATTCTGTCTAGTTATCATAAACTGGGTTTTCTCGTGGCTGTAGGACAGTTGTTATTCTGTCTAGTTATCATAAACTGGGTTTTCTCGTGGCTGTAGGACAGTTGTTATTCTGTCTAGTTATCATAAACTGGGTTTTCTCGTGGCTGTAGGACAGTTGTTATTCTGTCTAGTTATCATAAACTGGGTTTTCTCGTGGCTGTAGGACAGTTGTTATTCTGTCTAGTTATCATAAACTGGGTTTTCTCGTGCCCTAGGACTGGATCATGTTGTAGGTGGTTAGGCGTCACTTCAGGGTCAAGCTGGGACCAGTACCTGTGCTGAAAGTGGTCAGCGAATCATAGCTGACTGCGTGCGTCAAGGTAGGTGAACAACAAAGTTGACCCAGGCCATAATCCACCCTGCATCGATGCCACTGGAGACAGACTAACAAGGTGGCCAGATAAGTAGAGATCGACGATAAACAGTCAACCCGGTACCCAAAATACCATAACTATGACGGATGTGTCGGGCCGAATTGAGCAGATATCGGGTTTCGCCATAAACCAACATACATCAACACCCACCAGCTTTCTATCAAGGACAGGTCGATGACAAGCTTGTAGCTAGTTATCTGAAAATCATCACTGCACGTCAGGCAAACCGATAACTGCTCATATCTCCTCTGTAGGTTACTAGTCGTCTTTCGTTGCCTCTTGTTTGGATCTCCCTCCCGTTCTCCTCTTGTTTGGATCTCCCTCCCGTTCTCCTCTTGTTTGGTTTCTGCCTTCCATTCTCCTCTTATTTGGATCTCCCTTCCGTAGTCATCTTATTTGGTTTCTTCCTTCCATTCTCCTCTTGTTTCAACTTGGCCATGGCCGAATATTCCTAATCATTTATGAAATCATTGACTTGCTCAACGAACCTGTGGGCAATTAGAATATCATCTCAGTCCATTCTTAACATCAGCAGCTTTATCTGGGAGAAAATTGGAACATTTACCATCATCGTGTGCCATACCGATTGGCGTAAGCGATCATGCTCTTCTGCACTTGTCTGTCGACACTGCATCTAGTATCTGCTCTCTTTGTCGTCCGCAATATCTCTTTCCCTAGTTTTTGCCAGTTGTAACCAAGTAATTCGACTTTCCTCTTCTCGTCGATTGTTTCTTTCTTATGTTTTTTAAGGAGTTTCATTTTTTATGCTGAACTCTTTGAGAATGTCCTTGTTAGTCTCTTTAGCTGTTTAGGGAACATTCTTATAAGAAAGTCCCTTTTCTGAGGCCTTTATTCGTTTGTGCACTGTCCATAATTTGCTTCCATAGGTCAGAATTACCTCTACATAGCATCGATGAACTATTTTCCTCACTTCTATTAGATGCATCTTCCATCTCATGTTATTATTGTGCCCAAGTATTTTACTCCCTGCACTTGTTTCAGATTTGTCCCGTTTATTTTTATGTTGTGTGGTGGTGATATTTTTCTCTTTGATATGACCATTACTTCTGTTTCCTTACTGTTTAGACTGAGACCTTACTTGCTGCTTTCTTCCACTATAATGTCTATCATTTCTTGTATTTAATTCCCCGTCCCTGCTATTAAGACTGTGTCATCCGCATATCGGAGATTGTGTGTGTTTTGACCATTCACTTCAAATTCTATTTATGTCCACTATTGATCTCATAATATCGTCGCTGTCAAGTGAGAACAAATCTGCCGAGAGAACACATCCTTGTCTGACTCGTAACGAAACGTTAGTTAAAACTCACACTCTGGCGTGTCCTGGAGGCGAAGACAACAACCTGCAAACTATCAAAATGCGTTATCTTTTTGAAAAGAATGAATAAAAGCTTGCCTGTACAGCAGTTAGTTCGACTCCAGTAGGTTACATTCCTCACGAGATGATTCAGTTGTAGACTGTATCGGTCAATATGGCGGTTAGGCGGCAGGGAACGTTGAGGCACTGTCTGAAAATTGTTCCTTGTTGCAGTTTCCTCATATTCCAAGTCCGGCTTGTTGCCGGAGCTACCGAGTAGTGCTCTGTGCACACCGTTAGCTGCGTGTTTCATACGGATTGTGTGTGTTTCCATATTCAGATTACTTACGATGAATGATGATATAGTTTGATGAAGAGCAGTTTAACTGCGTTCACTTTCGGTGCTGATACGCCTTATGCTTTTTGAAGTGTGCTGTGTTTGCTATGATGGGAACTCCAGCTGCCATTTTTTGTCTGGACATTCGATGAGATTCCACTGGCACGGGCGATTGAGCAATTATGAATTTCCATTCGTTTCAAGTATGTTTTTGGCAATATTACTTTCAATAATAAAACCGACCCCGTGCTTGTTTACATGGACCATGAAAGTCAAACATGGACCCTTTCTAAATCACAATTAATAAAGATCAATACATATGAGATGCGATGCTTGAGAAAAGTAACAAACAACACAAGAAGAGATAGAATACCAAATGAAACCATAAGAAAAATGGTAGAAATAAAACCCTGCCAAGAATATATAGAACAACAACAACTTAAATGGTTGGGCCACCTGGTCAGTATGAAACATCACCAATCACCATCAAGGGCGTTCTTCTCGAGAATGCATGGAAAAAGACCAAGAGGAAGACCCAGAAGAAGATGGATAGATGCAGTGACAGAGACATGTAACAACAAAGGAAAATCACTAATTCAGACAGTTCGAGTAGCATAAGAACGACAAATGATATAAACCACGACACCTTTTAGGTATCAGTGAGAAAGAGAAAAGAGGAAGAAGAAGATTCGTTTCAAGTGATTCCGGGGCCTTGGACTATCGATAACTGAGAGAAGATGTTGTTCCACTTCAGACGTAGCAGTGCCCGTGTCATCGAGGAGCTCCAGAGGACCCTTGTTGAAGTGGAGACTCGCTACAAGTCTGAGATCAACCGCATTAAGAAGAAGTTTGAGGCTGACATCCGGGAACTTGAGGGCGCTCTGGACAACGCCAACAGGGCCAACGCGGAATATCTCAAACAGATCAAGAGTCTGCAAGTCAGGGTCAAGGTAACTATATATATATATATACATATTTATTGGTTGTTTTTTTTTAGTACACGCTCTCTTTAAATTGCTGGTCATAGTATGAGACACATACAGACAGACAGACAGGCATACAGACAGACAGAGAGTCAAGAGAGACAGACAGAGACACAGACAGACAGGCATACAGACAGACATACAGGCATACAGACAGACAGACAGAGAGACAAACAGGCATACAGACAGACAGAGAGACAGACAGGCATACAGACAGAAACACAGACAGACAGACAGCCATACAGACATACAGACAGGCATACAGACAGACAGAGAGATAGACAGGCATACAGACAGACAGAGAGACAGACAGGCATACAGACAGACAGAGAGACAGGCAGACAGACAAACAGAGAGATAAGAGAGACAGAGACACAGACAGACAGACAGAGACACAGATATAGAGAGAGACAGACAGACAACAGGGATGTACGTGGACAGATACTCTCACAGAGAGGGAGGAAATCGTATATATAACTAATTACCTATCTGCCTGTCTATTTCCCTATATCTCAATCAAAATGAGGAAGATACTGTGCAATCCATTTTTGACAATAGAAACAAGAAAAAGAGTTCTTAAATGCTATGTACAGCCAGTCTTAAAATATGGATGTGAATCATGGGCAATAAGTCAGCAAACAAGAAAATCACTGGAGGCTCTAAAAATGTAGTTTTACAAAAGAATGTTGAGAATACCATGCACAGCTAAAAAGAGTAATGAAAACGTTCTGAAAAAGGCCAAAAAAAAGAGAGCTAATTTCCAATATTAGGAAGAAACAATCATAATTTTTTGGCTATGTAATGAGAAGAGAACAACTGGAATATATTGTGACAACTGGGACAATTGAGGTACGAAGAGATAGAGGGAAGCAAAGAGAAAAGATACCAGACAGCTTAAGAGAATGGCTTGGCAGAAGGTCTACAACAGAAATGTTAAATAACTGAGGAGATATAAAGTTGTGGAGAGACATGATCATCTACGCCAGCAGGCCCGGTACTTGATGATGATAATGATATAGGTAGTGTCTTGTAGAGCAGGTTACAGACAGAAAAAGAGGCAAACAGATAGTGATATAAAAAGATTGGCTGATAATTTAACAGTTAGGCAGACAGAAAGCAAGTCATGTAGACAGACACGTGGTAGATAGGTATACAATCAAGCAGTTAGGTGACACATAAGTAGACAGACAGATAAGCAAGGATATAGATAGACAGCTAAATACGAAATGGATAGTTCGATCAGACAGATAACAAGACAGCCAGGTATACAAAGAGACAAAAAGTAGGCAGATGACATCGATGGATATACAGACGTACATGTAGGCAAACAGCGGATAATCAAACAGCAAATCAAGCAAGGACATATACACATGATAGTAGTGTGCAGGAGAAATGACAAAATTATTGAAGAAAAAAAAACGGTATGGTTAAAAATTTTTTAATTTTTAATTTTTTTCTGATAATTAGCTTCACTACAGCTTTACATCTTAATGCAATTGATGTGCATTTCTTTGCCTTGACACTAGTAAGGTACAGACTGGTAGCCATGACAGCAGCTTTGCTAATAAACGGATAGTTGTGTATGCGGGTAGATAGACAAGTGCATTCAAAGTTGAATAAATGTAACGAGAAAACAGACCGTTATATATAACAATCACATTTATCAAAGTTGAATAAATGAAACAAGAAAACAGACCGTTATATATAACAATCGCATTTATCAAAGTTGAATAAATGTAACAAGAAAACAGACCGTTATATATAACAATCACATTTATCAAAGTTGAATAAATGTAACGAGAAAACAGACCGTTATATATAACAATCACATTTATCAAAGTTGAATAAATGTAACGAGAAAACAGACCGTTATATATAACAATCACATTTATCAAAGTTGAATAAATGTAACGAGAAAACAGACCGTTATATATAACAATCACATTTATCAAAGTTGAATAAATGTAACGAGAAACAGACCGTTATATATAACAATCACATTTATCAAAGTTGAATAAATGTAACGAGAAAACAGACCGTTATATATAACAATCACATTTATCAAAGTTGAATAAATGAAACAAGAAAACAGACCGTTATATATAACAATCACATTTATCAAAGTTGAATAAATGTAACAAGAAAACAGACCGTTATATATAACAATCACATTTATCAAAGTTGAATAAATGTAACAAGAAAACAGACCGTTATATATAACAATCACATTTATCAAAGTTGAATGTAACGAGAAAACAGACCGTTATTTATAACAATCACATTTATCAAAGTTGAATGTAACGAGAAAACAGACCGTTATATAAAACAATCACATTTATCAAAGTTGAATAAATGTAACGAGAAAACAGACCGTTATATATAACAATCACATTTATCAAAGTTGAATGTAACGAGAAAACAGACCGTTATATATAACAATCACATTTATCAAAGTTGAATGTAACGAGAAAACAGACCGTTATATATAACAATCACATTTATCAAAGTTGAATAAATGTAACGAGAAAACAGACCGTTATATATAACAATCACATTTATCAAAGTTGAATAAATGTAACGAGAAAACAGACCGTTATATATAACAATCACATTTATCAAAGTTGAATAAATGTAACGAGAAAACAGACCGTTATATATAACAATCACATTTATCAAAGTTGAATAAATGTAACGAGAAAACAGACCGTTATATATAACAATCACATTTATCAAAGTTGAATAAATGTAACGAGAAAACAGACGGTTATATATAACAATCACATTTATCAAAGTTGAATGTAACGAGAAAACAGACGGTTATATATAACAATCACATTGATCAAAGTTGAATGTAACAAGAAAACAGACGGTTATATATAACAATCACATTGATCAAAGTTGAATGTAACGAGAAAACAGACGGTTATATATAACAATCACATTGATCAAAGTTGAATGTAACAAGAAAACAGACGGTTATATATAACAATCACATTGATCAAAGTTGAATGTAACAAGAAAACAGACGGTTATATATAACAATCACATTGATCAAAGTTGAATGTAACAAGAAAACAGACGGTTATATATAACAATCACATTGATCAAAGTTGAATGTAACAAGAAAACAGACGGTTATATATAACAATCACATTGATCAAAGTTGAATGTAACAAGAAAACAGACGGTTATATATAACAATCACATTGATCAAAGTTGAATGTAACAAGAAAACAGACGGTTATATATAACAATCACATTGATCAAAGTTGAATGTAACAAGAAAACAGACGGTTATATATAACAATCACATTGATCAAAGTTGAATGTAACAAGAAAACAGACGGTTATATATAACAATCACATTGATCAAAGTTGAATGTAACAAGAAAACAGACGGTTATATATAACAATCACATTGATCAAAGTTGAATGTAACAAGAAAACAGACGGTTATATATAACAATCACATTGATCAAAGTTGAATGTAACAAGAAAACAGACGGTTATATATAACAATCACATTGATCAAAGTTGAATGTAACAAGAAAACAGACGGTTATATATAACAATCACATTGATCAAAGTTGAATGTAACAAGAAAACAGACGGTTATATATAACAATCACATTGATCAAAGTTGAATGTAACAAGAAAACAGACGGTTATATATAACAATCACATTGATCAAAGTTGAATGTAACAAGAAAACAGACGGTTATATATAACAATCACATTGATCAAAGTTGAATGTAACAAGAAAACAGACGGTTATATATAACAATCACATTGATCAAAGTTGAATGTAACAAGAAAACAGACGGTTATATATAACAATCACATTGATCAAAGTTGAATGTAACAAGAAAACAGACGGTTATATATAACAATCACATTGATCAAAGTTGAATGTAACAAGAAAACAGACGGTTATATATAACAATCACATTGATCAAAGTTGAATGTAACAAGAAAACAGACGGTTATATATAACAATCACATTGATCAAAGTTGAATGTAACAAGAAAACAGACGGTTATATATAACAATCACATTGATCAAAGTTGAATGTAACAAGAAAACAGACGGTTATATATAACAATCACATTGATCAAAGTTGAATGTAACAAGAAAACAGACGGTTATATATAACAATCACATTGATCAAAGTTGAATGTAACAAGAAAACAGACGGTTATATATAACAATCACATTGATCAAAGTTGAATGTAACAAGAAAACAGACGGTTATATATAACAATCACATTGATCAAAGTTGAATGTAACAAGAAAACAGACGGTTATATATAACAATCACATTGATCAAAGTTGAATGTAACAAGAAAACAGACGGTTATATATAACAATCACATTGATCAAAGTTGAATGTAACAAGAAAACAGACGGTTATATATAACAATCACATTGATCAAAGTTGAATGTAACAAGAAAACAGACGGTTATATATAACAATCACATTGATCAAAGTTGAATGTAACAAGAAAACAGACGGTTATATATAACAATCACATTGATCAAAGTTGAATGTAACAAGAAAACAGACGGTTATATATAACAATCACATTGATCAAAGTTGAATGTAACAAGAAAACAGACGGTTATATATAACAATCACATTGATCAAAGTTGAATGTAACAAGAAAACAGACGGTTATATATAACAATCACATTGATCAAAGTTGAATGTAACAAGAAACAGACGGTTATATATAACAATCACATTGATCAAAGTTGAATGTAACAAGAAAACAGACGGTTATATATAACAATCACATTGATCAAAGTTGAATGTAACAAGAAAACAGACGGTTATATATAACAATCACATTGATCAAAGTTGAATGTAACAAGAAAACAGACGGTTATATATAACAATCACATTGATCAAAGTTGAATGTAACAAGAAAACAGACGGTTATATATAACAATCACATTGATCAAAGTTGAATGTAACAAGAAAACAGACGGTTATATATAACAATCACATTGATCAAAGTTGAATGTAACAAGAAAACAGACGGTTATATATAACAATCACATTGATCAAAGTTGAATGTAACAAGAAAACAGACGGTTATATATAACAATCACATTGATCAAAGTTGAATGTAACAAGAAAACAGACCGTTATATATAACAATCACATTGATCAAAGTTGAATGTAACAAGAAAACAGACGGTTATATATAACAATCACATTGATCAAAGTTAGTCGTTTCTCCAATCCACAAATAATTCAATTAATTAGTTTCATTCTGTGGCAGTGTCAAAGATAGTGTGGGGCGCCAACTCATGGCGCAAGGGAAATATTTGGGTTGTCAGCGCCCTACACAAGGGAAATATTTGGGTTGTCAGCGCCCTACACAAGGGAAATATTTGGGTTGTCAGCGCCCTACACAAGGGAAATATTTGGGTTGTCAGCGCCTTACACAAGGGAAATATTTGGGTTGTCAGCGCCCTACACAAGGGAAATATTTGGGTTGTCAGCGCCTTACACAAGGGAAATATTTGGGTTGTCAGCGCCCTTACACAAGGGAAATATTTGGGTTGTCAGCGCCCTACACAAGGGAAATATTTGGGTTGTCAGCGCCCTATATAAGGGAAATATTTGGGTTGTCAGCGCCCTACACAAGGGAAATATTTGGGTTGTCAGCGCCTTACACAAGGGAAATATTTGGGTTGTCAGCGCCCTATATAAGGGAAATATTTGGGTTGTCAGCGCCTTACACAAGGGAAATATTTGGGTTGTCAGCGCCCTACACAAGGTAAATGTTTGGGTTGTCAGCGCCCTACACAAGGTAAATGTTTGGGTTGTCAGCGCCCTACACAAGGTAAATGTTTGGGTTGTCAGCGCCCTACACAAGGGAAATATTTGGGTTGTCAGCGCCCTACACAAGGGAAATATTTGGGTTGTCAGCGCCCTACACAAGGTAAATGTTTGGGTTGTCAGCGCCCTACACAAGGTAAATGTTTGGGTTGTCAGCACTACATGAGGGAAATATTTGGGTTGTCAGCGTCCTACACAAGGGAAATATTTGGGTTGTCAGCGTCCTACACAAGGGAAATATTTGGGTTGTCAGTGCTACACAAGGTAAATATTTGGGTTGTCAGCGCTATATGAGGGAAATATTTGGGTTGTCAGCGCTATATTAGGGAAATATTTGGGTTGTCAGCGCCCTACACAAGGTAAATGTTTGGGTTGTCAGCGCCCTACACAAGGTAAATGTTTGGGTTGTCAGAACTACATGAGGGAAATATTTGGGTTGTCAGCGCTATATGAGGGAAATATTTGGGTTGTCAGCACTACATGAGGGAAATATTTGGGTTGTCAGCGCTATATGAGGGAAATATTTGGGTTGTCAGCACTACATGAGGGAAATATTTGGGTTGTCAGCGCCTTACACAAGGTAAATGTTTGGGTTGTCAGCACCGATAGGAATGTTGTGCTCTGGGTCTACCGCACCTCAGGACTCACCCCCCCCCCCCCCCTCCCCCAACACAACGCCACACCACTGTTTTGTATTGTACATGAAATGAATCAACTTGTTGCTATGTCCTGTGAGACTAGTCACTGATTGTTATGACAAATAATATTTGTGTTTACATTCAGGAGCTGGAGGGACTTCTGGAGGAAGAACGCAGAATCGTTGATGATCTCAGAAACCAACTTTCTCTCAGTGAGAGAAAGAGACTGGCTCTTGCTCAGGAACTGGAAGATGCTAAATCTCTTCTGGAGGCTGTATGGGCTCAAGTGTTGTTGTCTTTATTTTGTTGTTGTTGTCTTTATTGTGTTGCTGTTGTCGTTGTCTTTATTGTTGTTACTGTCTTTATTTTATTGTTTTTGTTTTCATTTTGTTTTTGTTGTCTTTATTGTGTTGCTGTTGTCGTTGTCTTTATTGTTGTTACTGTCTTTATTTTAATGTTATTGTTTTCATTTTGTTGTTGTTACAGATCATGTTTTAGTTTAATAAAGCTGACATTGATAGTAAATAATCGCGTGTTTTATGGGTAAGCCGTGATAAAAGACATACAAAATTAATACCGCCACATCACAGGTGGCTGGAAATAACGGTAGTAGAGGGCATGGTTCCAGGAAGACGAGACAGGGCAGGCCAAGAAGCTTTCAAAATTTGAAAGGAACTTTGAACATGGCAAAAGAAGAAGTGGGAAATCTGGCTAGAGAAAGATACTCTTTGAGACAGGCTATGAGTTCATCTTTCTAGAGAAAGATACTCTTTGAGACAGGCTATCAGTTCAACTTTCTAGAGAAAGATACTCTTTGAGACAGGCTATCAGTTCAACTTTCTAGAGAAAGATACTCTTTGAGACAGGCTATGAGTTCAACTTTCTAGAGAAAGATACTCTTTGAGACAGGCTATGAGTTCAACTTTCTAGAGAAAGATACTCTTTGAGACAGGCTATGAGTTCAACTTTCTAGAGAAAGATACTCTTTGAGACAGGCTATGAGTTCAACTTTCTGACAAGGACAGACAACCGGCTGAACATTCACATAAGTAGCTCGCTACACACCAAAATGGGCCGTCTTCAATTCCCAACTGATTTGTTTGTTACGGACCGACACCACCGCAGGATATACCCATCTTCTGTAAATGTTTACCTGAGACTTTCTCTTGAAAAGTAGGCTGACAAAGTACAAATTATTCTAATATACCGGTGGTCAACACAAACATATTGGCATTAACAACATATTTCCTGTGCTGCACAGTTGTCCTCTTCATCATGATCTCTGCTGTGTCTCTTTTAATGTTGATTTTTTAGACCTCTACCGAAGAGCTAATTTCCAATATTAGGAAGAAACAATCATTATTTTTAGGCCATGTAATGAGAAGGGAACAGATGGAATATATTGTGACAACTGGAAAAATTGAGGGACGAAGAGATAGAGGGAAGCAAAGAGAAAAAATACCAGATAGCTTAAGAGAATGACTTGGCAGAAGGTCAACAACAGAAATGATAAATAACTGTCGAGATCGAAAATTGTGGAGAAACATGATCACATAGGCCTCACTCCCAGTGACAACCTGTTTCCTTCCCTTTCCATGACAACCCGTTTCCTTCCATCTCCATAACAACCCGTTTGCCTCACTCCCAGTGACAACCCGTTTGCTTCACTCCCAGTGACAACCCGTTTCCTTCCATCTCCATAACAACCCGTTTGCCTCACTCCCAGTGACAACCCGTTTGCTTCACTCCCAGTGACAACCCGTTTCCTTCCCTCTCCATAACAACCCGTTTGCCTCACTCCCAGTGACAACCCGTTTGCTTCACTCCCAGTGACAACCCGTTTCCTTCCCTCTTCATGACAACCCGTTTGCCTCACTCCCAGTGACAACCCGTTTCCTTCCCTCTATGACAACCCGTTTGCTTCACTCCCAGTGACAACCCGTTTCCTTCTATCTCCATAACAACCCGTTTGCCTCACTCCCAGTGACAACCCGTTTCCTTCCCTCTCCATGACAACTCGTTTGCCTCACTCCCAGTGACAACCCGTTTCCTTCCCTCTATGACAACCCGTTTGCTTCACTCCCAGTGACAACCCGTTTCCTTCCCTCTCCATGACAACCCGTTTGCCTCACTCCCAGTGACAACCCGTTTCCTTCCCTCTATGACAACCCGTTTGCTTCACTCCCAGTGACAACCCGTTTCCTTCCCTCTCCATGACAACCCGTTTGCCTCACTCCCAGTGACAACCCGTTTCCTTCCCTCTATGACAACCCGTTTGCTTCACTCCCAGTGACAACCCGTTTCCTTCCCTCTCCATGACAACCCGTTTGCCTCACTCCCTCTCTGACACCCGTTTCCTTCCCTCTATGACAACCCGTTTGCCTCACTCCCAGTGACAACCCGTTTCCTTCCCTCTTCATGACAACCCGTTTGCCTCACTGTCAGTGACAACCCGTTTCCTTCCCTCTATGACAACCCGTTTCCTTCCCTCTATGACAGGCTGAGCGAGCCCGCAAGAACGCTGAGGTTGAACTGGTAGAGATCAACATCAAAGTGAGCGAACTGACCATTCTGGTGACGTCACTAACAAATGACAAGAGACGATTGGAAGCCGATATCGGTGCCCTGCAGGTAATTCTAGACCACTTCTTTGAGCATAATATAATAGATGTAATGTTACTTGATAAAATAGATGTAATGTTGCTTGATAAAATAGGTGTAATGTTACTTGATAAAATAGATGTAATGTTACATGATGTAATAGGTGTAATGTTACTTGATAAAATAGATGTAATGTTGCTTGATAAAATAGGTGTAACGTTACTTGATAAAATAGATGTAACGTTACTTGATAAAATAGATGTAATGTTACTTGATAAAATAGATGTAATGTTACTTGATAAAATAGATGTAATGTTGCTTGATAAAATAGGTGTAATGTTACTTGATAAAATAGATGTAATGTTACATGATGTAATAGGTGTAATGTTACATGATATAATAGGTGTAATGTCACATGATATAATAGATGTGATGTTACTTGATAAAATAGATGTATTGTTACATGATGTAATAGGTGTAATGTTACGTAATGTAATAGGTATAATGTTACTTGATAAAATATATGTAATGTTACATAATATAATAGATGTAATGTTACTTGATAAAATAGATGTAATGTTACATGGTGTAATAGGTGTAATGTTACATGATGTAATATGTGTAATGTTACACGATATAATAGGTGTAATGTTACATGATATAATAGGTGTAATGTTACATAATATAATAGATGGGATGTTACTTGATAAAATATATGTAATGTTACTTGATAAAATAGATGTAATGTTACATGATGTAATAATTGTAAAGTTACATAATATAATAGATGTAATATTACTCAGATAAAATAGATGTAATGTTACTTGATAAAATAGATGTAATAGTACATGATATAATAGGTGTAATGTTACATGATATAATAGGTGTCTTGTTCCATGATATAATAGGTGTAATGTTACATGATATAATACGTGTAATGTTATATGATATAATAGATGTAATGTTATGTGATATAATATGTGTAATGTTACATGATGTAATATGTGTAATGTTACTTGATATAATAGGGGTAATGTTATATGATATAATAGGTTTGATATTACATGATATAATAGGTATCATGTTACATAAATCCCGTGTGTTACAAGGGCCTCATTATGAGGGAGGTAAAGAATAGTGACACTGTGACCTTCCAGGCATGTCGTAAGAGGCGACTAAGGAGGTTGATTGATGGCTTGACAAGCTGTCATTGTAAAAAGTATTGTTATGGAAACAGAGCCATAGATTTTAGAAGCAGTGATCTCTGCATATGTGCCATTTTGACACGCAAGGTTTCTGTTTTTGAGATTGTGGTTCTGCCCTATTATGTAATATATATATTATTTCGAGTCTTCGGCTCGAAAGGATAATAGATAGATAGATGTTACATACTATAATAGATGTAATGTTATATGATATAATAGTTGTAATGTTACATGATATAATAGTTGTAATATGATCCTAGCGTTCGTCTTGTGTTTACATCTTCATGTTTACATTTTGTGGGAGGGCGGTAGTTATCGTCAACACCAGAAGGTGTCAGGTTCAAGTCCCACAGCAGACTATGGATTTTTCTCATCGAAGACGTGCTTCCTTCGCAGCTTTAATCTTCTTCCCTCCTTGATTCCCTGTGTAGTCAGACCCGATGTTTAGCTCTCTCTGTGTAGTCAGACCCGATGTTTAGCTCTCTCTGTGTAGTCAGACCCGATGTTCAGCTCTCTCTGGGTAGTCAGACCCGATGTCTAGCTCTCTCTGTGTAGTCAGACCCGATGTTCAGCTCTCTCTGGGTAGTCAGACCCGATGTTCAGCTCTCTCTGGGTAGTCAGACCCGATGTCTAGCTCTCTCTGTGTAGTCAGACCCGATGTTCAGCTCTCTCTGGGTAGTCAGACCCGATGTCTAGCTCTCTCTGTGTAGTCAGACCCGATGTTCAGCTCTCTCTGGGTAGTCAGACCCGATGTTCAGCTCTCTCTGGGTAGTCAGACCCGATGTCTAGCTCTCTCTGTGTAGTCAGACCCGATGTTCAGCTCTCTCTGGGTAGTCAGACCCGATGTCTAGCTCTCTCTGTGTAGTCAGACCCGATGTTCAGCTCTCTCTGGGTAGTCAGACCCGATGTTCAGCTCTCTATGGGTAGTCAGACCCGATGTCCAACTCTCTCTGTGTAGTCAGACCCGATGTCCAACTCTCTCTGTGTAGTAAGACCCGATGTTCAGCTCTCTCTGGGTAGTCAGACCCGATGTTCAGCTCTCTCTGGGTAGTCAGACCCGATGTCCAACTCTCTCTGTGTAGTCAAACCCAATGTCTAGCTCTCTCTGGGTAGTCAGACCCGATGTCTAGCTCTTTCTGTGTAGTCAGACCCGATGTCTAGCTCTCTCTCTGTGTAGTCAGACCCGATGTCCAACTCTCTCTGTGTAGTCAGACCCGATGTCCAACTCTCTCTGTGTAGTCAGACCCGATGTCTAGCTCTCTCTGGGTAGTCAGACCCGATGTCTAGCTCTCTCTGTGTAGTCAGACCCGATGTTTAGCTCTCTCTGTGTAGTCAGGCCCGATGTCTAGCTCTCTCTGGGTAGTCAGACCCGAAGTTTAGCTCTCTCTGGGTAGTCAGACCCGATGTTTATCTCTCTCTGTGTAGTCAGACCAGATGTTTAGCTCTCTCTGTGTTGTCAGACCCGATGTTTAGCTCTCTCTGTGTAGTCAGACCCGATGTTTTGCTCTCTCTGTGTAGTCAGACCCGATGTTCAGCTCTCTCTGGGTAGTCAGACCCGATGTCTAGCTCTCTCTGTGTAGTCAGACCAGATGTTCAGCTCTCTCTGGGTAGTCAGACCCGATGTTCAGCTCTCTATGGGTAGTCAGACCCGATGTTCAGCTCTCTCTGTGTAGTCAGACCCGATGTTTAGCTCTCTCTGTGTAGTCAGACCCGATGTTTAGCTCTCTCTGTATAGTCAGACCCGATGTTCAGTTCTCTCTGTGTAGTCAGACCCGATGTTTAGCTCTCTTTGTGTAGTCAGACCCGATGTCTAGCTCTCTCTGTGTAATCAGACCCGATGTTTAGCTCTCTCTGTGTAGTTAGACCCGTTGTTTAGCTCTCTCTATGTAGTCAGACCTGATGTTTAGCTCTCTCTGTGTAGTCAGACCCGATGTTTAGCTCTCTCTGTGTAGTCAGACCCGATGTTTAGCTCTCTCTGTGTAGTCAGACCCGATGTTCAGCTCTCTCTGTGTAGTCAGACTCGATGTCTAGCTCTCTCTATGTAGTCAGTCTCGATGTTCAGCTCTCTCTGTGTAGTCAGACCCGATGTTTAGCTCTCTCTGTGTAGTCAGACCCGATGTTTAGCTCTCTCTGGGTAGTCAGACCCGATGTTTAGCTCTCTCTGTGTAGTCAGACCCGATATTTAGCTCTCTCTGTGTAGTCAGACCCGATGTCTAGCTCTCTCTGTGCAGTCAGACCCGATGTTTAGCTCTCTCTGTGTAGTCAGACCCGATGTCTAACTCTTTCTGTGTAGTCAGACCCGATATTTAGCTCTCTGTGTGTAGTCAGACCCGATGTCTAGCTCTCTCTCTGTAGTCAGACCCGATGTCTAGCTCTCTCTGTGTAGTCAGATCCGATGACTAGCTCTCTCTGTGTAGTCAGACCCGATGTCTAGCTCTCTCTATGCAGTCAGACCCGATGTTTAGCTCTCTCTGTGTAGTCAGACCCGATGTCTAGCTCTCTCTGTGTAGTCAGACACGATGTCTAGCTCTCTCTGTGTAGTCAGACACGATGTCTAGCTCTCTCTGTGTAGTCAGACACCATGTCTAGCTCTCTCTGTGTAGTCAGACACGATGTCTAGCTCTCTCTGTGTAGTCAGACACGATGTCTAGCTCTCTCTGGGCAGTGAGACCCGATGTTTAGCTCTCTCTGTGTAGTCAGACCCGATGTCTAGCTCTCTCTGTGTAGTCAGACCCGATGTTTAGCTCTCTCTGTGTAGTCAGACCCGATGTTTAGCTCTCTCTGTGCAGTCAGACCCGATGTTTAGCTCTCTCTGTGTAGTCAGACCCGATGTCTAGCTCTCTCTGTGTAGTCAGACCCGATGTTTAGCTCTCTCTGTGTAGTCAGACCCGATGTCTAGCTCTCTCTGTGTAGTCAGACCCGATGTTTAGCTCTCTCTGTGTAGTCAGACCCGATGTTTAGCTCTCTCTGTGCAGTCAGACCCGATGTTTAGCTCTCTCTGTGTAGTCAGACCCGATGTCTAGCTCTCTCTGTGTAGTCAGACCCGATGTTCAGCTCTCTCTGTGTAGTCAGACCCGATGTTCAGCTCTCTCTGTGCAGTCAGACCCGATGTTTAGCTCTCTCTGTGTAGTCAGACCCGATGTCTAGCTCTCTCTGTGTAGTCAGACCCGATGTTCAGCTCTCTCTGTGTAGTCAGACCCGATGTTCAGCTCTCTCTGTGTAGTCAGACCCGATGTTCAGCTCTCTCTGTGTAGTCAGACCCGATGTTCAGCTCTCTCTGTGTAGTCAGACCCGAAGTTTAGCTCTCTCTGTGTAGTCAGATCCGATGTCTAGCTCTCTCTGTGTAGTCAGACCCGATGTCTAGCTCGCTCTGTGTAGTCAGACCCGATGTTTAGCTCTCTTTGTGTAGTCAGACCCGATGTTCAGCTCTCTCTGTGTAGTCAGACCCGATGTTCAGCTCTCTCTGTGTAGTCAGACCCGATGTTCAGCTCTCTCTGTGTAGTCAGACCAAATGTCTAGCTCTCTCTGTGTAGTCAGACCCGATGTCTTGCCCTCTCTGTGTAGTCAGACCCGATGTTTAGCTCTCTCTGTGTAGCCAGACCCGATGTTTAGCTCTATCTGTGTAGTCAGACCCGATGTCCAGCTCTCTCTGTGTAGTCAGACCCGATGTTTAGCTCTCTCTGTGTAGTCAGACCCAATGTCCAGCTCTCTCTGTGTAGTCAGACCCGATGTCCAGCTCTCTCTGGGCAGTCAGACCCGATGTCTAGCTCTCTCTGTGCAGTCAGACCCGATGTTTAGCTCTCTCTGTGCAGTCAGACCCGATGTTTAGCTCTCTCTGGGCAGTCAGACCCGATGTTTAGCTCTCTCTGGACAGTCAGACCCGATGTTCAGCTCTCTCTGTGCAGTCAGACCCGATGTTTAGCTCTCTATTACAGACATCATTCAGATGAATAAACATCACTTCATGGATGGTGTTTACTAGTTTCGTTGTTGGTATCCGTTTAGTCGATGTTGACGTCCCAGTACTCCAGGCAATCCCATTGGTTTGATAACTCAAGGATAACCGTCTCTATTGATAACATTTATTCTTACAGCTGGATGACTCTATAACAAAGTAACATGTGTAGAGTGCCCCGCCAAGTGACGTATAGCGAATATGGTGTTAGTGAGCATAACTTTTACAGATGTTCGGCACGTGATTTTTGGGGTAATGTGGTCGGTATTACGCCCGTGCCGTTTTATTTTCCCTGAAAAAAAATCATGTACCAATTTAAGGCTGGATGAACCCGGAAGCCGTCGATGAGGATTAAACCCGACCTCTTGTCCTTAGTATTGTTTTTGTAGACATGAATTTACAATATATCCCCTGTTGGTGCCGATCTATTGTTGTTGTACATTTGCTGTTACAATATATCTGCTGTTGAACAGTTTTTCCTCTTACCTCATTCCCCTTTCAGAGTCAAGATGATATGTATAATTAGAGGTTTTTTGCTCTCCTCCTCTATCCTCTTTGCTGTAATGTTTCCTAGTGCCTCTAATATTGCATCGATTCATCTCTTTGTGGTCAGTCCTTTGATCTGCTGTTTTCGTAGCATTTGATGATGTCCCCTCTTGTTATAGTTTGTCAGTTATCACGCGGCCAGACTATTTTGTCTTGCATGTAAACATATAAATAGTTGTGATTTATCAGTTGATAAGTTTATGATAACTTGTTGAAAGTGTTGATATGGAGAGATTTGTTTGTGTCCTACACAGAGTGACCTTGATGACGCCATCAACAACCAGAGGGCAGCTGAAGAGCGCGCAGAGAGACTGGCCTCAGAGAATGGACGCCTGGCTGACGAGCTGCGTCAAGAACAGGTTATTGCTGATTGTGTTCCTGATATCCTGTCTAGTTTCAGTGGGAGGAAAGGGGGGGGGGAAGGTTATCGACAAAAAACTGTTAATCTACTGACGTCATTGAACGGAGACAAATAAATAATAATAAATGAATATTATTATAGATGGGAACTACCGAGGCGATAATCAGCGAATCAATTCACAGGAAGAGGTATGTTTACAGTACTCGGAAAAAATGACAAATAATCAATTGTCATTTTTTTCCGAGTGCTGTAAACATACCAAAAATATCTTATGCAACAAATCTATGTCAATAAAAATGAGAAAGAGAGTTCATCGGTGCGATATAGAACCAATTCTGACCTATGGAAACGAATCATGGACAGTAGACAAACAAATGAAAACACGATTGGAGGCCACAGAGATGGGATTTCTCAGAAGAATGTTGAAAGTTCCCTGGACAGATAAAAAGACCAATGAGGAAGTTCTCAAAGAGGCCAACACAAAAAGGGAGCTCTTAAAAACAACATTTTTCGGGCACATCATGAGAAGAGGAAAGTTGGAATGCTTGGTTACAACTGGCAAAATAAAAGGAAAGAGAGATCGCGGACGACAAAGAGAGAAAATACTGGATAGCTTGGTGTCATGGCATGGAAAACAGTCAACAACAGAGCTGATACGATGCACTGTAGATAGAAGATTGTGGAGGGACATGATGATCTACGCCAACCGGTATGGCACATGATGATGATGATGATGTAAACATACCTCTTCCTCTGAATCGATTCACTGAGGTCATTGAACCTGTGCCTAGACACAAATACGCTCTTTTCTATAACTAATTACCCCTCTATGTATTTGCTTCCTCTTCATTTTTTTCTGTAATTTCCAGCTCATTTCCTGCGTTATGATGTGTTGGGTTGGTTTCTAAGTTTATCAATAGAGTTTATTGAGATCTCTGTGTTATGTGTAGATGCTTGCTCTACCATCATATCGTCGGCAGTAATAAACAAGAAATAATACAAGTTCGTTATGAAGTTATAAATGAATATGCTACATATATTTAAATCAACGTAATTTAAAACTTGAAGTTCAACAAAATTATATATGCCCAAATGAATTTAATATAAAACTATTTGCTTATATAATACACTACATTCGCGTAGGGCAAAGATAAAAACTTCTAAATTTTTGTTTATAAACTGATAGCTCGTAGCGCTGCTGTTACTTGACAGTTGAGATGTCTATATGCCTAAATTTTAAAAAGAAATGGTGCATAACGTAGTTATAAATAGTTATGTAAGTTCCAGTATTCAAACATAGTTTCACTTTCATTTTCTGACGCTTCTAATTGGCTAGAGCTAAAAATAACCCATGAGACCGCATTCTGTAGAGGTAGCTTAGCCGTATAATTTTCGTTGCCTTTTTTTAATGTCAAGGTCGTGAATTTCCTCAGTCCGATCGGCGAGAAATGTACCGCTAGTCACTAGCAGTTTCAATCTACTATCTACTACAATCTACTACAGAGTTTCGGTTTCATTCACAAACGTTATAATGGCCACAGGAAAACCTTGTTTTAATAAATGCAAATCAAAGCAAATAAATCATATTGGCCTACGAAATGTGTAATAGAATATTCGAAAATTTAAAATATAATTATTTTAAAAATATAATGAATTATCATTTCCTGTTGTCATTCGCTAATATGTTCAGGCTACCTGCGGTAGCTGCGGTAACATAGAGAATACGCCACTGCATTAAATACAATAAGGGGTGTTGTGAAACATATAAGGCCAATACAAGTGTAATTATACAAGAGTGGAAAGGTTAACATTTATATGAGCAAATCATGAAATAGCAAAGAAGTTAAAGAATAAAATAAAAATAATTACCATTAAACGTATTTCAATAAAGTGAATACATGTATTTTGGACATGTAAGTGATAATTACATGCTGAAAGGTATCTGAGAAGGAAATGTATTTGTGAACTAAAGTGGGCCGATAAAATCAGGAGATGAAATAAATGATATCAGAGCAAGAAACAAGTAATAATAATGATAATAGACAGTTTTTCTAAACAGGTACTGGTGAACATGATGATGGTCATGACATATATAGTAGGGTGACCATTTTTTCCCATGGTTTCCGGGGACATTTGTCATATTGTTTACATTTCAGAGGATTTTTTGGCTTATTTCTGAGACTGTCCCACAAAATCGGGGACGAACGATATGTGTGTGTGTGTGTGTGTGTGTGTGTGTGTGTGTGTGTGTGTGTGTGTGTGTGTGTGTGTGTGTGTGTGTGTGTGTGTGTGTGTGTGTGTGTGTGTGTGTGTGTGTGTGTGTGTGTGTGTGTGTGTGTGTGTGTGTGTGTGTGTGATATACATTTATTTATAATATGTGTGGGTGGGTGTGTGACTGTGTGTGCGCAAGAAATTTTGTAGATGCAAAAAAAAGATAACTTTAAATTTCATAATAACTGTTCATTTGCTGTTTGATTTTATGTTTGTTAATATTCACGGTGCTTATGCGATACACGCACTTAATGACATTACAATAGCTAGTTGTGTTTCTCAATAAAAAAATATTTAAAATAAAAAAAATTAAACAACATATAGATATCAATTGCAGTATTAAAGTAATGTTTACAGTACCTTATTTATACTGAAGAGGTTGTTGCCTCGGCGAGGTACTTGTTTTTTGAGTGTATCTTTCTCAAGATCTCATGATTTGAAGCAAGTTTTTCACTGAAGCTTTCACACGATAAATTAATGTTAGTTTTTACTGTTGGCGACTTTGGCGAGATACTTTGGCGGGAGATGTCCGGAAAGGCAGGGGTGGGGGGAGAGAGAATGTCTGCTTTTTAAAAAAATTAAACCCATCCCAACAGAAGTGAGTGGTGGGAATAGAAGTGACGTAGCACCGCGCTTCAAGAGTTCAAAGAGCTATCTCCGACACAGCGCGTCCAAGTCTTCTCTTTTATCGTCCTGCTAATGCCGCTCAGTCTGGGATAAAGAAACACAACTCAGTAACGTCCTGAGTCCTAGTGATTATTTTAAAGAGGGCCGATTCCGTGTATGAACATTTATTTATTCACTGAAATCGGGGACAAATTTCTTTCGGGGACAACTTCTACATTCTGGGGACTGTCCCCGGAAATCGGGGACGAATGGTCACCCTAAATATATAGCAATTGCATTTAAATAGAGAGACACTGTCTTTGGTTGTTGACTATCTAATTAAAGAAATGACGTCATCATTTATTGTGGAGAGATCCGTAGTTGTCTTGTCTCTATCAATGGATACGGCTGCTGGTGGTTCCTATAGCTGGACGGTGACCTTCCACACACAAACACACAACATACACACACACAACACACACAATGTCAGCTATGCATGTTGGCGTATATGTGTAAAATTTTCTATTAAGTGCGACTAGCCAAGATACAAATGTGTGAGGGTGTTTGTGTAAAAGGCTCTTTTCCCCTCACAGACACCTATCCATCGTGCTGTAATATTTGGTTTGGGTTTCTCGAGTGGAAAAGGGGGGTGGGGGATAACAAAGAGGACGGTAATAATAATGTCCTACGGGAGACTTGAAAGCCTCATACCATTGTCATCATCATCATCATCATTATTCTCTGCCTCACCTGTGTACGCTTGTACACGTCAACCTCAAGAAGAGAGCTTTGGGCAGCTCAGAGTTGCCTCATCCTTATAATATTGCCCTTCTATGATGCTGGCTATGGTCACATCTCTGTCCATCACATGCTGGGCTTGATTGTAGCAGATGTGCCAGCAAGTTGTTCTGCTTGTACCCCAGTCACATGAACCATCTCTGTCCATCACATGCTGGGCTTGATTGTAGCAGATGTGCCAGCAAGTTGTTCTGCTTGTACCCCAGTCACATGAACCATCTCTGTCCATCACATGCTGGGCTTGATTGTAGCAGATGTGCCAGCAAGTTGTTCTGCTTGTACCCCAGTCACATGAACCATCTCTGTCCATCACATGCTGGGCTTGATTGTAGCAGATGTGCCAGCAAGTTGTTCTGCTTGTACCCCAGTCACATGAACCATCTCTGTCCATCACATGCTGGGCTTGATTGTAGCAGATGTCCAGCAAGTTGTTCTGCTTGTACCCCAGTCACATGAACCATCTCTGTCCATCACATACTGGGCTTGATTGTAGCAGATGTCCAGCAAGTTGTTCTGCTTGTACCCCAGTCACATGAACCATCTCTGTCCATCACATGTTGGGCTTGATTGTAGCAGATGTGCCAGCAAGTTGTTCTGCTTGTACCCCAGTCACATGAACCATCTCTGTCCATCACATGCTGGGCTTGATTGTAGCAGATGTGCCAGCAAGTTGTTCTGCTTGTACCCCAGTCACATGAACCATCTCTGTCCATCACATGCTGGGCTTGATTGTAGCAGATGTGCCAGCAAGTTGTTCTGCTTGTACCCCAGTCACATGAACCATCTCTGTCCATCACATGCTGGGCTTGATTGTAGCAGATGTGCCAGCAAGTTGTTCTGCTTGTACCCCAGTCACATTCATCAGTGGTTTCTATCCTTGTGGTGATGTCACTCAATCTGTTGTGGTCTGTTCACACTCTAACAATTATTTATTGTTCTTTCTCTGAGCTGATTATAGGCATAATTTTTCTGAGCAGATTATAGGCATCATTTTTCTGAGCTGATTCATCATCATCATCGAGTGCCATTCTGCTCTGTCTCTTGCTTTGATGGTGCGGGTTGTCATAGGTTAACTTGTCCTTCTTTTGTTGTTACTCGTCCATGTTAGTCTAGGTCTGCCTCTGCATCTTTTACCTTGTATTTTTCCTTCCAAGATTACCTTTAGTAGGCTGTTGTGTCTTTTAACATGCCCCAAAAATTTGATTTGTCTTGTTCTAGTTGTGTTTAGTAGTTCTCTTTTCATTTTTGGTTGTTTTAAAACTTCATCGCCTGTTTTCTTTTTTTCCATCCAATTCTACCTATTCTTCTATATATCCACATTTCAAAGATTTCAATTTTCTGTTCTGTTTTATTGTCTAATGTCCATGTTTCTGCACCATACAGGAATATTGAGAAGACATAACATTTTGCTATTCTTAGTTTTAGCCCTGGTGTTATTTGTTTTGATGTTAGTGTGTTCTTCATGACATTAAAATTAATTTTTGCCATTCCTATTCTTTTGTTTATTTCAGTTGTACATTTTCCATCACTGGTTATAGTATGTCCAAGGTAGTTATAGTTCTGAACTGTCTCCAGGTCTATTCCTTCAATTTTGATATCCACTTGTGGGTTTTGAGTATTTTCTTTGTTTATGATATAGTTTTAGTCTTTTAATATTCATATCTAGTCCATATTTTTTGCTTGTCATGTTTATTTCATTAAGTAATTGTAGATTTTTAGAATTTTCTGCTAGTAGTACAGTATCATCAGTATTAACTGAGCTGATTATAGTCATCATTTTTCTGAGCTGATTATAGGCATCATTTTTCTGAGCTGATTATAGTCATCATTTTTCTGAGCTGACTATAGGCATCATTTTCTGAGCTGATTATAGGCATAATTTTTCTGAGCTGACTATAGGCATCATTTTCTGAGCTGATTATAGTCATCATTTTTCTGAGCTGATTATAGTCATCATTTTTCTGAGCTGATTATAAGCATAATTTTTCTGAGCTGACTATAGGCATCATTTTTCTGAGCTAATTATAGCCATCATTTTTCTGAGCTGACTATAGGCATAATTTTTCTGAGCTAATTATAATCATAATTTTTCTGAGCTAATTATAATCATAATTTTTCTGAGCTGATTATAGGCATAATTTTTCTGAGCTATTATATGCATCATTTTTCTGAGCTGATTATAGGCATCATTTTTCTGAACTATTATAAGCATCATTTTCCTAGTAGCCCTGATATTCTATATTGTTCCTGATCTCTTTGATTCTTCATAGATTGTATTTGTATCTTTATCATCATTGTCATCAAGTACCTTGCCTGTTGGTGAAGCGGTCATGTCCCTCCGCAACTCTTTATCTTTACAATTGTTCATCAGTTCTGACCTTGACTTCCAACCAAACCTCATCAAATCTCTGGAATCTTTTATTTCTGTTTCCCTATCTCTTATTCCCTCAGCTTTTGTTCCAAGCTGTTACTTCATGTTCCCAGTTATTACTTTTTGTTCCCAATTGTTAATTCTTGTTCCCAGTTATTACATTTTGTTCCCAGTTATTACTTTTTGTTCCCAGTTATTACATCTTGTTCCCAGTTGTTACTTCTTGTTCCCAACTGTTACTACTTGTGCCCAGTTGTTACTTCTTGTTCCCAGTTGTTACTTTTTGGTTCCCAGTTGTTACTTCTTGTTCCCAACTGTTACTACTTGTGCCCAGTTGTTACTTCTTGTTCCCAGTTGTTACTTTTGGTTCCCAGTTGTTACTTCTTGTTCCCAACTGTTACTACTTGTGCCCAGTTGTTACTTTTTGTTACCAACTGTTACTACTTGTGCCCAGTTGTTACTTCTTGTTCCCAGTTGTTACTTCTTGTTCCCAGTTGTTACTTCTTGTTACCAACTGTTACTTCTTGTTCCCAGTTATTACTTTTGTTCCCAGTTGTTACTTCTTGTTCCCAACTGTTACTACTTGTGCCCAGCTATTACTTCTTGTTCCCAGTTATTACATCTTGTTCCCAACTGTTACTACTTGTGCCCAGTTGTTACTTCTTGTTCCCAGTTGTTACTTCTTGTTCCCAGTTGTTACTTCTTGTTCCCAGTTGTTACTTCTTGTTCCCAGTTGTTACTTCTTGTTCACAGTTGTTACTTCTTGTTCCCAGTTGTTACTTCTTGTTCCAGTTGTTACTTCTTGTTCCCAGTTGTTACTTCTTGTTCCCAGTTGTTACTTCTTGTTCCCAGTTATTACTTCTTGTTCCCAGTTGTTACTTCTTGTTACCAACTGTTACTACTTGTTCCCAGCTATTACTTCTTGTTCCCAGTTTTTACTTCCTCTTCCCTTTTCGTGGCCACCAAACAATAATGTATGTTCCCTCCTGATGTTGATACTTCTTGCTTTGGCCTCTTTTAGACCATCTTCATTACTTCTTTCATTTCATTATTTTAGTTGTCATGGTATTCATATTATTCTTCTTAAAACCATATTTCCAACTATTTTCTTGTCACTTGTTCTATTGCCCAGAATCCACATCATTACGTGAAAACTGGTTCCATTTACACCTAACTCTGACCTTTTTCTTATTTCCATTGACAACGATTAATTGCATAATATAATTTTCATTTCTTTGAATGCAACCTTTGTCTCAGCGACCTCCCATCTGTCGCACATCTATCAGCCAACGTTGACATCGTTTCCTTCCGTCTGTCGCACATCTATCAGCCAACGTTGACATCGTTTCCTTCCGTCTGTCGCACATCTACCTGCCAACGTTGACATCGTTTCCTTCCGTCTGTCGCACATCTACCTGCCAACGTTGACATCGTTTCAGGTTTTTAACTTCATTGCCCTGTTTTATTCTCCCTTCTTCTACCATTCAGCTCCCTGTGGAGCATAGGTCTTTAACAAACACTTTCCAAGTCGTTCTGTTTCTTGCCATTCTTTTAAGATTATTCCATGTCTTCCCCATCATCTTCATCTCTGCTTCTGTCTGTCTCTCCAAGAATTCCTTGGTCTTCCTCTGTGTCTTTTTCCCTGTGGATTCCAAAAAATGGCGTGCTGTGTAATACTCTCAGTTGGCTTCCGCAGTGTGTGTCCTATCCAGCGCCATCGTCTTCGCTGTATCTCTTTATCCACTGGTATTTGACTGGTACATTTCCATAATTCTATGTTAGTGATTTTGTCCTGTCATTTTCATCCTTTTATTCTGCGTAAGTATCCATTAATGAAAGTCTGTATCTTCATGATTGTCGATTTTGTTGTTCTCCATGTTTCACAGCTATATAATAGGACTTACTTAACATTGGAGTTGAACATTTTTATTTAGTATTTAACCTAATTTCTTTGGACTTCCATATGTTTCCAAGTGCAGCAAATGCTCCTATTGCTTCTATTTTATTACTGCCCCACATTTAACAGAACACTTAAAAGATGTTTTTATCTTTCTAGCAACTTCTGTCTTTGTGCTGCTGCCTTGTATTCTTCTCTGTATTGTTACTTTCCATTACTATAATGTCAGTCATTTTCTGTAATTCACTTTCATTCCTAGCGATGAAGACAGTGTGACCAGCATACCTCATGTAGCTTTCGTGATGCCATTGATCAAATATTCCAGTTATCGATCTTAGTACAATCTCACTCTACATATGAAATCAATCAGGTGATAATTCACATCCTTGCCTAACGCCTTCTTTCATTTGTTGAAACATTCCCAATTGATTTTCAGTTCTTATGGCCATATATGGCTGGTATAAGATGTCTTGCTGGTATCGTTTATCATCGATCTTCTTGGACAGTTTGTCAGCCTCATCATTTCCAGTATTATTGACGAGTTATTGACTGCACTCAATCATGAGATAACTAACAACATGCGTACAATCATGAGATAACTAACGACATGCATACAATCATGAGGTAACTAACGACATGCATACAATCATGTCAGATAATCCGTGCTGCATGTGTACGAAAGAAAATGTAGACGTGTTGAAATGAATCATAACAGCAACATTCCAATAGGGTTAGCGGAGTAGAGTTATCCCCTACCCAATAGAATGTTGGAAGTTTCCTGGACAGCTAGAAAAACCAATGAGGAAATTCTCAAAGAGGCCAACACAAAAAGGGAACTCATAACAAACATCAGAAAGAAACAATAAACATTTTTCGGGCACATCATGACAAGAGGAAAGTTAGAATACTTGGTTACAACTGGCAAATTACAGCGAACGAGAGATCGCGGTCGGCAAAGAGAGAAGACACTAGAAAGTGTGGTGTCATGGTTGAAAAAAAACCCAGTCAACAACAGAATTGATACGATGTACTGTGGATAGAAGATTGTGGAAGGATATGATCGCCTACGCTAACCGGTATGCCACATGGTGATGATGATGATGACCATTGCAATGTATGCTAGCGTATGTATGTATGTATATAAGATTGACATATTATATTTCCCTGGACATATTCATTTTATTTCATTAAAACAGGAGAACTACAAAAACGCCGAGTCCCTCCGCAAACAGCTGGAGATTGAAATTCGTGAAATCACTGTCCGCTTGGAGGAGGCCGAGGCTTTTGCACAAAGAGAGGGCAAGCGACTCGTGGCCAAACTTCAAGTCAGGGTAGGTCACTGTCCTGCCAATAACTTCTCACAGCTCCTGACTTTTACTTCTCCCCTCTAACTTGATGTCTTTAGAATTGACAAGATAGTTATTAGACACATCGTCTTACAGTTAACTAAGTCTACACGTATTTGGCGCGGCCACAATGATGTCCCCTGTTCGGAATGACCGTTACAGCGACCTGGAAGTGTACATGATGAGTTGCGCACCTGTTTTTCAAATCGCAAAATATTCACTAGAACAGTCTGAAGATCACGAACACTTTGTTAGTTGCTGGGTTGTACAGATATGGGAATGTCCGGCCTGCAGGGACACCATTCCGTTCTAAAGTCTAAAGTCTTACAGCGCCTTGAGGGCAGCAAAATATTTGTAACAACTTTCGATCATCCGTTGATGATTGGACCCACCCACATTATCTGTCTCTGCTTGCACTGTCTCCACCGACTGATTGTCCTTGACCTGTCTACCTTTAAGCCTTCCTCACCTGTGGTTTACAAAAGCTCATGTGGCTTACACAGCCACCAGGTCAAGTGGGAATGAGGAGGTCGTGGCATATCGCCATCTGTACAGTCCCCATCCTTGGGAGGTCGTGGCATATCGCCATCTGTACAGTCCCCATCCTGGGGAGGTCATGGTATATCGCCATCTGTACAGTCCCCATCCTGGGGAGGTCATGGCATATCGCCATCTGTACAGTCCCCATCCTGGAGAGATCGTGGCATATCGCCATCTGTACAGTCCCCATCCTGGAGAGATCGTGGCATATCGCCATCTGTACAGTCCCCATCCTGGAGAGATCGTGGCATATCGCCATCTGTACAGTCGCCATCCTGGAGAGATCGTTGTATATCGCCATCTGTACAGTCCCCATCCTGGAGAGATCGTGGCATATCGCCATCTGTACAGTCCCCATCCTGGAGAGATCGTGGCATATCGCCATCTGTACAGTCCCCATCCTTGTGAGGTCGTGCATATCGCCATCTGTACAGTCGCCATCCTGGGGAGGTCATGGCATATCGCCATCTGTACAGTCCCCATCCTGGGGAGGTCGTGGCATATCGCCATTTGTACAGTCGCCATCCTGGGGAGGTCATGGCATATCACCATCTGTACAGTCCCCATCCTGGGGAGGTCATGGCATATCACCATCTGTACAATCCCCATCCTGGGGAGGTCATGGCATATCGCCATCTGTACAGTCTCCATCCTTGTGAGGTCGTGCATATCGACATCTGTACAGAGTCACCATCCTCGTGTGGTCGTCGCATATCGCCATCTGTACAGTCCCCATCCTGGGAAGGTCGTGGCATATCGCCATCTGTACAGTCTCCATCCTGAGGAGGTTTTGGTATATCGCCTTCGGTACGAAGTCCTTACCCTTTGAAGGTCTTGGTATATCGCCTTCGGTACGGAGTCCCCATCCTGTTGAGGTCGTGGTATATCGCCATCGGTAACAAGTCCCCACCCTGGGGTGTCGTGGCATATCAACATCGGTAACAAGTCCCCACCCTGGGGTGTCGTGGCATATCAACATCGGTAACAAGTCCCCACCCTGGGGTGTCGTGGCATATCAACATCGGTATCAAGTCCCCACCCTGGGAGGTCGTGGCATATCAACATCGGTAACAAGTCCCCACCCTGAGGAGGTCGTGGCATATCACCATCGTAACAAGTCCCCACCCTGAGGAGGTCGTGGCATATCAACATCGGTAACAAGTCCCCACCCTGGGAGGTCGTGGCATATCAACATCGGTAACAAGTCCCCACCCTGGGAGGTCGTGGCATATCAACATCGGTAACAAGTCCCCACCCTGGGAGGTCGTGGCATATCAACATCGGTAACAAGTCTCCACCCTGGGAGGTCGTGGCATATCAACATCGGTATCAAGTCCCCACCCTGAGGAGGTCGTGGCATATCACCATCGGTAACAAGTCCCCACCCTGAGGAGGTCGTGGCATATCAACATCGGTAACAAGTCCCCACCCTGGGAGGTCGTGGCATATCAACATCGGTAACAAGTCCCACCCTGGGAGGTCGTGGCATATCAACATCGGTAACAAGTCCCCACCCTGGGTGTCGTGGCATATCAACATCGGTAACAAGTCCCCACCCTGGGGTGTCGTGGCATATCAACATCGGTAACAAGTCCCCACCCTGGGGTGTCGTGGCATATCAACATCGGTACAGAGTTTGCACTGTAGACAATAATGAACAGACATGTCTTGTCTACTGGCTGGATTACGAAACATTATGGTCTTGACACAACGTCTATGGCACGGAATCCCTCAGCCATACCGCTCCTTTATCTGATCTTTGCAGTGACACGTAATGAAACATGTCGTCAATAATTTCAATGAATTATATTCTACTTCTTCCCTTCCTCATACTTTTCAGCGTCGAGAGTAACAATGAATTATATTCTACTTCTTCCCTTCCTCAAACTTTTCAGCGTCGAGAGTAACAATGAATTATGGGATTGAAAACAATTTCTCTCTCGCCAGGTTCGTGACCTAGAAGCCGAGCTTGAGGCCGAGAGCAGGCGTGTGAGAGAAGCCGTTGCTAATCAACGCAAGGCCGAGAAATTTCTGAAGGATCTTCAAACTCAGACAGATGAAGAGCGAAAACAATTTGCTGAGGTGCAGAGCTTGAATGACCAGCTTCAGATTCGCATCAAAACTTACAAGAGACAAATTGAGGAAGCTGTAAGTTCCTGTCAGTGTTCACATCTTGCCTTAATCATTTGTCTTTTTCTGAATCTATATCTATAATTACATCCGAAGGTAATGTAATTAATTATTAATAATTAGGTTTCCTGAAATAATGATGTGAATTGTTTGGAACCAAGCCGCGATAGTTCAGTGGCTAGTGAACTATACTACTAAGGAGAAGAGGCCAGGTTCGATCCTGATCGACGGCTTCCAGGCTCACCCAGCCTTAAATGGGTACCGGATTCTTTCTGGGAAAGTAAGCGGCACGGGCGTAATACCGACCACATCAAAAATCATGTGCGAAGGTCTGTACAAATTATTGTTACTGACACCATATTTCCTGTACGCCACTTGACATGACGGGGCTCTTTACTTTTAACTTCTTGTTTGAAACTGGACTCGCTATTGTAGAGAAAAGACAATCATTGGACCGGCTTGACATTCTCAGTGCTCTCGAGTAGCCAGGACGAGTGAGCGATTCAGGCAATGAATATGTTGGTTGGCAACCTTTGATAGACTGCATGAGATGAAAGAGGTGGTGGTCCTACCTGACAAGTGCCTACACAGGGAATCAAGAAGGGACTAGTAAATCAACTCAGACCTGGCGTTATCTGCTGCTACACTTTAAGGGAAGTTATAATGAGGATAATATGTTAACAAACTAACATATATTTGCAGCTGAAGATTTCAAGTGTTGCAGTTCCTAGCGGTTTCACACTTTTAAAACTGAATGTATCATAAAATGTTCTACAGTGATAACAGTAGTGACAATGAATTATTTGACTTATTTATATTATATATTTACCGCCCGAAGACGGAGTTATCTGCCTGTGCGGCGAGGGACCCCTGTGCACACGGCTGCACGAAAACTGATTAACCCGCAAAATTCATTTCTTAGTCTCTAGGGACTTCGTCAGAAGTTAAAGCTGGCAGACGCAAAAATAAAAAAAAATGTAAAAGTTAAAAAATTATATTATTATATTATTCTATTTTAATTTTGTTTTGACTTTTTTTTCATTTTAAATTAGGTAAAATGTACTTTGTGAGACATGTTTATATGATCGGGTTTGAGGCAAATACTTTTTTTTCTGTTGAGAAAGGCTCATTGTATGTGTACGTTGTGAGACACGAAACATGGACTTGTGTACTGAGAGTAATATGTCATACTAGAGTGAAGACATTTTTACGTCATAGTACTCTTTACAATAAATGATAGGCCATAATCGTGTGTACAATCAATTATGTGAAAGTGGTGTGTACAATAAATTATATACCATAATCGTGTGTACAATCAATTATGTGGAAAGTGGTGTGTACAATAAATGATAGGCCATAATCGTGTGTACAATCAATTATGGGGAGCGCGTGGCGTGTACAACAAATAACGGGCCATAATGGTGTGTACAATAAATTATGGGGAGAGTGGTGTGTGCAAACAATTATATACCATAATCGTGTGTACAATCAATTATATGCCATAATCGTGTGTACAATCAATTATAGGCCATAATCGTGTGTACAATCAATTATAGGCCATAATCGTGTGTGCAATCAATTATATGCCATAATCGTGTGTACAATCAATTATAGGCCATAATCGTGTGTACAATCAATTATAGGCCATAATCGTGTGTACAATCAATTATATGCCATAATCGTGTGTACAATCAATTATAGGCCATAATCGTGTGTACAACAGATTGTAGGCCATAGTGGTGTGTGCAATAAGTTCATTTATAAGCCCTGGGATGTGTACATTAAGTTACTGAATAAGCCATGTGATGTGTACATTAAGTTATTCAATAAACAATGTAATGTGTACATTTAGTTATTGAATTAGTCCTACGATGTGTGTATTAAGTGCCTGATAACGCGTACATTAAACTTTTAAAAACTGGCAAGATGTACATTAATTGATAGACTCTGGTGACGTGTATTTATATAAGATTCCATCTGATCAAATCAAAGCCAAAAAAGACCCTTCTAACTGCGTGCCTTGTCTACACAGGAGGATGTTGCCAACCTCACACTGAACAAGTACCGCAAGGCTCAGACTCTTATTGAAGAGGCAGAATCAAGAGCTGACAGCGCCGAGAAGAACCTCCAGAATGTGCATCGCTCCCGCTCCATGTCTGTCACACGAGAGTTCACTACCCGTGTCGTCAGAATATAAATGGGTTACACGTAAGTGATCATATATAATTTATATGCGTTACACGTGTTCATATATAATATAAATGGGTTACACGTATGTATTCATATATAATATAAATGAGTTACACGTATGTATTCATATATAATATAAATAACCTCAGGTATACAGATGATATCATCTTAATCGCTAAGAGTGGAAGTGAGTTACAAGAAATGTTTGAGACCGTGAAAGAAAGTAAAAGTAAAGGACTCAGTCTTAACAGCGAAAAGACAGACATAATGGTAGCAACAAAGAAAGCGATTTCTTCTGTAAAACTAGGCCTCCTGTCTTGACACCGACCATGAAATCTGGTCATTGAAAAATAAGGGGTGGGGGGGGAAGAAAGGAGGCGAGCTGGAGATTAGGTGTCGTCCTCTGGACAAGTAAGTCCTGGGTTGGTCCTCTGGACAAGTAAGTCCCTGGGTTGGTCCTCTGGACAAGTAAGTCCCTGGGTGGAATCCTACTACAAGTGCTACGATTGTTGTTTTCTTCGACAGATAGTTTTTGTGTGACTTCTTGGTCTCTCAATAGCAAGGTCGGTCTGTCAATCTGCAAACAGGAAGTCTCTCTTCACTTATGCTTGTTCGGTTGTCAAGGGAGATACAAAGTTCTGGCTTTCGTCTCTTTGACGACTCCCATCATTGATGTTGTTACAACGTTTCTGTGATGTTGTCTGTCCATCATTACCAATTGATGTTGTTGTAACGTTTCTGTGATGTTGTCTGTCCACCATTACCAATTGATGTTGTTGTAACGTTATCAGTGATGTTGTCTGTCCATCATTGATGTTGTTGTAACGTTTCTGTGATGTTGTCTGTCCATCATTACCAATTGATGTTGTTGTATCGTTTCTGTGATGTTGTCTGTCCATCATTACCAATTGATGTTGTTGTAACGTTTCTGTGATGTTGTCTGTCCACCATTACCAATTGATGTTGTTGTAACGTTTCTGTGATGTTGTCTGTCCACCATTACCAATTGATGTTGTTGTAACGTTTCTGTGATGTTGTCTGTCCATCATTGATGTTGTTGTAATGTTTAAGTGATGTTGTCTGTCCATCATTGATGTTGTTGTAACGTTTCTGTGATGTTGTCTGTCCATCATTGATGTTGTTGTAACGTTTCTGTGATGTTGTCTGTCCACCATTACCAATTGATGTTGTTGTATCGTTTCTGTGATGTTGTCTGTCCATCATTACCAATTGATGTTGTTGTAACGTTTCTGTGATGTTGTCTGTCCACCATTACCAATTGATGTTGGTGTAACGTTTCTGTGATGTTGTCTGTCCATCATTGATGTTGTTGTAATGTTTTTGTGATGTTGTCTGTCCATCATTGATGTTGTTGTAACGTTTCTGTGATGTTGTCTGTCCATCATTACCAGTTGATGGTGTAATGTTTCTGTGATGTTGTCTGTCCATCATTGATGTTGTTGTAACGTTTCTGTGATGTTGTCTGTCCTTCATTGATGTTGTTGTAACGTTTCTGTGATGTTGTGTTTCCATCATTACCAATTGATGTTGTTGTAACGTTTCTGTGATGTTGTCTGTCCATCATTACCAATTGATGTTGTTGTAACGTTTCTGTGATGTTGTCTGTCCATCATTACCAATTGATGTTGTTGCAACGTTTCTGTGATGTTGTCTGTCCATCATTGATGTTATTGTAACGTTTCTGTGATGTTGTCTGTCCATCATTGATGTTGTTGTAACGTTTCTGTGATGTTGTCTGTCCATCCTTAGCAATTGATGTTGTAATGTTTCTGTGATGTTGTCTGTCCATCATTGATGTTGTTGTAATGTTTCTGTGATGTTGTCTGTCCATCATTAATGTTGTTGTAACGTTTCTGTGATGTTGTCTGTCCATCATTGATTTTGTTGTAACGTTTCTGTGATGTTGTCTGTTCATCATTGATGTTGTTGTAACGTTTCTGTGATGTTGTATGTTAATCATTGATGTTGTTGTAACGTTTCTGTGACGTTGTCTGTTCATCATTGATGTTGTTGTAACGTTTCTGTGACGTTGTCTGTCCATCATTGATGTTTTTGTAACGTTTCTGTGATGTTGTCTGTCCTTAATTGATCTTGTTGTAACGTTTCTGTGATGTTGTCTGTCCATCATTCATGTTGTTGTAACGTTTCTGTGATGGTGTCTGTCCATCATTGATTTTGTTGTAACGTTTCTGTTATGTTGTCTGTCCTTCATTGATGTTGTTGTAACGTTTCTGTGATGTTGTCTGTCCTTCATTGATGTTGTTGTAACGTTTCTGTGATGTTGTCTGTCCTTCATTTATGTTGTTGTAACGTTTCTGTGATGTTGTATGTCCATCATTGATGTTGTTGTAACGTTTCTGTGATGTTGTCTGTCCTTCATTGATGTTGTTGTAACGTTTCTGTGATGTTGTCTGTCCATCATTGATGTTGTTGTAACGTTTCTGTGACGTTGTCTGTCCATCATTGATGTTGTTGTAACGTTTCTGTGACGTTGTCTGTCCATCATTGATGTTGTTGTAACGTTTCTGTGACGTTGTCTGTCCATCATTGATGTTGTTGTAACGTTTCTGTGACGTTGTCTGTCCATCATTGATGTTGTTGTAACGTTTCTATGATGTTGTCTGTCCATCATTGATGTTGTTGTAACGTTTCTGTGATGTTGTCCTTCCATCACAGTACAATACTTGGCAGTTAACAGCTGACAAGATTAGGCCAGCATGGCTTCTGCTTAGGCACAATTGATAAGTAATTTAAAAAAAAAAAAATCGAATCGTGCCGATGTCGGATGTCTTGGGATGAAAGTTGCAGATTTCTAGACTTGATGTAAACTAGCGACACAGCCACGCCAAATGAAGCACAGGCGTAATTTCTAACGACATCACTGAAAGCTGTCTCTTCTCCATTCCAGTTTAATCAGACAAATCGATAAAACACATCAAAGTCTATAAAAACAGCAGCAACAAAAAACAACACAAAACGTTATTACAACTTCACTGTTCAAAGATCTCGCCATCAAATGGGTTATTTTTGTCTAGAAAGTCTTATATTCTATCAAAGAACAGATTACATATATACCTTGTATAGAGATATAAGATCCTGTCTTTGATCAAGCGGCTTGAGCATACATGATTCCCTTCAAACATCTCTTCCAAGTGTTGCCCCACAACTCTGTTGAATATATTCCATGCTATGACGTCAGACTGTCAAGAAGCTCTTCGTTCCGTCACCTTCTGCATCTATTCCCATTAATTGTGTTCTACTGTCCAATATGTTTAGGTCATATCTCCTACCCTCTTCTCGAGATGCACAGTAAAAACATCATTTAGACACAGAACACATGACTGGAATAACAGGAGACGTAATTTTAACAAGTTTTAACAATTTGAGATATACAGATCCGAACTGATATTCAAGAACAAAAAAGTATTCCATTATCAGTATTGAATAGATTTATATAAGAAAGTATTCTCTGCTGTCTGTATTGTTGTCATGACGTAGTATTCTCTGTTGTCTGTATTGTTGTCATGACGTAGTATTCTCTGTTGTCTGTATTGTTGTCATGACGTAGTATTCTCTGCTCTATGTATTGTTGTCATGACGTAGTATTCTCTGCTCTATGTATTGTTGTCATGACGTAGTATTCTCTGCTGTCTGTATTGTTGTCATGACGTAGTATTCTCTGTTGTCTGTATTGTTGTCATGACGTAGTATTCTCTGCTCTATGTATTGTTGTCATGACGTAGTATTCTCTGCTGTCTGTATTGTTGTCATGACGTAGTATTATCTGCTCTATGTATTGTTGTCATGACGTAGTATTCTCTGTTGTCTGTATTGTTGTCATGACGTCTTCCTTTTACTTTGCAGAATGGGAGTAACCTGAGCCCTGGTGCAAGAATCAGACAACTTTTATCATTTCTCCTTCCCATCGCTGACGTTGCATACACTTGAAGACAGTAGAGTGTTCAGAAACAGTCACATAGACAGCTTAACAAACCCTGGCGCGGCAAATAACTACATCGAGTGTCTCTGTTTTTCATTGTGCGACCTTATTTATGTCTTTGATTTATCTTTGCTTTGCATTGTCTGTCCACAAGGATAAATTATAAGAAAGAAAATGGATCTAGCTGTTGTCAGTTGACCCAGTACTACAGCAGATGAATAAGCTTAGCTACATTACCAGCTTTAATGTAATATATTACTTTACATCTGAAGATCTATATTTAACTAATATAAATTCTAAAATATTTCCTATCTCCGGCTTAATCTATTCTTGTAAATCTTTTTTGTGCAGAAACATGTTTCTTAACCCTTTAGAATGACCATATTTGATATCTGAATCGATCCTAACTTATAGAGAACATATCTACAACTTATTTCATTGATTGTAATCTATTTAGAAAAACCACGTATTTTAGTTTGGAATATTGAAGATGCTTGAATGAATTTGTGTTCATGGTTTCTAGCTCAACAATAATTATTATCTCAAGACTGTAGCCAAAGGCACAAAAGTACCTGACTAAACTAGAGCGTGACATTTTGATCAAGTCATTCAGGATCAAAGAGAATGACCTGCGAGCAAGGAGAGATGCTTTTTTTTAAAACTATGTTCTATTAGGGGTTGATTATGTAATTTATGTATGTATGTACGTATAGTATATGCACACATCACATACACATATAAATATAAATTATAACTGTTGACATTTCGAAACATGAATAGTTAGTATCTTTTCAAGGGCGTGTTTCTCATGGTCTTATTTCACTTCACTACATAAATAAAATATTGATGAGTTGGCATATACGTGTTGTCAGTTGTCAGTAATTGGTGGAGTGGGTGTTGTCAGTTGTCAGTAATTGGTGGAGTGGGTGTTGTCAGTTGTCAGTAATTGGTGGAGTGGGTGTTGTCAGTTGTAAGTAATTATGGAGTGAGTGTTGTCAGTTGTCAGTAATTGGTGGAGTGGGTGTTGTCAGTTGTCAGTAATTGGTGGAGTGAGTGTTGTCAGTTGTCAGTAATTGGTGGAGTGGGTGTTATCAGTTGTCAGTAATTGGTGGAGTGGGTGTTGTCAGTTGTAAGTAATTGGTTGAGTGGGTGTTGTCAGTTGTAAGTAATTGGTGGAGTGGGTGTTGTCAGTTGTCAGTAATTGATGGAGTGGGTGTTGTCAGTTGTAAGTAATTGGTGGAGTAGGTGTTTTCAGTTGTAAGTAATTGGTGGAGTGGGTGTTGTCAGTTGTAAGTAATTGGTTGAGTGGGTGTTGTCAGTTGTAAGTAATTGGTGGAGTGGGTGTTGTCAGTTGTCAGTAATTGATGGAGTGGGTGTTGTCAGTTGTAAGTAATTGGTAGAGTGGGTGTTGTCAGTTGTCAGTAATTGGTGGAGTGGGTGTTGTCAGTTGTAAGTAATTGGTGGGGTGGGTGTTGTCAGTTGTCAGTAATTGGTGGAGTGGGTGTTGTCAGTTGTAAGAAATTGGTGGAGTGGGTGTTGTCAGTTGTAAGTAATTGGTGGAGTGGGTGTTGCCAGTTGTCAGTAATTGGTGGAGTGGGTGTTGTCAGTTGTAAGCAATTGTGGAGTGAGTTTTGTCAGTTGTAAGTAATTGGTGGAGTGGGTGTTGTCAGTTGTAAGTAATTGGTGGAGTGGGTGTTGTCAGTTGTCAGTAATTGGTGGAGTGGGTGTTGTCAGTTGTAAGCAATTGTGGAGTGAGTTTTGTCAGTTGTAAGTAATTGGTGGAGTGGGTGTTGTAAGTAATTGGTGGAGCGGGTGCTGTCAGTAGTAAGTAATTGGTGGAGTGAGTGTTGTCAGTTGTAGGTAATTGGTGGAGTGGGTGTTGTCAGTTGTAATTGGTGGAGTGGGTGTTGTCAGTTGTAAGTAATTGGTGGAGTGAGTGTTGTCAGTTGTCAGTAATTGGTGGAGTGGGTGTTGTCAGTTGTCAGTAATTGGTGGAGTGGGTGTTGTCAGTTGTAAGTAATTGGTTGGATTGGGTGTTGTCAGTTGTAAGTAATTGGTGGAGTGGGTGTTGTCAGTTGTAAGTAATTGGTGGAGTGGGTGTTGTCAGTTGTAAGTAATTGGTGGAGCGGGTGTTGTCAGTTGTAAGTAATTGTGGAGTGAGTGTTGTCAGTTGTAAGTAATTGGTGGAGTGGATGTTGTCAGCTGTAATTAATTGGTGGAGCGAGTGTTGTCAGTTGTAAGTAATTGGTGGAGTGGGTGTAGTCAGCTGCAAGTAATTGGTGGAGTGGGTGTTGTCATTTGTCAGTAATTGGTGGAGTGGGTGTTGTCAGTTGTAAGTAATTGGTGGAGCGAGTGTTGTCAGTTGTAAGTAATTGGTGGAGTGGGTGTAGTCAGTTGCAAGTAATTTTTGGAGTGGTTGTTGTCAGTAGTAAATAATTGGTGGAGTGGGTGTTGTCAGTTGTAAGTAATTGGTGGAGTGGGTGTTGTCAGTTGTAAATAATTGGTGGCGTGGGTGTTGCCAGTTGTAAGTAATTAGTGGAGTGGGTGTTGTCAGTTGTAAGTAATTGGTGGAGTGGGTGTTGTCAGTTGTAAGTAAGTGGTGGAGTAGATGCTGTTTAAGTAATTGGTGAGTTCGTGTTGTCATTTTTTATGTAATTGGTGAGTGAGTGTTGCCGATTTTAAATAACTGGTGAGTGGGCGGTGTCAATTTTAAGTAATTGGTGTGAGTGTTTTCAGTTTTAAACAAATAGTGTGTGAATCTTGATGATTTTAGGTAATTAGTGTTTATGTATGTGCTGCGAGTTTGAAGTGACTGACACATGCGTGATGTTAGTTTTAAGTAATTGGTGTGTGAGTGTTGTCAGTTTGAAGTGACTGACACATGCGTGTTGTCAGTTTGAAGTAGTTGGTGTGTGAGTGTTGTCAGTTTTAAGTAATTGGTGTGTGACTGTTGTCAGGTTTTAAAATTGGTGTGTGAGTGTTGTCAGTTTTAAGTAATTGGTGTGTGACTGTTGTCAGTTTTTAAAATTAGTCTGTGAGTGTTGTCAGTTTTAAGTTTAAGTAATTGGTGTGTGAGTCTTGTCAGTTTTAAGTAATTGGTGTGTGAGTGTTGTCAGTTTAAAGTAACTGACGCATGAGTGTTGTCAGTTTTTTTAAAATTGGCGCGTGAGTGTTGTCAGTTTGAAGTCAGTGATGTATGAGTGTTGTCAGTTTGAAGTCAGTGATCTATGAGTGTTGGCTGTTTTATATGTTTGGTGTTTGAATGTGATACAATACCAGCAAGACTGGGAAAAAGAAATTAAAATTACTGATGGAATGTATCTACCAAAAAGCAACGTATAGTTGTGAATCATGGACAATCACTCCAACAGCAAGGAAGAACATCGATTCATTCGAAACAAAATGCAACAGAAGGATCCTTAAAATTCCTTAGAAAATAAACAAAAATCAATTAAAACAAATGAAACGATTTAAACATCCTGGCTGGTCTAGGGGTACGACTGGGCTTAAGGACAGGGAGGACGCGGGTTCAAAGATCACCAGAAGCGGTGGTGAGTTTTCAAAAATAGGAAAAGTTCATCCGTGATTTTATAAGATGTTACCCTCCCCCTGATCTCTTGGGTAGTGAGATACGATTTCTAGCTATCTCAGATAAAGGCAATAAACAGGGTGCCCTATGTGCACTCGCGCATTTTAAAGAACTTTTGACAGGTAGAATCGGAAAGAATGTGTCATAAATATGCCGCTTCCCGAGCTAAATCGTCAACAGAAACCTACCCACATCGTGGATGCCAAACCGAGTACGGAGTTCGTGCATGTGGGCCAGAACTTCCTAGAATTTTCTCCAGATTCTTGAGGGGGATGTCGGGCACCCATGGGTTCGTCCGATGTGCAGCCATACAACAAACAATTCAGATATTAAGGACATGCCACACAACAAACAAACAATTCAGATATTAAGGACATGCTATACAACAAACAAACAATTCAGATATTTAGGACATGTCATACAACAAACAATTCAGATATTTAGGACATGTCATACAACAAACAATTCAGATATTAAGGACATGCCACACAACAAACAAACAATTCAGATATTTAGGACATGTCATACAACAAACAATTCAGATATTTAGGACATGTCATACAACAAACAATTCAGATATTAAGGACATGTCATACAACAAACAATTCAGATATTAAGGACATGTCATACAACAAACAAACAATTCAGATATTTAGGACATGTCATACAACAAACAATTCAGATATTTAGGACATGTCATACAACAAACAAACAATTCAGATATTTAGGACATGTCATACAACAAAACAAACAATTCAGATATTTAGGACATGTCATACAACAAACAAACAATTCAGATATTTAGGACATGTCATACAACAAACAAACAATTCAGATATTAAGGACATGTCATACAACAAACAAACAATTCAGATATTAAGGACATGTCATACAACAAACAATTCAGATATTAAGGACATGTCATACAACAAACAAACAATTCAGATATTTAGGACATGTCATACAACAAACAATTCAGATATTTAGGACATGTCAAACGACACAGCGGGTTGGAAGGAGCAATAATGGGAGCAATGCTCCAGGATGACGCACCAGAGGCAGACCAAGAAAAAGGTATTTTTCAAGACATTAAGGTGACCTTGAACATGACAAAAGAAGAAGTGGAAGATCTGATTAGAGATACAGATTCTTTCCGAACGGCTATGGTGAATGCAGTATTCTGCAAACGGAATGCGACTCCTGTTAACGATGTATGAATTTTATAAGTTTTAAGTCTTTAATACTTGGGTGTTATCAGTTTGTATTTTATTGTGACTGTCGTTTTTGCGATAATATTTCTTTGAAATACAAAATCAAGTATGGACTAGAGCTGATGGCAAAACCGATACAAACATGTTGACCACCAACAGATGTGAACACTGGGATCGAACCACAAGGATCCAATCACAAGGATCCAATCACAAGGATCCAATCACAAGGATCGAACCACAAGGATCGAACCACAAGGATCGAATCACAAGGATCCAATCACAAGGATCCAACCACAAGGATTGAATCACAAGGATCCAACCACAAGGATTGAATCACAAGGATCCAATCACAAGGATCCAACCACAAGGATTGAATCACTAGGATCGAACCACAATGATCGAATCACGGGTCAGTTTTCCATTGGAACTTTAAATTAAAAACGGCTCCAAACACCTTGTAGCAACATCACTGGAGATATGCGGCCTTTAATCCCCAGCCCTATCGGAAACTCGCAGCACATAGCTGAAATGTTATAAAAGTTGTAATAAACCGAAAGAGATAACGGAACTCACATATTTTCCTCCATACAAGTGTATATACTGTTTTTTTTTAATAAAGTTATATCCCTTTTTTCTTATTCTTAATGTCTTTGGAGGAACAGTCAATATCAGCCTGTCCTAGCATTTCTGGAATCATATGCAGACTGATTGTTTCTGTAAGGTGTTGATATTAGATACTTCTACTTTGAGTTCATGTTTGTTGTGCAGTCGATGCATCGCTCAACATAACGGATTTCGGGGCTCCTTTGATTTCCAGTTGATGCGGTGGGCCAAGATGACCCCCTAGTCAATTCAACCTCAGTATTGTGGTATTTTTGTTGCATTGTGTTTTCAGATGATTTTTTTCCCGGTCTGCGGAGACAGCGGTGGGCCAAGATGGCCCCCTAGTCAATTCAACCTCAGTATTGTGCTATTTTTGTTGCATTGTGTTTTCAGATGATTTTTTTTTCCCGGTCTGCGGAGACAGCGGTGGGCCGGTCGCATTCGTCTGAGCACAAAGTCAACATGGTTGTGGCACCGGTACGCAGATAGTGCTGTGGGCGACTGACCTTTGATTGAAGTGGAACGGTTTTGCCCAGGAGCTGGATATGTAACCTGTTTCCACTTGAAAATTCACCACCAGCCGGGGACGGTCGGGTCGAGGTTTTCACCGAATTTGAGGCCTGATTTCTTGGGACAGTGATTCTTGGGGCACTCTCACTGATCATGAAGTCTATAAGGACATGGCGCTGGCGCATGGAGGTCGTGATGCCCGCGACTGCCGTTACAGCGTCTCTGCAGAGGTCATCATGAGTTGCGAGCCCTTTTTCAAAACGCAACATGTTCACTAGAACAGTCTGAAAATCAGGATGAACACTTTTGTTAGTTGCTTGGACTGGTCCTGACCAGATATGGGAATTTCCCGCCCCCCCCCCAGTGACGTCATTTTGTTCTAAAGTTCAATGTCCACGTGTACTTTCCCAGTAAGAACGCCGGATCAACCAAATCCTATTTCCATCTTTAGACTCATCAGCCTCTCAATAAATACAAGTGAAGCTCGGATGAGCTGTATCTTATAGTTGCCACGGTTGTGTGTGAATACATTTAAATATAAAGTTAAACCACACGGATACTTAGTTGATGATTCATGAACTTTGGTGAAACCCTGAAGTATAAAATAGCACTCCAACCGTTGTTGGGAAACAATTTCTAGCTTGTTTTCTTGTAGTTCTATTTTGTGCACCGTAGTGGCTCCAACAATCTCATTTGGTTTTAAATTCCCTGTGTGCAACATATCAGATGAGAGTTTATCATTTTGATCATGATTGTGCTGTGCATTCCGGCTGCTCGTTTTCTTTGTTGTGTCATCGACGCGAGTGTCTCACTGAAACTAGGACATGTGGATGTTACTATGGTGATAATCATTTTAGGGTGAACCTATACATGGGATTTTCGGGAAGCTATCTTAGGTACAAGAGTATGTTGTACAGGTCTCCATGGGACCAGGGGTATATCTTTGTGGTCTTCGTGGGACCAAGGGTATATGTGTGTGGTCTCCGTGGGACTATGTGTAGATCTGTGCCGTCTCCATAAGAATAGAGGTATATCTGTGGTGACCAGGAGACCAGGGTATATTTGTGGTCTCCATGGGACTAGGGGTATATCTGTGGTCTTCATGGGACTAGGGGTATATCTGTGGTTTCCATGTGACCAAGGGTATATCTGTGTGGTCTCTGTGGGATTAGAAATATGTCTTTGCGGTCTCCATGGGACCAGGGGTAGTATATCTGTGTGGTCTCCATTTGTCTAGGAGTATATCTGTAAGGTCTCCGTGGAACTAGAGGTATACCCCTCTCTCTCTCTCTCTCTCTCTCTCTGCGATCAGGACTCAATCAAAGTAGGACTCCAGACTCTCACACGAAGACAGCTGTCTCTTTAAGCCTGTTAGATCCACTCCGCTTGAATACCTGTTAAAACGTTGCACTGTGTTCTGCGCCAGTGGCCCAGTGCATCCGATTTCAACATGCATTTTGTTCAGGTTTGCTTTCCTTAGCCTTTGGTTGTTCCCAATCTTCCTGCAAGGCAGCAGATGATCTTTTTTGTAGAGGGATTCTGCACTTAGATGGTCGGCCCTCCCAGGTTTACGAGCACCATCTGCCCGAGTCACTAGAGGTGACTAACACAGACATGCGACTTGTAAAATAATGAGGAAAATGCAACTAGGAACGCTTTTCATGCACAGCCTCCAACTGTTCCCACCGCCTATCTCCATATACCGGTAAGTCATGTCCTCTTGAAAATTATGATCGTCGTAGCACTTGATGATGTTAGGCCATCGTTGATGACTCCAATTTCGAACATATAGACACACAGTACAGTCAGTCGTCAAATTATCCCCGTCGCACATCAAACAGCAGACCGTAAGATTTGCGCACGGCCGGTTTAGGTAACCATTACGATGACGTAGCACACAACAATGTCGCCGAACACACAATCTCGCTCCCTTTAGATGTATGTCTGATTACTCTAGTGTAAGCAGCCTACGACGAACAAAACACGAAGCAAATTCCCCAAAGAGACAAAACTGCGGCTGACGAAGTAGTTTACATTAATGTGTAACATGGAAATAACTTGCGTCAAAGAATTCCAACAACGGTCATGAACAGCACCAATGTGACGTAACGCAGATCAAGTCTAGACGGCGGAAGGTCTCATTCACAACACTTGATTTGTCAAAAACGGGCTGTTGTCGGCCTAAGACCTCGCTTTAGCGACACAGATGTATTAAGTATATCATCATTTTGACTTTAACGCAGAAAAGTGCAACGGAGATCCTAAATTAATCAGACCCTGCGTGCATTTTCTGCAGCGATCGTGAGGACGTGGACTAGATCCGCCATCTTGGAGACGAAAGTCCGAACGGGATCTGAAGAGGTATATCTGTGTAGTCTCCATGGGACCAGGGGTATGTCTGTTCGGTCTGCGTGGGACTGTGGCATATCTGTAAAGTCTCCCTGGGACCAAGGGTATTTATGTGGAGTCTCCATGGGACCAGGGGTATGTAGGGTCTCCATGGTACCAGAGAATGTAGTTCGCATGACGGAGTTTTTGGTCAACATCATAATTAAGTGCCGTCTTCGCAACGAACGTTAGCTACCAGGGAGCGCCATTTCGTTCTGTCTCTTGCTTTGGTGGTACAGGTTGCCATAGATTGACTTGCCCATCTTTGCATGTTACTCGTTCATATTAGTCTTGGTCTACCTCTGCCTCTGTCACCTTGTATTTTCCCCTCCAGGATTACTTTTAGTAGGCTGTTTTGTCTTTTAACATGCCCCAAAAATCTAATTTGTCTTGTTTGAATTGTGTTTAGTAGTTCCCGTTTCATTTTTAGTTGTTTTAAGATTTCATCGTTTGTATTTTTTCTCTTTTCTTTACATCTAATTCTTCCTATCTATAAATCCGCATTTCAAAGGTTTCAATTTTCCCTTCAATTTTCTTGTCTAATGTCCATGTTTCTGCACCACACAGGAAAGTTGAGAAGTCATAATATTTTGCTACTCTTAGTTTTAGCCCTGGTGTTTTTTGTCGTGATGTTAGTATATTTTTAATGACATTAAAATTACTTTTTGCCATTCTTATTCTTTTGTTTATTTTAGGTGTACATTTCCCATCACTGGTTATAGTATGTCCAAGGTAGTTGTAGCTCTGAACTGGCTCCGGATCTATTTCTTCAGCTTTGATATCCACTTTCATGTTAGAGATTTTATTTTACCGACAAACCAAGGGGAAAAAAAAAAACATTTTGACACGACCGTAGAATGAAGCCACATTCAATTTAATTCGACTCGACCTCTGGTATTCATTGATGTTTCATTAATTGTGATTTATCTCAGAGATTCATGAAGAGACTCCTTACGTTTTCTGAATGCTGACTGGTGACTCACCCTTTCTCTGTACATCACTTTCCTTGGAATACAGTCATCGTTAATATGCGGGATATGGGATGCAGTCATCGTAAATATGTGGAATACGGGATTCAGTCATAGTAAATTTACAGAATATGGATATTAAAAAAAGAGTAAAGTAAAGTACCCCTGTCACGCCAAGTGGCGTATAGAGAATATGGTGTTAGTGACCATAAATTTTACAGACCTTCAGCACATGATTTTTGGGTAATGTGGTCAGTATTACGCCAGTGCCGCTTTACTTTCCCAGAAAAAAATCCGGTACCCATTAAAGGCTGGGTGAACCGGTGCCGTCGGCTGGGATCGAACCCTATCTTTTGTCCTTTGTAGTCCAGTTCACTTACCACTGAGCTATCGCGCCTTCCGGATATGAGATACAGTCATAGTAATTATGTGGCATATGAGATACAGTCATAGTAAATATGTGGGATATGAGATACAGTCATAGTAAATATGTGGAATATGAGATACAGTCATAGTAATTATGTGGGATATGAGATACAGTCACAGTAAATATGTGGGATATGAGATAGAGTCATAGTAAATATGTGGGATATGAGATACAGTCATAGTAAATATGTGGGATATGAGATACAGTCATAGTAAATATGTGGGATATGAGATACAGTCATAGTAAATATGTGGGATATGAGATACAGTCATAGTAAATATGTGGGATATGAGATACTGTCATAGTAAATATGTGGGATATGAGATACAGTCATAGTAAATATGTGGGATATGAAATACTGTCATAGTAAATATGTGGATATGAAATACTGTCATAGTAAATATGTGGGATATGAGATACAGTCATAGTAAATATGTTGAATATGAGATACAGTCTAGGTAAATATGTGGAATATGAGATACAGTCATAGTAAATATGTGGAATATGAGATACAGTCATAGTAAATATGTGGAATATGAGATACAGTCATAGTAAATATGTGGAACATGAGATACAGTCATAGTAAATATGTGGAACATGAGATACTGTCATAGTAAATTTGTGGAATATGAGATACAGTCATAGTAAATATGTGGAATATGAGATACAGTCATAGTAAATATGTGGAATATGAGATACAGTCATAGTAAATATGTGGAATATGAGATACAATCATAGTAAATATGTGGAATATGAGATACAGTCATAGTAAATATGTGGAATATGAGATACAGTCATAGTAAATATGTGGAATATGAGATACAGTCATAGTAAATATGTGGAGTATGAGATACAGTCATAGTAAATATGTGGAATATGAGATACAGTCATAGTACATATGTGGAATATGAGATACAGTCATAGTAAATATGTGGAATATGATATACAGTCATAGTAAATATGTTGAATATGAGATACAGTCATAGTAAACATGTGGAATATGAGATACAGTCATCGTAAACATGTGGGATATGAGATACAGTCATAGTAAACATGTGGAATATGAGATACAGTCATAGTAAATATGTGGAATATGAGATACAGTCATAGTAAATATGTGGAATATGAGATACAGTCATAGTAAATATGTGGGATATGAGATACAGTCATAGTAAATATGTGGAATATGAGATACAGTCATAGTAAATATGTGGAATATGAGATACAGTCATAGTAAATATGTGGACTATGAGATACAGTCATAGTAAATATGTGGAATATGAGATACAGTCATAGTAAATATGTGGGATATGAGATACAGTCATAGTAATTATGTGGAATATGAGATACAGTCATAGTAAATATGTGGGATATGAGATACAGTCATAGTAAACATGTGGAATATGAGATACAGTCATAGTAAATAAGTGGGATATGAGATACAGTCATAGTAAACATGTGGGATATGAGATAGAGTCATAGTAAATATGTGGGATATGAGATACAGTCATAGTAAATATGTGGGATATGAGATACAGTCATAGTAAATATGTGGGATATGAGATACAGTCATACTAAATATGTGGGATATGAGATACAGTCATAGTAAATATGTTGGTTATGAGATACAGTCATAGTAAATATGTGGGATATGAGATACAGTCATAGTAAATATGTGGGATATGAGATACAGTCATAGTAAATATGTGGGATATGAGATACAGTCATAGTAAATATGTGGGATACGGGATACAGTCATCAGATATATGTGAGATTTGTGATAAAGTCATCTTCTTGTATATGCGTGACATGTGATGTAGACATCAGAGTTTTGCTTGCGGTGTTGAATTTGTCTCACTGAAGTCTTTTGCTGCCACCTGATGATGATGATGGTGGTGATGATGATGATGATGAAAATGGTGATGATGATGATGTTGATAGTGATGGTGATGATGATGATGGTGATGATGATGATGGAGATGATGATGATGATGGTGATGATGATGATAGTGATGGTGATGATGATGATGGTGATGATGTTGATAGTGATGGTGATAATGATGATGATGATGATGATAGTGATGATGGTGATAATGTTGATGATAGTGATGATGGTGATGATGATGATGATGATGATGTTCATGATAGTGATGATGGTGATGATGATGGTGATGATAATGGTGATGATAATGATGATGATGTTGTTGGTGATAATGATGATGATGTTGATGATAGTGATGATGATGGTGATATTGATGGTGATGATGATGGTGATAATGATGATGATATTGATAGTGATAATGATGATGATGATATTGATGGTGATAATGATGATGATGTTGATGATAGTGATGATGATGATGATGGTGATAATGATGGTGATGGTGATAATGATGGTGATAATGATGGTGATGATGATGGTGATGATGATGTTGATGATAGTGATGATGGTGATGATGATGGTGATGATGATGGTGATGATGATGGTGATGGTGATAATGATGGTGATAATGATGGTGATGATGATGGTGATGATGATGTTGATGATAGTTATGATGATGATGGTGATGATGATGGTGATGATGATGGTGATGATGATGATGATATTGATAGTGATAATGATGGTGATGATGATGTTGACGATAGTGACGATGGTGATGATGATGATGATATTCATAGTGATAATGGTGGTGATGATGATGGTGATGATGATGTTGATGTTGGTGATGATGGTGATAATGATGGTAATGATGATGATGATGATGGTGATGATGATGTTGATGATAGTGATGATGGTGATGATGATAATGATGGTGATGATGATGGTGATGACGATGTTGATGGTAGTGATGATGGTGATGATGGTGATAATGATGGTGGTGATGATCATGATGATATTGATAGTGATGATGATGATGATGTTGATGATAGTGATGATGATGATGATGATGATGATGATATTGATGGTGATAATGATGATGATGTTGATGATAGTGATGATGATGATGATGATGATGATGATGATGATGATGATGATGATGATGATGATATTGATGGTGATAATGATGATGATGTTGATGATAGTGATGATGATGATGATGATGATGATGATGATGATGGTGATGATGATGTTGATGATAGTGATGATGGTGATGATGATGGTGATGATGATGGTGCTGATGATGGTGATGAAGATAATAATTAATCGAGTATGCCCTGGACCATTCTTACTGTCAGTACGACTCAAATTGATAGGCTGGAGAAAATACAAAATGAAGCCGTGCGCATTATCCTGGGATGTACGAGGGACACTCCCTGTGTAGCAATGAGGTATCTTCTTGACTTTCCAACAATGGATGACAGAATCAAGATCTGGAGAGCACGAGCATACCTGAAGATTAGTACAGAAAAAGAGCATCCATTGCACCACGTGCTCAACACAGAGAAAGGTGACAGGCTAAAAATGGGCAAATCATGGGTGGGCCGAGCAGAAGATGTCATCAAACAGGTCTATGGGCTTACCAATATCAGCGTTGGTGAGGAGTGGATACCGGTGCCTACGTCATTCAAGGGGACTTTCTCATGTATTGTCACACTCGACAGAAAAAGTAGGGAACAGAACCCGGTCGTGGTTAATGCTGAGGTCAACGGTCTCATCTGCGATAACACCGATGAGAAAGATGCAGTCATCTATACAGACGGATCTGTAAGACGACACGAAAGAAGTGCATGGGCATTTACAGCAGGCTCGGCAGGCAGAATAGCCAAGGAAGACAGTGGTGCATACGCCATGACCACGAGTAGCATGTCAATGGAGGTGATGGCAGTGACCAAGGCATTCAAATGGTTAGAGTCACAAGACTACACCCACGCATGTATACTGAGTGATTCGATGAGCATGATAAAAAAAGTGGAGGCGGGCTTTGTATGCATGCAATGGGTAGAGTCGTTGCAGAAATCCAAAATACGTAAGGTCACCTTTGTCTATGTCCCTGGACATGCGGGAGTACGGGGAAATGAGAGAGCGGACAGGTTGGCTAGCTGCACTGTCGTTGAGGACGGGCAACCGATGGATCGGGCGGACATCATCAATGCACTCCGAGATGTGGGAAGAGCACATGACTTCGACAAACACAGATCCACGTCACTTCTTCGGATGATGAAAATGGGAGTTAAGATGGGCACAGCCAGAAATGAGAAACTTGGTGGCCGTGTAAGAAGACTTATCAACCAACATAGAACTGGAGTCGTCAGTCGCTGGACACTGAGGGAATTGCTGAGGAGGGGATCTGAGCACCTATGGACATGTTCGGAGTGCAATGATGATGACCCGCAAATAACTCAACTCAATCAATTATAATAATGATGATGATGGTTATGATGATGATGATGAAAATGGTGATAATGATGAAGATAATAATTATAATAATGATGATGATGGTTATGATGATGATGGCGATGATAATGATGATGACGATGATGATACTCATGATGATGATGATGATTATAATGATGATGATGATGATGATGACGATGATAATACTGATGATGAAGATAATGATGATGACGATGATGAGACTCATGATGATAATAATGATGGTGATAATGATGATGATGTTGATTGATGATGACGATGATGAGATTCATGATGATAATAATGATGGTGATAATGATGATGATGTTCATGATGATGACGATGATGAGACTCATGATGATAATAATGATAATAATGATGGTGGTGGCCAGAAGATCTGACCTGAGAACTTCCAGTCTCTGGTGGTACATCGTGCCACTGGTGATCGTGGAAGTACGTCACTTTTACTGCTTTACTAAAAACAAACACAACGACGATGTAGAAGACTCGACAGACCTTTAATGGTATGACAAGAATCATTGTCTCCTGGTCTCACACACTACCACGCATGCACAGCTGTCTAACTTCAGTACTTCCATTGGAGATTCTGATATTTCAACATCGACGTATTGATTATTTCCACAGGTCCATGGTAGACTGAGTATTCTTCTGCAACACTTGATTTGGAAGGCACTGTAATTGTTGTTGTTTTTGTTTTCTTTCCAAGCAGATCTGTTTATAGTCAGCATTTAACATCCAAATGTTGTCATGATTGTCAGTGTTGTCATGATTGTCAGTGTTGTCATGATTGTTAGTGTTGTCATAATTGTCAATGTTATCATGAGCGTCAGTGTTGTCATGATTGTTAATGTTGTCTTGATTGTCAATGTTGACATGATTGTCAGTGTTGTCATGATTGTCAGTGTTGTCATGATGTTAATGTTGTCATGATTGTCAATCTTGACATGATTGTCAGTGTTGTCATGAGTGTCAGTGTTGTCATGATTGTCAGTGTTGTCATGATTGTTAATGTTGTCATGATTGTCAGTGTTGTCATGAGTGTCAGTGTTGTCATGATTGTCATTGTTATCATGAGTGTCAGTGTTGTCATGATTGTTAGTGTTGTCATGATTGTCAATGTTATCATGATTGTCAGTGTTGTCATGGTTGTCAATGTTATCATGATTGTCATTGTTGTCATGATTGTCAATGTTGCCATGATTGTCAGTGTTGTCATGATTGTCAATGTTATCATGATTGTCAGTGTTGTCAATGTTGTCATGATTGTCATTGTTGTGAATGTTGTCATGATTGTCAATGTTGTCATGATTGTCAATGTTGTCATGATTGTCAGTGTTGTCATGATTGTCAGTGTTGTCATGATTGTCAGTGTTATCATGATTGTCAGTGTTGTCAATGTTGTCATGATTGTAATGTTGCCATGATTGTCATTGTTGTCATGATTGTCAATGTTGTCATGATTGTCATTGTTGTGAATGTTGTCATGATTGTCAGTGTTGTCAATGGTGTCATGATTGTCTATGTTGTCATGATTGTCAATGTTGTCATGATTGTCAGTGTTGTCATGATTGTCAGTGTTGTCAGTGTTGTCATGATTGTCAATGTTGTCATGATTGTCAGTGTTGTCATGATTGTCAATGTAGATGAGAAAGGAAAGCGAATAATGAGTGGTAAACAAACACTTTCTGTGCTGCGGTAAAGCTGGTAGCAAGGTGCAAGTGGTGGGGTGTAACACACACACCTACAAGGTATGATGACAACTTTCTACTGAAGGAAACCGCATGCAGGACTAAACGTCACTATTTATCCCCAATACGCCACTCATTATCCCCAATACGCCACTCACTGTCCCCAATACGCCACTCATTATCCCAATACGCCACTCACTTTCCCAATACGCCACTCATTATCCCAATACGCCACTCACAGTCCCCAATACGCCACTCACTATCCCCAATACGTCATTCACCATCCCCAATACGTCATTAACTATCCCCAATACGCACTCACTATACCCAATACGCCACTCACCATCCCCAATACGCCATTCACTATCCCCAATACACTACTCACCATCCCAATACGCCACTCACTATCCCCAATACGCCACTCACAATCCCCAATACACCACTCACTATCCCCAATACTCCACTCCCTATTCCCAATACTGAACACACTATACCCAAAACTCCACCTACTATCCTCAATACTTCACACACCAACCCAACACACTCTAGACACCAACCCCAACACTCCACTCACCATCCATAACACTCCACTCACTATTCCCAACACTACACTCACTATTCCCAACACTACACTCATTATTCCCAACACTACACTCACTATACCCAACACTCCACTCACTATTCCCAACATTACACTCACTATTCCCAACACTCCACTTACTATTCCAACACTGCACTCACTATTCCCAACACTCCACTCACTATTGCCAACACTCCATACACTATTCCCAACACTCCACTCACTATTCTCAACACTCCACTCACTATTCCTGACACTACTCTCATTATTCCCAACGCTCCACTACTATTCCCAACACTACACTTACTATTCCCAACACTACACTTACTATTCCCAACACTCCACTCACTATTCCCAACATTACACTCACTATTCCCAACACTCCACTTACTATTCCCAACGCTACACTCACTATTCTCAACACTACACTCACTATTCCCAACACTCCACTTACTATTCCTGACACTACACTCATTATTCCCAACGCTCCACTCACTATTCCCAACACTACACTCACTATTCTCAACACTCCACTTACTATTCCTGACACTACACTCATTATTCCCAACGCTCCACTCACTATTCCCAACACTACACTCACTATTCTCAACACTACACACATTATTCCCAACGCTCTACTCACTATTCCCAACACTACACTCACTATTCTCAACACTCCACTCACTATTCCCAACATTCCACTCACTATTCCCATCACTACACTCATTATACCCAACACTCCATTCACTATTCTCAACACTACTGTCATTATTCCCAACTCTTCACTCAATATTCCTAACACTACACTCACTATTCCCAACACTCCACTCACTATTCCCAACACTACACTCACTATTCCCAACACTACACTCATTATTCCCAACACTACACTCACTATTCCCAACACTACACTCATTATTCCCAACACTACACTCACTATTCCCAACACTCCACTCACTATTCCCAACACTACACTCACTATTCCTAACACTACACTCATTATTCCCAACTCTTCACTCAATATTCCTAACACTACACTCACTATTCCCAACACTCCACTCAATATTCCCAACACTACACTCATTATCCCAACTCTTTACTCAATATTCCTAACACTACACTCACTATTCTCAACATTCCACTCACTATTCCCAACACTACACTCACTGTTCCCATCACTACAATCATTATTTCCAACACTCCACTCACTATTCCCAACACTACACTCATTATTCCCAACGCTTCACTCAATATTCCCAACACTACACTCGCTATTCCCAACATTACACTCACTATTCTCAACACTACACTCACTAATCCCAACACTACACTCACTATTCCCAACATTCCACTCACTATTCCCAACACTCCACTCACTTTCTACATTTCCCCACTCTCTACTCACAACACCCCACTCTCTACTCACAACACCCCACTCTCTACTCATAACACCCCACTCTCTACTCACAACACCCCACTCTCTATTCACAACACCCCACTCTCTACTCACAACACCCCACTCTCTATAAGTAAATCTAACACTGGCACTCCTCTTCACTACCCATTTTTAAGACCAATTATGTTAAGATTAATATCCATTTTATGACTTTATGTGCATGCATGCAACTTTTATCCCATTTTTGGGGTGAGAGTGGGATTATGTTACTGGTTGGGGGGGGGAGAGAGAGAGGGTTGGCACTTACGAATAAGTGCAACAAACTCAGAGCAATCGTTGCAAGATTTTTAAGTCGGCCTTTTTTGTTTTGTTTGCCACTCTAATTATATTTAAAAGGAAGAAAATTAACATGAAAACGAAAGACAACTTTTGGAGACAACTTAAAAGTAACTTTGAGAACAGCAGAATAAGAAATCTAACGTTTCTACCGAGAGATCTTCATCTGGGTCAGATACAAACAAAACGGAAAATAAATATTTAAAAATCAGAAGAAAGGCCAACATTTTCTAAATCCCAAATGCACAGCCCAAAAGACGCCATATAGCAGCAAAAAAAGGCAGAAATGCAGTTCTCAAACCACAAACAGAAAAAAAAAAAAAACGACGGAAACGTGCAAAAAAAATGTAAAGAAAGAAATAAGTTTATTTAAATAAAAGAATGAAAAAAGAAAAACCGACATAAGTTTAAAAACCCATACGATCTATGTGACTCTTCTCCAAAACGAAACGACTGCGTTCATTCATGGATCGTGCCAGCAACACGGATGTCAACGTAAGAATGATCCGAGGGATTGAAATGGACTGCCACAGGAATACCAGAACAAAGTGAAATATGGCGAGAATTGATGTAACTATGAACACTCCTTATAATGTTTAGGAGAACGATGTCTTTTCCTGTGCCACACACGTGACACAATGTAGGTCAACATTCGCTGATTCATATCACAAGCGATTTTATTCTGAACTAATTTCTTATCTTGACTTTCCGGAAAAGGGACAAGTAGCTGTTAGGAAATACCAGTAACTCCCGTGTTATACTTCCTGAAAGAACTTCCTATTCTCAATGTCCACGAGTGCTGTGTTGTTTCCGACTCGGTAGAAGATGATGTGTGTACACAATCTCACCGATGTACACAGTTTCGTCCTAACATCAGTGAGAAAATACTAGACATGGGGGAGAGAGTGAAAGCGGTTACAGGCGTATAGCACACTGTATTAGCCACACTGTATTTGCCAGAATTGGCGAACTTAACCAGACTCTAGTCCGCCTCTCATTGGTGCCCCTGGAACCATGTTAACCGGTCTGGCCAAGCTATTGTTCATCAAAGAGAGACGACTTTCCAAACCAACACAATTATATTACCTAAGATTGATATGTCTGGCCGAAAGTCGCAATATCGCAACAAAATTAGTGACACAACAGATCTATGCCCATCATAACGGCGATAAAGAGGACTTCTCATTGGGTGAACAGTGAGGAAAAAATATAAATCTATGATCAAATAAAATATTTCATTTCAGGGTTCTTCTATCTTGGCTACAGTCCGCTATCTAAGCAACCACACTGGGCGGTATATTTAATGTGTACTTCTTCTTCTTCTCTTTACTTCCTCATCTGCCTTTCAGCGTCGAGGGGAGATGTAATTTGCGATCCTTTACTCTTCTGTTCACCTCTGCTGCTGTTATGTTTCCTAGTGCTTCTATTATTTCACCAATCCATCTTGGTCGGCCCTTGGGTCTCGTGTTCTCGCAACGTTTCTTGAGGGCTTGTTGTGTTGTGTTTTGATCTTTCTGCCTTGTCACGTGGCCAAACTATTTTATCTGTTGTTTCTTTATACATTCTATGGCGGGGGCTATTCCTAGCTTTTTCCTCAGTTCTTCATTTCTGATCTTATCTCTCAGACTGTTTCCTGTCATTCGTCTAACACATTTCATCTCTGTAGAGGTTATTTTTCTTATTGTTATTGCATCTAGGGTCCAGGTCTGGCATTGGTAGCACAACGTTGGGATGAAGATTGTATTGTAGAGTGCTCGTTTTGCCTCCAGAGTTATTTCCTTGTTGGACAATGATGGTGATAACTGTTCAATGATTTGATAAGGTTTGTTGCATCTTGTGTTTATTTATGTTTCTTTGTGAATTGCTGTTTCTCACTAGACTTCCTTTGTATTTAAATTGCTCTGCTTGTTTTAGTTTCCTGCCGTCTATAATTATGTTGATGTTCTCTTTCTCTTATTCATGTCTTCTAATTTGTTGATGTTGATTTTCATAATATATTTTGTGCCTGGGCGTTTGAGTCTGTTAAAGTGTTGGTCTTCTTATTTCCCATGTATCTACCTGTATGTGCCTGATCGTCTGCAGATAGAAGTTCGTTGATCTCCCCTGTCTCTGACGGGTTGGCTTACATATGTAGTCCATGAATGTAATAAACAGTAGGGGTTGGGTGGATACTACTCCCCCATGTCTTACACCTGATCTAACATCGAAGTGGTCTGTATAACCTGCTGCTGTTCTGACTGTGCAGCTGCTGTTGATTTAGAGATTTTTAATTATGTTGGTTAGAAGTTGGCTTACTCTGTATGTTGTTAGTATCTCCAACAGTTATTCTTCTTTTTTTTTTCAGCCGGTCGAAGCTTTTTCCTGGTCAATGAAAGCTATGTAGACATTTTGATTGTGTTCTGTTGCCTTTTATGGTAACTGTTTTAAGGCGAATATAGCGTCAGTACATCCTCTGTTTGTTTTTTTTCGCAACCCCATTTGAGAATTGCTTAACTATAGTTCTATTATTGGTCTCAGCCTTTTTTTGTTTACATAATTGTGGCGTATAGCTTTCCTACATGGCTGAGAAGCAATATACTTCTATATTGATTGCAGTCTTTTTTGCTACCTTTACTTTTTCATGTTAGTACAATGATTGCCTGTTGCCAGTCTTCTGGAACGTTTTGTTGGTACCATGCTGCATTGAATATTCTATGCAGCCATGTTACTCCTGTTTTTCATGCTGCTGCTATTATTTCTATTGGTATGTTGTCTATCCCGGTGCTTTATTTCTTGGTGCATATTTGATTACTTCTTCGATTTCCTCTTTCATGATGTTGGGTTCAGAGTTCATGAATTCTTGCGTGGCTTTTGTTGTGTTATTTATAGTTTGTGTTTAAGGTCTTCAAAATATTATTTCTATCATTGGTGCATATGTTGGTTATTTGATATTGGTTGCCGGTCTTTTATCATTTATGAGCTCAGTAGGATCATGGTTTTCTTTTCTCGCTCCTGGTGGCTTTTACTGCTTTGTAGAAATCTCTTGTGGCTGTCTTGAAGTCCCTGCTCATATTTTGTCCGAATTCTTTCCAATTCTTTTGCTTAGCTTCTTTGATAAAAAAAGTTAACTTTTTTCGAATTAAGGCATATTTTCATATTTTTCTTGGTCTTTATTCTCCCTCCAATTTTTAAACAGTTTCTTCTTTTCTTTAATTGCTTCTCTGATTGCTTTGTTCGATCACGTGATGTTCATTTTTCCTTCTTTTGTCCTTAACTTCATTCTACATACTGTTTTAGAGATGTTGGTTACTGTTTCCTTAAATTGTTTCCACTCTTCTTCTATTGTACATACTTCGTTAGGGAGTTTCTTGAATTCCTCTGTTAGCTTTTCTTCTATGGTTTTCCTTCATTCTTGAACTTTTAATTGTTTTATTTTTATTGTCTGTTTTTGTCTCCATACATATCACCACACATGTCTCTCTACATATTTCTCTCCACACACCTCACCACACATTTCTCTCCTCACATTACACATTTCTCTCCACACACCTCACCACACATTTCTCTCCACACACCTCACCACACATTTCTCTCCACACACCTCACCACACATTTCTCTCCACACACCTCACCACACATTTCTCTCCACACATTACACATTTCTCTCCACACACCTCACCACACATTTCTCTCCACACACCTCACCACACATTTCTCTCCACACACCTCACCACACATTTCTCTCCACACATTACACATTTCTCTCCACACACCTCACCACACATTTCTCTCCACACACCTCACCACACATTTCTCTCCACACATTACACATTTCTCTCCACACATTACACATTTCTCTCCACACATTACACATTTCTCTCCACACATTACACATTTCTCTCCACACACCTCACCAAATATTTCTCTCCACACACCTCACCACATATTTCTCTCCACACATTACACATTTCTCTCCACACACCTCACCACATATTTCTCTCCACACATTACACATTTCTCTCCACACACCTCACCACACATTTCTCTCCACACACCTCACCACACATTTCTCTCCACACATTACACATTTCTTTCCACACACCTCACCACATATTTCTCTCCACACATTACACATTTCTCTCCACACACCTCACCACATATTTCTCTCCACACATTACACATTTCTCTCCACACACCTCACCACATATTTCTCTCCACACATTACACATTTCTCTCCACACACCTCACCACACATTTCTCTCCACACACCTCACCACACATTTCTCTCCACACATTACACATTTCTCTCCACACACCTCACCACATATTTCTCTCCACACACCTCACCACACATTTCTCTCCACACATTACACATTTCTCTCCACACACCTCACCACACATTTCTCTCCACACACCTCACCACACATTTCTCTCCACACACCTCACCACATATTTCTCTCCACACACCTCACCACATATTTCTCTCCACACACCTCACCACATATTTCTCTCCACACACCTCACCACACATTTCTCTCCACACATTACACATTTCTCTCCACACATTTTTCCTCACATTTCTCTCCACACATTTCTCTCCACACATTTATTTCAACACATATCTCTCCACATATTTCTCTCCACACATTTCCCTCCATACATTTCACCTCACATTTTTACTCACATTTCTCTTCACATTTCTCCTCACATTTCTCTCCACACATTTCACCTCACATTTCTACACACATTTCTCTCCACACATTTCACTTCACATTTCTCTCCATACATTTCACCTCACATTTCTCTCCATACATTTCTCTCCACACATTTTACCTCACATTTCTGCTCACATTTCTCTCTACACAATTCACATCACATTTCTCCTCACATTTCTCTCCACACATTTCTCTCCACACATCTCACCCCACATTTCTCTCCACACATCTTACCTCCTCCTCCTCCCCTCCACACATCTCACCCCACATTTCTCTCCACATATCTCACCTCCACCCCCTCCCCTCCACACATCTCACCTGTAGCCCCTCCACTCCACACATCTCACCTCCACCTCCTCCCCTCCACACATCTCACCTCCATCTCCTCTCCTCTACACATCTCATCTCCACCCCTTACCCTCCACACATCTCACCTCTACCCCCCCCTTCACACATCTCACCTCTACCCACTCCCCTCCACACATCTCACCTCAACCTCCTCACCTCCACACAACTCACCTCCACCTCATCCCCTTCACACATCTCACCTCAGCCTTCTCCCCTCCACACATCACACATCTCACCTCTGCCTTCTCCACTCCACACATCTCACCTCAACCTTCTCCCCTCCACACATCTCACCTCTGCCTTCTCCCCCCCCCCTTCACACATCTCACCTCTACCCACTCCCCTCCACACATCTCACCTCAACCTCCTCACCTCCACACAACTCACCTCCACCTCATCCCCTTCACACATCTCACCTCAGCCTTCTCCCCTCCACACATCTCACCTCTGCCTTCTCCACTCCACACATCTCACCTCAACCTTCTCCCCTCCACACATCTCACTTCTACTCCTCCCCTCCACACATCTCACCTCTGCCTTCTCCCCTCCACACATCTCACCTCTGCCTTCTCCCCTCCACACATATCACCTCTGCCTTCTCCCCTCCACACATCTCACTTCTACCTTCTCCCCTCCCCACATCTCACCTCTACCTCCTCCCCTCCACGCATCTCACCTCTGGCTTCTCCCCTCCATACATTTCACCTCTGCCTTCTCCCCTCCACGCATCTCACCTCTGCCTTCTCCCCTCCACACATTTCACCTCTGTCTTCTCCCCTCCACACATTTCACCTCTGCCATCTTCCCTCCATACATCTCACCTCTGCCTTCTCCCCTCCACACATCTCACCTCAGCCTCCTCCCCTCCTCACTTCTCACCTCAGTCTTCTCCCCTCCACACATCTCACCTCTACCCACTCCCCTCCACACATCTCACCTCCACCTCTTCCCCTCCACACAACTCACCTCCACCTCATCCCCTTCACACATCTCACCTCAGCCTTCTCCCCTCCACATATCTCACATATGACTTCACCCCTCCAGTCATTTCACTTCTACCTCCTCCCCTCCACACATCTCACCTCTGCCTTCTCCCCTCCACACATCTCACATCTACCTCCTCCCCTCCACACATCTCACCTCTGCCTTCTCCCCTCCACACATCTCACCTCTACCTTCTCCCCTCCCCACATCTCACCTCTACCTCCTCCCCTCCACGCATCTCACCTCTGCCTTCTCTCCTCCACACATTTCACCTCTGTCTTCTCCCCTCCACACATCTCGCCTCTGCCTTCTCCCCTCCACACATTTCACCTCTGTCTTCTCCCCACCACACATTTCACCTCTGCCATCTTCCCTCCATACATCTCACCTCTGCCTTCTCCCCTCCACACATCTCACCTCAGCCTCCTCCCCTCCTCACTTCTCACCTCAGTCTTCTCCACTCCACACATCTCACCTCTACCCACTCCCCTCCACACATCTCACCTCCACCCCATTCTCCCCTCCACACATCTCATCACCACTCTCTCACCTCCACACATTTCACCTCAGCCTTCTTCCCTCCACACATCTCACCTCAACCTTCTCCCCTCCACACATCTCACCTCTACCTCCTTCCCTCCACACATCTCACCTCAGCCTTCTCCCCTCCACACATCTCACCTTCACCCCCTCCCCTCCACACATCTCACCTCTACCCCCTCCCCTTCACACATCTCACCTCTACCCCCTGCCCTCCACACATCTTACCTCTACCCCATCCCCTTCACACATCTCACCTCTGTCCCTAAGATGGGGAAACAGTTCCTCACAGTTATCAAGATTCTCATCTACACATCGGTGACGATGAGGGGGAAACAGTGAGGGGGAAACAGTGAGGGGGAAACAGTGAGGTGGAAACAGTTCCTCACAGCCATCAGCGCAACTGCTAATGCACGGCAGCTATCAGTACACAACTACTAGTGCACAGCCATGAGCACATAACTACAAGTGCACAGCCAACAGCACACAACTACTAGTGCACAACCATCAGCACACAACTACTAGTACACAGCCAACAGCGCACAACTACTAGTACACAGCCAACAGCATACAACTACTAGTGCACAGCCAACAGCACACAACTACTAGTGCACAACCCTCAGTACACAACTACTAGCACACAGCCAACAGCACACAACTACTAGTGCACAGCCATCAGCACACAACTACTAGTGCACAGCCATCAGCACACAACTACTAGTGCACAACTATCAGCACACAACTACTAGTGCACAGCCATCAGCACACAACTACTAGTGCACAGCCATCAGCACACAACTACTAGTGCACAACTATCAGCACACAACTACTAGTGCACAAGCATCAAGACACTACTAGTGCACAGACATCAGCGAACAACAACTAGTGCACAGCCAACAGCACACAACTACTAGTACACAGCCAACAGCACACAACTACTAGTGCACAGCCATCAGCACACAACTACTAGTGCCCAGCCAACAGCACACAACTACTAGTGCACAACTATCAGCACACAACTACTAGTGCACAGCCATCAGCACACAACTACTAGTGCACAGCCATCAGCACACAACTACTAGTGCACAACTATCAGCACACAACTACTAGTGCACAAGCATCAAGACACTACTAGTGCACAGACATCAGCGAACAACAACTAGTGCACAGCCAACAGCACACAGCTACTAGTGCACAGCCATCAGCACACTACTAGTGCACAACCATCACCACACAACTACTAGTGCACAGCCAGCAGCACACAACTACTAATGCACAGCCAACAGCACACAACAACTAGTGCACAACCATCAGCACACTACTAGTACACAGCTACCAGCACACAACTACTAGTGCACAGCCATCAGCACACAACTAGTGCACAGTCAACAGCACACAACTGCTAGTGCACAACCATCAGCATACAACTACTAGTGCACAAGCATCAGGGCACTACTAGTGCACAGCCATCAGCACACAACTACTTGTGCACAAGCATCAGGGCACTACTAGTGCACAACCATCAGCACACAACTACTAGTGCACAACCATCAGCACACAACTATTAGTGCACAAGCATCAGGGCACTACTAGTGCACAGCCATCAGTACACAACTACTAGTGCACAACCATCAGCACACAACTACTAGTGCACAACCATCAACACAACTACTAGTGCACAACCATCAGTACACAACTACTAGTGCACAACCACTAGTGCACAACCATCAGCGCACAACTACTAGTGCACAACCATCAGTACACAACTACTAGTGCACAGCCATCAGCGCACAACTACTAGTGCACAGCCATCAGCGCACAACTACTAGTGCACAACCATCAGTCACAACTTCTAGTGCACAGCCATCAGCGCACAACTACTAGTGCACAGCCAACTGCACACAACTACTAGTGCACAACCATCAGTACACAACTACTAGTGCATAGCCATCAGCGCACAACTACTAGTGCACAGCCATCAGCTCACAACTACAAGTGCACAACCATCAGTACACAACTACTAGTGCACAACCATCAGCGCACAACTACTAGTGCACAGCCATCAGCGCACAACTACTAGTGCACAACCATCAACACAACTACTAGTGCACAACCATCAGTACACAACTACTAGTGCACAGCCATCAGGGCACTACTAGTGCACAACCATCAGCACACAACTACTAGTGCACAACCATCAGCACACAACTGCTAGTGCACAAGCATCAGTACACAACTACTAGTGCACAAGCATCAGGGCACTACTAGTGCTCAGCCATCAGCGCACAACTACTTGTGCACAAGCATCAGGGCACTACTAGTGCACAACCATCAGCACACAACTACTAGTGCACAGCCAACAGCACACAACTGCTAGTGCACAACCATCAGCACACAACTACTAGTGCACAAGCATCAGGGCACTACTAGTGCACAGCCATCAGCGCACAACTACTAGTGCACAAGCATCAGGACACTACTAGTGCACAGCCATCAGCGCACAACTACTAGTGCACAACCATCAGTACACAACTACTAGTGCACAACCATCAGCACACAACTACTAGTGCACAACCATCAGCACACAACTACTAGTGCACAACCATCAGTACACAACTACTAGTGCACAACCATCAGTACACAACTACTAGTGCACAACCATCAGTACACAACTACTAGCGCACAACCATCAACACAACTACTAGTACACAGCCCTCAAATAAGGTTAATGTGTGTATGTTAATCTTATTCAATATGAAGCACACATGTTTATATTTAAACATTAAAAGCACTTGTTTACTCAGGAACTGTGTGAGACTGTTTCATCGGAAATGGATTGAAGAAATGCCATATATAATGAGAAGCCAGGGGCAATCTGATCATCAGAAGTGAACTAATTTGAGCAAATGGTAAAGGTAAAGTACGAGACTTGAACTGACGTCTTAGCACACGAGTTTACACCCATATGTGCTCGGCCGCCTATCCAGAAATGTTCGGAGATTTATGAATAGTGTCGCTTCAAGCATCGAAACTCACGATGCGAGGCGACATTCCTCACCTTCCCAGGGTAATACCCTGGTACCCATTTCTGCTAACGGCTGGGTCGACCGTGGGGGTAATTTTTTTTTACAACCACGAGTACAATTGACACTGCTTGAGCAAATGGTTCGGGCTTTAGCTTCTTGGCACCCCTAAAGGGTTGGGGGCTCCTTGATCATAACATGGCTCCAAGGCGCCCTGCTTCATCCTGTTGAGCGTCAAATAAAAGAGATTCTGGTCTATACACAACTTCTGACGGAGTGTAATGTCAAAACCTATTCGCAAATTCAGTCTTAAATGTCATGGTATTTCTGTGTGACGTGCAAACGTTTATATATTTATATATAATTGCTGTCTGTGGTAAAATCGGTTTCACTTCATGTTGACTTTGTTGAAATTGTAATTCTCTTAACTTAACCAGGACGTTATTAGGTGACATTCTGTAGTAGCCCATCTGACCAGCACTCCTTACAACCCAAAGCCCAACTAATATGACGACACACTTGCAGTGGCATTATGTGGGAGGAGCCTGGGGAGCAGTGCTCAGGGCACACCATTTCAAAGGAAAGAAAAGAAACTAGTCATAATAAACACAATCTAGCATTTTAGAAACGTGCCTGTTTCTTGCCTTTCACCGGACGCTGTTCACACTCATGACGTCTCTCTACAGAATCATCATTTTAACTGTTTTCAAATTGTGTGTGTGTGTAAAATTAGGTTTATATTTCAACAAGTTTTAGTTAGGAATAACATTTATAAGATTTGAATTTGAGGCCTTTAATATTTGCAATACTATCATGATACAGCCTTAATCGCTAAGAGTGAAAGTGAGTTGCAAGAAATGTTAGACATTATAGTGAAAGAAAGCAAAAAAAAATGACTCAGCCTTAATAGCAAAAAGACAAAAGTAATGGTAACAACAAAGAAAAAGACATCACCTCAGTGCAAAATAAAGACAAGTGGAACAATATTAAAACAGATAAATGAATTTAAATATTTGGGAACTTTGTTAACCTCAGACGGAAGATATACAACAGAGGTGAGATGCAGAATGGCTCAGGTAAAAGCAGCTTTCCAAAAAATGAGGAAGATACTATGCAATCCATTTTTAACAATAGAAACAAGAAAACGAGTTCTTATGTAGAGCTAGTCTTAACATACGGATGTGAACCATGGACAATAGGACAACAGACAAGAAAATCACTGGAGTCTGTAGAAATGTGGTTTTACAGAAGAATGTTGAGAATATCATGGACAGCTAAGAAGAGTAATGAAAACGTTCTGAAAGAGGTCAAATCAAAAAGAAAGCTAATTTCCAATATTACGAAGAAACAATCATCATTGTTGGCCATTTAATGAGAAGAGATCAGCTGGAGTATATTGTAACAACTGGGAATTGAGGGACGAAGAGATAGAGGAAAGCAAAGAGAAAATATACCAGACAGCTTAAAAGAATGGCTTGGCAGAAAGTCAACAACAGAAATGATAAATAACTGTCGAGATCGAAAGTTGTGGAGAGACATGATCACCTGCGCCAGCAGGCCCGGTACTTGATGATGATCATCATCATGAGCCAGCTCTGAAGGCCTCAGCCATAATAATCATACCTGACACCATGCAGCACTATAGCTCAATAAATGTTCTATTATAAAACAACTATGAGTCCACGTTACTGCTTCCGATTAAATTAGATAGGAGTTAAGATGGGAGTTAAGATGGGAGTTAAGATGGGAGTTAAGATGGGCACAGCCAGAAACGAGAAACTTAGTGGGCGTGTAAGAAGACATACCAACCAACACAGAACTGGAGTCGTCAGTCCCTGGACACTGCGGGACTTGCTGAGGAGGAGATCTGAGCACCTATGGATATGTTCAGAGTGCAATGATGATGACCCGCAAATAACCCAACAACTCAATAACTCAATTTTTTTTAATGAAGTCGTATGCATTAGCTCCTCGCCAATAGAGCTTCTGTACAGATATGCTCCTCTGACGTGTCTCCAGCACAAAGTGGTAGAGCACCCTGTGTACCCATTTCCGCAAGAGCTGTTCTAGTGTAACAGTCTACCAAGGGATCACTCAATCTGGACGGATACAACAACTGGGATCAGGAAAAGCGAGACACAAACATGTCAATGCCCTGGACTATAGGCCTAACGTAACAGTGGAACGTAATTTTCGCCATGAAGACGTCACAATCAAGAAGAAAGCAATGTGATACGGAGATGTCACAAGCCTTGTGTTGACAGACGTTTTCTTCAAACTTACTAACACTGAATTCTAGATGTGTAACCACAGAAAGAACGATCGATATCATTAGTTAATATAGAATATCAAAACAGTTAATTCGACCAATACCATCGAATTCATTCTTGAGTTAATTTGAAAATGTAGGCCAATATAGAATACAGTTAGCCATGATGTCTTTACGATATCATATGTTCTATCTGAGCAAGTTATTTCTGTTATCTTTTGTCCCACGCAACGAAGATAAATGTGTTCTTGACATGCTTCTGCGGCTTGTGTCATACACAGATTCTTATTGCTCCGTATTATTATATCAGCTTTCATGTCTTTTCCGACTATTCATACGTAAAAATTTGCGCTGCATTTGTGTTGTTATTGGGGCTCGTCCAACAGTTACGGTTACGTCTCTTTCTCCAGATGCCCTACTCGGGAGTTAATGTAAACTGTGTTTTGTTGTAGTAAACAACATCATCGTCATCATGTGCCATACCGGTTGGCGTAGAAGATCATGTCCCTCCACAATCTTCTATCTACAGTGCATCGTATCAGTTCTGTTGTTGACTGTTTTCCATGCCATGACACCAAGCTATCCAGTATTTTCTCTCTTTGTCGCCCGCGATCTCTCTTTCCTTTTATTTTGTCAGTTGTAACCAAGTATTCCAACTGTCCTCTTCTCTTGATGTGCCCGAAAAAATGTTGATTGCTTCTTTCTCATGTTTTTTAAGAGCTCCCTTTTTGTGTTGGCCTCTTTGAGAACTTCCTCATTGGTCTTTTTAGCTGTCCAGAGAACTTTCAACATTCTTCACACAAGGAAATCACTGGAGTCTGTAGAAATGTGGTTTTACAGAAGAATGTTGAGAATACCATGGACAGCTAAGAAGAGTAATGAAAATGTTCTGAAAGAGAACAAAGTAAAAACAGAGCTCATTTCCAATATTACGAATAAACAATCATAATTTTTTTGGCCATTTAATGAGAAGAGAACAGCTGGAGTATATTGTAACAACTGGGAATTGAGGGACGAAGAGATAGAGGAAAGAAAAGAGAAAAGATAACAGACAGCTTAAAAGAATGGCTGGCAGAAAGTCAACAACAGAAATGATAAATAGTGTTTGTTGTTGTAAACAACAACATCATCATCATTGTGTGCCATACCGGTTGGCGTAGGTGATCATGTCCCTCCACAATCTTCTATCTGCAGTGCATCGTATCAGTTGATATATTGATATGTCTTCTTACACGCCCCTTTGGTACACAGGGTGCTCTACCACAATGATAAATAAATGTAGTAAACAACAGGCCTCTATTTTTGCGTCTTTCTAGTCAATACATCAAATCTCAGTGCGGTTTAATTGGGACCGGGTTTGTCTTCCCTCTTCGATCCCAAATCACTAGTTCAGACTAGAAATTCTGTTTTCAGTGGTGAAGAAAAATTACTTCTGTTTTACTAATTCTGGTGCTAGCAGTCAGTTGTGTCGTCATTGAGGGATTTGGCTAAATCCAGTGGCGTAGCATGTACGTTAAACGCTGCCACTGGCGCAACATTTTTAAAGGTGCAAAATTTCATAAGACAACTAGAAAAAAAATCACTTCTTTTGATTTCTTCATACAAGTGTCCCGCGCCATACATGTATATATTCTCCGACTTCAGATGTACTCTCATTTTTTTTTTAAATTTCCGAGTGTTTTTACTTTTTTGAGTAGATTTTTTACCCCATCAATTTGTTCGCCATGCAGCAAGAGTTGTTGCCCTTGTCGATCTACCAATGGGATTTTAATGTGTAAGTAAGTAAAGTAAGTAAAGTACCCCCGTCACGCCAAGTGGCGTATAGGGAAATATGGTGTTAGTGACCCTATATTTTACAGACCTTCAGCAAGTGATTTTTGGGGTAATGTGGTCGGTAGTACGCCCGTGCTGCTTTACTTTCCCAGAAAAAAAATCCGGTACCCATTTAAGGCTGGGTGAACCCGGAAGCCGTCGGTTGGGATCGAACCCTATTCCTTGTCCTTTGTAATCCAGTTCACTAACCACTGAGCTATCGCGGCTCCCAAAGAACGACATCAGACATTCTTTATAAATCATCATTATCATCACGTACCGGGCCTAGTGGCGTAGGTGATCATGTCTCTCCACAACTTTCGATCTCGGCAGCTATTTATCATTTTTGTTGTTGACCTTCTGCCAAGCCATTCTCTTAAGCTGTCTGTTATTTTTTTCTCTTTGCTTCCCTCTATCTCTTCGTTACCCAAATTTGTCCAGTTGTTACAATATATTCAAGTTCTCTTCTCATTACATGGCCAAAATATGATGATTGTCTCTTCCTAACATTGGAAAGTAGCTCTCTTTTTGCTTTGACCTCTCTCAGAACCTCTTCATTACTCTTCTTAGCTGTCCATGGTATTCTTAACATTCTTCTGTAAAACCACATTTCTACAGATTTCAGCGATTTTCTTGTCTGTTGTCCTATTGTCCATGACTCGCATTCGTATGTTAAGACTGGCTCTACGTAACATTTAAGAACTCTTTTTCTTGTTTCTATTGTCAAAAATGGATTGCATAGTATTTTCCTCATTTTTTGGAAAGCTGCTTTTGCCTGAGCCATTCTACATCTCACCTCTTTATAAATGGCAGAAACTAATTAAGTTAGAGATGGAATAAGCTAATGGTTGAAGAAATGATAGTAACTTCCTGGGTGGGGGGAGGGAATGGTAGAACACACTCTTTAAAGTCAATTACAAACACTGCTAGAGACGTTTGAGTTGTCATTTGTTTGTGCAATAATGAAAGCACATATTGATTGCTCAAACATAAATACAGTAATGAAAGAACATATTGATCGCTCAAATATAAATGCAGTAATGAAAGCACATATTGATCGCTCTAAGAAAAAAACAATTATGAAAGTAGATATTGATCGCTCAAATATAAATGCAGTAATGAAAACATATATTGATCGCTCAAATGTAAATGCAGTAATGAAAACATATATTGATCGCTCAAATATAAATGCAGTAATGAAAACATATATTGATCGCTCAAATATAAATGCAGTAATGAAAACATATATTGATCGCTCTAATAAAAATACAATAATGAAAGTAGATATTGATCGCTCTAATAAAAATACAATAATGAAAGTAGATATTGATCGCTCTAATAAAAATACAATAATGAAAGTAGATATTGATCGCTCTAATAAAAATACAATAATGAAAGTAGATATTGATCACTCTAATAAAAATACAATAATGAAAGTAGATATTGATCGCTCTAATAAAAATACAATAATGAAAGTAGATATTGATCGCTCTAATAAAAATACAATAATGAAAGTAGATATTGATCGCTCTAATAAAAATACAATAATGAAAGTAGATATTGATTGTTCTAATAAAAATACAATAATGAAAGTAGATATTGATCGCTCTAATAAAAATACAATATTGAAAGTAGATATTGATCGCTCTAATAAAAATACAATAATGAAAGTAGATATTGATCGCTCTAATAAAAATACAATAATGAAAGTAGATATTGATCACTATAATGCAATATTGAAGCATAATGGAATTACAACTCTGGCCCGAACATTTCGTTGCGACTGCACTGGTCATACGGTCTTTCTTCTCAGTCATATTTTTCTTCAGGCAGGATCATCAATTGAATATTGTTCTATTCTCCTTTTTTCCCAACTGTTCCTCCACTTTTTTTCCACTTTTTTCCTTATTGTTCTTCCTCTTCTTTTCGCTATTATTCTTCCTTTTATTTTCCCCGTTGTTCCTCTTTTTTCCCTATTGCTTTTCCCTCTTCTTCTACCCATTGTTCTTTCTCTTCCTTTTCCTCCTCTTCTTCTTCTTCCTCTTCTTCTCTCTATTGTTATTCTTCTTCTTCTCCCTTTTGTTATTCCTCTTCTTCTCTCTATTGTTATTCCTCTTCTTCTACCCATTGTTCTTCCTCTTCCTTTTCCTCCTCTTCTTCTTCTTCCTCTTCTTCTCTCTATTGTTATTCCTCTTCTTCTCCCTTTTGTTATTCCTCTTCTTCTCTCTATTGTTATTCCTCTTCTTCTCCCTTTTGTTATTCCTCTTCTTCTGTCTATTGTTATTCCTCTTCTTCTCCCTATTGTTATTCCTCTTCTTCTCTCTATTGTTATTCCTCTTCTTCTCCCTATTGTTATTCCTCTTCTTCTCTCTATTGTTATTCATCTTCTTCTCTCTATTGTTATTCTTCTTCTTCTCCCTATTGTTATTCCTCTTCTTCTCCCTATTGTTATTCCTCTTCTTCTCCCTATTGTTATTCCTCTTCTTCTCTCTATTGTTATTCCTCTTCTTCTCCCTATTGTTATTCCTCTTCTCCCTATTGTTATTCCTCTTCTTCTCCCTATTGTTATTCCTCTTCTTCTCCCTATTGTTATTCTTCTTCTTCTCCCTATTGTTTTTCCTCTTCTCCCTATTGCTATTCCTCTTCTTTTCCCTATTGTTATTCCCCTTCTCCCTATTGTTATTCCTCTTCTTCTCCCTATTGTTATTCCCATTCTCCCTATTGTTATTCCTCTTCTTCTCCCTATTGTTATTCTTCTCTTCTTCTCCCTATTGTTTTTCCTCTTCTCCCTATTGCTATTCCTCTTCTTTTCCCTATTGTTATTCCCCTTCTCCCCATTGTTATTCCTCTTCTTCTCTCTATTGTTATCCCTCTTCTTCTCCCCATTGTTATTCCTCTTCTTCTCCCAATTGTTATTCCGCTTCTCCCTATTGCTATTCCTCTTCTTCTCCTTATTGTTATTCCCCTTCTCCCTATTGTTATTCCTCTTCTTCTCCCTATTGTTATTCCCCTTCTCTCTATTGTTATTCCTCTCCTTCTCCCTATTGTTATTCCTCTTCTTCTCCCTATTGTTATTCCCCTTCTCCCTATTGTTATTCCTCTTCTTCTCCCTATTGTTATTCCTCTTCTCTCTATTGTTATTCCTCCCCTTCTCCCTATTGTTATCCCTCTTCTTCTCCCCATTGTTATTCCTCTTCTTCTCCCTATTGTTATTCCTCTTCTCCCTATTGTTATCCCTCTTCTTCTCCCTATTGTTATTCCTCTTCTTCTCCCTATTGTTATTCCTCTTCTCCCTATTGTTATTCCCCTTCTCTCTATTATTATTCCTCACCTTCTCCCTATTGTTATTCCTCTTCTTCTCCCTATTGTTATTCCTCTTCTTCCCCCTATTGTTATTCCTCTTCTTCTCCCTATTGTTATTCCTCTTCTTCTCCCTATTGTTTTTCCTATTCGTCTCCATCTTCTTCCTCTCCTACTTCCTCTTCTTCTTCCTATAGCTCTTCTTCTTAATCTTCCTCTTCTTCTCCCTATTGATTTCTTCTCTTATTCTGCCTAAACTTCAACGTTTAAGTATTTTCATGGTGTGAACTTTGTCATGTGTAATCATGAAGGAGCATAAACAACATCTTGATACTAGAAGTAAAGATAAGACTAACAATGTTAATATGCTCGTAGATTCTTTTTTTTAAACCCAGTTTCAGAGCTACCAGCGACACTAAATCCTTTTCCTAGAAAATATAGGGCGATCAGGACACAAATCATTTGTTGCAACAGGCGGGCCAATCCTACAGACTTGCCTGGAGAGCTGTGATGACGCCAACTCTACATAATGAACAATGAGTATGTCATAAATAGCAGACGTAACATCACACATCCTTGTTGCTCTCACGGATTGATCGTAAGAGACTCTTTCTGTCTCTATCTCTCTTTCTCTCTCTCTCTCTCTCGCTCTCTACCTGACTAACATTAGTCTTAACCTCTAACATTAGTCAAACCTCTAACATTAGTCGAACCTCTAACATTAGTCGAACCTCTATTATTAGTCGAACCTCTATTATTAGTCGAACCTCTAACATTAGTCGAACCTCTAACATTAGTCGAACCTCTATTATTAGTCGAACCTCTAACATTAGTCGAACCTCTAACATTAGTCGAACCTCTATTATTAGTCGAACCTCTAACATTAGTCGAACCTCTAACATTAGTCGAACCTCTATTATTAGTCGAACCTCTATTATTAGTCGAACCTCTAACATTAGTCGAACCTCTAACATTAGTCGAACCTCTAACATTAGTCGAACCTCTATTATTAGTCGAACCACTAACATTAGTCGAACCTCTAACAATAGTCTAACCTCTAACATTAGTCGAACCTCTAACATTAGTCGAACCTCTAACATTAGTCGAACCTCTAACATTAGTCGAACCTCTATTATTAGTCGAACCTCTAACATTAGTCGACCCTCTAACATTAGTCAAACCTCTAACATTAGTCGAACCTCTAACATTAGTCGAACCTCTAACATTTGTCTTAACATCAATCATTTGTCTTAACATCAATCATTTGTCTTAACATCAATCATTTGTCTTAACATCAATCATTTGTCTTAACATCTAACATTAGTCGAACCTCTAACATTAGTCTAACCTCTAACATTAGTCTAACCTCTAACATTAGTCTAACCTCTAACATTAGTCTAACCTCTACCATTAGTCTAACCTCTAACATTAATCTAACCTCTAACATTAATCTAACCTCTAACATTAGTCTAACCTCTAACATTAGTCTAACCTCTAACATTAGTCGAACCTCTAACATTAATCTAACCTCTAACATTAGTCTAACCTCTAACATTAGTCTAACCTCTAACATTAGTCTAACCTCTAACATTAGTCTAACCTCTAACATTAGTCTTACCTCTAACATTAGTCGAACCTCTAACATTAATCTAACCTCTAACATTAATCTAAGCTCTAACATTAATCTAACCTCTAACATTAATCTAACCTCTAACATTAATCTAACCTCTAACATTAATCTAACCTCTAACATTAGTCTAACCTTTAACATTAGTCTAATCTCTAACATTAGTCTAACCTCTAGCATTAGTCTAACCTCTAATATTAGTCTAACCTCTAACAATAGTCTAACCTCTAACATTAGTCTTACCTCTAACATTAGTCGAACCTCTAACATTAATCTAAGCTCTAACATTAATCTAACCTCTAACATTAATCTAACCTCTAACATTAATCTAACCTCTAACATTAGTCTAACCTCTAACATTAGTCTAATCTCTAACATTAGTCTAACCTCTAGCATTAGTCTAACCTCTAACATTAGTCTAACCTCTAACATCAGTCTAACCTCTAACATTAGTCTAACCTCTAACATTAGTCTAACCTCTAACATTAGTCGAACCTCTAACATTAGTCTAATCTCTAACATTAGTCTAACCTCTAACATTAGTCTAACCTCTAACATTAGTCTAACCTCTAACAATAGTCTTAACATCAAACATTAGTCTAACCTCTAACATTAGTCTAACCTCTAACATTAGTCTAACCTCTAACATTAATCTAACCTCTAACATTAGTCTAACCTCTAACATTAGTCTAACCTCTAACATTAGTCTAACCTCTAACATTAATCTAACCTCTAACATTAGTCTAACCTCTAACATTAGTCTAACCTCTAACATTAATCTAACCTCTAACATTAGTCTAACCTCTAACATTCGTCTAATCTCTAACATTAGTCTAACCTCTAACATTAGTCTTAACATCAAACATTAGTCTAACCTCTAACATTAGTCTAACCTCTAACATTAGTCTAACCTCTAACATTAATCTAACCTCTAACATTAGTCTAACCTCTAACATTAATCTAACCTCTAACATGAATCTAACCTCTAACATTAGTCTAACCTCTAACATTAGTCTAACCTCTAACATTAGTCTAACCTCTAACATTAGTCTCACCTCTAACATTAGTCTAACCTCTAACATTAGTCTAACCTCTAACATTAGTCTAACCACTAACATTAATCTAACCTCTAACATTAGTCGAACCTCTAACATTAGTCTAACCTCTAACATTAGTCTAACCTCTAACATTAGTCTAACCTCTAACATTAATCTAACCTCTAACATTAGTCTAACCTCTAACATTAGTCTAACCTCTAACATTAGTCGAACCACTAAGATTAGTCTAACCTCTAGCATTAGTCTAACCTCTAACATTAGTCTTAACATCAAACATTAGTCTAACCTCTAACATTAGTCGAACCACTAACATTAGTCGAACCACTAACATTAATCTAACCTCTAACATTAATCTAACCTCTAACATTAGTCTAACCTCTAACATTAATCTAACCTCTAACATTAGTCTAACCTCTAACATTAGTCTAACCTCTAACATTAGTCGAACCACTAACATTAGTCTAACCTCTAGCATTAGTCTAACCTCTAACATTAGTCTTAACATCAAACATTAGTCTAACCTCTAACATTAGTCGAACCACTAACATTAGTCGAACCACTAACATTAATCTAACCTCTAACATTAATCTAACCTCTACACCTGTATTTCTTAACCGAGGATCAAAAGCCCCCCCCCCCTTCCCATTCTCAACCGAGGATCAAAAGCCCCTTTCCCACCCCCGCACCCGACCTTCGTGTGGGAGGGGCTCCTTGTGGCCACGGGAAATCCCCAGGGTGTCGCGGGTAAAATGAACATAATTGGGGAGGAAGGATCCACGACACTAGACTAGGAAGCCTGGCGCATGTTTGTAGAATAACAGCGCTGAGATATCACTTTGGCACTCACTGAATTGCTTCATGAGCAGCGCATATAAAGGAAACCATCAAAAATACCAGGCAGAGAAATACTAGGGAAGGTTCAAAACTTGGGACTACGAAATAGCCAAAAACTACAAGAACTAGCACAAATCCTCAGCTGTGGAGAACTATAATCTCCACCATATGTGCCATCTTCGACTCAAGTTAAATAGGAATAAGACAAGCACACATCAGATACGTTGGCACACATTCAAAGTGATCACCCTCCATAGACGGATCATCTTTGACATCTGCAGCAACAATATTTCCCGCTCCCACTTCTCTCTCAAGCAGCTCTCCTCTTCCCACTTCTCTCTCTAGCACCTCTCCTCTTCCCACTTCTCTCTCTAGCAGCTCTCCTCTTCCCACTTCTCTCTCTAGCACCTCTCCTCTTCCCACTTCTCTCTCTAGCACCTCTCCTCTTCCCACTTCTCTCTCTAGCACCTCTCCTCTTCCCACTTCTCTCTCTAGCAGCTCTCCTCTTCCCACTTCTCTCTCTAGCACCTCTCCTCTTCCCACTTCTCACTCTAGCAGCTCTCCTCTTCCCACTTCTCTCTAGCAGCTCTCCTCTTCCCACTTCTCTCTAGCACCTCTCCTCTTCCCACTTCTCTCTCTAGCACCTCTCCTCTTCCCACTTATCTCTCTAGCACCTGTCCTCTTCCCACTTCTCTCTAGCAGCTCTCCTCTTCCCACTTCTCTCTAGCAGCTCTCCTCTTCCCACTTCTCTCTCTAGCACCTCTCCTCTTCCCACTTCTCTCTCTAGCAGCTCTCCTCTTCCCACTTCTCTCTCTAGCACCTCTCCTCTTCCCACTTCTCTCTCTAGCACCTCTCCTCTTCCCACTTCTCTCTCTAGCAGCTCTCCTCTTCGCACCTCTCCTCTTCCCACTTCTCTCTCTAGCACCTCTCCTCTTCCCACTTCTCTCTCTAGCACCTCTCCTCACTCGACCGCTTAAAACAGAAAAGCCAGTCTAGCCAAGAGAGTAGGGGTTTAAGAAGGGAGGCAACCCGGTACTCACGAATGATAAAGTCGGATGCGTTGAGCCGAAAGGAGAAATGCCACAATTTTGCTGGAAACGATAACACAACGCGTCCATTTCACGTTCCATAATGGGTGGGCGATGAAGATGAGTAATTGTTAGGTGAACTCGGGAAAGAAAGTAAGAAAGAAAGAAAGAAAGAAAGAAAGAAAGATTCCATCTCTAAGATCTGTATGGCTGGAATATAAAGGCAGTATAAATAGTGCAGTCACCACGTGGTGTTTGGATCATACTGTAACTATATTGAAATAAAGAAATGACACCCTCGGCAGACAGTTCGGTTAACAACTTGTAAAGCGAGTCGCGAGGCTAGGTAAGTTGAGATGAAACGTTTTAACTTTAAGACTTGAAAAACTGCTCAAGGATGCAAATGTAAAGGACTGGTTGACTTTCTGCCACAAATGGTTGTCTAAGGCAACATAAGCTCCTGGTGTGTAAGAGAAATACCTGTAGGTTTTAGGCCATATCTACAATATAAGCAGCAGAGCAGACTCGGGTCATTAATTCTAAATAGCTTGGCAGGTAAAAGATGGGAAATGTGGCTCTGAATGTAAATGCAGAATAGACGAGGTGAATGCTACATTCACAAAGTTTAAATTAACCTAGTCGACAGGTCGTCATTCTCTACTTCTTTCCTTCATGATTTGCCTTTCAACGTCGATGGAGATATAATTTATGGTCTTTTGCTGGCCTCTGATGCTTCCGTTTCCTAGTGGGGGACTGGTTGGTCCCGAGGCAAGACGCCGGCCTCGAGACAGAGAGGTTGTGGGCTCAAATCCCGGCTATACCGGTTGGGATTTTTATTTATAATTTCTCTCTGCGGCAACCACCCCTGGTCTCAGCAGCGAGGCCTGGCTTGAAACGTCAATTACTCATCGACAGAAAAAATATGAGCACCTCCGAAGTCGGAGTTATCTGCCTGTGCGACAAGGGATCCCTGTGCACACGGCTGCAGGGAAAAATGGATTAACTCTTTCCGTACGGTTCGCCAAATAGTGCACCACGCTCAATTTGTTAGTATGATCGCCATCAAACCATATCTTTTTACCTGAATCTTGGTATTGGTGAAATCTAATACCTTGTTCAAATAACTAAAATTCATAATTAATATGTTATATGTTACATGAATATTAAAACAAGTAGATTGATTCTTAAAACCATGAACAATTTTGTCTCTGAAATCTCTTCCGTTGCGTCGATAAAACAGGTTCCGTACAGAAAGAGTTAACATGCAAAATTCAGTTCATTGTCTCTAGGGAAAAAAAAAAGTTTCCTAGTGTTTCTAATAATCAATCAAGAAACCTTCTTATCCATATGTTATGTCTATGCCCTACATCTAGAAACCTTCTTATCCATATGTTATGTCTATGCCCTACATCTAGAAACCTTCTTATCCATATGTTATGTCTATGCCCTACATCTAGAAACCTTCTTATCCATATGTTATGTCTATGCCCTACATCTAGAAACCTTCTTATCCATATGTTGTGTCTATGCCCTACATCAAGAAACCTTCTTATCCATATGTTATGTCTATGCCCTACATCTAGAAAACCCAACCGTGGCCCCCCCCCCCAAAAAAAAAAAAAAAAGAAGAACGAAATAAAAACAATATCTCCAAAAAGTACTTGCCATTTGAAGTAAGAAAATGAGGTTTCGGTGTTATATAGAACATATTGAACCATTTGGTTCCATAATCAAATAACCAAATAGAACAAATTGGTGCTCTAGCAGATTTATGGTGATTATTAAAGATGACACAAACAACCCTACGTTGTAGCCTTCTGCTGAGACAAGATAAAATATTACAGATTAAAAACATCAACAATTATTGAAACTAAACAAAAAATATTGTAATTAAAGTGAAAAAAATAGGAAACGTGTCCGATCTGATCACGTAAAGCTTTTGCCATACCATTTATTTATTTATTTTTTTCAATTCCCCCCCCCCCCCCCCCCCACCCGATCACGTGTTCGATCATTTGAGCTATATTATCTGCTTGTGTCGATATCTCATCAGTAGTTCGATAATGAATGTTGAATCGCTTGGACTCACTTTTACCACTATAATCATCATCATCAAGTACCGGGTCTGCTGGCGTAAGTGATCATGTCTCTCCACAACTTTCGATCTCTACAGTTATTTATCATTTCTGTTGTTGACCTTCTGCCACGCCATTCTCTTAAGCTGTCTGTTATTTTTTTTCTCTTTGCTTTCCCTCTATCTCTTCGTCCCTCAATTTTTCCAGTTGTTACAATATATTCCAGTTGTTCTCTTCTCATTACATGGCTAAACAATGATGATTGTTTCTTCCTAATATTGTAAATTAGCTCTCTTTTTGCGTTGACCTCTCTCAGAACATCTTCATTACTCTAATAAGCTGTCCATGGTACTCTCAACATTCTTCTGTAAAACCACATTTCTACAGACTCCAGTGATTTTCTTGTCTGTTGTCCTATTGTCCATGATTCACATCCATATGTTAAGACTGGCTCTACGTAACATTTAAGAAATCTTTTTCTTGTTTCTATTGTCAAAAATGGATTGCATAGTATCTTCCTCATTTTCTGGAAAGCTGCTTTTGCCTGAGCCATTCTACATCTCACCTCTTTTGTACATCTTCCGTCTGAGGTTAACAAAGTTCCCAAATATTTAAATTCATTTACCTGTTTTAATATTGCTCCACTTGTCTTTATTTTGCACTGAGGTGATGTCTTTTTCTTTGTTGTTACCATTACCTGTCTTTTTCTTTGTTGTTACCATTACTTGTGTCTTTTTCTTTGTTGTTCCCATTACTTGTCTTTTTCTTTGTTGTTACCATTACCTGTGTCTTTTTCTTTGTTGTTACCATTACCTGTGTCTTTCTGCTACAACTATAATGCTCTAACTAAATCGAGTGTTTCTGTTTTAAATCTGAAACAAAGATTAGCAGAACTTTATGGCGCCAACTCATAAACAATCAAATCATCAAACAGCTCACAAGTTATCATGGACTGACGAATGTATCGTCAACGACCAGAACATCAGCGTGCCAAGTGGCGGCGATTCCAGTTTTTAAAAAAAATTACAAAATATTTATTTCGGGGCCGTACACAAGTGTCTCAGAACGTTCCCCGGACCGATTCGGTTGGAAAGTGCTGACCACATCACTTTCTATAATTAAAAAAGATAAATCTCCCTGTGTCTCCCTTTTTTCACAGCCGTGCTGATGTCTCTGTCGTAGAACATGTTTCTGTCATGGGCAGTAGTTGAACAACAAAGAAAAGACAGAAATGGTGATAGTGATGGTGATAGTGATGATGGTGGTGATGGTGATATTGATGATGGTGGTGATGATGGTGGTAGTGATGATAGTGGTGATGCTGGTGATGGTGATAGTGATGTTAGTGGTGATGATGGTGGTGATAGGGGTGGTGGTGATGATAAAGATGATGGTGGTGGTGATGTTGAAAATAATCGGGGTGGTGGTGATAAAGATGATGGTGGTGATAGGGATCATGGTGATAATAATCGTGGTGGTAGTGATGGTGATAATAATCGGGGTGGTGGTGATGGTGATAATAATCTTGGTAGTGGTGATAAAAATGATAGTGATGGTGATAATAATCGGGGTGATGGTGATAAAGATGATGGTGATGGTGATAATAATCGGGGTAATGGTGATAATAATCGGGGTGATGGTGATAATAATCGGGGTGATGGTGATAATAATCGAGGTGATGAAGATAAAGATGATCAAGATTCGGGGTGAAGGTGATAATAATCGAGGTGATGGTGATAATAATCGTGGTGGTGGTGATAAAGATGATGGTGGTGGTGATAATAATCGTAGTGGTGGTGATATAGATGATGGTGATGGTGATAATAATCGGGGTGATGGTGATAATAATCGTGGTGGTAGTGATAAAGATGGTGGTGATAATAATCGAGGTGATGGTAATAATAATCGCGTTGATGGTGATAATAATCTTGGTGGTGATGATAAAGATGATGGTGATAATAATCGGGATGAGGGTGATAAAGATGATGGTGATTGTTATAATAATCGTGGTGATGGTGATAATATTCGGGGTGGTGGTGATGGTGATAATGATCGGGGTGGTGGTGATGTTGATATTAATAGTGGTGGTGGTGATGGTGATAATAATCGTGGTGGTGGTGAAAATAATCGTTGTGGTGGTGATAATAATCGAGGTGGTGGTGATAAAGATGATGGTAATGATGATAATAATCGTGGTGGTGGTGATAAAAATAATGGTGATAATAATCGGGGTGGTGGTGATGGTGATAATAACCGTGATGGTGGTAATAAAGATGGTGGTGATGGTGATAATAATCGGGGTGATGGTGATAATAATCGTTGTGGTGGTGATAATAATCGAGGTGGTGGTGATAAAGATGATGGTGGTGATGATAATAATTGTGGTGGTGGTGATAAAGATGATAGTGAAGTGATGGTGATAATAATCGGGGTGATGGTGATAATAATCGTAGTGGTGCTGATAAAGATGATGGTGATGGTGAAAATAATGGGGGTGATGGTGATATAATCTGGGGGGTGGTGATAAAGATGATGGTGGTGGTGATGATTGTGATAATAATCAGGGTGGTGGTAATAAAGATGATGATGGTGGTGATGGTGATAATAATCGTGGTAGTGGTGATAAAGATGATGGTGGTGGCGATGGTGATAATAATCGTGGTAGTGGTGATGATGATGATGGTGGTGATAAAGATGATGGTGGTGGTGATGGTGATAATAATCGTGGTGGTGGTGATGATGGTGATAATAATCGTGGTGGTGGTGATAAAGATGATGGTGGTTGTGATGATTGTGATAATAATCGTGGTGGTGGTGATAAAGATGATGGTGGTTGTGATGATTGTGATAATAATCGTGGTGGTGGTGATAAAGATGATGGTGGTGGTGATGGTGATAATAATCGTAGAGGTGGTGATGGTGATAATAACCGTGGTGGTGGTGGTGATGGTGATAATAATCGTGGTGGTGGTGATGGTGATAATAATCGTGCTAGTGGTGATAAAGATGATGGTGGTGGCGATGGTGATAATAATCGTTGTGGTGGTGATGGTGATAATAATCGTGGTGGTGGTGATGTTGATAATGATGGCGGTGGTGATAAAGATGATGGTGTTGTGTGATGGTTATATTATTCGTGGTAGTGGTGATAAAGATGATGGTGGTGGTGATGATTATAATAATCGTGGTGGTGGTGATAAAGATGATGGTGGTGGTGATGATTGTGATAATAATAATCGTGATAGTGGTGGTGGTTATTATGGTGTTGATGGTGACGATGATGATAGTTATGATGGTAGTGATGATGGTGGTGAAGATGATGGTGTAATAATTATGGTGGTGGTGGTGATGATGTTGGTGGTGATGGTTGTGATAGTGATAGCGATGGTGGTGGTGATGGTTGTGATAGTGATGGTGATGGTTGTGATAGTGATAGCGATGATGTTGATAATGGTGGTGATAATGATGGTGGTGATGATGATGGTGAAGTCATATATAATATATATAATATATAATATGGGCCCTAAGTTTAAGAGCGGAAATAGGCAACAATTCCGTTGTGGGGGAAAGGTAGGTGCGCAAGGAGCTTTTAGTAAAGATGACATTATATTTTGTATTTGTGGAGCTCGCTCAATATAAATGATTAAACAGCTGTGGTGATAGAAAGTTGAAGAGAGACATAATCACCTAAACCAGATGTAGAGGATGATGATAAGTGTATCAAGAAATATTATCACCAGAACAATGCTGTTTACACGTTGAAAGAAGTATCCATTAATGTACCCTGTAGCATGCTGGTTATTCACACTCTTTACCTGTCTTATCAGTCATCCTATACTACTCACTCCTAATTCGCCAAACATCAACAGATGAAATCTCCCACAGTCGCCGTTCCACTTGTAAATAAACGATAAACTATTTGTCCTTTCGAGCCGAAGATGGTATTTAGGGCTACCATCTTAGGCTATCTATGTTCGACGAAGAAATGTTAGACATTATAGTGAAAGAAAACAAAAATAAAGGACTCAGTCTTAATAGCAAAAAGACAGAAGACAGGTAACTACAAAGAAAAAGACATCATCTCAGTGCACAATAAATACAAGTGGAACAATATTAAAACAGGTAAATGAGTTCAACTATTGGGAACTTTGTTAACCTCAGATGGTAGATATACAAAAGGGGTGAGATGCAGAATCATCATCATCATCGAGTGCCGTCTCCGCAACGAAGGTTGGCTACCATGGAGCGCCATTCTGTTCTGTCTCTTGCTTTGATGGTGCAGGTTGTCATAGGCTGATTTGTCCATCTTTTTATGTTACTCGTCCATGTTAGTCTTGGTCTGCCTCTGCCTCTTTTACCTTGTATTTTCCCCTCCATGATTACTTTTAGTAGGCTGTTGTGTCTTTTAACATGGCCCAAAAATCGCATTTGTCTTGTTTGAATTGTATTTAGTAGTTCTCTTTTCATTTTTAGTTGTTTTAAGACTTCGTCGTTTGTTTTCTTTTCCTTCCATCCAATTCTGCCTATTCTTTTATATATCAACATTTCAATGGCTTCAATTCTCTGTTCTCTTTTCTTGTCTAATGTCCATGTTTCTGCACCATATAGGAATATTGAGAAGATGTAACATTTTGCTATCCTTAGTTTTAGTCCTGGTGTTATTTGTTTTGATGTTAGTATGTTCTTCATGACATTAAAATTACTTTTTGCCATTCCTATTCTTTTGTTTATTTCAGTTGTACATTTTCCATCACTGGTTATAGTATGTCCAAGGTAGTTATAGTTCTGAACTGTCTCCAGGTCTATTCCTTCAATTGTGATATCCATTTGTGGGTTTTGAGTATTTCCTTTGTTTATGATCATAGTTTTAGTCTTTTTGATATTCATATCTAGTCCTTATTTTTTGCTTGTCATGTTTATTACATTAAGTAATTGTTGTAGATCTTTAGGATTTTCTGCTAGTAGTACAGTATCATCAGCATATCTTAGGTTATTGATTATCTTTCCATTAATTTGTAGGTCTGGCATCTCTATGATGTTTTTAAAGATTTGCTCAGTGTATAGATTGAACAAGCTTAGTGATAGGATGCATCCCTGTCTTACTCCTCTTTTTATATCAAATGAGTTCTCTTTGTCATATTTTATTATTGCTGTTTGCTCCCAGTATAGATTACATATTAGTCGTATGTCCATGTCATCTAGATTTATCTCTTTTATGCATTCTATAAGTAGTTTGTGGTGTACTCTATCAAAAGCTTTGGTGTAGTCTATGAAGTAGGCATATATTGGTTTGTTCACTTTTTTGTACTTTTCGATTACTGTTCCCATGCAGAATATGGCTTCTTTTGTCCCGCTACTTTTCCTAAATCCACATTGCTGCTGATCTAATTCAGTATTAGATGCAGAATGGCTCAGGCAAAAGAAGCTTTCCAAACAATGAGGAAGATACTGTGCAATCCATTTTTCTTACAAGAAAAAGAGATCTTAAATGTTATGTAGAGCCAGTCTTATCATTTGGATGTGAATCATGGACAATAGGACAACAGACAAGAAAATCACTTCTTCTTCTTCTTCTTCTTTCCTTCCTCATCTGCCTTTCAGCGTCGAGGGGAGATATAATTTGCGGTCTTTTGCTCTTTTGTTCGCCTCTGCTGCTGTTATGTTTCCTAGTGCTTCTAATATTCCATCGATCCATCTTTTTCGTGGTCGACCCTTGGGTCTGTTGTTCTCACAACGTTTGTTGAAGGCTCGTTGTGTTGTGTTTTGTTCTTTCTGCCTTGTCACGTGGCCGAACCATTTTATCTGTTGTTTCCTTATATATTCTATGGCTGGGGCTATTCCTAGCTTTTTTCTCACTGGAGTCTTAGAAATTGGAGTCTTTTTTCTCACTGGAGTCTTTTTTCTCACTGGAGAGAAAATCACTGGAGTCTTAGAAATGTGATTTTACAGAAGAATGTTGAGAATACCATGGACAGCTAAGAAGAGTAATGAAAATGTTCTGAAAGAGGTCAAAGCAAAAAGAGAGCTAATTTCCAATATTAGGAAGAAACAATCATCATTTTTGGCCATGTAATGAGAAGAGAACAACTATTATAGAATATATTGTAACAACTGGAAAAATTGAGGGACGAAGAGATAGAGGGAAGCAAAGAGAAAAAATAACAGACAGCTTAAGAGAATGGCTTGGCAGAAGGTCAACAACAGAAATGATAAATAGCTGCCGAGATCGAAAGTTGTGGAGAGACATGATCACCTACGCCAGCAGGCCCGGAACTTGATGATGATTATGTGCGACGATCTTTGTTATCAAGTGCCAGACCTTGCACAGGACCCGCATTGTGTCTCAGTACAAGTAGCTGTTACTTGCGAGCAGCTCAATCTAGACAAAGCGGCTTGTGTTTGCTGTTGTTGACTATCGGGCAGCTTGCTCGCTTTTCCGTTGTCCTTGACCCACACACTAACCAGGTCACTAGATGAACTCTTAGCTGAAGGGTTGATGACGTTCATAATGTTATATATCCTCTTGACTGAGTTACATGGCGGATATAGATTGAGTCTGGGACATCATAAAATAAAGCTGATATAGATTGAGTCACATGTTTGGGACATCATAAAATAAAGCTGATATAGATTGAGTCACATGTTTGGTACATCATAAAATAAAGCTGATATAGATTGAGTCACATGTTTGGGACATCATAAAATAAAGCTGATATAGACTGAGTCACATGTTTGGGACATCATAAAATAAAGCTGATATAGATTGAGTCACATGTTTGGGACATCATAAAATAAAGCTGATATAGATTGAGTCACATGTTTGGGACATCATAAAATAAAGCTGATATAGACTGAGTCACATGTTTGGGACATCATAAAATAAAGCTGATATAGATTGAGTCACATGTTTGGGACATCATAAAATAAAGCTGATATAGACTGAGTCACATGTTTGGAACATCATAAAATAAAGCTGATATAGACTGAGTCACATGTTTGGGACATCATAAAATAAAGCTGATATAGACTGAGTCACATGTTTGGTACATCATAAAATAAAGCTGATATAGATTGAGTCACATGTTTGGGACATCATAAAATAAAGCTGATATAGATTGAGTCACATGTTTGGTACATCATAAAATAAAGCTGATATAGATTGAGTCACATGTTGACGACATAATAAAATAAAGCTGATATAGATTAAGTCACATTTTGGCGACATCATAAAATAAAGCTGATATAGATTAAGTCACATTTTGGCGACATCATAAAATAAAGCTGATATAGATTAAGTCACATTTTGGCGACATCATGAAATAATGCTGATATAGATTAAGTCACATTTTGGCGACATCATAAAATAAAGCTGATATAGATTAAGTCACACGTTGGCGACATCATAAAATAAAGCTGATCTTGGTCTTGCTTATAGTACCACCATTACTGATCTCAAAAAGTGTCCATCGTTACTTTTACCTCGTTTACACAATAAGATCTTTAGCACAGTAAGCATGCTGGATACATGTTGGTCATCTAGAGCGTACCCCAACAATATATGTTTCAGTCCTACCTCTGGAGAATGCGATCATTTGGGAGAGTTCATTACTTCCATTTTTTTTTTATTTGTAGAATTTGGAAAACAATAATATGGCAAGGAATAGTACTGCCAACCTGTTCACTACCCCCTCCCCCCTCCAAACCTTCATATACTCAAGGCCGGATGCACCTATAATCTATAAATAACCCAAAAATCATGTGCTGAAGGTCTGTAAAATTTATGGTCACTAACACCATATTCCCTATACGCCACTTGACGTGACGGGGGTACTTTACTTTTTTAAACTTAAGGCTACGCGATTATTCGAGGGGAGGTCAACAATTTGGAGAATGTGTCAGGATTACAATTTTTTTTATCATACCAGTTTATGATTTCAAGTTTTGTGCGACCTGACCCGTCACGCTACGTGGCGTTCAGGGAATATGGTGTTAGTGACCATCATTTTTATAGACTTTTAGCACATTATTTTTGGGGCAATGTGGTCAGTATTACGCCAGTGCCGTTTACTTTCCGAGAATATAAAACAGTACCTATTTAAGGCTGGGTGAACCTGGAAGCCGTCGAGCTCGACCTCTTGTCATTTGTAGTAAAGTTTACTAACGACTGAGCTATCGCGGCTCCCAGCTTGGGGCCTATTTGCACATACTTTATACTGTTGCCTATGTTAAGGTGTAATAAGATATTTTATATAATATATGTAGCGAGACATTACTTACATATACATTATGTAACGAGACATTACTTACATATACATTATGTAACGAGACATTACTTACATATACATTATGTAACGAGACATTATGAACCCTTTCTAAATCACATTTAAGAAAGATCAACACATGTTAGATACGATGCTTGAGGAAAGTAAGAAACAACACAAGAAGAGATAGAATACCAAATGAAACCATAAGAAAAATGGTAGGAACTAAACCCTGCCAAGAATATATAGAACAACAACAACTTAAATGGTTTGGCCACCTGGTCAGAATAAATCCGCACCAGTCACCATCAAGGGCGTTCTTCTCGAGAATGCATGGGAAAAGACCAAGAGGAAGACCCAGAAGAAGATGGATAGATGCAGTGACAGAGACATGTAACAACAAAGGAAAATCCCTAATTCAGAAAGTTCGAGCAGCTCAAGAACGACAAATGATATAAACCACAACACCTTTTAGGTATCAGTGAAAAGAGAAAAGAAGATGGATAGATGCAGTGACAGAGACATGTGACAACAAAGGAAAATCACTAATTCAGACAATTCGAGCAGCACAAGAACGACAAATGATATAAACCACGACACCTTTTAGGTATCAGTGAAAGAGAAAAGAAGAAGATGAACGAGACATTACTATTACATTTGTAGAATTGTACTGTGCGACATAAATAATGTTTTTTTCTCATTTTAAAATGCTTATTTCTTGTACATACTCATCAAGAATACTGACGAACGGCAGCTTCTAAAAGTAATCCGTCTCCGTTATGTGTAATCACTTTACCCCTATCTCACTTTGAGATCTGGTTTACTGGGGAAATCCTGACCACTCCATGTAGGAGTGCAACATTAGTGAAGTGCTGCGGTAAAGCTGGTGAGTACGAAAGTATATAGCTGGATGTCACACAGAGTTGGACTCGCTCTGTGTAGGACACGATCCAGGTACTTATTTCTAGATGTACAGTGCAGCTGTACTATAGTACCACAACTCAACGCTATATAAAGTTGATTTAAAAGCTGACACACTATACAAAGTTGACAGCCTTGTCCTTGCCAGCGGTGTCACTGGGACAGGTAAAGAACCTCCTTCCGTAGCTTCCTGGTCAAACACTTGCTACGTTGATTAGTTTAGGATTGCCCGTGTTTGTGGTTAACTACGTGTACAGCTGCTATTCATCATATTTGAAGACTATTTTGTCGTTGTTTCGGAAAGATATACTCTCTTGATTATTACAATAAAAAGGTAATGTACGAGTCGACACCATTCCGTTTGTCATAGATAATATAATATGATATTGTATCCAGCAGTTTTTGTTATAATCATCGTCATCATCATCATGTGCCGTACCGGTTGACGATCATGTCCTTCCACAATCTTCTATCCACAGTGCATCGTATGAGTTCTGTTGTTGACTGTTTTCCATGCCATGACACCAAGCTATCCAGTATTTTCTCTCTTTGTCGTCCGCGATCTCTCTTTCCTTTATTTTGCCAGTTGTAACCAAGTATTCCAACTTTCTTCTTCTCATGACGTGTCCAAAAATGGTGATTGCTTTTTTCTGATGTTTTTTAAGAGCTCCCTTTTTGTGTTGGCCTCTTTGAGAACTTCCTCATTGGTTTTTTTTTTAGTTGTCCAGGGAACTTTCAACATTCTTCTGAGAAATCCCATCTCTGTGGCCTCTAATCGTCATTTCATTTGTTTGTCTATTGTCCATGATTCGCTTCCATAGGTCAGAATTGGTTCTATATAGCATCGATGAACTCTCTTTCTCATTTCTATTGACATAGATTTGTTGCATACGATATTTGTTATAAAAGCTTTACAATTTAATGAACTTTTCCAGATGTTTGACTATTATGAATATTAGTGTTTCCCACCAAAGTAGATTCTCGTGATTGTGAATTAACTTACTTTATTGAACACATGCACATTTATCTGATATAGCCTTCTATAACTATCAATGTCATTTTATTAAAGTAACATTGATTTTCCACTTTTAAAATTCTTATAAAGTTCGTTCCTAGCCCTGCATTTTCATAACTGTTGGTTGTAATAAGATAAATACACTATACTCAGTACTTGAGTAAACATAATGTACTATCACTTACAGTCAGTGAGTCGCAGTACAGTGTCACAGTGTATATTTAATAAATGCATATTTAATTCCTCATTACATATTATAATCATGCAGTATAACTTATATGAAATTAAATATTATTATATATAATATAACTTATATGAAATTAAGTATTATTATATACAATATAATTTATATGAAGTTCTGAATTGAGTTCAGTGTTAAAAACATCGCCATGCCTGCTGGAGTAAGTGATCATGTCTCTCATCTATACTAGGGTGACCATTCGTCCCCGATTTCCGGGGACAGTCCCCGGAATGTAGTTGTCCCCGAAAGAAATTTGTCCCCGATTTTGTCCCCGATTTCAGTGAATAAATAAATGTTCATACACGGAATCGGCCCTCTTTTAAAGTAATCACTAGGATTCAGGACGTTACTGAGTTGTGTTTCTTTATCCCAGACTGAGCGGCATTAGCAGGAAGATAAAAGAGAAGACTTGGACGCGTTGTGTCGGAGATAGCTCTTTGAACTCTTGAAGCGCGGTGCTACGTCACTTCTATTCCCACCACTCACTTCTATTGGGATGGGTTTAATTTAAAAAAAAAAAGCAGACACTCTCTCTCCCCCCACCCATGCCTTTCCGGACATCTCCCACCAAAGTCGTCAACAGTAAAAACTAACATTAATTTATCGTGTGAAAGCTTCAGTGAAAAACTTGCTTCAAATCATGAGATCTTGAGAAAGATACACTCAAAAAACAAGTACCTCGCCGAGGCAACAACCTCTTCAGTATAAATAAGGTACTGTAAACATTACTTTAATACTGCAATTGATATCTATATGTTGTTTAAATTTTTTTTATTTTAAATATTTTTTTTTATTGAGAAACACAACTAGCTATTGTAATGTCATTAAGTGCGTGTACCCGCATAAGTACCGTGAATATTAACAAAAATAAAATCAAACAGCAAATGAACAGTTATTATGAAATTTAAAGTTATCTTTTTTTTGCATCTTCAAAATTTCTTGCGCACACAGTCACACACCCACACACACATATTATAAATATATATATAAATAAATATATATATGTATATACTCACACACACACACACACACACACACATATGTATATATCGTTCGTCCCCGATTTTGTGGGACAGTCTCAGAAATAAGCAAAAAAATCCCCTGAAATGTAAAAAATATGACAAATGTCCCCGGAAACCATGGGAAAAAAATGGTCACCCTAATCTATACAGCTGTTTATAATTTATCAGTTATGCTTTTCTACCAAACTGTTATACTTCTCTGTCCGATGTCCTTTCTCTGTTTCAGTCTATCTCTTCTTCCCTAAATTTTTCCCGTTGTTACAACAACGTTCTCATCTCATTACAGTAATTAAACAACGTTCCCATCTCATTACAGTAATTACATGGCCCAACAATGACGATTGTCTCCTTTTGTTGTTAGAAATTAACTTCCTCTTTACTTTGACCTATTTCACAGTATCCTCATTATTTGTTTTAGCTGTCCGTGGTATTATCAACAGTCCATAAACCTACATGATACGATATCGTTTATGTGAAATACAATATCGGTATAGTGTAGATGCAATTCAGCATCTTGAAATGAAGATTTAATTATTGTTTTAAATTTATATAAACAGATACATAGTATATTTGATTCTGTACATTCATTTTTCTTTCTTTTGTTTTCTTAGATTTTCTATCTGAAGATCTATCAAGGCTAAGGGTAGGATCTGTTGGTTTGGTTTAACCATGGACACAAATTTCAGGCAGGTATGTTCATTGTCACGCAGTTATTTCAAGTGAAATCAAAACTGAGCAGAGAGAGAATCTATCTTGTGTGAGTGATGTAACAACTGGAGAATATATAATGATAATTAATTGTGTAACTTTGTTAGATGTTAACAGCATCATCATTATCATCATGAGTCTGTGAAAACAGAAGGTCTAGAGAAACGAAGTAAAAAAAAACTGCTATAGAAGAATACACTCATGTAATTGTCTTTGGAATATAGAATGTAGCTGAGTTTGAAGTTTGCAATGCATTTTTTTTCTTTTGAATATTTTTTATACTTAAACTAAAAATGTCAGAATTTGCCTTATATTAGTTTCTTCTTTTTTTCATTCTTCTACATTGTTCACATGAACCAAAGTGCCTCATTATTTCACTTTCTTCTTTTTTTTCTTCTACATTGTTCACATGAACCAAAGTGCCTCATTATATCACTTTCTTCACCTTTTTTTCTTCTACATTGTTCACATGAACCAAAGTGTCTCATTATTTCACTTTCTTCTCCTTTTTCTTCTACATTGTTCACATGAACCAAAGTGCCTCATTATATCACTTTCTTCTCCTTTTTCTTCTACATTGTTCACATGAACCAAAGTGCCTCATTATATCACTTTCTTCACCTTTTTTTCTTCTACATTGTTCACATGAACCAAAGTGCCTCATTATATCACTTTCTTCACCTTTTTTTCTTCTACGTTGTTCACATGAACCAAAGTGCCTCATTATATCACTTTCTTCTCCTTTTTTTCTTCTGTGTTGTTCACATGAACCAAAGTGCCTCATTATATCAGTTTCTTCTCCTTTTTCTTCTACATTGTTCACATGAACCAAAGTGCCTCATTATATCACTTTCTTCACCTTTTTTTCTTCTACGTTGTTCACATGAACCAAAGTGCCTCATTATATCACTTTCTTCACCTTTTTTTCTTCTGTGTTGTTCACATGAACCAAAGTGCCACATTATTTTAGTTTTTATTCTTCTTCTACATTCGATCAATGACTGCTAATATACATCACCAGCCCTTGAAAGGACATTAAGTGTATGGTTCTTTAAGATATCAAATGTATGGTTAATCTCATATCTTGTCACACCATCAGTAGTCTTTCTGTGCTAAGCAATTAGTACCATATGTACACCTACCAGGATTAATGTTATGTGGTCTGGTGTACTCTCCCAAGTAAATTAAAGTCAAAACCCATTGTATAAGTCATATTCCAAGGAATGATATATACAATTTTACTGTACAAGGTCACAGTATATTGGGGGTGGGGAGGCCAGTGCTTCTCCTCACTATCTTTATTTTGCCTCAACTCAATGAGCCAGGCACCCATTTCTTTATTAAGCTGAGTTGACATGAGAGCTAAGCTGTTTGAACTCACATTTATTTATAACATAAACCCATATTTTACCACTGTGTCACTGATACTATCAGTGTACTTTTGTGTGTTCTTAAGTATTCATTTTGTTTTACCATTTCTGATGTGGTTTTCTGTCTTTTTTGCAGTCACCATCAAACAGTTTTTTTTTGTGGTAAATGTTGATTCAGTTGTTCAGAGTATACGTCCCAACCCAGAATTTACTGATGCATTTTGGGAAATGCTGTGACAAGTGGTGGAGCAGATATGGGGTGCTACTGACTGCAGTGAAACTGGTTCCATGGATAGGATCATTTCTGCTTCCCCATATTTTGTTAAGAAATTGAATGCATACTGCACTTAAACAATCATCATCATGTGCCATACTAGTTGGTGTAGGTGATCGTACCTTTCACAATATTCTATCTACTGTGCATCGTATCAATTCTGTTGTTGACTGTTTTACATGTCATGATACCAAGCTATCTAGTATTTTCTCTCTTTATTATCCGCGATCTCTCTCTCCCTGTATTTTGCCAATTGTAACCAAGTAGTCCAACTTTCCTCTTCTCAAGATGTATCCAGAAAATGTTGGTTGTTTCTTTCTGATGTTTTTAAGAGCTCCCATTTTGTGTTGGCCTCTTTGAGAATTTCCTCATTGGTCTTTTAGCTGTCCAGGGAACTTTCAACATTCTTCTGAGAAATCCCATCTCTGTGGCCTCTACTCATCTTTTCATTTGTTTATTCGCTGTCCATGATTCGCCTCCATAGTTCAGAATTTGCTCAATATAGCACAGATGAACTCTCTTTCTCATTTCTATTGACATCATTTGTTGCATAAGATTTTTGTTCATTTTCTCAAACAATGGTAATATAAAATCTGAGTTATATTGTCATCATATAACATGTCCCTTTTGAAACTTCTCTCCCTTGGCAGATACTCTGAGGTTTTCTCTGTCCTGCATAAGTGATTTTATGTTTGCAGCAGTTAATTCCAGCTTATCTGTGATAACATGCATTGGTCTCCATCTTGGCCTTCCTAGCTCTCATCTACCTGCTACCATATCCTGCATAATGATCTTCTCATCATCATGTTGTATGACCAAAATATTAGATTTTCTGTGTTTTTATGTTCACAAAAAAATTAGATTTTCCTTGTTTTTATGTTCACAAAAAATTAGATTTTCCTTGTTTTTATGTTCATTAGCAACCAGTTTTTGGAGCATTAAGTTGTTATGAAATGGATATTGATGCTGATTTATATAATTTGAAATAATCTGTTTCCTGTGGGAAAACCTGCTATAGGAAGGTGGGAGTACAGGTAACAACTAGAAATGATCTAAAAAAGACCATTCTCCAACAAAATTTTGTCCAAAATATGTTTTGTTTGGCTACATTTTAAAACATGTTAATTTTGCTTTTAATTTTCAAAGAATCTGGCTGCACTGTTAAGGGAAATTAGTGCACCCCTGATATCAGCTGAATCCATGCGTACTAGAACAGAGTGCAATGGGAACTTGCAACCTCCATTATACGAGACAGTTCATGAGACAGGTTTGTTATTTATAAAATGACATTCTTCTGTACAAATGTGCTGGACAGACAAAGACACCTGTTCAAATATTGATATTATGAATCTTTGCATTACTTTTGTTTCTGTGAAATGATAATATTATAAATATTGTTGAAATACACTGCTCAAAGATATAGTAAAGCTGGGTCATGACAAAGAAATGCACATAAATGTATTCATTTGAGAAGCTGCAATGAAGCTACTTGTGAGGAGAAATTGCAAAAAATTGATATAAAACAAAATAGAAAAAAATGGTATGGTTAAAGCTTCACGTAACAAGAGGACAACACAAACCAGAACTACGTTTCTGCTCAATAGACCTTCAGCAGGAACAAACACACAACACACACACAAATATGTATTTAAAATAAAATATAGTAAAGCTATATATATAGTTTAACTATATATTTCAAAGGCTGCTGGAGAGGATAAGTTAACAGCTGAGATCCTCAAGGCAATTGATAGCCATAATTTAATACATCTCCAAAAAATGTTCACATCATTTGGAAACAGAGAAGACGCCTCATAAATGGAAAAAAGGAATCATTGTTAAGATCCCAAAAAAGGGCAATCTTAGAGATTGTAACAATTGGAGAGGCGTGACACTTTTGTCAGTTGCCTCAAAATTATTCTGTAAAATCATCCTAAATAGAATAAAGGATTCAATAGATACAGTAATGCGTGAAGAACAGGCTGGGTTTAGAAAGGGAGAAGCTGTCTTGACCACATTTTCACTCTACGACTTTATGGAGAACACATTGAAAAGCAAAAACCTTTTGTACTTAACTTCATCGACTTCAAAAAAGCATTTGATAGTATTCATAGAGATTCTTTGTGGAAAATTCTGAAGCAATATGGCTTACCATCAAAAATCATAAATATTATCAAAGACATGTATGATGTTACACATGTGCAGTTCGAACAGAGGAAGGACTGAGCGAATGTTTCCCAATAGAAACTGGGGTTAAACAAGGATTATTTTTATCGCCTTGTTATTTGGAATTGTTATGGACTTCATAATGAAGAAATGCTGCACTGGTAATAAAGGCATCGAATGGATACAAGGAGACCATTTGGAGGACCTGGACTTTGCTGATGACATAGTTCTCATCAGCAATCAGATAAAACGATGCAGGAAAACACAAATGAACTATCATCAATAGCCAGCAAAATGGGCTTGAGGTCAATCATGAAAAGACTAAAGTCATGAAAAGTTTAATTCCAACAAGTGACAAAATATACATGGAAACAAACCAGTAGAAGAGATCGATCACTTCATCTATCTTGGAAGTCACATTGATCGAGAAGGGGATACGAGCAAAGAAATTAGAATCAGACTGGCTAAAGCAGCAATGTCTTTCAGAAGCCTTGAAAAGTTGTGGAAATCAAAACTCATTAGCACAAACACAAAACTTAGGCTATTCAAATCAAATGTACTATCAACCCTTACATATGCGTGTGAAAGCTGGAAAACAACAAGAGATATAGAAACAAAGTTGAACGCATTCGAAATAAATGTCTAAGGAAAATACTTGGTATAGAATGGAACGAATTCAAAACAAACGAGGAAATTAGAGAAATCGCAATCAACCACTAATATCTTCAGTAATAAAGAAAAGACGATGGTCATACGTTGGACATGTGATGAGAAGAGATAATAATCGAATAGCAAAGCAAGCCCTCATATGGGAAACAACAGGTAAAAGAAAAAGAGGAAGACCCAGGGAGACACTGAGAAGAACATTGATGAGAGAGGCAAGAGCAGCAGGAATCGGCTCCCTCAATGAGATAGAACTGCTTGCACAGAACAGAGACAGATGGCGAGATTTGATAAAATATCTTTAAAAGAAAACTGCTAGAACAAAAATTCATATAGGAGAAGGTGTATCTTGGTCTACGCCCTATGGGCCGGTTACGGCTCGAAAGGTCAATAGAATAGAATAGAATATATTTCAACCTAGAGCAACTCATAGTTGCCCTCAGTAAAACAATTTTAAGGGGAACTGCAGCTTCTTGCATTATGTCGTTTTACACTGGCAGAACACCCGCATATCTCTCTTTCTCATTCTGGCCACGGTCCTCGACACAAAGGAAGAAATTTTTCTTTTCTTAAACCAGTTTTGATTATTTTGTTTTGGATGTTTCATTACTAGTTAGCTATGTAGGATTAGTTTTATTTACTTACATATCTGTGTGTGTGTGTGTTTGTTCCTGCTGAAGGCCTATTGAGCTGAAATGTCATTCAAATTTGTGTCGTCTATCAATCATGAAAAGTATTTACCATACCATTTTTTCTATTTTTTTCAATTCTCACTCACATTTAACTTTACACCAGCTTCACATTTGTATCCATTTCTTTGCCTTGACCCAACTCATAGTCAGACTTCAAAGATTGAGAAAGACCCAGATTTAGGCTGATGGACAATATCACAACAATTTTTTATTGGTATGTTCTCCAGTGTCACAAGACATAGGGCAGGAAGCTGCAGTTCCCCTAAAATTGTTTTACTGAGGGTTTTACTGAATTGTTTTACATATGAAATATGTGGGTCCTTCCTTAGACTGAAATCAGACAACTATGAAATTACACATCTTTTTGAGATTGGCTGAAATCAGACTAGGAATATAGTACACAACATTTTTAGTCTGGCTGAAATCAAACTAAGATGAAATGATGAGGTCGAAATCAGCCCAGAATGAAAGTTCACACCTTTCTGAGGCTATAATCAGAAAAGAATGAAAGTTAACATCTTTCTGAGGCTAAAATCAGACTAGGATGAGAGTTTACATCTTTCTGAGGCTAAAATCAGACCAGAATGAAAGTTTACATCTTTCTGAGGCTAAAATCAGGCCAAAAGGAAAGTTTACATCTTTCTGAGGCTAAAATCAGACCAGAATGAAAGTTTACATCTTTCTGAGGCTAAAATCAGACCAAAAGGAAAGTTTACATCTTTCTGAGGCTAAAATCAGACCAGAATGAAAGTTTACATCTTTCTGAGGCTAAAATCAGACCAAAATGAAAGTTTACATCTTTCTGAAGCTAAAATCAGACCAAAAGGAAAGTTTACATCTTTCTGAGGCTAAAATCAGACCAGAATGAAAGTTTACATCTTTCTGAGGCTGAAATCAGACCAAAATGAAAGTTTACATCTTTCTGAGGCTAAAATCAGACCAAAAGGAAAGTTTACATCTTTCTGAAGCTAAAATCAGACCAGAATGAAAGTTTACATCTTTCTGAGGCTAAAATCAGACCAGAATGAAAGTTTACATCTTTCTGAGGCTGAAATCAGAAAAGAATGAAAGTTTACATCTTTCTGAGGCTATAATCAGAAAAGAATGAAAGTTTACATCTTTCTGAGGCTAAAGTCAGACTAGAATGAGAGTTTACATCTTTCTGAGGCTATAATCAGAAAAGAATGAAAGTTTACATCTTTCTGAGGCTAAAATCAGACCAAAATGAGAGTTTACATCTTTCTGAGGCTAAAGTCAGACTAGAATGAGAGTTTACATCTTTCTGAGGCTAAAATCAGACCAAAATGAAAGTTTACATCTTTCTGAGGCTAAAATCAGACCAAAATGAAAATTTACATCTTTCTGAGGCTAAAATCAGACCAAAAGGAAAATTTACATCTTTCTGAGGCTGAAATCAGACCAAAATGAAAATTTACATCTTTCTGAGGCTAAAATCAGACCAAAAGGAAAGTTTACATCTTTCTGAGGCTGAAATCAGACCAAAAGGAAAGTTTACATCTTTCTGAGGCTGAAATCAGACCAGAATGAAAGTTTACATCTTTCTGAAGCTAAAATCAGACTAAGATGAAAGTTTACATCTTTCTGAGGCTAAAGTCAGACTAGAATGAAAGTTTACATCTTTCTGAAGCTGAAATCAGATCAGGAAGAAAGTTTACATCTTTCTGAACCTGAAATCAGACTAGGATGAAAGTTCACACCTTCCTGACTCTTAAACATTTTAAAGACAGGGTCACTGTAGCAGTGAGTTTATGTGCTTGTCTTATTACAAAAAATGTGAATGTGAAGTGTTATTCTGTTTATGTTATTACGGTTTATGTTATGTTTTATGTTATGTTAAGATCATTTATGACTAAACTCCGCACACATCCATAGGTGCTCTGAACTTCTCAAAATATTGATCTTTCTTATTTTGTTCTATATGGCTTTTTTCATCTTGTCAGACTTCTAGTGGAGACTATTGTATATATTTTTTGAGGTTTTGTTTTTATTGAGCAGCTTCTCTCGTGACTAATTCGATCAATGTTTGACAAACACACACGGCCACAGAATGAACAAGTCAGGCCCACTGACTTATTTTGTTTTACTGTTTGTATATTTATGCATAGAGTAGTGTATGTAGCTTTTGGACATGACTAATCACATGGCTTGATCTATTGTCATATATTTAGTAGCTCAGATGTCTCATTGACTGAGTCTTTAGTCATTTCACTTCTGATCGGAAAAGTCCAAGTTCAATTCCCAGAAGTGATGGTTTTTTTCCAGACTGACAAAGCTCAGAGGTTCACCCAACTTCTAAAAATTAGTACCAGAGATTTTTCTGGAAAGTGAAGGCAACCTGGTGTGATACTGATCACGTCCCTTCAAAATGTGCAGTGACAACTAACACCATATTCCTCGTACACCTAGCAAGGCAAGGGAGGGAACCTTTATTTTACTTATTTTGTAACTCGCTGATTCTGACTGTCCACAATTCTCTGGATCATTTGTTTTGCCTTACTTGTAGCCTGGTGATTTCATGTTTGTGCGGTAGGTTGGTTGGATTTTATTGTGGTCAGATGTGCAAAGCATTTAATTCTTTGATGTTAAATATGATTGTTTATTATTATGGATTTTAATTTGTTTGCAGTGATACCGGGGCCTTCCATAACCATAACCATGGTAGTTTACTGAAATTGTTCCATTGGATTTTCTCCATTTCACTTTCAGTCTCCGCTTCTTTGTTTTGTTTGCAGCATTTCTTAAGTATCTCATGCATGATGTCAATTATATGTTTGTGTCTTTGAAGGAGTGTTCATGTTCTTGGTAGCGTAAGGTAGGTACAAACAGTGCTTATGAAAATATCTCTATTGTTTGCATAATAACGTTGATATTTCAAGATCTGTGCTGTTTGGTCATTTGCTTAATGGATTCTGTGGATTGATTAGGGTTGTTTTTACAATGAATTCTAATGTCAAGGTTGATGAGATTCACTGTGTTGTTGCATTTGAGGTCATTTAGTAAATGTAGATCCCATGTTCAAGTTCATCACAGTAAAGAAAGTACAGTAAAGAAAGTACAGTAAAGAAAGCACAGTAAAGAAAGCACAGTAAAGAAAGCACAGTAAAGAAAGCACAGTAAAGAAAGCACAGTAAAGAAAGCACAGTAAAGAAAGCACAGTAAAGAAAGCACAGTAAAGAAAGCACAGTAAAGAAAGCACAGTAAAGAAAGCACAGTAAAGAAAGCACAGTAAAGAAAGTAAAGTAAAGAAAGTAAAGTAAAGAAAGTACAGTAAAGAAAGCACAGTATAGAAAGCACAGTAAAGAAAGCACAGTAAAGAAGGTACAGTAAAGAAAGTACAGTAAAGAAAACACAGTAAAGAAAGTACAGTAAAGAAAGCACAGTAAAGAAAACACAGTAAAGAAAGTACAGTAAAGAAAGCACAGTAAAGAAAGTACAGTAAAGAAAGCACAGTAAAGAAAGCACAGTAAAGAAAGCACAGTAAAGAAAGTACAGTAAAGAAAGCACAGTAAAGAAAACACAGTAAAGAAAGTACAGTAAAGAAAGCACAGTAAAGAAAACACAGTAAAGAAAGTACAGTAAAGAAAGCACAGTAAAGAAAGCACAGTAAAGAAAGCACAGTAAAGAAAGTACAGTAAAGAAAGTACAGTAAAGAAAGCACAGTAAAGAAAGTACAGTAAAGAAAGCACAGTAAAGAAAGCACAGTAAAGAAAGCACAGTAAAGAAAGTACAGTAAAGAAAGCAAAGTAAAGAAAGCACAGTAAAGAAAGCACAGTAAAGAAAACACAGTAAAGAAAACACAGTAAAGAAAGTACAGTAAAGAAAGCACAGTAAAGAAAGTACAGTAAAGAAAGCACAGTAAAGAAAGCACAGTAAAGAAAGTACAGTAAAGAAAGCACAGTAAAGAAAGCACAGTAAAGAAAGCACAGTAAAGAAAGCACAGTAAAGAAAGTACAGTAAAGAAAGCACAGTAAAGAAAGCACAGTAAAGAAAGCACAGTAAAGAAAGCACAGTAAAGAAAGCACAGTAAAGAAAGTACAGTAAAGAAAGCACAGTAAAGAAAGCACAGTAAAGAAAGCACAGTAAAGAAAGTACAGTAAAGAAAGCACAGTAAAGAAAGCACAGTAAAGAAAGCACAGTAAAGAAAGTACAGTAAAGAAAGTACAGTAAAGAAAGTACAGTAAAGAAAGCACAGTAAAGAAAGCACAGTAAAGAAAGCACAGTAAAGAAAGCACAGTAAAGAAAGCACAGTAAAGAAAGCACAGTAAAGAAAGCACAGTAAAGAAAGTACAGTAAAGAAAGTACAGTAAAGAAAGCACAGTAAAGAAAGCACAGTAAAGAAAGTACAGTAAAGAAAGTACAGTAAAGAAAGCACAGTAAAGAAAGCACAGTAAAGAAAGCACAGTAAAGAAAGCACAGTAAAGAAAGCACAGTAAAGAAAACACAGTAAAGAAAGTACAGTAAAGAAAGCACAGTAAAGAAAACACAGTAAAGAAAGCACAGTAAAGAAAGCACAGTAAAGAAAGTACAGTAAAGAAAGCACAGTAAAGAAAGCACAGTAAAGAAAACACAGTAAAGAAAGCACAGTAAAGAAAGTACAGTAAAGAAAGTACAGTAAAGAAAGTACAGTAAAGAAAACACAGTAAAGAAAGCACAGTAAAGAAAGTACAGTAAAGAAAGTACAGTAAAGAAAGTACAGTAAAGAAAGCACAGTAAAGAAAACACAGTAAAGAAAGCACAGTAAAGAAAGCACAGTAAAGAAAGTACAGTAAAGAAAGCACAGTGACAGAATGAAAGAACCTCTCTCTATAATAGTGCCACTATACTGTAACTGTAACATTTCCAAAATAGTAACATTAATTTCTCTCTTCTTCCCTCCCTACCTCCACATCTCATAAAACTGTAGGTCACAGGGACACAAATGACAGACTTCATCATCCTTTTCCATTGATCTCTGTAAACAGTCATCCATTGATCTCTGTAAACAGTCATCCATTGATCTCTGTAAACAGTCATCCATTGATCTCTGTAAACAGTCATCCATTGATCTCTGTAAACAGTCATCCATTGATCTCTGTGAACAGTCATCCATTGATCTCTGTAAACAGTCATCCATTGATCTCTGTAAACAGTCATCCATTGATCTCTGTAAACAGTCAATCTTTGATTTATGTAAATAGTCATTCTTTGATCTATGTAAACAGCCATCCATTGATCTCTGTAAACAGTCATTCATTGATCTCTGTAAACAGTCATTCTTTGATCTCTGTAAACAGTCATTCCTTGATCTCTGTAAACAGTCATTCTTTGATCTCTGTAAATAGTCATTCCTTGATCTCTGTAAACAGTCATTCTTTGATCTCTGTAAACAGTCATTCCTTGATCTCTGTAAATAGTCATTCTTTGATCTCTGTAAATAGTTATTCTTTGATCTCTGGTGTAAACAGTCATTCTTTGATCTCTGTAAACAGTCATTCTTTGATCTCTGTAAACAGTCATCCATTGATCTCTGTAAACAGTCATTCCTTGATCTCTGAAAACAGTCATTCTTTGATCTCTGTAAACAGTCATTCATTGATCTCTGTAAACAGTCATTCCTTGATCTCTGTAAACAGTCATTCCTTGATCTCTGAAAACAGTCATTCTTTGATCTCTGTAAACAGTCATTCATTGATCTCTGTAAACAGTCATTCCTTGATCTCTGTAAACAGTCATTCTTTGATCTCTGTAAACAGTCATTCTTTGATCTCTGTAAACAGTCATTCCTTGATCTCTGTAAACAGTCATTCTTTGATCTCTGTAAACAGTCATTCATTGATCTCTGTAAACAGTCATTCTTTGATCTCTGTAAACAGTCATTCTTTGATCTCTGTAAAAAGTCATTCTTTGATCTCTGTAAACAGTCATTCTTTGATCTCTGTAAACAGTCATTCTTTGATCTCTGTAAACAGTCATTCTTTGATCTCTGTAAACAGTCATTCTTTGATCTCTGTAAACAGTCATTCTTTGATCTCTGTAAAAAGTCATTCTTTGAATCTTTGTGAAGTTGAAGCCTGTCCATACTTTGGGTCTTATCTTCCCATCTCATTTCTGCCATAGTTGATAAAAAATTATTAATCAACTTCCGAAACTTGTAGCAGAGACCCATTCTGGTGGTAAGAGTTCCTGAATGATCAGGCAAAAGACTGGAGTTATTATTGACCATCTTGTAATACAAAGAGGAATCCATCAAGGATGGTTTCTCTTGCCCATGATATTTATTGTGGTGACAATTTGAATCATGAAGAGAACTACCTCAGAAAAAAAATACTGGTACCCAGTGAACTCTCAGCAGACAGAAGATCTAGACTTTGCTGATGATATGACTCTCTTTGCCTATAAGCAACATGCTCAAAGTAAACTAAATAGAATCTCAGAAGAAAGAAATAATATAAAGATCAATTTATACAAAATAGAGTTGATGAGAATCAACAGCAAACAAAAGATGCCAATCCTACTGCAAAGAATAAATATAAAAGAAACAGGAAAGTTCACGTATAGAGACAACATAGATGATGGAACTGACAAAGATATTAAAAGCAGAATTAACAAAGCTCTTCTGTTCATGGAATCAGTATCACTGCAGTCAGGAATTCTCCAGTCCCACCAAGTCATGGTGCAAATTCTGTTGACAAGGTTGACTATCATGCAGCCTACTCTGCATACAGGTGACAATTCCAAACAACATCTATCGAATATAGAGGCACAGTCACTTCTTTAATCCAGTTTCCTCAAAACTACACATTTAAAACAAAGTAACCAAAACAGTTTAAACGACCACGTCTGCAAAAACAGGCCAACTTGCAGCCATTTTGATGCCCACAGTCATTTCCAACTCTAATTCACTCAAATGAAAACAACACATGGAAACCAGTCAAAACACAAATTGTTTTAGTGTTGGCACTCTCTAAAGGGCCTAAGGCAATGACCACCATCTTTCCTAGAAGATGCAAGAGTTACCTACAAAACTCTTCCCCCGTGTGGAAGTCAATAGCACTCTCTGCTGAACAAAATCAGGATCTTCATGACAAATGTCAAGGCAGTCCTACTAAATGGTTTGAAAACTTGGAAGGAAAAAAATACTATTAGCAATGCACTCAAATCTTTCATAAACAGATGCCTTCTATAGCTATCTAATATTAGATGACCAAATAAAATTTATAGAGATTCTTTGTGAAAATTCTGAAGCAATATGACTTAACATAAAAAATAATAAATATTATTAAAGACATGTATGATGGCTAAACACGACAGTTCGAGCAGAGGAAAGACTTAGCAAATGTTTCTCAATAGAAATTGGGGTTAAACAAGGATGTATTTTATCGCCATTGTTATTTGGAGCTGTTATGGACTTCATAATGAAGAAATGCTGCACTGGTAACAAAGGCATCGAATGGATACAACAAGGCCATTTGGAGGACCTCGACTTTGCTGATGACATAGTCCTCATCAGCAGTCTGATAAAAATGATGCAGGAAAACACAAATGAACTATCATCAATAGCCAGCAAAATTGGGCTTGAGATCAATCATGAAAAGACTAAGGTCATGAAAAGCTTAATTCCAACAGATGACAGAATATACATGGAAAACAAACCAGTAGAAGAGATCAATCACTTTATCTATCTTGGAAGTCACACTGAACGAGTAGGCGATACAAGTAAAGAAATTAGAATCAGAATAGCTAAAGCAGCAATGTCTTTCAGAAGCCTTGAAAAGTTGTGGAAATCAAAACTCATCAGCACAAAAACAAAACTGAGACTATTCAAATCAAATGTACTATCAACCCTGACGTATGCATGTGAGAGCTGGAAAACAACAAGAGACATAGAAATAAAGTTGAATGCATTCGAAAGTAAATGTCTAAGGAAAATACTTAGTAAAGCGTGGAACGAATTCAAAACAAACGAGGAAATTAGAGAAAGCGCCAATCAACTACTAATATCTTCAGTAATAAAGAAAAGATGATGGCCATATGTTGGACATGTGATGAGAAGAGATAATAACTGAATAGCAAAGCAAGCCCTTATGTGGGAAACAACAGGTAAGAGGAAAAGAGGCCAACCCAGAGAGACACTGAGAAGAAAATTGATGAGAAAGGCAGGAGCAGCAGGAATCGGCTCCCTCATTGAGATAGAGTTGCTTGCACAGAACAGACACAAATGATGAGATTTAATAAAAGATCTTTACAAGGATTGAAAACTGATAGAATAAAAATTTAGATAAGGGAAAGAGTATCTGGGCTTATGCCTCGAAATGTCAATAGATAGATAGAAATAAAATTACAGAGGAAAACCTCGGGGAAAGAACTGCCCAGTAGGAAGTGGGGAAGGATTGAGCACACATTGAATGCCATCAGTGATGATGTTAGCATATGGTGAATGGACTAGAAACTGCAAGGTACTAGGAAAGTTGACAGGCTTATGTAAACCTGAGAAGAACTGCAGAGACAGAAGGAAAGGCTGCATGATGAATGTGGGCTCAGTTGGAGAGGATAACACAAAACCAGGTCTTGGGCAGGATGTTTTTGCAGCAATTAGCTCCTCGAGGAGCTGCAAGGCATAAGCCTTGGACCATGTCAAAGTTTAATGATCACAAATGCAAGCTTTTATCTTTCACTGTCAATTTTATCTTTTGGGAACATTCTCTTTCTTATGCTATTTAGCAGACTGTGTTGTATTTTGTTTTGAACTTGAAAGTCTACTGTTGCATCTTTTTGATGTTCTAACAGAGAGAGCTAGACAAATGTCGAGATTTGATAAAAGATCTTTACAAGGATTGAAAACTCTTAGAATAAAAATTTAGATAAGAGAAAGAGTATCTGGGTCTATGCCCTATGGACCGGCTATGGCTTGAAAGTTCAATAGATAGATAGAACAGTGAGAGCTCCCATCAACTCTTTACTCTTCATGTAAAATATTTGGGGTTTCTCATGAAATTTTTTAATGTTATAGGGAAGTAAAGTTTTTAAGTGCACCTGCAGAATTTAGGGGTAAGTGGGCCAGTGCTCTCTGTCATTGTTATTTATCTTCTCCAGCTAACTGTACCATGGACCCATTTTCTTTTACAGGTCAACTAGAGAACGTCAAGCTGTGATTGAAATTAAATGCACTTTATTAGCAGGTCTGTTATTACCTCTTCTAGGCCCCTGGCACTCTTTAGTCACTTGCCTTATGTTAGAATCATCATGACTACACTCTACACACATATCTATAGGTGCTATGATCTTCTTCTAAAAATGAGAAAAACCAGACTTAAAAGATCAGTTATATGTGAAGTTAGTTTGATTATGATCAATGGATGTGATAATGTGCACTTCCAATGTCACTTGATGTCTAGCACTTCTGGTGTTTTTCACCACCCTTCTCTATACTGGGTCAGATGTTCGATCCTATATAATGAATCTATGGTTGCCAATTTTACTTCTCTTATAAGTGTACTTTTCAGTGTCTCTCTAGGTCTTCCTCTTTTTCTGCATCCTGATGTTTCCCATAGAAGGGCCTGTTTTGGAATTCTCTTGTCTCTTCTCAGCACATGCCTGACATATGTCCATCTTCCTTTTCATAATTGTAAATGAGATCATTGGTTTCACGGTCATGTCTCTTATCTCAATATTAGTCTTTAATTCATTCCATTGTACACAGAGTATTCTTATCAGGCACTTGTATTCAAAAGTGTTTAGTTTTCAATCAAATCAGTCAAGTAAGTGATAAAAAAAAAGTAAAGTACCCCCGTCACACCAAGTATGATGTAATGTGACCATAAATTTTACAGACCTTCAGCACATGACTTTTAGGGTAATGTGGTCAGTATTACGCCTGTGCTGCTTTACTTCCCAGAAAAAAATCTGATACCCATTAAAGGATGGGTGAATTGGAAGCCGTCGGTTGGGATCAAACCCTACCTCTTATCCTTTGTAGTCCAGTTCTCAGACATTCATGAATCTCCTGCTTTTTCTTTAAAGCCTCCTGTTCTTTCTGTAATGTATGTACTTTATGTAGTTCCTCAATTTGCTTCAAAAGGTATGCCTTATCTTTTATGGGGTACCTAGTCCGGACATCTGTTTCACTGATCGAGAGAACGTGAATGGAGTCAAAAATGATGTCCTAACATCAAGTGCTATAAATTAAAAAAATATGACAATCATCATTTTCAGTTCCTTCGTGTTCTTTCTCATAATGAAAAGCGTTCCTTGTTGCAGTTTCCTCATATTCCAAGTTCGGCTTGTTGCAGGAGCTACTGTGTTAGGTGCTCTGTGCACACTGTGAGCTGTGTGTTTCATCCGTTTTTATCCTGTTTCGATATTCCGATTGTTTACGATGAATGATGATATCATATGACAGGGAACAGTTGGCTGTGTTCACTTTCTGTGCAGTTTCACCTTATGTCTTTTGGCGTATGCTGAGACTGCAATGGTGGGGACTACAGATACCTTTCTTTGTTTGGGAGATGAGATAGTAATTTGGATGATTCCACTGGCACGGGTGGTTTAGCAATTATGGATTTTAATTCATTTGCAATGATAACCAAAGAACTAAAGTCCAGTTCACTAACCACTGAGCTATCGCGGCTCCAAGTTAGTGATAGCTTGTATAAAATACAGCACATTGATATTACTTAACATTTTTTAAATTATAATTTTTGCCCTAAATCTTTCTAAAGAGGTCAAGCTGCCTGTTGATGGAGGTAATCTGAAAAGCATAGACACCACAGAAAGGAAGTTTACTGATACCTCCAGTGAGAGTGAGGACAGTGAGAGTGACGCTGATGACAATGAAACAGATGTCCAGACTAGGTACCCCATAAAAGATAAGGCATACCTTTTGAAGCAAATTGAGGACCTACAGAAAGAACAGGAAGCTTTAAGGAAAAAGCAGGAGATTCATGAACAACATATCAAAGAACTTTTGGATTGTGAGGTATGTGATGTGTTTTTTATCTGTTAACTTTTTCTTGTGATATAAAATGGTCCCTCAGGCTCTGGTGATTAGGTCTGAGGCTAACTGTCTCAACCTATGACCCATCAAGGCATGATTCTAGGCCCTAGGGTCAACCTATGACCCATCGAGGCATGATTCTAGGCCCTGGGGTCAACCTATGACCCATCAAGGCATGATTCTAGGCCCTAGGGTCAACCTATGATCCATCAAGGCATGATTCTAGGCCCTAGGGTCAACCTATGACCAATCGAGGCATGATTCTAGGCCCTAGGTTCAACCTATGACCCATCAAGACATGATTCTAGGCCCTAGGGTAAACCTATGACCCATCAAGGCATGATTCTAGGCCCTAGGGTAAACCTATGACCCATCAAGGCATGATTCTAGGCCCTAGGATCAACCTATGATCCATCAAGGCATGATTCTAGGCCCTAGGGTCAACCTATGACCCATCAAGGCATGATTCTAGACCCTAGGATAAACCTATGACCCATCAAGGCATGATTCTAGGCCCTAGGGTCAACCTATGACCCATCAAGGCATGATTCTAGGCCCTAGGGTCAACCTATGACCCATCAAGGCATGATTCTAGGCCCTAGGATCAACCTATGATCCATCAAGGCATGGTTCTAGGCCCTAGTGTCAACCTATGACCCATCGAGACATGATTCTAGGCCCTAGGATCAACCTATGATCCATCAAGGCATGATTCTAAGCCCTAGGGTCAACCTATGACCCATCAAGGCATGATTCTAGGCCCTAGGATAAACCTATGACCCATCAAGGCATGATTCTAGGCCCTAGGTTCAACCTATGACCCATCAATGCATGATTCTAGGCCCTAGGGTCAACCTATGACCCATCAAGGCATGATTCTAGGCCATAGGATCAACCTACTTGTTACAGAGCCTTGCATTAAATCACCCAATGTCTCAGAAAAAATACTTTGGCAAAAATGGAATGAATTCAAAACTTATCATCATCAAGTATAATGTCTACTGGTGTAGGTGATCATGTCTCTCCGCAACTCTCGATCTCGACTGTTATTTATCATTTCTGTTGTTGACCTTCTGCCAAGCCATTCTCTTAAGCTGTCTGGTATCTTTTCTCTTTGCTTCCCTCTATCTCTTCATCCCTCAATTTTCCCAGTTGTTACAATATATTCCAGATGTTCCCTTCTCATAACATGGCCAAAAAAATGATGATTGTTTCTTCCTAATATTGGAAATTAGCTCTCTTTTTGCTTTGGCCTCTGTGGGAACGTTTTCATTACTACTCTTAGCTGTCAGTGGTATTCTCAACATTCTTCTGTAAAACCATATTTCTACAGACTCAAGTGATTTTCTTGTCTGTTGTCATATTGTCCATGATTAACATCCATATGTTTTATGATTGGCTGTACATAACATTTAAGAACTCTTTTTCTTGTTTCTATTGTCAAAAATCATGGACAATAGGACAACAGATAAGAAAATCACTGGAGTCTGTAGAAATGTTGTTTTACAGAAGAATGTTGAGAATACCATGGACAGCTAAGAAGAGTAATGAAAACGTTCTGAAAGAGGTCAAAGCAAAAAGAGAGCTAATTTCCAATATTAGGAAGAAACAATCATCATTTTTTTAGCCACATAATGAGAAGAGAACAACTGGAATATTTTGTAACAACTGGGAAAATTGAGGGACGAAGAGATAGAGGGAAGCAAAGAGAGAAAATTACAGACAGCTTAAGAGAATGGCTTGGCAGAAGGTCAACAACAGAAATGATAAATAGCTGTTGAGATTGAAAGTTGTGGAGAGACATGATCACCTATGCCAGCAGGCCTGGTACTTGATGATGATTGTCAAAAATGGATTGCACAGAATCTTCCTCATTTTTTTGGAAAGCTGCTTTTGCCTGAGCCATTCTGCATAGATGACCTAATATTCTTCCCCTTGTCTCTGTTGTGCATTACGGTGATGTCTTTTTCTTTGTTGTTACCATTACTTCTGTTTTGTTTTGCTATTGAGGCCGAGTTTTTTATTTTTACTTTTGTATATTGCTTCTTGTAAATGTTCTTCAATGGAGAGTTCCTTTCTCCTTCTACACAAAGTGTTTATAAAGAAATCCTGTCATAGAGTGTGATTTTCTGTTTGGATTAGCAATGTTTACCGCCAACCAAAAATCAGTTGATTGAATTGGTATTAATTTTAATGTTAAAACTCATTTGATGATGGCTGAATAATCAGAAAATTAAATTGTTTAAATGTTTAAAATAATGACAACATCTAAGTCAAAAATGGCAGCAGATGAGTCATTTTGATCTGAATTTATGTTTTTTATATTTATGTAATCAATATATCTTATGCAACAAATCTATGTCAATAAAAATGAAAAAGAGAGTTCATCGGTGTTATATACAACCAATTCTGACCTATGGAAGCGAATCATGGACAGTAGACAAACAAATGAAAAGACGATTAGAGGCCACAGAGATGGGATTTCTCAGAAGAATGTTGAAAGTTCCCTGGACAGCTAAAAAGACCAATGAGGAAGTTCTCAAAGAGGCCAACACAAAAAGGCAGCTCTTAAAAAACATCAGAAAGAAGCAATCAACATTTTTCGGGCACATCATGAGAAGAGGAAAGTTGGAATACTTGGTTACAACTGGCAAAATAAAAGGAAAGAGAGAAAATACTGGATAGCTTGGTGTCATGACATGGAAAGCAGTCAACAACAGAACTGATACGATGCACTGTAGATAGAAGATTGTGGAGGGACATGATCACCTACACCAACCGGTATGGCACATGATGATGATGATATGAGGGAATGGTTTCAGTTTTTTAATTCTTATTGAAGTTGTATGTGAGGGAATGGTTTCAGTGTTATAATTCTTATTGAAGTCTTATATGAGGGAATGGTTTCAGTGTTATAATTCTTATTGAAGTCGTATATGAGGGAATGGTTTCGGTGTTATAATTCTTATTAAAGCCGTATGTGAGGGAATGTTTTCAGTGTTATAATTCTTATTGAGGTCATATATGAGGGAATGGTTTCAGTGTTTTAATTCTTATTAAAGCCGTATGTGAGGGAATGGTTTCGGTGTTATAATTCTTATTAAAGCCGTATGTGAGGGAATGGTTTCAGTGTTATAATTCTTATTGAAGTCGTATATGAGGGAATGGTTTCAGTGTTATAATTCTTATTGAAGTCGTATATGAGTGAATGGTTTCAGTGTTTTAATTCTTGTTGAAGTCGTATGTGAGGGAATGGTTTCAGTGTTTTAATTCTTATTAAAGTCGTATGTGAGGGAATGGTTTCAGTGTTATAATTCTTATTAAAGTCGTATGTGAGGAAATGGTTTCAGTGTTTTAAATCTTATTACTTTTTCTTTAAGTTGTGATACTTTGGATGTAGCAAATTTTGTTCAAACCATTATGGTAATGTTTCCAGCATTGTAAATCTTTCCAAAAATCATATGTGGTGATGATTTCTTGTTCTCTCTTTCTCTTCACTTCTTCCTATATCTCTTCTGGTGTTGAGGGAGATATGTGGTTCTAGCTCTTGCCCTCTGGCAGCCTCAACCATTGTTGCTTGATGTTGCTGTAGCATCTCTCTGATGTTGTCAGTCCATGGGCTAGTCTTCCATCTTCTCATTTAACATATCATTCAAATGGTTGTAGAATCTTTGTATATTCTTTCCAAACTATTTCATTTGATTGTCACTGTATGTATTTCAGAATGAAATCAAAGCCCATTCTCACTTAAAACATATTTTTGTATTCTGTTTTCTCTGGTACTCCAAGTGCCTTGCTCAAACATCTAATCTCTGTGGCAACTTGCTTCTATTTATGTTTATTCCTAAGTGACCATGTTTGGCACTGATGGCACAAGGTAGGAATGGACACACTCAATATATGATGTTTCTGTGGTGATTTCAATATTGTAAAAATATCCTATAATTATTATTTCATGATAACTAATTTAATTATTTAAATATGTATACATGTTTAAATAATAATTGTACATGTATTCTTTCTATCATTACGTTTTTTCATTTCTATTTTAGCCAAGTGTTAACAAACGCTTTAAGTCTTTGAGAAAAAGCTATACTTCAGATGAATACAGTAGATTGTTCAGCAAGTTGGGGAGTTATTCTGTCTTGTTTCCATCAACTAATAAGGTAATGTATTCTCAGTGTTCACTTTAACTAAGAAGACAGAGGTCATCCTTGCACTACAAGATGTAAACAATACAAAATTAATAGCTTGGCTATGTAACATGACAAAAATAGCTTGATATCTTCAGTCATTCTTCTGGACTCTGCAAAGTCAAGGCCTGTTCACTCTATGTTATCTTCCCAAAGTCAAGGCCTGTTCACTCTATGTTATCTTCTCATCTATCTCTTTCTCTGCCTATCTCTCCTTCTCTCCCTTTTCACAATTTCTTGAAGAATGGTCTTTGACAGGTCAGATGATGGAAGTACGGGGCTTAAACCTTTTCACCTTTGCATTTCTTCACAAAAGTCAAAGACAGATCAAGTACTCTGATTGCTTGTTGTACCCTTTTACAAACTTTTTCATGTGATGTGACCAAGAGATGTCCAAAATCTCACAATAACATTTCATCTCCCTAGATTGTATTTTATCTTGTGGCTCTGCTGTAAGAGTCCATGTTTGACAAGTGTATAGAAAACTGATCTAACAAGGGTGCACATCAGCCTGGTTTTAGAGCCAAGAGTGATGTTCTTATATTTCAGAATAGATGTTAATTTTGCATAGGTCTGCTGTAGTTTGGGCTGTTCTAACTGATATCTTGAGCTCTCATCACTGACATTTAATACTAAATATTTAAATGTGTCAACTGTTTCCAGATCTTGTACATTTGTTTTTTCAACAATACCTCAAGGGTTGTTGGACATTAGCTTTGTTTTTTTCAGCTTTGATCTTCATGCCATGTGCTGCAGATGTTTTATCTAGTTGTTGTATCTAAAATAAATGCAGAGAAACAAAAGAAAGATGGTTAACTCTTTCAGTACGGAAGTTTTTTTTTATCAATTTAGCGATAGAGATTACAGAGACAAAATTGTTCATGTTTTTAAATATTAATCTACATGTAACATGACAAGGGACAGAGTAAGAAACACCGACCTGAGGAAGAAACTCGAAATTGAACCAGTCATCGAATACATAAAGAAACAACAGATAAATTGGTTGGGCCACATAACAAGACAAAAAGAACTAACAATGACTCAAAGAGCCATAAACAAACGCTACAAAAATGCCAGATTAAGAGGAAGACCGAGAAAGAGATGGATAAAGGGAATACTAGAGTCACTAGGAAGGATAACACCAGAAGAGCAAAGAATCGCAGATTGTATCTCCCCTCAACGCCAATGGCAATGGAGGAAGGAAAAAAGAAGAAGAATCTACATGTTTATATTTATTTAACATATAATATATAATATTATATATATTGTTATAATTAAACAAGGAATTATATTTCACCAATACCAGATGATACAACACATAATAAAAAAAAAATGGTTTGATGACAGTTGACACTAATCAAATTGAGAGTGGCACACTGTGTGGCGAAACGTACGGAAAGAGTTGAAGCAGAAATGTGAAGAAATAGAAAAACAACAAAAGAAAGACTCAAAATGTATGCACAGTCAGTTAAATGAATTAAGAGGAAGAAAAGAAGTCAAAGTTTTAGGATGTGTGAAATCAAAGGAAGGAAATATAATAATGAGACAGAGAAGACAATGGAAAGATAGACAGAATATATCAGTCAACTTTATGATGATGAAAGACCAGAGCTAAACAGTTCAAACAAAGACACAGGACCACCAATAATGCAGAGTGAAGTGGAGGAGGCAATTCAACACATGAAAAGAGACAAAGCTTGAGGTCTCAACAATTTAACAATCAAACAGATAAATGCATTGGAAAAGCTGGGAATACAAGTCATAACAAAACTACTCAATGACATATATAACACTGGATGCATACCAGAAGATCTACTAAAATCTATCTTAGATTCACTAAGAATCACAGTGAGATGTGAAAGGAACAAAATAAAACCAGAAATAAGTGAGGTACAATGTGGATTTGTGGAAGGAAAGGGCACCAAAAATGCAACATACATCTTGAGAACATTGATAGAAAGAGCTATAGTGGTAAAGAAAGATCTATATATGTGCTTTATAGACTACACAAAGGCATTTGACAAAGTAAAGTATGTGGAAATAATCAATATGCTGGAGAAATTAAACATTGATGGCAAGGATCTGCGAATCATAAGAAACATGTACTGGCAACAAACAGCAGCCATAAGAATTAGCAACCAAACAGGATAGTTCCAATATATAAAAGAGTCAGACAAGGGTGTTTTTTATCACTGGATTTGTTTTCACTTTACAACTAGAATATTAGATGAGATCAATATTAGATATAAAAGGAAATGAATCTTTATTTAGTTAAGTAAATATCACAAATGAGGCTTAGTTTGTTTAGTTTAGTCAACAGGTCATCCTCATTGTACAGCGGACATGTCCATAGGTGCTCAGATTTCTTCTGAAAAATATCCATCAATGTGTAGCGACTAACAACACTGGTGTTGCGTTGGTTGACAAGTCTTCTTTGGATTCCTGCATAGCACTGAAGTCTGGCATCTCCCACCTGGAATGGTATTTGTTAACATGGCTAAAGATTGAGGATAATTTTTTAAGTTATTTTTTTCATCCAGTACCCTTGAGGGCATTCAGAATGCCTTGGCAGTCCATTGCTCTTCTGCACTCGAAAGCAGCCAAATTGGCAAGTCTGTCAGCACATTCATTACCTCTTACACCCACATGCCATGGCATGAGAATGAAGAAAACAATTTTTTAAAATAATAAGTAAAAGTAAAGAGCCCTGTCATGCCAAGTGGTGTATAGGAAATATGGTGTTATTGACCATCAAGAGCCTCATCATGCCAAGTGGTGTATAGGAAATATGGTGTTATTGACCATCAAGAGCCTTGTCACTCCAAGTGGTGTATAGGAAATATGGTGTTATTGACCATCAAGAGCCTCATCATGCCAAGTGGTGTATAGGAAATATGGTGTTATTGACCATCAAGAGCCTCATCATGCCAAGTGGTGTATAGGAAATATGGTGTTATTGACCATCAAGAGCCTCATCATGCCAAGTGGTGTATAGGAAATATGGTGTTATTGACCATCAAGAGCCTCATCATGCCAAGTGGTGTATAGGAAATATGGTGTTATTGACCATCAAGAGCCTCATCATGCCAAGTGGTGTATAGGAAATATGGTGTTATTGACCATCAAGAGCCTTGTCACTCCAAGTGGTGTATAGGAAATATGGTGTTATTGACCATCAAGAGCCTCATCATGCCAAGTGGTGTATAGGAAATATGGTGTTATTGACCATCAAGAGCCTCATCATGCCAAGTGGTGTATAGGAAATATGGTGTTATTGACCATCAAGAGCCTCATCATGCCAAGTGGTGTATAGGAAATATGGTGTTATTGACCATCAAGAGCCTCATCATGCCAAGTGGTGTATAGGAAATATGGTGTTATTGACCATCAAGAGCCTCATCATGCCAAGTGGTGTATAGGAAATATGGTGTTATTGACCATCAAGAGCCTCATCATGCCAAGTGGTGTATAGGAAATATGGTGTTATTGACCATCAAGAGCCTCATCATGCCAAGTGGTGTATAGGAAATATGGTGTTATTGACCATCAAGAGCCTCATCATGCCAAGTGGTGTATAGGAAATATGGTGTTATTGACCATCAAGAGCCTCATCATGCCAAGTGGTGTATAGGAAATATGGTGTTATTGACCATCAAGAGCCTCATCATGCCAAGTGGTGTATAGGAAATATGGTGTTATTGACCATCAAGAGCCTCGTCACTCCAAGTGGTGTATAGGAAATATGGTGTTATTGACCATCAAGAGCCTCATCATGCCAAGTGGTGTATAGGAAATATGGTGTTATTGACCATCAAGAGCCTCATCATGCCAAGTGGTGTATAGGAAATATGGTGTTATTGACCATCAAGAGCCTCATCATGCCATGTGGTGTATAGGAAATATGGTGTTATTGACCATCAAGAGCCTCATCATGCCAAGTGGTGTGTAGGAAATATGGTGTTATTGACCATCAAGAGCCTCATCATGCCAAGTGGTGTATAGGAAATATGGTGTTATTGACCATCAAGAGTCTCATCATGCCAAGTGGTGTATAGGAAATATGGTGTTATTGACCATCAAGAGCCTCATCATGCCAAGTGGTGTATAGGAAATATGGTGTTATTGACCATCAAGAGCCTCATCATGCCAAGTGGTGTATAGGAAATATGGTGTTATTGACCATCAAGAGCCTTGTCATGCCAAGTGGTGTATAGGAAATATGGTGTTATTGACCATCAAGAGCCTCATCATGCCAAGTGGTGTATAGGAAATATGGTGTTATTGACCATCAAGAGCCTCATCATGCCAAGTGGTGTATAGGAAATATGGTGTTATTGACCATCAAGAGCCTCATCATGCCAAGTGGTGTATAGGAAATATGGTGTTATTGACCATCAAGAGCCTCATCATGCCAAGTGGTGTATAGGAAATATGGTGTTATTGACCATCAAGAGCCTCATCATGCCAAGTGGTGTATAGGAAATATGGTGTTATTGACCATCAAGAGCCTCATCATGCCAAGTGGTGTATAGGAAATATGGTGTTATTGACCATCAAGAGCCTCATCATGCCAAGTGGTGTATAGGAAATATGGTGTTATTGACCATCAAGAGCCTCATCATGCCAAGTGGTGTATAGGAAATATGGTATTATTGACCATCAAGAGTCTCATCACTCCAAGTGGTGTATAGGAAATATGGTGTTATTGACCATAACTTTAACAGACCTTCAGCGCAAGATTTTTGGGGTAATGTTGTAGAAATTACTCTGGTGTCATTTTGTTTTCCCAGAGAAAAATCTAGTACCCATTTAAGGCTGGGTGAACTTTTAAAATAGACCTGCCCACAAATGAGGCTGATTTTTTTAATATCATGTGTGTTAAAATGTTCTGTAAGAGGTCAAAGCAAAAAAAAGAGCTAATTTCCAATATTAGGAAGAAACAATCATTTTTTGGCCATGTAATGAGAAGAGAACAACTGGAATATATTGTAACAACTGGGAAAATTGAGGAATGAAGAGATAGAGGGAAGCAAAGAGAAAAAATATTAGTCAGCTTAAGAGAATGGCTTGGCAGAAGGTCAACAACAGAAATGATAAATAACTGTTGAGATCGAAAGTTGTGGAGAGACATGATCACCTACACCAGCAGGCTTGGTACTTGATGATGATGTGTGTTCAAAAATTGTGAGGTTCTTTATCATCATTTATATAAAAATGTTTCTTTTTCTCATAAACATACACTTCTTTCAGCAGGAGAATTCACCACTGACAGATGAACATATTTATGTTCAACTTGAGCAAATTTATGCCAACTTCCACGTACTTCATTTTCCCTCAAAGACTGCTCAGAATATTTTAAGAGGTCACCAGAACAATTCCCTCTATGATGCTTCATCCGTCAGTGAAATTACATCATTGAGGAATAGAGTAAGAACTCTTTTTAATGGAAAATTAATATATTGTATAAAAGTTCTACCTCATGTAAATTAATTTAAATGAATAACATAAATCTTGGTCCCAAAATGTTGCCACTCGTGTTAATTGATACAAAAATGATTCTTTGGCCATTTGCTTTGAATTTAAAATATTTTTTCTCAAAGCATAAAAGTTCTACACAGTGGTGAGAAATGTTTAGAATAATATTGGTGATGACGTTTTCTATTGGGAAATTAATATTTTAAGTGTTACATAATGTAAGATAAATAGAAACAAGAACCGCATTACATCTTGAGCATGGAACATAGAAAATTTGTTTTAGTGCTCATTTCTTTGTTACCATTAATACAGTTGTGGGAATTGTTGGCTGTGCCAGAGACTAGTTGGCTTCAGAAATAAATGCCTCCGAGAGCTTTTAAACGTAAAGTGGAGAGACTTTACACAAAATGAAAGTATCATCATCATCATGTACCATACCGGTTGGAGTAGGCGATCATGTCCTTCCACAATCTTCTATCTACAGTGCGTCATATCAGTTCTGTTGTTGACTGCTTTCCATGCCATGACACCAAGCTATCCAGTATTTTCTCTCTTTGTCGTCCGCGATCTCTCTTTCCTTTTATTTTGCCAGTTGTAACCAAGTATTCCAATTTTCCTCTTCTCATGATGTGCCCAAAAAATGTTGATTGTTTCTTTCTGATGTTTTTTAGGAGCTGCCTTTCTGTGTTGGCCTCTTTGAGAACTTCCTCATTGGTCTTTTTAGCTGTCCAGGGAACTTTCAACATTCTTCTGAGAAATCCCATCTCTGTGGCCTCTAATCGTCTTTTCATTTGTTTGTCCACTGTCCATGATTTGCTTCCATAGGTCAGAATTGGTTGTATATAGCACCGATGAACTCTCTTTCTCATTTTATTGACAAAGATTTGTTGCACAAGATATTTTTCACTTTCTGAAATGCTATTTTGGCCTGAGCTATTCTACTTTTTATTTCCATGGTGCATCTACCATCCGATGTTGTTATTGTGCCCAAGTATATTTGATGCATTGCACTTGTTTCAAATTTGTCCTGTTTATTTTTATGCTGCATGCTGGTGATGATTGTTTCTTCGATATGACCATTACTTCTGTTTTCTTACTATTCAGACTGAGACCTTTCTTGATGCTTTCTTTTACTATTATGTCGATCATTTCTTGTAGTTCATTCTCTGTCTCTGCTATTAAGACTGTGTCATCCGCATATCGCAAATTATTTATGTTGTGACCATTTACTTCAATTCCTATTTTGTCTACTATTGATCTCATAATATGTTTGCTGTGAAGTGAAACCAAATCCGGCGACAGAACACAGCCTTGTCTGACTCCGTGTTTTATAAGTTGAAATTGTCCTGTTTGATTATTAATTCATTGCTGCTGTTTGTTGCCAGTACATGTTTTTTATGATTCGCAGATCCTTGCCATCAATGTTTAATTTCTCCAGCATATTGATTATTTCCACATGCTTTACTTTGTCAAATGCTTTTGTGTAGTCTATAAAGCACGTATATAGATCTTTCTTTACCTTTATAGATCTTTCTATCAATGTTCTTAAGATGTATATTGCATTATTGGTGCCCTTTCCTTCCACAAATCCGCATTGTTCCTCACTTATTTCTGGTTTTATTTTGTTTCTTACACATCTCATGATGATTCTTAGTAATATTTTCGTCATATGGCTCATGAGACTAATAGTGCAATGGTCGTCACAATCAGTGGCGCCTGATTTCTTCAGTATGGCTACAAAGATAGATTTTAGTAGATCTTCTGGTATGTGTCCAGTGTTATACATGTCATTGAGTAATTTTGTTATGACTTGTACTCCCAGCTCTTCTAATGCATTTTTCTCTTCTATTGTTATATTGTCGGGACCTGGAGCTTTGCCTCTTTTCATGTGTTGAGTTGTGTCCTCCACTTCACTCTGCATAATTGGTGGTCCTGTGTCTTTGTTTGAATTATTTAACTCTGGTCTTTCATCATCATATATTTGACTGATATATTCTGTCCATCTTTCCATTGTCTTCTCCAGTCCCATTATTATATTTCCTTCCTTTGACTTTACACATCCTGAAACTTTGACTTCTTTTCTTCCTGTTAATTCATTTAACTGATTGTGCATAAATTTTGGGTCTTTCTTTTGTTGTTTTTCCATTTCTTCACATTTCTGTTTTAACCATCCTTCCTTTGCTTCTCTGCATTTTTTTCTGGATCTCTTTGTGCAATATTTTGTATGTCCGTTCTTCTTTCTTATGTTTTCTTCTTTCATCCATTAGTTGTAATATTTCTTATATAATCCATTTCTTTTTGTTGATTCTTTTGGTCACTGGTATAACTTCTTTTGATGTTTGTTGAATCGATTGTTTGAGAATTTCCCACTGCTCCTCGATGTCCTGTATTTTCTCAATAGCATTATATCTATTTTGTACTATCGTGCTGTACTTATCACTCATTTATTTATCTACTCTAAGTATATCTAGTTCTAATATTTTTATATTTCTTGGGGATTTCTGAGCCTCTGCAGTTTTATTCTTATCTTTCCAACTACTGGTACATGGTCACTATTGCAATCTGCTCCTGGCCTTGTTTTAACTTTAGCTGTTCCTACCTTTGCATTGAAATTCCCTAATATAATAGTTATTTCTTGGGATTTGCACTGTTCCGTGGTCATCTCTAGCTCATTGTAAAAAGTGTCAATGTCCTCTTCTTCCCTATTACTTGTTGGGGCATACGCATTTGAATTATGTTGATATCCATTGGTCTACCTCTCAATTTTACTAGCAGAATTCTATCTGATACTGGCCAAAATCCTTTCACTGTTTTGCTTCTTTCTCTATCTAACATGATGCCTACACCTCTTTTGTGTGTGGTTCCCCCAGAGTAAATTACATTTAAAGTATAAAGATTACATTTAAGGTATAAATGAAAGTATAAGAGATGAAAATTAACCAAGAATATGTGTCAAGCTATGTAAGAAGAAGATGCTGGAAGTACACCATTTATATGCTCTGAATTGATGAACTCTCTCTCTCTGCGATCAGGACTCAATCAGAGTAGGATTCCAGACTCTCACATGAAGTCAGCTGTCAGGTTAAGTGTGTTGATTGCCCCCACAGACAGAACAACACATTTAGAGTTTGCCAGATCCACTCTGATTGAACACCCGTTAAAACGCTGCACTGTGTTCTGCGCCAGTGGCCCAGTGCATCCGATTTCAGCCATAATTTTATTCAGGTTTGCTTTCCTTAGCCTTTGATTGTCCCCAATCTTCCTGCAAGGCAGGAACTGATGAACTGAGATAGGCATAAATATATAACACGTCATCGTGCAGGGCATCACATGTTCAGAAGTGATGAATGGAGAACAGCACAAACATACAACATAATATGTTATCAAGTAGGGCATTACATGCTCAGAACTGATGAATGGAAATAGGCACAAACATAAATTATTATTATGTAAAGCTGAATGAAATGTGGCCTAATAAATATAAAATTATATATAGTAGCTTTACTTTTTTTAACAACAAACATATTTGTTGTCACCTTTATGTCAAAAAAGAGTCACCTTTGTCTACATCCCTGGACATGCAGGAGTAAGGGGAAATGAAAGAGCGGACAGGTTGGCTTGCTGCGCAGTTGTTGAAGGTGGTCAACCAATGGATCGAGCAGACATCATCAATGCTCTCCGAGATGTGGGAAAGGCACAGAACTTTGACAGTCATGAGTCCACATCACATCATGAGCTCACGAAGGCCATGTTAAGAACAGACAAAGTGATTAAGCACATGAAGGCCATGCTAAGAACAAATTAAGTGGTTAAGTACACAAAGGACATGCTAAGAACAGACAAAGTAGTTAAGTACACGAAGGACATGCTAAGAACAGGCAAAGTGATTAAGTACACGAAGGACATGCTAAGAACAGACAAAGTGATTAAGAACACGAAGGACATGCTAAGAACAGACAAAGTAGTTAAGTACACGAAGGACATGCTAAGAACAGACAAAGTGGTTAAGTACACGAAGAACATGCTAAGAACAGACAAAGTGGTTAAGTACACAAAGAACATGCTAAGAACAGACAAAGTAGTTAAGTACACGAAGGACATGCTAAGAACAGACAAAGTGGTTAAGTACACGAAGGACATGCTAAGAACAGACAAAGTAGTTAAGTACACGAAGGACATGCTAAGAACAGACAAAGTAGTTAAGTACACGAAGGACATGCTAAGAACAGACAAAGTGGTTAACTACACGAAGGCCATGCTAAGAACAGACAAAGTGATTAAGTACACGAAGGACATGCTAAGAACAGACAAAGTAGTTAAGTACACGAAGGACATGCTAAGAACAGACAAAGTGGTTAAGTACACGAAGGACATGCTAAGAACAGACAAAGTGATTAAGTACACGAAGGACATGCTAAGAACAGACAAAGTGGTTAAGTACACGAAGAACACACTAAGAACAGACAAAGTGGTTAAGTACACGAAGAACATGCTAAGAACAGACAAAGTGATTAAGTACACGAAGGACATGCTAAGAACAGACAAAGTGGTTAAGTACACGAAGAACACACTAAGAACAGACAAAGTGGTTAAGTACACGAAGAACATGCTAAGAACAGACAAAGTGGTTAAGTACACAAAGAACATGCTAAGAACAGACAAAGTGGTTAAGTACACGAAGGACATGCTAAGAACAGACAAAGTGATTAAGTACATGAAGGCCATGCTAAGAACAGAAAAAGTGGTTAAGTACAAAGGCCATGCTAAGAACAGACAAAGTGATTAAACATATGAAGGCCATGCTAAGAACAGACAAAGTGGTTAATCATATGAAAACCATGCGAAGAACAGACAAAGTGTTTAAGCATATGAAGGCCATGCTAAGAACAGACAAAGTGTTTAAACATATGAAAACCATGCGAAGAACAGATAAATTAGTTAAGTACACGAGGGACATGCTAAGAAGAGATGGTTGCAGAAGAATATGATAGTTAAGTGACACAAAGCATGCCACATTTGAGTGAAATAAACTCACTTTATGAAATATGCAAAATAGATATAAGACTATCCAATATATGCATCAATCACATGTTTGCTTGATTGAACCACCAAGGAAACATAAATTATTGTGGAAATATGCTTTAAGAAGTCCTTTTGAGATGGAAGTCATATTTTGTTATGTTAATTGAGGAAATGATTAATCACTTGACCCTGAATTGTAATTAATTCCTCAAGTGAAACAAATTCTGTGTAGTTTTTGTGTGATTGTATTTGTTTCCTTCTGTTTGTTTGCTACTAATGATTGCAATCTGCATTGCAAACTTCATAAGGTCAAGGAACTAGAGAATGAGCTACGAGCAAAGAACAATAATATCTTGCTGACATCAGAGCAGAATGGATCAGACTACCCAAGATCCTTTGCTACGTACAGTAAGCTGTCTGGTATACCAGGTAATAATAAAGCATTTAATTACAACCTTTCCAGAAATACAAAAGAACTGTCATAGTTTTAATTATTTCAGTTATTTCACATTTGAAGGTTTATTTTAAATGAAAGCAGAAACTGAGGCCCTCAGAGATGCTGCAACACTGGCTACTCAACACAAAAATAACATGCACAATAAATTGATGATTCTGACTGATGCTCTGTCAGTACTCATCATCATCATGTGCCAGACCGGTTGACGTTGGTGATCATGTCCTTCCACAATCTTCTATCCACAGTGCATCGTATGAGTTCTGTTGTTGACTGTTTTCCATGCCATGACACCAAGCTATCCAGTATTTTCTCTCTTTGTCGCCCGCAATCTCTCTTTCCTTTATTAGTATTATTCAAGTATTCCAACTTTCCTCTTCTCATGATGTGCCCGAAAAATGTTGATTGTTTCTTTCTGATGTTTTTTAGGAGTTCCCTTTTTGTGTTGGCCTCTGAGAATTTCTTCATTGGTCTTTTTAGCTGTCCAGGGAACTTTCAACATTCTTCTAAGAAATCCCATCTCTGTGGCCTCTAATCGTCTTTTCATTTTTGACAATAGAAACAAGAAAAAGAGTTCTTAAATGTTATGTAGAGCCTGTCTTAACATCTGGATATGAATCACAGACAATAGGGCAACAGACAAGAAAATCAATGGAGTCTGTAGAAATGTGGTTTTACAGAAGAATGTTGAGAATACCATGGACAGCTAAGAAAGAAGAGTAATGAAAACGTGAGGCCAAAGCAAAAAGAGAGATAATTTCCAGTACTAGGAAGAAACAATAATAATTTTTTGGACATGTAATGAGAAGGGAACTAGCCAAATAGCAGCTTCAGTGATGTTTTAAAACCCTAGAGTTCTATCTGACTGACTTTTTACATAATGTGGTCCTGTGGGCTAAATTGTTTTCATTATTTTGATTCATATTTTATATCATAGGTCAACCATCATCCCCCATACCTATACCACCTGCTCTAAAAGATTTGAGCTCAGTAGAAGTTACATTTAAATGGACCATTTCCAACTACTCTGAAAAACGAAGGCGGGAAATGACAAATGGCAGTCTCATGGAGGTCTCAAGTCCTTTCTATTTGACACATTGTGGATACAGGTAATATGCTGCTCATCAATTAAAGTTTAAAGATAAAATATGCCTGAGTAAACAGATGATATTTTATCAAATAAAAATGTCTTGTTCATCTCAGTAATTGGCCCCATCAGTCTCAGCAAGACAGTGTCTGGTGCTACTAAACATTAGCAACTGTCTGCTTCCAAATGTCTGGCTTTCCAAATGTCTGCTTCCAAATGTCTGGCTTTCCAACTGTCTGCTTCCAAATGTCTGGCTTTCCAACTGTCTGCTTCCAAATGTCTGGCTGGGAGAGTGTGTTGCTGGGTGTGTGTTTGTATACATGTTTGTGTGTGTGCATGCGTGCATGCATACAACTATATATAAATACGACGATAAAAATAATAACATTTTATTTAGCTGTTGATCATGTTTGTGTTTTTGTATTTATTTTTATTATTTTTGCCCTTCCTGAAAAATAGTGCCATGTTTGCTTGTTCTTTTAGAGAGTTGAGACAGCAATACAATTTTAAGTTGCTTTCAACTAATTTCAGGGGAGAGGCAGTGAGACTATACATAACCATACAAACTCTCAACAATTAAGAGGCCCTAATTCTAAAAATTACCATTTGTATGGTGCTAGGTCAATCTTCTAATCTATATCAAGCCCAGAACAGGACAGACTCAAACAAGGAATAAATAACAACATATGTACACACACACACACATGCGTGCGCCTGTGTGTGTCTGAAAAAGCAGAGCAAGTCCTGCGGTAGATACTATCACATTGTATATTCCCAAAAATAAGAAAACAGTTTTGCAAATGCAAGCAGGGACCTCCAACAGTCTACCCCACCTCAGAGAAATAAAGACACACTTGAAACAAGCCAGGAAAACAGAATGGGGAGAGAATTATATAAAAAACATGAGTCAGAACATAAAAGTTGAAGCAAACTCAGCAGACATGAGCAGACCAAGATCTTCAGACTCAGAGATCAGTTTAACATTTTATATTGTGTCAACTGAGACTGTTTCATTTTATCAAACACATTTTGAAACTACATGTTTATTTTATTATTTGCTCTGCAGGGCTCAGATAGAAGCCTATCTAAATGGAAATGGTACTGGAACCAACAAATGCATGTCTGTGTTTCTTCGAGTTATTAAAGGAGACTATGACCAACATCTGAAATGGCCAGTCAATCTACATTTAGTTCTGATTTTGGTCAACCAATCAGGTATGTTTATTTTGAAATAAGGGAAGGAAAAACAGTCATAAATTGCTTTGAGTTTGACATACAGATATCAGTGTTAGTAATTTTTTTTTAACATAGGTATCTTCTTCTTTCCTTCCTCAATTGTCTTTCAGCGTCAATTGGTGGGAGATATTGTTTGTGGTCTTTTGCTCTTCTGTTGGCCTGTGCTATTGTTATGTTTTGCTAGTATTTCTAATATTACGTAATTGATAGATGACACAAATTTGAATGACGTTTCGGCTCAATAGGCCTTCAGTGGAAACAAACAAACCACACACACACAAATATGTAAGCAAATAAAACTAATCCTACATAGCTAACTAGTAATGAAACATCCAAAACAAAGTAATCGAAACTGGTTTAAAAATGAAAAATTTCTTCCTTGTGTCGTGTACCGTGGACAGAATGAGAAAGAAGGATTCGCAGGTGTGCGCTGTAATTACCCTGCTAACGAGAGTTAAAAAAAAAAAAAATTATAGGGTTCTAAAAATAGTGTGGGAAAAGAGTGGGGGGAACACTGTCTAGGTTACCTCGATTAAAAGAAAGACACTGACAACGTCTATAAGCATCTAAGAGCCCACACACATGAAAATATACACATACACAAATGTATACATATATATATATGTTTATATATGCACACTCAAATGTGTATATAAACATATATGTATATATATATATATATATATATCATCATCATCATAAAGTACCGGTCCTGCTGGCGTAGGTGATCATGTCTCTCCACAACTTTCAATCTCTGCCAAGCCATTCTCTTAAGCTGTCTGGTATTTATTCTCTTTGCTTCCCTCTATCTCTTCGTCCCTCAATTTTCCCAGTTGTTACAATATATTCCAGTTGTTCTCTTCTCATTACATGGCCAAAAAATGATGATTGTTTCTTCCTAATATTGGAAATTAGCTCTCTCTTTGCTTTGACCTCTCTCAGAACATTTTCATTACTCTTCTTAGCTGTCCATGATATTCAACATTTTTCTGTAAAACCACATTTCTACAGACTCCAGTGATTTTCTTGTCTGTTGTCCTATTATCCATGATTCGCATCCATATGTTAAGACTGGCTCTACATAACATTTAAGAACCCTTTTTATATTATATTTTATATTCATACAATCATGAATATATATATATATATATATATATATATATATACCTACACCCATACATGCATATGCACACCCATACAAGGACAATCATATATATGTAGAGATGTGCACATAACGTTCAGATAACCAGAAGAGTACACACTGAGGTCAGTGTACATACACAAAGGAGAAAGAATAGAACAGAAGATTAACAGGTACTTGAAAGGAGGAAAGAACGAGATGTCTAAGAGTGGGGTACACTAAAAAACATGTGAAAGATAAGTAGGCATATATATATATATATATATATACATACACACATTTATATGTGTGTATATACATGTGTGTGGGCTCTTAGATGCTTATAGACATTGACAGTGTCTTTGTAGTTGAGGTAACCTAAACAGTGTTCCTCCACTCACATATTTTTAGAACCCTTTACACGTTTTTGACCCTCTGATTAGCAAGGTAATTACAGCACACAACTGCGAATCCTTCTTTCTCATTCCGGCCATGGTCCATGACACAGGGAAGACATTTTTTGTTTCTTAAACCAGTTCCAATTATTTTGTTTTGGATGTTTCATTACTAGTTAGCTATGTAGAGTTTTATTTACTCAAACATCCATGTATGTGTTGTTTGTTTGTTCCTGCTAAAGGCCTATTGAGTCGAAACGTCATTCAAATTTGTGTCATCTATCAATTACGTAAAGCTTTTACCATACCATTTTTTCTATTTTTTTTTCAATTCTCCTTCACATTTAGCGTTACTGCAGCTTCACATTTTTATGCATTCATTTGCATTTCTTTGCCTTAACCCCCTCTTTCTACTATTCCATCACAACATCTTTCTTGTGGTTGGCTCATGAGTCTGGTGTTCTTGCAATGTTTATTAAAGGCTTGGAGTATTGTTTTTTTGTCTTATCACGTGGCCATGTCAACTTTCTAGGCTGCTATGTGTGGTTGATCAGAAGTCTAAATGTCACCATTGTAAAACATCAATTGTTATTGAAGTACATTTCACACTAGGTCTGCTTGTAGACAATGGGTGGTCAAGAACAACATGGAAGATTTGTAAAAACAAAATTCTACATTGAACAATTAACAGAGAGGGCTTGACAATGGGCTTAAGAACTAAACAAGACCTATAAGATGTAGCAGTGAGGCCTTTGGTTCTTTGGTTATGGAAGGCCCCGGTATCACTGCAAATGAATTAAAATCCATAATTGCTCAACCGCCCATGCCAGTGCCATCCGAATTACTAACTCATCTCCCAAACAAAGAAAGGTAACTGTAGTCCCCATCATAGCAGTCTCAGCACATGCCAAAAGACATAAGGCGAAACCGCATAGAAAGTGAACACAGCCAACGTTCCCTGCCATATGATATCATAATTCATCGTAAATAATTGGAATATCAAAACATTATCAAAACGGATGAAACACACAGCACACGGTGTGCACAGAGCACTTAACTCGGTAGCTCCTGCAACATGCTGGACTTGGAATATGAGGAAACTGCAACAAGGAACACTTTCATACATAGCCTTCAATGGTTCCTGCCACCTATCCACCGTACTGAACAGTGAGGCCGTCGGACATCAAGTGCTATGGTTTCTGTTCCATGTGCTACAATTACTTGAGAGAAGCTATTCATTAATTGTGTTTTTGTTTCAAGAAAACAATTCATTTTTTCTTTGCTTAAAAAAAAACCAATATAATGGTTTAGGTAAATGTATTTTTGCAGATAATCACAGCGATTCACTGAAAGCTATGGGAAACCAGTTTCAGTACAACAAACCCAGTGGATCATCAGTCGGTGAGAGCGATTGCTGGGGCCTAATTGAGTTTGCAAGTCATGAGATGACCAGGCAGAGACAGTATGTTCAAGATGATAAGATTGTGCTCAAGTGTCGAGTGCAGATTTTGTGAAGACTTTTGACTTAAATGGCTTTTGTTGATTAGTAAATTATAATATAATAGAAATGATTTATTATATTATAATTAAAATATGGTGCTGCTGAAGATTTATTCATTTTTGTCTGAACTGACACTTTGCTATATGCATGTTATAATGTAAATATTTTTTGATTTATGACTAGGTCATCAACAAAATTTTATTTGTTGTTTGATTATTTTTGCTGTTTTACCACTTATCTTTCTTTAAGCTTCAAAAGTAGTCTATATTTGACTTTGCTATAGCTTTAGAAAAACATTTCTTAAAGGGGGGAAGTTTAAAATTAAAAGATGAATTTAATGATGATAAATGTGAGAAACTGTTGACACAATCAATATCACTATACCTTAGGCAGGTCAGAATGAGTTTACTCTCTTTCAGCAAAATGGTTATGGACATTATCATCTTCATTTAAGGATATATGAAGCTGATAATACCTTAGGCATGATCTTTATGGCATGCTTCAGATTAATCTTCTCAGTGATATACAGAGATACTAATCTTCTCAGTGACATACATGAGATTAATCTTCTCAGTGACATACATGAGATTAATCTTCTCAGTGACATACATGAGATTAATCTTCTCAGTGACTTACATGAGATGAGTCTTCTCAGTGATATACATGAGATTAATCTTCTCAGTGACATACATGAGATTAATCTTCTCAGTGACATACATGAGATTAATCTTCTCAGTGACATACATGAGATTAATCTTCTCAGTGACTTACATGAGATGAGTCTTCCCAATGATATACATCAGACTAATGTTCTCAATGTCATACATTAAATTAATCTTCCCAATAAAATACATACAAATCAATCTTCTCAGTGACATACATCAGATTAATCTTCTTTGTGACATACATCAGATTAATCTTCTCAGTGACATACATCAGACTAATCTTCTCAGTGACATACATCAGACTAATCTTCTCAGTGACATACATCAGACTAATCTTCCCCGTGATATACATCAGATTAATCTTCTCAGTGACATACATCAGATTAATCTTCACAGTGACATACATCAGATTAACCTTCTCACTGACATAAATCAGATTAATCTTCTCAGTGACATACATCAGATTAACCTTCTCACTGACATACATCAAATTAATCTTCTCATGATAGACATCAGATTAATCATCTCAATGACCTTATCTTAATTACAGTAGACATGTCATTCATTTCCTAGAAGCTATCATTTTGTTATCATCAGTGCTAAAATATATATTTTTTTTAATATGCAAGTTGATATGTAGGATTTGACACTATCCATCTATCTAATGTCCTTTCTAACCGAAGATGGCACATAGGGCAGAAACTCTAGACTCTTGTCTATCTATCTATTGACCTTTCGAGCCGTAGCTGGCCTATAGGGTATAGACCAAAATACTCCTTCATCTGAATTTTTGTTCTAGCAGTTTTCAATTCTTTTAAAGATATTTTATCAAATCTCGCCATTTGCCTCTGTTCTGTGCAAGCAGCTCTATCTCTTTGAGGGAGCTGATTCCTGCTGCTCCTGTCTCTCTCATCAATGTTCTTCTCAGTGTCTCTCTGGGTCTTCCTGTTTTTCTCTTACCTGTTGTTTCCCACATGAGGGTTTGCTTTGCTATTCAGTTATTATCTCTTCTCATCACATGTCCAACATATGACCATTGTCGTTCCTTTATTACTGAAGATAGATTGGCAATTTCTCTAATTTCCTCGTTTGTTTTGAATTCGTTCCACACTATACCAAGTATTTTCCTTAGACATTTATTTTCGAATGCGTTCAACTTTGCTTCTATATCTCTTGTTGTTTTCCAGCTCTCACACGCATATGTAAGGGTTGATAGTACATTTGATTTGAATAGTCTAAGTTTTGTGTTTGTGCTGATGAGTTTTGGTTTCCACAACTTTTCAAGGTTTCTGAAAGACATTGCTGCTTTGGCTATTCTGATTCTAATTTCTTTGCTTGTATCCCCTTCTCGATCAATGTGACTTCCAAGATAGGTAAAGTAATCAATCTCTTCCACTGGTTTGTTTTCCATGTATATTTTGTCGTCTGTTGGAATTAAGCTTTTCATGACTTTAGTCTTTTCATGATTGATCTCAAGCCCAATTTTGTTGGCTATTGATGATAGTTCAATTGTGTTTTCCTGCATTGTTTTTATCTGACTCTTGTGTTTGACACTATATTAAGTAAACATACAATGTGGTATGTAAAACTTACTTTCAAAGCAAATAATAGAGGTGTTGGAACTTGGATAAAAAGACCATATCTGCTTCAATGTGAAACTTACATACTATTTTGTGTGGGCTTTTTTTGTTTTAATTTTTATTAATGTCAAATCTTACATATCAAATTTTTAGTTTTTTTTAAATTGTATTTTTTTAAATTAAAATTTTTACATATGTTTATGTTTTTTCCCTATTTTTAGTGTAAGACCATCACATATTATTTTGTATGTTCTTTTCCCTACTTTTAGTGTGAAATCTTACATCTTTTTTTATATTTTTATTTCTATGTTAATTTTACAAACCATTTTCTTTGGTTTTCATCACACACAGAAATATAGTCCTTAATAAGAAATCACCTATTTAAGATATATAATTAACGGCACCGCACAAAACATCAAATATATAAATTAAAATAAGTTTGGATATTTCATGTTATTTTACAGGGCTTTAGCAATTGATAAATATTGATGACAAAATGGCAGACATATCATGGCAATTAAAATGTCAGTTAAAATGACATTAAGGCATTTAAAAAAACTGTTAATCACATATTTTATCAAACATTTTGTAATGAGCTTATATATATGTATGGGAGCCACAATAGCTCAGTGGTTAGTGAACTAGATTACAAAGGACAAGAGGTCAGGTTCAATCCTGATTGACGGCTTCTGGGTTCACCCAGCCTAAATGGGTACTGGATTTTTTTCTGGGATAGTAAAGCGGCACGGGATAATACCGACCACGTTACCATAAAAATCATGTGCTGAAGGCCTTTAAGAATTATGGTCACTAACACCATATTCCCTATACACCACTTGTCGTGACGTGGGTCGTTACCTTTTTATATATATAAGTTAATTTTTTTAGCTTGACAGAAAAATGTTAATAGGATGTTTAAGGTCACCTATAATGTTCTTAATACTTTGTTATCTTGTGTTTCATTACTGAAGAGTTTATGCTGGCATCTAGATTATGTAAAATATGAAAATCTTGAAAGATACCACCATAACTTTTATATTTAATAGATGAATTAAGAACATGTCCCCCTCTGAGTACCATTAACACCATTTACTCAGAGACACTTTTTACAGAAGACCTTTTCATTCTCACTCTTTCTCCCTGAAGGGTTTTGTTGGATTTTTGTTTATTTGAAATTATTTTATTTGCTTTCTTTTTGTTCAATATTTAATGTAGCTGCCAAAGCTTTTAGTGTGTAGTTATTTCAATTTGATTTACAAAAGTGTTTTTTTTATCATTTTTTGTTTTTCAAAGATTAGATGCTATAATCCATTAGTGACACTTTGTCAATGATCAGATCTTATATTCTATTAGTGACACTGTGTCAATGATCAGATCTTATATTCTATTAGTGACACTGTGTCAATAATCAGATCTTATATTCTATTAGTGACACAGTGTGAATAATCAGATCTTATAATCCATTAGTGACACAGTGTGAATAATCAGATCTTATACTCCATTAGTGACACAGTGTTAATGATCAGATCTTATATTCTATTAGTGACACTGTGTCATAGATCAGATCTTATAATCCATTAGTGACACAGTGTTAATGATCAGATCTTATACTCCATTAGTGACACAGTGTTAATGATCAGATCTTATACTCCATTAGTGACACAGTGTTAATGATCAGATCTTATACTCCATTAGTGACACAGTGTTAATGATCAGATCTTATATTCTATTAGTGACACTGTGTCATAGATCAGATCTTATAATCCATTAGTGACACAGTGTCATTGACAGGATCTTATAAACCATTAGGGACGATGTGTCAATAACCAGATCTTTTTATTTATTAAAGACACTGTATCCTATAATCCATTAGTGATGTTATGTCATTGACCAGATCCTATAATCCATTAGTGACATTGTGTCAATGACCCAGTTTTTTTTATCCACTAAAGACTCTGTATCCTATAATCCATTAGTGATATTGTATCAATGACTAGATACCATAATCCATTAGTCACTGTATCAATGATCAGATCTTATAATCAATTAGTGACATTGTGTCAATGACCAGATCTTATAATCCATTAGTGACACTACTCTTGATATTTTTGTTCTTCATCTCACTATCATTTTCTTGCCTTTTACTGAAAACATTTCTTCAATACATGTTTTGTCTTTATTTATGTCTTTGTCTTTCCTGTTGCATCATTTCCACAGAGAGTGTTGATAAAGGAGTTCCAAATGGTCTTTTGAGCATGAATATAATATGCTGGAACCACAATTATGAAAATGTTTGTTGTTTTGAATTTTTTTTCAATTATAAAAAATATTGACAAAGTAGAAAGTATATAAGCAAAACATAAATAGTTGAATTTTTTTTTTTTTTTTTTTTTTTTTTCTTTTTTTGCATTCGCCAGCTTTTACCTCTGACGAAGTCCCTAGAGACTAGGAACTGGATTTTGCGTGTTAATCCATTTTTCCCTGGCAGCCATGTGCACAGGCGCCCTCGCCACACAGGCAGATAACTCCATCTTCAGAGATACTCATATTTTTTCCATCGATGAGTAATTGACATTTCAAGCTGGGCCTCGCTGCTGAGACCAGGGGTGGTTGCCGCAGAGAGAAATCATAAATAAAAATTCTAACTGGTGCAGCCAGGATTTGAACCCACAACCTCTCTATCTGCGAGGCCAGCGTATTGCCTCGAGACCAACCAGACCCCCCAAATAATAGAAATGAACATCAACTATTCAGCAACTAGATGTAATTGTGAACTTTGACAGCACAGAGCTGATACATTGTTGAAATATTTGTGCCACTTAGGACATTCAAATGCAAAATATACTGAGTAGACCTGACAAGACAAATAAGAGACAGTCATACTTGAACATACATCACCGAGAAGAGAATAATGAAAATGAGAAAATGAATGACAGGTTAAATAATACATGGAAAAGATGAGACTGTGTGAACTAAAATACAAGTAGGCTTCAACATATATCAAATGTTGTCACGAGGCAATCTGATCAACTGAAGAAGCTCCACTGTCAAGCTAGTGTTTTGGGCCTTAAGCTTCTTGACACTCTAAGGAAGGTGGACCTGCCTGGATTATGACTCCCAGGCATCAACTTCCTATTGCATTGAACTCTAAAGCTTACAATATATTCAGCTTAAAATAACTACACTTATTCTATGCAACACTTCTGGTCAAATCTATGGTCTTTTTTTTTTCTCGTTCGCTCTGACAAATTCCCTAGAGGCTTGGAACTGAATTTTGCATGTTAATCCATTTTTTCCTGGCAGCCGTGTGCACAGGGGTCCCTCGCCGTACAGGCAGATAACTCCAACTTCGGAGGTACTCATATTTTTTCCATCAATGAGTAATTGGCATTTCAAGCTGGGCTTCGCTGCTGAGACCAGGGGTGATTGCCGTAGAGAGAAATCATAAATAAAAATCCAGTGTAGCTGGGATTTGAACCCACAACCTCTCTGACTCGAGGCCGGCGTCTTGCCTTGAGACCAACCCGTCCCCCAATCTATGGTCTAAACCTGGTTGTATACTATTTGTCTTTGCATTAACCTAGCACATTGATGTCCTCTTCATGGTGGCAGCAATCTAAAATGGCCTGTATTTGGAGCGTCCTTTTACATAATGACATACATGCTGCCTCTTGTCATAGCGTAACTCAGCACAATGGAGTGCCCCCCCCCCTCTCCTTCTCTTTGGTGGGGTTCATTTACATGCAAGTATGGAACATATATATGGAAGCCACGATAGCTCAGTGGTTAGTGAACTGGACTACAAAGGACAAGAGGTCGGGTTCAATCCTGACCAACGGTTTCCAGGTTCACCCAGCCATAAATGGGTACCGGATTTTTTTTCTGGGAAAGTAAAGCAGCACGGGCGCAATACCGACCACATTACTCCAAAAATCATGTGCCGAAGGTGTATATAAATTATGGTATTAACACCATATTCCTTATACGCCACTTGGCGTGACAGGGCTCTTTACTTTTTTTTATGGAACATATATAGTGCCACAAGCCATTCGACTAGTGTATCTGTGTCAGTGCCCAGTATATTAAAATATATGGCACATTTGATTAACTCTGTGATAATGATTCCTGATTGGGTAATAATTCCATGACATTAAGAAGTGGTTAACACAGTCTGTTCTAGAGGGAAGGAATAAAAAAGTGATAAAAGATGTCAATGTTGCAGTTCATTATGAAGAAGGAGCAGAAACGCTGTTAAACCTGACTTAACTAGAAACTGTCATTAATGGCTGCCAATTCACTTTGCTGGTCCACAATCATGGAAAAGTAAAAAAAAAATTAAAATTAAAATTCATCACATACATTAACAAATCAGGCAGTGAAATAAAGACAAACACAAGTGATGCTTCTGCAGGCCAAAAGAATTAATAATAATATTTATAAAATTAATAGTTTATTGCACAATTTTTCAAACATTATAAGTATTTATTAAATAATAACAATATTTGTAAATACTTGGGAAATTTTAAAATAGATTTTGAATCTGTCTCATTTAATTACGTTATTTGATTTCATCTTATTTTATTACATTATATTCTCCTCCTTTGTTTTTATTTAACCTTTACTACTTTATAAAATGGGCTGAGCTTTACTTCCAATGCTTTTAGTTATCACTTTTCTTTGAAAAATGTTCACAATTTAATTCTTGTTTATCTCAAACGTAACAGTTTGATGAGCCAATGTAAATTGATTACACTTGAGTGCCATGGCCAGATTTTGTTTCCACATTTATGTTCTTAGATAAAACCCAAATCTTTCATGAAACAAGTCAGCAGAAAATGTTATGTAATGGCCAAATTAAAATCTACATCTAATTATTTTTGTTAGAAATGTATTGATAGCTTTAGATACTTTCTGACAGTGAAAGCATGAGATGTATTTGGGACATTACTACATCCACATAGCTCAGTGGTTAGTGAACTGGACTACAAAGGACAAGGGGTAGGGTTCGATCCCAAGAAAACCGGCACAGCTTCCGGGTTCACCCAGCCTTAAATGGGTATCGGATTTTTTTCTGGAAAAGTGAAGCGGTATGGGTGTAATACCGACCACATTGCCCCAAAAAAATCACGTGCTGAAGGTCTGTAAAAATTATGGTCACTAACACCATATAACACCAGCAGTGATCTCTGCAATGTGGGCCATTTTGGCACGCAAGGTTTCTGCTTTTGAGATTGTACTTCTGCCCTATGTGCCGTCTTCGGCTCAAAAGGACAATAGATAGATAGATAGAACACCATATTCACTATGCGCCACTTGGCGTGATGGAGGTACTTTACTTTTTTTTTTTATTACTACATTCAAGCAATCATCTGTGCCTTTACTTTCATGCATGTCACGTTCAATAGATGAAAAACGGCTAGTATTTTGTATCTATGTTTATTTAAATTAAATTACATGAAATTTAATGGGTCTTTTTTTTATTTTGAATATTGTGACTTAAATTTAAGAGAAAGAAGAGAATGAGCAGTCAAAGGTGCAGGTGGGAAGACAATATCAATGAATAGACTTATTTCATTAACTCTCTGGTAGCTGTGAAGTCAGTGAGATATAAAGATTGTTGATTTCAGGCATCCCTATTCCAATAATTTAATCCCTAATGGGCAAGTGGCTAGTAAACTTACTTTGATGGGTGAAAATAGCGCTCTGGCTTTATGGTAATTTTTGGCTTGACACCATACTCCAATCAGGCCAAACGGTCTCAAATCAAATTGGGTAATTAGTTTGTCAATGTTTGCGTAGAGCAGGGAGGAAAAATGTAAATTTTTGGGAAGGTAGAAACAGGGAGGAAAAGTGTAAATTGTTGGGAAGGTAGAAACAGGGAGGAAAAGTGTCAATTGTTGGGAAGGTAGAAACAGGGAGGAAAAGTGTCAATTGTTGGGAAGGTAAGAACAAGGAGGAAAAGTGTCAATTGTTGGGAAGGTAGAAACAGGGAGGAAAAGTGTCAATTGTTGGGAAGGTAAGAACAGGAAGGAAAAGTGTAAATTTTTGGGAAGGTAAGAACAGGGAGAAAAGTGTAAATTTGGGGAAAGTAAGAACAGGGAGGAAAAGTGTAAATTTTTGGGAATGTAAGAACAGGGAGGAAAAGTGTAAATTTTTGGGAAGTAAGAACAGGGAGGAAAAGTGTAAATTTTTGGGAAGGTAAGAACAAGGAGGAAAAGTGTAAATTTTTGGGAAAGTAAGAACAGGAAGGAAAAGTGTAAATTTTTGGGAAGGTAAGAACAGGAAGGAAAAGTGTAAATTTTTGGGAAGGTAGAAACAGGAAGGAAAAGTGTAAATTGTTGGGAAGGTAGAAACAGGAAGGAAAAGTGTAAATTGTTGGGAAGGTAGAAACAGGGAGGAAAAGTGTAAATTTTTGGGAAGGTAAGAACAGGGAGGAAAAGTGTAAATTGTTGGGAAGGTAAGAACAGGGAGGAAAAGTGTAAATTTTTGGGAAGGTAAGAACAGGAAGGAAAAGTGTAAATTTTTGGGAAGGTAGAAACAGGAAGGAAAAGTGTAAATTGTTGGGAAGGTAGAAACAGGAAGGAAAAGTGTAAATTGTTGGGAAGGTAGAAACAGGGAGGAAAAGTGTAAATTTTTGGGAAGGTAGAAACAGGAAGGAAAAGTGTAAATTGTTGGGAAGGTAGAAACAGGAAGGAAAAGTGTAAATTTTTGGGAAGGTAGAAACAGGAAGGAAAAGTGTAAATTGTTGGGAAGGTAGAAACAGGAAGGAAAAGTGTAAATTTTTGGGAAGGTAGAAACAGGAAGGAAAAGTGTAAATTTTGGGAAGGTAGAAACAGGAAGGAAAAGTGTCAATTGTTGGGAAGGTAGAAACGGAGGAAAAGCACGTGGAGTAAAGGCGTAACAACACATCAAGAAGCATACAAATGTAAAGCTGATGATCAGAATGACAATTTAAAAAAAGAAAAACTAGAGGTATGATTACAGCTTCATGTAGGTGAAAAACAAAACAATATGTGGAAAAGCACTGAATCTCTAAATGTTGCTGCTAGAACATCAAGCATGACATATCATGTGATGATTTCATATCTTTGCTCACCTTAATCATGCCTCTTCAAGGAAAACCTCACATGAACTATGTTGATGTCATACTGTCTACAAACTAACCTTATTCAATGTGTTGACATGTTCTGTCTAAATCCCCATGTTATATATTGAGAATCGAAAGATATTTATTATGTGCTCGTACAAAATTTATTTGATTTCATACATCCTTATATGTCATTATTTTCTAATAATTTTAGAGTTCATTGTTTTGCTGATGTTCCCTTTCTTAATATTTTTGTTTCTGCTGGAAATTTTTATTGTTTTTATTTTTATTGTCATGCTTTTATATGTATAGGATAAATTGTTAGAATTACTTCATAACAACATAGGATAAATAACCGTTCTACTAGATCTACTTCATAACAACATAGGATAAATAACCGTTCTACTAGAACTACTTCATAACAACGTAGGATAAATAACCGTTCTACTAGAACTACTTCATAACAACATAGGATAAATAACCGTTCTACTAGAACTACTTCATAACAACATAGGATAAATACGTTCTACTAGAATTACTTCATAACAACATAGGATAAATAACCGTTCTACTAGAACTACTTCATAACAACATAGATAAATAACCGTTCTACTAGAACTACTTCATAACAACATAGGATAAATAACCGTTCTACTAGAACTACATAAAAACATAAGTGACCAAGAGAAAACTATGGGGACCCAGAGAAGACCCCAAAGTCGTTTTTCTTGTTTGTGAACCAGTCTATTTTAGAGCAAAAGTTGATCTCTGTACAGAAAAAAGAGGGGGTTACTGTGGATGGCACAGACTAAGAAAACTATTGAAATGCTTTCTTCACTTAGATTAGTATTGAAAGAGAATTGGTGAGAATCTTCAAGACTCAAGACATGTCGAGTGTGGTGATTGGATGGGAGAGCAGAACTTGAAATGAAAAAGCTGGTTAGTGTTCATGCTACTGACAATGATGACACACAGGGAATATGCTAGTACCAATATGTTGTTTAACCAACTGCACATTTCTGGCTATTGTGGTTGGCAATATGCCAACTCTCTTTTTTTCTTTGTTAGAAAAAAATTCAATACCCATTTAAAACCCTGGTAGCCTAGTGGTCATCAGTTTGGGTCAAACCCAACTTCTGGTTCCCAGTAGACCAGCCCACTAAACACTGCTCTGCTGTGACTCCATTTATACAAATATTATGTACTTATATCAGTGTCAGAGAGACACAGATTCACACAATCAAGTACAGCCAAACAAATCTAAACTCCAACAGTAGAGAAGAGCAGTTGAATGAATGGACCATTGGAAAAACTGAGAGATCTTTTTAAATTCATGTCAAGGTCAAACTCCCTTGACAACACTAACAAACAAAACAGAAGAGACCAAACCACCATCTTCAGACTGAGAATTGGATGTTTCACTGAACAACCGCATCTATAGAACAAAACTAAACTCCAGCATATCCACTCCGTGAACATCCACCTGAAAAAGTAGAACATATCTGTTTGACTGCCTAAAACTCACTGATATCAGAGTAACTCTACTTCTACAAAGACCTGATAAATGGGATACCTTGTATGGAACTTCAAAAGAAGTCAGAAATACCTGGAGATATTACATGGGCCAAAGGGCATCAGCACACAGTCCGCTGGATCCATAACAACAACAACATATAGGTTTCTTTACATTTAGTGAGAATTGACATGAATATTATGTAGCGCCACAGAAAAGCTGGAATTTTGTGGAAATAAAATTTAAGCAAAATTGCTTATAAAACTCTGCTTAAGCGTATGTCTACTAATGAAATTGTACCAGATCTGCGTTTGAAATGGACTATAAATATTAAGACCATCCAATCTTACCATACAAGTAAAGGTTCCCTCCACACCTTACTAGGCTTATGGGGAATATGGTGTCAGTGACCATATTTTTCCATGATCATGGAACATTTTTGGTTGATGTGATTGGTATCACATCATCATCATCATCATCGAGTGCCATCTCCGCAACGAAGGTTGGCTACCATGGAACGTCATTCTGCTTTGTCTCTTGCTTTGATGGTGCAGGTTGTCATAGGCTGGTTTGTCCATCTTTTGATGTTACTCGTCCATGTTAGTCTTGGTCTGCCTCTGCCTCTTTTACCTTGTATTTTCCCCTCCAGGATTACTTTTAGTAGGCTGTTGTGTCTTTTAACATGGCCCAAAATTGCATTTGTCTTGTTCAAAATGTGTTTAGTAGTTCTCTTTTCACCTTTAGTTATTTTAAGACTTTATCATTTGTTTTCTTTTCCTTCCATCCAATTCTACATATTCTTCTATATATCCACATTTCAAAGGCTTCAATTCTCTGTTCTGTTTTCTTGTCTAATGTCCATGCTTCTGCACCATAAAGGAATATTGAGAAGATGTAACATTTTGCTATTCTTAGTTTTAGCCCTGGTGTTATTTGTTTTGATGTTAGTATGTTCTTCATGGCATTAAAATTACTTTTTGCCATTCCTATTCTTTTGTTTATTTCAGTTTTACATTTTCCATCACTGGTTATAATATGTCCAAGGTAGTTGTAGCTCTGAACTGTATCCAGATGTATTCCTTCAATTTTGATATCCACTTGTGGGTTTTGAGTATTTTCTTTGTTTATGATCATAGTATTAGTCTTTTTGATATTCATATCTAGTCCATATTTTTTGCTTGTCATGTTTATTTCATTAAGTAATTGTTGTAGAACGTTAGGATTTTCTACTAGTAGCACAGTATCATCAGCATATCTTAGGTTATTGATTATCTTTCCATTAATTTGTAGGCCTGGCATCTCTGTGATGTTTTTAAAGATTTGCTCAATGTGTAGATTGAACAAATTTTGTCAGAAAGATCAAAACACAACACAACGAGCCTTCAACAAATGTTGTGAGAACACCAGATGCAAGGGTCGACCACGAAAAAGATGGATCGATGGAATATTAGAAGCACTAGGAAACATAACAGCAGCAGAGGCGAACAGAAGAGCAAAAGACCGCAAATTATGTCTTCCCTCAATGCTGAAAGGCAGATGAGGAAGGAAAGAAGAAGAGGAAGATCTATCTATCTATCTATCTTTCGTTCGCCTGAAGCATTGTCTATATCTGCAATGTCGTTTCCTGTATAAATGTTACTGTCTTTTGTATTCTTGCAGTGGCCATATAGTTTTGTCTGTAGTGTTGTATCTATGGGCCAATGGATTTTCCTCAGTTACTATATCAGTGCAGTCTTGAAGTATGTGTTCAGCAGTCTGGGGCGCCTGTCCACATGTACAAGTAGTTGAGGTGCCGATCTTGAATTTTGTATACATGTGACTATGGAGTCGATTGTGTCCTGTTCTGAGACGTATAATGATAACTTGTTCATATCTATTCATATTATAAAAGGCATCCTGATTTGGGGCTTGTGGAAGAGGAAGATAGATTGAACAAGCTTGGTGATAGGATGCATCCCTGTCTTACTCATCTTTTTATATCAATGGGTGTAGAGTTCTTTTTGTTATATCTTATTATTGCTGTTTGCTCCCAGTATAGATTACATATTAGTTTTACGTCCATGTCATCTAGATGTATCTCTTTTAGGCATTCTATAAGTTGTTTGTGGTGTACTCTATCAAAAGCTTTGGTGTAGTCTATGAAGCAGGCATATATTGGTTTGTTTACTTCTGTGTACTTTTCGATTAATGTTCTCATGCAGATTATGGCTTCTTTTGTCCTGCTATTTTTCCTAAATCTAAATTGCTGCTCATCTAATTCAGTATTGATTTTATTCTGAATCCCTCCTTGTGTAACTTTTAGCAAAATTTTTGTAACATGGCTCATTAGGCTTATTGTCACTGCATTCAACTGCACCCACGGTATCACATCAGGCCACCTTTAGTTCCCAGAAAAATCTCTGGTACCCATTTTTCGGGGCCTTTTCAGTCTGATAAACAAATCCACCGCTTCTAGGAATCTAACCTGGGCCCTTCTGATCAGGAAGTGAGCATCCTAGCTACTCTGCCATCAAGGCTTCAACTTAACCATATGGATACATATAAATAAATGAAAATGTAGTTTTAGCTACAACCTATGATGGCAGTTGTGGTATAATATAATGTAGAAATCATAGTCTGGGGTTGAATGAATCATGCCTTGCAAAGAAGAAAGTGAAAAACCCAAAGCCAACTAATCATGCAACATCAATCATGCTTCACTAAGAAGGCAAAACCTCTATTTAAAAAAACACAAAAAAACACACACAAAAAAACACAAAACATTTCATTAATCAGCTCTGTAGTTGAAGATATGAAAGTACAGATATACAATTTATTCTTGAGTTGTGTTTGTAACCCTATGCTATAGTCATGAGTACACATGCGTGACAGACATTGCCAATAATAGCTACGTTTTTAGGTAGCTTAGTTGGCCATGTGCTCTAGTGTTTGTTTCTCGTGTCAAGGCACTGTGCCGAGGAGTATGGGTTTGATCCTGCTTTGGACCATCTATGGTTCTTTGTTATTTTCTGTTGTTGATTATTTGTGATTTTTTTCCGAGTGTCATAAACATACCTCTTCCCCTGAAGTTATTCGCTGATCACCTCAGATGTTTCCCTCTAAAACAATATTCATTTATTATTATTTGTCTCCTATTACAATAACATTATTTTCTTATGTGTTGGTGACAATGGTGTTTTTTAAAAAAAATGCTGCAATAATTTTGCATTTTATACATTTTGAAATATGTTGTCTTTTAGAAATTGCCATCTGAGAATTCAATGAATTGTAAATGTTGATGGAAAATGCAAGTAAAATCTTGTTAATTTTATTAAGTTTATCAATGAACTACTTAGTTTGTGAGTTGCTGCTGTTTTAGTTTTGCTTGTTTATTGAATTATTTTTGTTATGAGAATAGCTTTGCTCTGCTTATTGTTACTTTCTTTTGTGCTCAAACAAGCTCTACTTTTTATAGAGCTTTTGTTCCCAAAAGACACAAACTGTGTTACTATTTATACATCAAATGAAGATAATTTTGTTCCCAAAAGACACAAACTGTGTTACTATTTATACATCAAATGAAGATAATTTCTCTCATTCTGTGAAAGACAGGCGGTATGTTTTAAAAAATTGATGAAAGGTTTTATTTCAATTGTAAAACTTTTTGTGGTCTGTTTTTTAGGTTTGCTTTCATAGATTAGCATTGATAAAAGTTAAGAAAAGGACATACATTACATACAAGATTATTTTTAAAGAAATGAATTAAAGCATGTGCCAATTTGGGTCGCTGAGGAATGAAGTTGAAAATATAACAAAAGTTATAATGTTTTCAAAAGTGAATTGCTCACCTAATGCAGGTTGGCAGAAAAAAAAATATATACTTAAAACTTAAATATTATACGCACCCGGCCATATTAAGAAAGTTTCCTGGGCCAATGGCGCGGAACACAGTGCAACGTTCTAACATGTAATCACGGGGCAACCGAATCACTTAAACAGACAGCTGCCTTCGTAAGAGAGTCCAGAATCCTAGTCTGACAGAGTCATGATCACAGAAGAAGAAGAAGGTTTCCACCAAAAGAAGTGAGGTAGGAACTATAAAGAAGATTAAACTACTGAATGGATTTCATCTTCTTCAACTTTCAGTATTCTATACTCAGCATATTACACTGAGAGATGAACTGCCTCTATGTATTTAGTCATTAGCAGAATGTCACCATAACTACCCCATAGTTTGTCTGCAAACTGTTTGTCTTGGTGTTTAAATTAAATTGCGTGGATTTCAGTTGAATGATGTCCAATTCAAGAAGTAACAGAATATAAATTATAATGTGGCATATTGCTTTTGAAGTGATTGCACCACATACTGGGGATTATAGCTAATCATGAAAGAAAAACAAATAGGAAAACAATTTTGAATGTTGACTATGGACTGAAGGAATTAAAAGTGGAAGATTAACATCTATGCTTAAAAGTGGAAGGTTAACATCTATGCTTAAAAGTGGAAGGTTAACATCTATGCTTAAAAGTGGAAGGTTAACATCTATGCTCAAAAGTGGAAGGTTAACATCTATGCTAAAAGTGGAAGGTTAACATCTATGCTTAAAAGTGGAAGGTTAACATCTATGCTTAAAAGTGGAAGGTTAACATCTATGCTCAAAAGTGGAAGGTTAACATCTATACTTAAAAGATCAGGAAATGGTTTAGTGATGTAATTATGCTGGACCTATCGTTTCATATTTTGGCCAAATTAACCATGAGAAACACTGCTCAGGAAACAGTGACTAGTAGTACACACTGAAGACTAATGTTAGCTTGTCTCCAAATGTCTGTGGGGACATTAAAGGCCATATTTCATAATTAGGCTAACAAGAATGCAAATGAAAAGTATTGGCATCTGGTTTCTGTTATGGTTCTTGTGTATCATCATCATGCTCAGATGTGTCTTTTAGTTTTATGATCATTTTCCTGAACACACTGGAAGATCAAAACACTGAGGATGAACTTCAGTGTACTAGCGAGAGTCCCTAGGGTAATTCTAAATTTTGATTTACATGTATACCCTAATGGTGGATAATTTCATTAATTTATTGCGTGTCTTCTCCAGATCGAAGGTTGACTACCATTGGTTGGTACCATTCCGCTCTGTCAGGTGGGCATTTTACTTGTTTATTTTTTTGCTGGGGTTTGTTATAAGACAAATTATTTGTATTGTTGTAAAACTGACCATCAATGCAACAGCATGAGCTTTAGATGAAGATTGTGATGGTGTTTATCACTGAAATCATAAGCTTGTAATTAAAAGAAATGAAAAGAGAACAATGTGATGACCTTTGTCAAGTTTAGTTTTTGAATGAAAAATGGATGTTGTATGCAGGGCACTAGCCTATAGAGACTGATTGTTGTATGCAAGGGGGCTCTTTCCATGGTCATAGACAAACATGGTCACTGGACTTCCGGTCAATATGGCGGACAGGCGGCAGGAACCATTCAGGCTCAATCAGAAAAGTGTTCCTTGTTGCAGTTTCCTCATATTCAAAGTCTGGTTTGCTGCTGGAGCTACTGAGTTTAGTGCTCTGGGCTCACCATGAGCTGTATTTTTCATCCAGATCATATTTCGATATTCTATTGCTTACGATGAATGATGATATCGTATAACGAAGGACAGTTCAACTGTGTTCACTTTTGGTGCCACTTGGCCTTATGTCTTTGGCGTGAGCTGTAGCTGCTATGATGGGGTCTTCAGCAGCCTTTCTTTGTTTGGATCCTTCAATGAGATAAGTTTTAATTTGGATGATTTCACTGGCATGGGTAGTTGAACAATTATGGATTTTACTTCGTTTACAATGATGCTGGGGCCTTCGACTAACTATAACTATAACAAATATGGTCATCATCATCATCAAGTACCGGCCTACTGGCGTAGGTGATCATGTCTCTCCACAACTTTTGATCTTGGCAGCTATTTATCATTTCTGTTGTTGACCTTCTGCCAAGCCATTCTCTTAAGCTGTCTGTTATTTTTTCTCTTTGCTTCCCTCTATCTCTTCGTCCCTCAATTTTTCCAGTTGTTACAATATATTCCAATTGTTCTCTTCTCATTACATGGCCAAACAATGATGATTGTTTCTTCTAATATTGGAAATTAGCTCTCTTTTTGCTTTGACCTCTCTCAGAACATGTTCATTACTCTTCTTAGCTGTCCATGGTACTCTCAACATTCTTCTGTAAAACCACAGAAAACTACAGACTCCAGTGATTTTCTTATGTTAAGACTGGCTCTACATAACATTTAAGAACTCTTTTTCTTGTTTCTATTGTCAAAAATTGATTGCATAGTATCTTCCTCATTTTTTGGAAAGCTGCTTTTGCCTGAGCCATTCTGCATCTCACCTCTTTTGTACATCTTCCGTCTGAGATTAACAAAGTTCCCAAATATTTAAATTCATTTACATGTTTTAATATTGTTCCACTTGTCTTTATTTTGCACTGAGGTGATGTCTTTTTCTTTGTTGTTACCATTACCTCTGTCTTTTTCTATTAAGGCTGAGTCCTTTAATACGGTCTTTATGTGTGTCTGTGTTTAGTCATATCTCATATCTTAGTGTGCACCAGTGTTAGTCATATGTCATATCTTTGTGTGTGCATGTCTGGGTTAGTGATATCTCATATCTTTGTGTGCATGTTTATGTTAGTCACATCTCATATCCTTGTGTGTGCATGGCTATGTTAGTCCCATCTCATGTCTTTATGTGTGCATATCTATGTTAGTCATATCTCTTATCTTTGTGTGCATGTCTATGTTAGGCATGTGTCATATCTTTGTGTGTGCATGTCTATGTCAGTTATATCTCATATCTTTATGTGCATGTTTATGTTAGCCATGTGTCATATATCTTGATGTGTGTCAGTGTTAGTCATGCCTCGTATCGCTGTGTGCATGTCTGTGTTAGTCACATCTCACATCTTTGTGTGTGCATGTCTGTGTTAGTCACCTCTAGTGACTCGGGCAGATGGTGCTCGTAAACCTGGGAGGGCCGACCATCTAAGGGCAGAATCCCCCTACAGAAAAGACAACCTGCTGCCTTGCAGGAAGATTGGGGACAATCAAAGGCTAGGGAAAGCAAACCCGAATAAAATGCTGGCTGAAATCAGATGCACTGGGCCACTGGCGCAGAACACGGTGCAACGTATTAACGGGTGTTCAATCAGAGTGGATCTGGTGAACTCTATTTGTGATGTTCTGTCTTTGTGTGCTATCATACACACTTAGCCTGACAGCTGACTTCATGTGGGAGTCTGGAATCCTACTCTGATTGAGTCCTGATCACAGAGAGAGAGATACGGTCACAAATATGGTCACAATCACCATATTCTCCATCTGCCTAGCAAAGCGTGGAGGGAACCTTTACTTTTTCCTTTTATACCTTTATATAATTACTATTGTATGCAGTGCTCTTTGTCAGTAGGAATTGTTTGCTCTACCCTGTAGTGACTTAGTCTTATATTTTGGGCTCTGTGCCTCTAAAACTTACTATTGTATGCAGTGCTCTGTGCCTCTAAAACTTACTATTGTATGCAGTGCTCTGTGCCTCTAAAACTTACTATTGTATACAGTGCTCTGTGCCTCTAAAACTTACTATTGTACACAGTGCTCTGTGCCTCTAAAACTTACTATTGTACACAGTGCTCTGTGCCTCCTAAAACTTACTATTGTACACAGTGCTCTGTGCCTCTAAAACTTACTATTGTACACAGTGCTCTGTGCCTCCTAAAACTTACTATTGTACACAGTGCTCTGTGCCTCTAAAACTTACTATTGTTCACAGTGCTCTGTGCCTCCTAAAACTTACTATTGTACACAGTGCTCTGTGTCTCCTAAAACTTACTATTGTATGCAGTGCTCTGTGCCTCCTAAAACTTACTATTGTACACAGTGCTCTGTGCCTCCTAAAACTTACTATTGTACACATTGCTCTGTACCTCCTAAAACTTACTATTGTATGCAGTGCTCTGTGCCTCCTAAAACTTACTATTGTATGCAGTGCTCTGTGCCTCCTAAAACTTACTATTGTACACAGTGCTCTGTACCTCCTAAAACTTACTATTGTATGCAGTGCTCTGTGCCTCCTAAAACTTACTATTGTATGCAGTGCTCTGTGCCTCCTAAAACTTACTATTGTATGCAGTGTTCTGTGCCTCCTAAAACTTACTATTGTATGCAGTGCTCTGTGCCTCCTAAAACTTACTATTGTATGCAGTGCTCTGTGCCTCCTAAAACTTACTATTGTATGCAGTGCTCTGTGCCTCTAAAACTTACTATTGTATGCAGTGCTCTGTGCCTCTAAAACTTACTATTGTATGCAGTGCTCTGTGCCTCTAAAACTTACTATTGTATGCAGTGCTCTGTGCCTCTAAAACTTACTATTGTATGCAGTGCTCTGTGCCTCTAAAACTTACTATTGTATGCAGTGCTCTGTGCCTCCTAAAACTTACTATTGTATGCAGTGCTCTGTGCCTCCTAAAACTTACTATTGTATGCAGTGCTCTGTGCCTCCTAAAACTTACTATTGTATGCAGTGCTCTGTGCCTCTAAAACTTACTATTGTATGCAGTGCTCTGTGCCTCTAAACTTACTATTGTATGCAGTGCTCTGTGCCTCTAAAACTTACTATTGTATGCAGTGCTCTGTGCCTCTAAAACTTACTATTGTATGCAGTGCTCTGTGCCTCTAAAACTTACTATTGTATGCAGTGCTCTGTACCTCCTAAAACTTACTATTGTATGCAGTGCTCTGTGCCTCCAAAATCTTACTATAGTATGCAGTGCTCTGTACCTCTATAAATTAAATGTTTGTAAATAGGGTTCTGTACTCTATAAACTGAACTTTATGTACACAGCTCACTGCCGCGACATCCAAAACATCATGTTAATAGCTCTGCTTCTAAAAACTCTTGTGTTGTAAACCAAAATGTTTTTATCTGTGAAAAGCTGAATAGCCACAGATGATTCCCCAAAGTAAACAAACTATATTTCAATTATCAGTTCAGCTTTTGATCTGGTAAACATTTTACATTTGAAATTAGACATCCTTCATCTGCATCAATTTCCATTGCTCATGTGATTATAGAGAGATTAATTGCTTCAATAATTTAATCATTATCAGGGGATCATTGAACTGGGATAGTCCACAGGGGAGACCAATTCATGTGTGCCCCAGCTAAACCTATCCAGTCTGAAAACATTTTTCTGTGTTTAGAAGGGAAAGATGATTATGTGGATAGATGACTGTGTGGATAGATGACTGTGTGGATAGTTGAATGTGTGGATAGATGACTGTGTGGATAGATGACTGTGTGGATAGATGACTATATGGATAGTTGAATGTGTGGATAGTTGACTGTGTGGATAGATGAATGTGTGGATAGTTGACTGTGTGGATAGATGAATGTGTGGATAGTTGAATGTGTGGATAGATGACTGTGTGGATAGATGACTGTGTGGATAGTTGAATGTGTGGATAGATGACCGTGTGGATATATGACTATGTGGATAGATGACTGTGTGGATAGATGACTGTGTGGATAGATGACTGTGTGGATAGATGACTGTGTGGGTAGTTGAATGTGTGGATAGTTGAATGTGTGGATAGATGACTGTGTGGATAGTTGAATGTGTGGATAGATGACTGTGTGGATAGTTGAATGTGTGGATAGATGACTGTGTGGATAGATGACTGTGTGGATAGCTGAATGTGTGGATAGTTGAATGTGTGGATAGATGACTACGTGGATAGTTGACTGTGTGGATAGTTGACTATGTGGATAGATGACCGTGTGGATATATGACTATATGGATAGTTGAATGTGTGGATAGTTGAATGTGTGGATAAATGACTATGTGGATAGATGACTGTGTGGATAGTTGAATGTGTGGATAGATGACTATGTGGATAGATGACTGTGTGGATAGATGACTGTGTCGATAGATGACTGTGTGGATAGTTGAATGTGTGGATAGATGGCTATGTGGATAGATGACTGTGTGGATAGATGACTATGTGGATAGTTGAATATGTGGATAGATGACTATGTGGATAGATGACTGTGTGGATAGATGACTATATGGATAGTTGAATGTGTGGATAGATGACTATGTGGATAGATGACTGTGTGGATAGATGACTATGTGGATAGTTGAATGTGTGGATAGCTGACTATGTGGATAGGTGACTGTGTGGATAGATGACTATGTGGATAGATGACTATGTGGATAGATGAATGTGTGGATAGATGAATGTGTGGATAGATGACTATGTGTGGATAAGATGACTGTGTATAGATGAATGTGTGGATAAGATAAATATGTGGATAGATGACTGTGTCAATAGATGAATGTGTGGATAAGATGAATGTGTGGATAGATGACTGTGTGAATAGATGAATGTGTGGATAAGATGAATGTGTGGATAGATGAATGTGTGGATAGATGAATGTGTGGATAGATGAATTTGTAGATAGATGAATTTGTGGATAGATTAATGTGTAGATAGATGAATGTGTGGATAGATGAATGTGTGGATAGATGAATGTGTAGATAGATGAATGTGTGGATAGTTGAATGTGTGGATAAGTTGAATGTGTGGATAGATAAATGTATGGATACATGAATGTGTGGATAGATGAATGTGTGGATAAGATGAATGTGTGGATAGATGAATGTATGAATATATTAATGTGTGGATAGATGAATCTGTGGATAGATGAATGTGTGGATAGAATAATGTATGAATATATTAATGTGTGGATAGATGAATTTGTAGATAGATGAATTTGTGGATAGATTAATGTGTAGATAGATGAATGTGTGGATAGATAAATGTGTGGATACATGAATGTGTGGATAGGTGAATGAGTGGATAAGATGAATTTGTGGATAGATGAATGTATGAATATATTAATGTGTGGATAGATGAATTTGTAGATAGATGAATTTGTGGATAGATTAATGTGTAGATAGATGAATGTGTGGATAGATAAATGTGTGGATACATGAATGTGTGGATAGGTGAATGTGTGGATAAGATGAATTTGTGGATTGATGAATGTATGAATATATTAATGTGTGGATAGATGAATGCGTGGATAGGTGAATGTGTGGACAGATGAATGTGTGGATAGATGAATGTATGAATATATTAATGTGTGGATCGATCAATCTGTGGATAGATGAATGTGTGGATAAGATGCATGTGTGGATAGATGAATGTGTGAATAGATAAATGTGTGGATACATCAATATGTGGATAGATGAATGTGTGAATAAGATGAATGCGTGGATAGATGAATGTGTGGATAAGATGATTGTGTGGATAGATGAATGTGTGGATAGATGAATGTGTGGACAGATGAATGTGTAGATAGATGAATGTGTGAATAGATGAATGTGTAGATAGATGAATGTGTGAATAGATGAATGTGTGGATAGATGAATGTGTGGATAGATGAATGTGTGAATAGATAAATGTGTGGATACATCAATATGTGGATAGATGAATGTGTGAATAAGATGAATGCGTGGATAGATGAATTTGTGGATAAGATGAATGTGTGGATAGATGACTATGTGAATAGATGAATGTGTGGATAGATGAATGTGTGGATAGATGAATGTGTGGACAGATGAATGTGTAGATAGATGAATGGGTGAATAGATGAATGTGTGGATAGATGAATGTGTGAATAAATGACTGAGTGAATATATAAATATGTAGATAGATGTATGTGTGAATAGATGAATGTGTGGATAAGATGACTGTATGGATAGATGAATGTGTGGATAGATGAATGTGTGAATAGATGAATGTGTGGATAGATGAATGTGTGGATAAATGACTGAGTGAATATATAAATATGTAGATAGATGTATGTGTGAATGGATGAATGTGTGGATAAGATGACTGTATGGATAGATGAATGTGTGGATAGATGAATGTGTGGATAGATGAATGTGTGAATAGATGAATGTGCGGATAAGATGACTGTATGGATAGATGAATGTGTGAATAGATAACGGATAGATAGTGAATAGATGACTGATGGATAGATGACTAATTGATTAGATGATTATGTGAATAGGTAACGGATGGATAGATGACTATGTGAATAGATAACTGCTGGATAGATGAGCAAATGAACAGATGACTATGTGAATAGATAACGGATGAATAGATGACTATTTGGATAGATGGCTATGTGAATAGTTTATTATGTGAAAAGTTTACAATGTGAATAGATGACTGATGGATAAATGACTAAGTGAATAGATGACTGATGGATAGATGACTAAGTGAATAGATGACTGTGTTATTAGATGTCTGATGGATAGATGACTATGTGAATAGATGACTGTTGGATAGATGACTAAGTGAATAGATGGCTATGTGAATAGATGACTGTTGGATAGATGACTAAGTGAATAGATGACTGATGGATAGATGACTATGTAAATAGATGACTGTTGGATAGAGGACTATGTGAATAGATGCCTGTTGGATAGATGACTAAGCCAGTAGATGACTAAGTGAATGGCCATATTCTATAGCATTTAGTTATTATTATTATTATTATTATTGGTTATGGTTATTGGTTATGGAAGGTCTCGGTATCACAGCAAACGAATTAAAATCCATAATTGCTCAACCGCCCGTGCCAGTGGAATCATCCGAATTACTAACTCATCTCCCAAACAAAGAAAGGTAACTGTAGTCCCCATCGTAGCAGTCTCATCACACGCCAAAAGACATAAGGCGAAACCGCGCAGAAAGTGAACACAGCCAACTGTTCCCTGTCATACAATATCATCATTCATCGTAAACAAGCGGGATATCGAAGCAGGATCAAAACGGATGAGACACACAGCTCACGGTGTGCACAGAGCACTTAACTCAGTAGCTCCTGCAACAAGCCGGACTTGGAATATGAGGAAACTGCAAGAAGGAACACTTTTCAGACATAGCCTTCAATGGTTCCTGCCGCCTATCCACCATATACCATGGGAGTTCACGTCCTCCCGAAAATGATGATCGTCATAGCACTTGATGATGTTAGGCCATCATTGATGACTCCAATTCCAAACATATAGACACACAGTGGTGGTAAGTTATCATTTCCAATCCAACAGAAGCCACATGACCTGTAGTTAGTAAAACCACAGAGAGAATATGATTTTGTGACCTTCACTGATTCACTCTTAGATGTGAATGTGTAGTTTACACAAGAGGAGAAGTTTTCAACTACAGTGATCCCATTTAAGGCAATTCTGGGATAGCAAGGCAAGTCTCCTTTATAGCAGCAGAACTTGATGTTCTCCGCTCCCTTCTTGTAGCTGCCGCCACACGATTCTGATGTCTCATTAACTTGGACATCATTCAAGAACAATGTCAGATTAACATTCCATAGATATGGCTCTGCTGATGAAATGCTTGGTGCAACAGTTGTATCAATCATACTGGAGGCTCCTGGTCCGTGGTCATTAATATCACAGACGGCATATGATGTTGTTATATTCAGTATTTCTTTCTGGGGTGTAAATATGTGGCACACACATGGAGAGTGGTTTGTGGTCACAGTAATCCCATTAAAGGCAATTCTAGGGTAGCATGGCATAGCTGTTTCAGAACAGCACAATCCTATGATGTTTTTTATGTTCGCTATAAAGCTGCTGCTGCTACACAATCCTGACCAATTATAGGTGTGGACATTATTCACTTGCAATGACAAAACTGCTTTGTTTACATCATAAACCTCTGGAAGCGAATCATTTATGGGACTAATAGTACAATTTATTCTTCCATCGGGGATATCTTCATTGAGTCCCCCCAAAAAAGGGTCTTTGGTTAAAAAACACATATGCTTTTGAGTTCAACACAAAATGAGCCCACTTCATAGATTCAAAATGATCCTTGCCAATGCCATCCGTTTGCACAAGTTAGGTCCTTAGCTACCAATGTCCCAAACGTCTGAAACGAAGCCATCGAATTAACGACTTTATCTACAGCGAAGGTTAACGAACTGTGAACAAACATTTATGTTCAAACCCTTGAAAACATTTTCAAAAATCTGCCAACTTGCTGCAATAACATATATCGTGTTGTTCAATGTAAACATTGCTTAGTTCATAGCTCGAATATAAATAAGCTGCCATTTTGGTGCGTCCCATGACGTCATCTCCTGTCCTCCATCCTTTTTATTCACAAAAATATCTGATCTCAAGGATATCTATCCACAAGAATATCTGATCTCAAGAATATCTATCCACAAGAATATCTGATCTCAAGGATATCAATCCACAAGAATATCTGATCTCAAGGATATCTATCCACAAGAACATATGTCCTTAAGAATACTCATCCACAAGAATATCTGTCCTCAAGAATACTCATCCACAAGAATATCTGATCTCAAGAATACTCATCCACAAGAATATCTGTCCTCAAGAATACTCATCCACAAGAATATCTGTCCTCAAGAATACTCATCCACAAGAATATCTGATCTCAAGGATATCTATCCACAAGAACATATGTCCTCAAGAATACTCATCCACAAGAATATCTGTCCTCAAGAATACTCATCCACAAGAATATATGTCCTCAAGAATACTCATCCACAAGAATATCTGATCTCAAGGATATCTATCCACAAGAATATCTGATCTCAAGGATATCTATCCACAAGAATATCTGATCTCAAGGATATCTATCCACAAGAATATCTGTCCTCAAGGATATCTATCCACAAGAATATCTGATCTCAAGGATATCTATCCACAAGAATATCTGATCTCAAGGATACTCATGCACAGGAATATCTGTCCTCAAGAATACTCATCCACAAGAATATCTGATCTCAAGGATATCTTTCCACAAGAATATCTGATCTCAAGGATATCTATCCACAAGAATATCTGATCTCAAGGATATCTATCCACAAGAATATCTGTCCTCAAGGATATCTATCCACAAGAATATCTGATCTCAAGGATATCTATCCACAAGAATATCTGTCCTCAAGGATATCTATCCACAAGAATATCTGATCTCAAGGATATCTATCCACAAGAATATCTGATCTCAAGGATATCTATCCACAAGAATATCTGATCTCAAGAATACTCATCCACAAGAATATCTGATCTCAAGAATACTCATCCACAAGAATATCATTTAGTTTCATGTGGCAAGGCGCTGTACGGGTTTGATCCTGGTTCGGACCATCTATTGTTCTTTGTTTCTTTTCTGTTGTTGATTATTTGTTATTTTGTCCCAAGTGCTGTAAACATACATCTTCCCCTGATTCGTTGATCTATCGTCTCGGAAGTTTCTCTCCATAATAATATTCATTTATTTGTGTTTGTCTCCTTATTTAGCGTTGATGACGCCATTTTATATGCTGGTAGTGCATTTTAAGAACACTAGTACTGTGGTAGGATTGACTTGTCTTACATTTTCCCCTAAGATTTACGTTTTTTTCATTACATTTTACGGCGTGTGTTTCTCCTTTTCTCATAACCGACTGAATAATTTTTTTAGCTTCGGCAAATTTATGTGATAATATGTTTTAATTCGCAGGAAATTGAATATGTTATCTTCCAGTTGCGTGCCTAACTACGTTCGACATATTTGTAAAAGTAAAAGAAATGGTCAATGCTCGTTGTTAACAAATTAGAAAGTGTATTTTTTTTTTAAATATGTATCACAATAATTTTTTGGCCATGTAATGAGAAGAGAACAACTTGAATATATTGTAACAACTGGAAAAATTGAGGGACGAAGAGATAGAGGGAAGCAAAGAGAAAAAATAACAGACAGCTTAAGAGAATGGCTTGGCAAAAGGTCAACAATAGAAATGATAAATAGCTGCCGAGATCGAAAGTTGTGGAGAGACATGATCACCTACGCCACTAGGCCCGGTACTTGATGATGATGATGATGATGATGATGATAATGATGATGACAATAAAGTAAAGCATGTGGAAATCATGGGAGCCGCGATAAGTGGTTAGTGAACCGGACTACAAAGGACGAGGGGTAGGGTTCGATCCCAACCGACGGCTATCGGGTTCACCCAGCCTAAAAATGGGTACCGGATTTTTTTTTCTGCGAAAGTAAAGCAGCACGGGCGTAATACCGACCCAATTACCCCAAAAATCATGTGCTGAAGGTCTGTAAAATATAGGGTCACTAACACCATATTCTCTATACGCCACTTGGAGTGACGGGGGTACTTGACTTTACTTTTTTATGTGGAAATAATCAATATGCTGGAAAAATTAAACATTGACGGCGTGGATCTGAGATTCATAAAAGAAATCATATACTGGCAACAAAAGTTTAAAAGTTTAATTCCAACAAGTGACAAAATATACATGGAAAACAAACCAGTAGAAGAGATCGATCACTTTATCTATCTTGGAAGTCACATTGATCGAGAAGGGGATACGAGCAAAGAAATTAGAATCAGACTGGCTAAAGCAGCAATGTCTTTCAGAAGCCTTGAAAAGTTGTGGAAATCAAAACTCATTAGCACAAACACAAAACTTAGGCTATTCAAATCAAATGTACTATCAACCCTTACGTATGCGTGTGACAGCTGGAAAATAACAAGAGATATAGAAACAAAATTGAACGCATTCGAAAATAAATGTCTAAGGAAAATACTTGGTATAGAATGGAACGAATTCAAAACAAACGAGGAAATTAGAGAAATCGCCAATCAACCACTAATATCTTCAGTAATAAAGAAAAGACGATGGTCATACGTTGGACATGTGATGAGAAGAGATAATAATCGAATAGCAAAGCAAGCCCTCATATGGGAAACAACAGGTAAAAGAAAAAGAGGAAGACCCAGGGAGACACTGAGAAGAACATTGATGAGAGAGGCAAGAGCAGCAGGAATCGGCTCCCTCAATGAGATAGAACTGCTTGCACAGAACAGAGTCAGATGGCGAGATTTTATAAAATATCTTTAAAAGAAAACTGCTAGAACAAAAATTCATATAGGAGAAGGTGTATCTTGGTCTACGCCCTATGGGCCGGTTACGGCTCGAAAGGTCAATAGATAGATACTGGCAACAAACAGCAGCTATACGAATTATCAACCAAACAGGACAATTCCAATATATAAAACAAGGAGTCAGACAAGGCTGTGTTCTGTCGCAGAATTTGTTTTCACTTTACAGGGAACTTATTATGAGATCAAGAGTAGTTATAAAATGAATTGAAGTCAACGATCACAACATAAACAATTTCCTATATGCGGATGTCACAGTCTTAATAGTAGAGACAGAGAATAAACTACAAGAAATAATAGACATAATAGTAAAAGAAAGCAACAAGAAAGGTCTCAGTCTGAATAGTAAGAAAGCAGAAGTAATTATCATGTCGAAGAAACAATCATCACCATCATGCAACATAAAAATAAACAGGACAAATCTGAAACAAGTACAACGCGTCAAATACTTGGGCGCAATAATAACATTGGATGGAAGATGCACCATAGAAATAAAAAGCAGAATAGCTAAAGTCAAAATAGCATTTTAGAAAATGAAAAACATCTTATGCATCAAATAAACGTCAATATAAGTGAGAAAAAGAGTTCATCGGTGCTATATAGAGTCAATTCTGACCTATGGAAGCGAATTATGGACAGTAGACAAACAAATGAAAAGACGATTAGAGGCCACAGAGATGGGATTTCTCAGAAGAATGTTGAAAGTTCCCTGGACAGCTAAAAAGACCAATGAAGAAATTCGCAGAGGCCAACATAAAAAGGAAGCTATTAAGAAATATCAGAAAGAAACAATCAACATTTTTCGGGTACGTCACGAGAAAAAGAAAGTTGGAATATTTGGTTACAACTGGCAAAATACAGGGGAACAGAGATCGCAGGCGACAAAGAGAGAAAATACTGGATGGCTTGGTGTCATAGCAAGGAAAACAGTCAACAACAGAACTGATACGATGTACTGGAGACAAATATTAATAAATAAATATTATTATAGACAAACTGAATAGACAGTTTGGGTTTGTCTGCAACACAAGTATTCAGCCCTACTGGGAGATACTTGCCTTAATAGGAATGTACAGAAATACAATTTATTTCCTATCTGTGATCGTAACCCTATGCTATAGTCATGAGAACACCTTCGCCTAAGACACTGTTCACAATAGCTAATTTTTTTAGTTAGCTGAGTGGCAGTGAGTGTACCAAGCGTTCGGCTTTTCGTGGCAAGTCGCAGTGCCATGGAGTACGGGTTCGATCCTGCATCGGACCGTATATTGTTCTTTGTTTTTTTTCTGTTGTTGTTTGTTTGCCATTTTTTCGGAGTGCTGTAATACATACCTCTTCCTTCTATAATTTCCTGATACGATGTACTGTTGGAAGAAGATTGTGAAAGGATATGATCGCCTACGTCAACTGGAATGGCACATGATGATGATTATGATCATAATGCTTTTCTTGATATGTTTCAATAGGACCTGGTGGTCTCCATTAGTTATTAATGTAGCAGCAGTAACAGATCACGTGTCACTACCGTAACATCATGTACTATACAAGGTTTACGATAATCATGACAATCTTCATTTTTTCCCCATGGAATAACAATCTTCCTTTTCACCTCACCCGACAAAAACCTGGCAACACAAGGTTCGATTTAACCAGGAAATGAGTTCGCATCCATATTCTATTTTATAACTTCCTAGACAAATTGTCAAAAGTCACGACATGACACTCCCTTGGCGACAAAGTTAGAAAAAGAAATAGATAAAGGCGGGGTCGGATTAAGATAGCGTGGGTTCTGTAGCATATGTTAAAGAAAGAGGCCATATTAAAAGAAAAAAACAGTACAAATATATTTGAACGCATACATTTCTAATTTGCTTCTATCAGTATCAACAGTAACAACACAATCAACATTATTGTTGAAATATTAATGTTTCTACATTTAGCATGAGCAAAGTTCTTCATGATATAAGATGTATCCTTTTCTTGATGATATAAGATGTATCCATTTGTTGATGATATAAGATGTATCCATTTCTTGATGATATAAGATGTATCCATTTCTTGATGATATAAGATGTATCCATTTCTTGATGATATAAGATGTATCCATTTCTTGATGATATAAGATGTATCCATTTCTTGATGATATAAGATGTATCTTTTTCTTGATGATATAAGATGTATCCATTTCTTGATGATATAAGATGTATCTTTTTCTTGATGATATAAGATGTATCCATTTCTTGATGATATAAGATGTATCCATTTCTTGATGATATAAGATGTATCCATTTCTTGATGATATAAGATGTATCCATTTCTTGATGATATAAGATGTATCCATTTCTTGATGATATAAGATGTATCCATTTGTTGATGATATAAGATGTATCCATTTCTTGATGATATAAGATGTATCCATTTCTTGATGATATAAGATGTATCCATTTCTTGATGATATAAGATGTATCCATTTCTTGATGATATAAGATGTATCTTTTCTTGATGATATAAGATGTATCCATTTCTTGATGATATAAGATGTATCCATTTCTTGATGATATAAGATGTATCCATTTCTTGATGATATAAGATGTATCCATTTGTTGATGATATAAGATGTATCCATTTCTTCATGATATAAGATGTATCCATTTCTTCATGATATAAGATGTATCCATTTGTTAATGATATAAGATGTATCCATTTGTTGATGATATAGGATATATCCATTTCTTGATGATATAAGATGCATCCATTTCTTGATGATATAGGATGTATCCATTTGTTGATGATATAAGATGTATCCATTTCTTGATGATATAAGATGTATCCATTTGTTGATGATATAGGATATATCCATTTCTTGATGATATAAGATGCATCCATTTCTTGATGATATAAGATGCATCCATTTATTGATGATATAAGATGTATCCATTTGTTGATGATAGGATGTATCCATTTCTTGATGATATAGGATGTATCCATTTGTTGATGATAGGATGTATCCATTTATTGATGATATAGGATGTTTCAATTTTTGATGATATAGGAAGTATCCATTTTTTATGATATATGAGGTATCTATTTCTCGATTATATGAGTTCCAAGATGGTGGGATGAAGTTCATGTTCTCTCGACCGTTGCAAGAGTTGCATTTGGGTACTGATTAATTTCGGCTCTCCATTGCAATTTTCTGCGTTAAAGTCAATATGATGTTCCACTTAACAAATTTGTGCCAACGATGCGGTGTCGTACATTGGGCAATATTCCCCTTTGACAAGTCAAGTGCTGTGAATGCAACCTTCCCCCGTCTAGAGTTGATATGCGGTTTACGTCAACACATTGAGTGCTGTTCAATGGCCGTCGTTGGAATTGTTTGACGCCAATTATGTACATGTTACAACTCATTAATATGAACTGCTCTGTTAAGTCAACCGAAGGTTTCACTTTCGGGACCTTGCACCTTGTTTCGTGCGTTGTTGGCTGCATTCACTAAAGTAATTTATGGGCGCAGCCATTGTTGTGTGTGCTATGTCATCATGATGGCTGATCGTATATCTCTAGACCGGCTGTACGCTTAAGATGAAAGGCGAAATGACGGGGTTTGGTCATGACTTTGCAGCAGCGGGGTAACTCCCGGAGTTTCATGTTAGTCATGAGGATGTTGTTTAGATTCTAGAGGGCTACTGTGAGATAAGAGGGTAGACGTGAACTGGTTTATAATTTCACAAATTCACATTGCAGCGAGGTCTTAAAGTCTGTTGCTTGATGTGGGACGGCGATAATCCGACGACTAACTGTGTTTCATATGTTCGGATTTGGAGTCAAAAACGATGTCCTAACATCATCAAGCGCTATACAGTTTTAAAAAAACATGACGATCATCATTTTCAGGAGGACGTGAACTTCCAGTCAATATGGTGGATAGGCGGCAGTAACCATTAAAGGCTATGCCTTAAAAGTGTTCCTTGTTACAGTTTCCTCATATTCAAAGTCCGGCTTGTTGTTGGAGCTACTGAGTTAAGTGATCTGTGCACACCGTGAGCTGTGTGTCTCATCCGTTTTAATCGTGTTTCAATATTCCGATTATTTACGATGAATGATCGTATGACAGAGAACAGACGGTTGTGTTCCCATTCTGTGCGGTTTCGCCTTATGTCTTTTTGCGTGTGCTGAGAGTGCTATGATGAAGACTACAGCTACCTTTTTTTGTTTGGGCGATGAGATATTAATTCAGATGATTCAACTGGCACGGGCGGTTGAGAAATTATGTATTTTAATTCGTTTGCAGTGATACCGGGGCTTTCCATAACCATAACTATAGGAGGTATCCATTTCTCGGTGATATAGGAGATATCAATTTCTTGATGATATAGGAGATTTCAATTTCTCGATAATATAGGAGATATCAATTTCTCGACGATATAGGAGATTTCAATATCTCGATAATATAGGAGATATCAATTTCTTGATGATATCGGAGATATCAATTTCTTGATGATATAGGAGATATCAATTTCTCGATGATATAGGAGATATCAATTTCTCGATGATACAGGATGTATACACTTCACACAGACGTTTATGTTCAATGCTCATCACTGTGAGATTGTTCAATCTCTTCTAACCCATGATGCTCCTTAGTTCATTTTTAAAAGTTTCACTTTTGAAAATGGTCGTTTCCCCCTGAACTCTTTCCCTACGTTTCGACGCACTGTGCGCCATGCCGACTTCGGTCATGCACGTCTAGCCGCACAGTGCGTCACTCTCAATTTGATTAGTGTCAACTGTCATCAAACCATTTTCTTTTTATATGTCTTGTATCATCTTGGTATTGGTGAAATATAATTCCTTGTTTAATTATCTAAAAATTCAAATGTAATATATTAAGTGTTAGATAAATATAAACATGTAGATATAATATTTAAAAACATTAAAAATGTTGTCTCTGAAATCTCTGTCCTTAAATTGATAAAAACCTTTCGTACTGAAAGAGTTAAGTTGGTTGCCATTAGTGACAAATAAATGGGCAAGACGATTTCTACATTTGGAAAACAGGATTCCAAAGAAATGCCAATCATCAAATGGTAAAACTCTACAAGATCTAGAATAGTGCCAATTTGAGAAGCAAGATCAGCTGTCAACAGTTCTGTAAACTGTACAAGTTCTGCACAAACACTTTCTTCCGAAGTTGATTTAATAAGATTCCATGATCTCGTTACCACTTCTTCTACAACAACAACAAAAATACGTACATATTTGTTGGTGAGGGGCCCCTAAAAGAGCGGGGCTCGTAGCATATGCTACTTTTGCTAGTACGTAAGCCCGGCTCTGAATATGGGATTCATTGAGCTGAGAAAGATATCAACGAGGAAGATTACTGGGCCCTTTATCTCAATTTGTAGTGACACTACATGGTAACTTTGTATATTTCTCTCCCTTAAATTATTCGGGACATTACCACACACAAAATAAATGAATGAATTCTATATTCTGACATTTGCATTTGCGATTCTGGGGGTCCACGTGGATAGGTCATCTGCACAAAAGTGAAAGCACACATTTTTTTCTGACTGTTTTATGTGATGTCATTTATGAATAAGAGAATAAAAGTATCAGTGTACCTCCATGGATGAGTTTTCAGTTACAATGAATGGTTTACTGGTCCGCCCTTGAACCGGCACTTGTCAGGTTCTGTCATTGTGCCAGTAGCCAATCAAATTGTATTTTCTTTTGGTAGATTCGGTATTTTATACACCAACAGAGACATGAAACTCTACCATGGGCCCCACAAGAGGGGTGCTTGACAGGGCTTATAGCTCGAGAGCCCGGAATTAGTAAGGGGCCTTGTGTGGAGGGTCGTCATATACAATCAAAGGCTAAGGAAAGCAAACCTGAAAAAATGCTGGCTGAAATCGGATGCACTGGGCCACTGGCGCAGAACACAGTGCAACGTATTAACGGGTGTTCAGTCAGAGTGGATCTGGCGGACTCTAAATGTGACGTTCTGTCTGTGGGGGCGATCAACACAGTTAACCTGACAGCTGACTTCATGTGGGAGTCTGGAATCCTGCTCTGACTGAGTCCTGATCGCAGATATATATATATAAGTGTCGAAGAGAAGACAAAATGCAACTTTATCAAATATTCACTTTTGTTTTGTCCATAAAACTAAATATTTTGTTCGGCATATTACATTATTACCGACTATGTTTTTGTTTTGTTGGGAGCCGCGACAGCTCAGTGGTTAGTGAACTGGACTACAAAGGACATGAGGTCGGGTTCGATCCTGATCGATGGCTTCCGGGTTCATCCAGCCTTATATGGGTACCGGATTTTTTCTGGGAAAGTAAAGCACGGACGTAATACCGACCACATAACCCGAAAATGTATGTGCCGAAGGTCTGTAAACATTATGGTCACTAACACCATTTGTATAAATATATGCCACTTTGCCGAGCCGAGGGCTCATGACTTTTTACTTCTTTATGTTGTTTGTTAGGCACATTACATTACTACCGACTATGTTCTTTATTTCTTGGCATGTATCGCTATTAAAACTCTTATTTGTACCAACGGTTTACCTGTGTCCGTCTTGCAGTGGCGTATACAGGTTTTGGGGTCTGGGCTACCGCTGACATAATAAATAAAAACATACATTATATTCAGTAGGCTAACATGAAGTAATATTTGCTAATGACATCACTACATTTTAAATTACTTACTTATTTATATGTAAACTCTATCCGTCTTGTTTGGGACGAAAATGTCTCGATGACTTTGTCATTGAAAGTACTGTTGGGTTGGTTTCTAAGTTTCTGAAGGAATGATTTCTCAATGGACATTATTGCCAAACCAGATAAGCGTTCTTGTGTCTGAGTTGAGCGACAATAAGATTTGATTCTCTTGAGAGCAGTAAAAGTTCTTTCTACAGATGCTGATGCACATAACGTAGTTATAAATAGGTTAGGAAGTTCCGGTAATCAGACATAGGTTCACTTTCACTTTTTGACGCTTCTAATTGGCTAGAGCTAAAAATAACTCATGAAACCGCATTTTGTATAGGTAGCTTCCTCCCGTATTATTTTCACTGGAATTTTTTAATGTCAAGGTCATTAATACTAAGTCCGAAAGAATAGAACTGTACCGCTGCTTATTAGCGGCTTCATGTACTATTGTAGAGTAATTTCGGTTTCATTCACAAACGTTATAGTGGCCATAGGAAAACCTTGCTTTAATAAATGCAAATGTAAGCAAATAAATCATATTGGCCTACGAAATGTGTAAGAGAATATTCGAAAATTTGTAATATAATTATGAAAAAAATGTAATAAATTATCATTTCCTTTTGTATTTCGTTAATATGTTCAGGCTACCGGCGATAGCTGCGGTAACATAGAGAATACGCCACTGCCGTCTTGATACTTTTAAAAAGAAATTTGGAGGCAATGTGACTCACAGCAGATGAGCTGAGAGCTGATGGCTTGCGCCAGGATCGGCAAATATGAACCAACCAAACCCTACTCCACCACTTCACGGTGCCTCTAGAAACAGACTAACCTACTTAGTCTGACCAAGCGAGTAGGGTTCGAAGAGGGAAGATAGCCCGGTACTAAAAAATAGCATGATGAAATCGGATGTGTTGGGCCGAAAGGCGCAAATATCACAGTTGTACTGCACACCCAAACACAACGTATACAGGCTACTTAACGTTCTTTTAAGGGCGGATGATGAAGAGATGTATTTCTTTAGTCATCGGTCGAACGCAAGAAAGCAGCAAGCAAAAGAAAATTAATGATCTTAATTTTGTATAGCTCAAATTAGCAGATGCCATTAAAAGCACGGTACTCAACATGTAATGGATTTCCGGTCAGGCGGTACCTTTGAACTTTATCATTGTAATATATACATATATATTTATATATATATATATATATATATATATATATATATATATATATATAATGTCTATATATAAGTAAAAAAGTAAAGTACCCTGTCATTCCAAGTGGCGTATAGGGAATATGGTGTTAGTGACCATAAATTTTACAGACCTTCGGCACATGATTTTTAGGGTAATGTGGTCGGTGTTACGCCCGTGCCGCTTTAGTTTCCCAGAAAAAAATCATTCGGTACCCATTAAAGGCTGCGTAAACCCGGAAGCCGTTGGTTGGGATCAAACCCTATCTCTTGTCCTTTGTAGTCCAGCTCACTAACAACTGGGCTATCGGCGCTCCCATATATATATATATATATATATATATATATAATCATCAAGTACCGTGCCTGCTGGCGTAGGTAATGATGTCTCTCCACAACTCTCGATCTTGACAGTTATTTATCATTTCAGTTGTTGACCCTTTTGCCAAGCCCATCTCTTAAGCTGTCTGGTATCTTTTCTCTTTGCTTCCATCTATCTCTTCGTCCCTCAATTTTCCCAGTTGTTACAATATATTCCAACTGTTCCCTTCTCATTCACATGGCCAACAAATGAATCCAATCTTTCATTCTGTCCAATTGTTATTACGGTGTTTGTTTCGAGTCGACCACAACTCAGATCACATTCCTGTTATGATTAATATGAAAATATATTACATTTTTAAAATCAATGAAGGTTCCCTCCCCTGCTAGGCGTATAGTTAATGTGGCGATAGTAACCGTTATTGTTCTATGAACACGATGCATTTTTTGAGTGATGTGGCCGGTATCACGCCAGGCCGCCTTTACTTCCAAGAAAAATCTATGGTACCCATTTCTATAGGCTGGCTGAACCCGAAGCCTTGTCGGTGTGAAACAATCCGCCACTTCTGGGGAACTAAACAAAAACCTTCTGATTAGGAAGCGAGCACACTAACCACTCAGCCACTGAGGCTCCCCAGACAGAACAATACACAAATAACAGCAGTGGACATAGAGCTCTGAGAACTTTAACATACATAGTCAGTAACAGGCACGTTACCAACAATTGGTCATCATCATCATCAAATACCGGTCTGCTGGCGTAGGTGATCATGTCTCTCCACAACTTTCGATCTCGACAGTTGTTTATCATTTCTGTTGTTGATCTTCTGCCAAGCCATTCTCTTAAGCTGTCTGGTAATTTTTCTCTTTGCTTCCCTCTATCTCTTCGTCTCTCAATTTGCCCAGTTGTTACAATATATCCCAGCTGTTCTCTTCTCATCGCATGGCTAAAAAATGATGTTTGTTTCTTCCTAATATTGGAAATTAGCTCTTTTTTTGCTATGACCTCTCTCAGAACATCTTCAATACTCTTCTTAGCTGTCTGTGGTATTCTCAGAATTCTTATGTAAAACCACATGTCAACAGACTCCAGTGATTTTCTTGTCTGTTGTCCTATTGTCCATGATTCCCATCCATATGTTAAGACTGGCTCTACATAACATTTAAGAACTCTTTTTCTTGTTTCTATTGTCAAAAATGCATTGCATAGTATCTTATTCATTTTTTTGGAAAGCTGCTTTTGTCTGAGCCATTCTGCATCTCACCTCTTTTGTACATCTTCCATCTGAGGTTAACAAAGTTCCCAAGTATTTAAATTCATTTACCTGTTCAACGAATGTTGGAGGAAGGAAAAGAGAAATACAGAAGGGAAAATCATGATTAAATAAAAACACAATAAAACGTTACAACCAATTGGCAATGCATAAAGAAAAGCATAGAAGAAGCCAACAAAATCATACCTAAAAATGAAAGAATTATGAAACAAACAAAGATGATGACTGAAACCATATTGGAAAAAAAAATTGATAAAGAAGACATGCAAAGAATACACACTAGCCAATACAGAGAAATAGGACTAAATCTGCAATATGTACAAACAGACAAAAGAGGACTCGCTCAATCAAAGATGTCTGGAAATTGAAACTGGAAAAGAAACAAGATTGTTTTTTCTGCGATGATGGCTCATTCACAGTAGGATTCCGGACATTCTTACGAAGGTAGCTGTCTGTTTAAGTAGGAACAACATTTAAAAGGGATGCACACAAAAATAAAAAGAATGACCAACAAGAATTTAAAAGTCACAGATGGTGGATAAATTGTAAATAAAAAATAAGAAATGTTATCTGACAATAAAGATATAATCAACAGATAGCAAGAATACATAGCAGAGCTGTTTGAAGATGAAAGAGATAAGAAAGCCAACCGTGAGGTGTATGTCAGGTTATAAAATCTTAAAATCTGAAGTTGAGAAAACTATAAATATAATGAAAAATACAAAAACTGTAGGGCCAGACAACACACAGGTTGAGATGATTATAGGCCTAAGAGATTTTGACACAAGAAAGAATTCAAAATAATATCAATATGAAATTAACAGAAAAACAATTAACAGAAGAACAATTAACAGAAGAACAATTAACAGCAGAACAATTACAGAAAAATAATTAACAGAATAACAATTAACAGAAGAACAATTAACAGAAAAATAATTAACAGAAGAACAATTAACAGAAGAACAATTAACAGAAGAACAATTAACAGAAAATAATTAACAGAAGAACAATTAACAGAAGAACAATTAACAGAAAAATAATTAACAGAAGAACAATTAACAGAAGAACAATTAACAGAAAAATAATTAACAGAAAAACAATTAACAGAAGAACAATTAACAGAAAAGTAATTAACAGAATAACAATTAACAGAAGAACAATTAACAGAAAAACAATTTGGATTAAGAAAGAACAGCGTGACAAGAGAAGCCATCTTCTGAATGAGAATATTCAGAATGAGCTCTCACAGATCTCAAAAGATGTGTAAAGGAATCGCCAAGAGATCTTTATGAAACAGAATACCAAGATTCTTTCTTCTATACGATGACAATAAAAAGCAGAATAGCTCAGGTCAAAACAGCATTTCAGAAAATGAAAAATATCTTATGCAGCAGATCTATGTCAATAAAAATGAGAAAAAGAGTTCATCGGTGCTATATAGAACCAATTCTGACCTATGGATGCGATTCATGGACAGTAGACAAACAAATGAAAAGACGATTAAAGGCCACAGAGATGGGATTTCTCAGAAGAATGTTGAATGTTCCATGGACAGCTAAAAAGACCAATGAGGAAGTTCTCAAAGAGGCCAACACAAAAAGGGAGCTCTTGAAAAAACATCAGAAAGAAGCAATCAACATTTTTCTGGCACATCATGAGAAGAGGAAAGTTGGAATACTTGGTTACAACTGGCAAAATAAAAGGAAAGAGAGATCGCGGACGACAAAGAGAGAAAATACTGGATAGCTTGGTGTCATGGCATAGAAAACAGTCAACAACAGAACTGATACGATGCACTGTAATATAAGACTGTGGAGGGACATGATCGCCTACGCCAACCGGTATGGCACATGATGATACGATAACAAATGATACAAGAAAATGAGAGTATTTCCGTCCAGAATGGTTAACAAGGAACGAATCAAAAGAAACTCACTAACTTATATATTTTGTGACACAAGAAACAAAACAAAAAAAAAAAAAAACTATCTTAATAGCATTTTCTCATTACTGGGACATGCCAGGGGGAAGCGGGGGGGGGGGGGGACTTATAGGGTCGGAGGATTATGGCCACTTGTCTAATGCAGTCACCGCGAGGTGCACAGGTCTAAGTTTGTGTTCACCCTCGAGAGAAAAACAAACAATCTGCAGAGCCCATATATTAGTAAACCATGAAACCCATTCTCAACCCATATATTAGTAAACCATGAACCCATTCTCAACCCATATATTAGTGTAAGAAAGTCTTCTTTATCTTTTATTTGTAAGATGTTGATCTTCATCCCTTATTTGTAAGAATGTCGTTTGCAAGCATCTCCCTTGATTGTTGATCGAATTGCAAGGATGCAAGGAGGCGCCTCTCTCCTATCATTAAACGTCAATTGAAGGAATGTGTGGAGTTGATCACCGGAGTGCCAATTTAAAGGAAATGTTTTTCTTCATCCTTATTCGTATCTTGTTGACCAATTTATAAGAAAGCGTTTCTTTGTATAATGTTACTTTTTAAAATGTCATCTTGGAGGAGTACCATCTGAAAGAAGTTCCTTTTAACACATTCATACTCAACTCTGAATACTGAACTCTTTTATTTTTACTTGGAGTCATTTTTCTTTATTTATTTATTCTTCAGTTCATTTCTAAGTTCATGGTACAAATGATGCTATTGACAATATCTCTCTAAAATTGCAATCCTCTTATTTTCCATAACCTTCTCTATCGTCGATCCTTGTCTATCGTTCTTTGTCTATCTATCTATCTAAATTATCGGCCGTTTCCCTACTTTGGTACGTTCCCCATCGAACGCACCACCCTAATCTATCTATCTATCCCTATCTATCGGCCTGTTTACATTACATTCATTTATCTCTCTCTTATCCTATCTACTTCTTACAACGGTTCGTCTCTATGATGTTGTTCACACTTCCAGTACGTCCTTTCTCTTTGACTGTCCGGCTCTAAGTGTTCCTCTCTCTTTGACTGTCCGGCTCTAAGTCTTCCTCTCTCTTCGACTGTCCGGCTCTAAGTGTTCCTCTCTCTTTGACTGTCCGGCTCTAAGTCTTCCTCTCTCTTCGACTGTCCGGCTCTAAGTCTTCCTCTCTCTTCGACTGTCCGGCTCTAAGTCTTCCTCTCTCTTCGACTGTCCGGCTCTAAGTGTTCCTCTCTCTTTGACTGTCCGGCTCCAAGTCTTCCTCTCTCTTTGACTGTCCGGCTCTAAGTCTTCCTCTCTCTTCGACTGTCCGGCTCTAAGTCTTCCTCTCTCTTCGATGGTCCGGCTCTAAGTCTTCCTCTCTCTTCGACTGTCCGGCTCTAAGTCTTCCTCTCTCTTCGACTGTCCGGCTCTAAGTCTTCCTCTCTCTTCGATGGTCCGGCTCCAAGTCTTCCTCTCTATTTGACTGTCCGGCTCTAAGTCTTCCTCTCTCTTTGACTGTCCGGCTCTAAGTCTTCCTCTCTCTTTGACTGTCCGGCTCTAAGTCTTCCTCTCTCTTCGATGGTCCGGCTCCAAGTCTTCCTCTCTCTTCGACTGTCCGGCTCTAAGTGTTCCTCTCTCTTTGACTGTCCGGCTCTAAGTCTTCCTCTCTCTTTGACTGTCCGGCTCTAAGTCTTCCTCTCTCTTCGATGGTCCGGCTCCAAGTCTTCCTCTCTCTTCGACTGTCCGGCTCTAAGTGTTCCTCTCTCTTTGACTGTCCGGCTCTAAGTCTTCCTCTCTCTTCGATGGTCCGGCTCCAAGTCTTCCTCTCTCTTCGACTGTCCGGCTCTAAGTCTTCCTCTCTCTTCGACTGTCCGGCTCTAAGTGTACCTCTCTCTTCGACTGTCCGGCTCTAAGTCTTCCTCTCTCTTCGACTGTCCGGCTCTAAGTGTACCTCTCTCTTCGACTGTCCGGCTATAAGTCTTCCTCTCTCTTTGACTGTCCGGCTCTAAGTCTTCCTCTCTCTACGATGGTCCGGCTCCAAGTCTTCCTCTCTCTCTTCGACTGTCCGGCTCTAAGTCTTCCTCTCTCTTCGATGGTCCGGCTCCAAGTCTTCCTCTCTCTTCGACTGTCCGGCTCTAAGTCTTCCTCTCTCTTCGACTGTCCGGCTCTAAGTGTTCCTCTCTCTTTGACTGTCCGGCTCTAAGTCTTCCTCTCTCTTCGATGGTCCGGCTCCAAGTCTTCCTCTCTCTTCGACTGTCCGGCTCTAAGTCTTCCTCTCTCTTCCGCGGTCCGGCTCTAAGTGTTCCTCTCTCTTCCGCGGTCCGGCTCTAAGTCTTCCTCTCTCTTCGATGGTCCGGCTCCAAGTCTTCCTCTCTCTTCGACTGTCCGGCTCTAAGTCTTCCTCTCTCTTCGACTGTCCGGCTCTAAGTCTTCCTCTCTCTTTGACTGTCCGGCTCTAAGTCTTCCTCTCTCTTTGACTGTCCGGCTCCAAGTCTTCCTCTCTCTTCAACTGTCCGGCTCCAAGTCTTCCTCTCTCTTCGACTGTCCGGCTCTAAGTCTTCCTCTCTCTTCGACTGTCCGGCTCTAAGTGTTCCTCTCTCTTTGACTGTCCGGCACTAAGTCTTCCTCTCTCTTTGACTGTCCGGCTCTAAGTCTTCCTCTCTCTTCGATGGTCCGGCTCCAAGTCTTCCTCTCTCTTCGACTGTCCGGCTATAAGTGTTCCTCTCTCTTTGACTGTCCGGCTCTAAGTCTTCCTCTCTCTTTGACTGTCCGGCTCTAAGTCTTCCTCTCTCTTCGATGGTCCGGCTGCAAGTCTTCCTCTCTCTTCGACTGTCCGGCTCTAAGTGTTCCTCTCTCTTTGACTGTCCGGCTCTAAGTCTTCCTCTCTCTTCGACTGTCCGGCTCTAAGTGTACCTCTCTCTTCGACTGTCCGGCTATAAGTCTTCCTCTCTCTTTGACTGTCCGGCTCTAAGTCTTCCTCTCTCTTCGATGGTCCGGCTCCAAGTCTTCCTCTCTCTCTTCGACTGTCCGGCTCCAAGTCTTCCTCTCTCTTCGACTGTCCGGCTCCAAGTCTTCCTCTCTCTTCGACTGTCCGGCTCCAAGTCTTCCTCTCTCTCTTCGACTGTCCGGCTCTAAGTCTTCCTCTCTCTTCGACTGTCCGGCTCCAAGTCTTCCTCTCTCTTCGACTGTCCGGCTCTAAGTCTTCCTCTCTCTTCGACTGTCCGGCTCCAAGTCTTCCTCTCTCTTCGACTGTCCGGCTCCAAGTCTTCGTCTCTCTCTTCGACTGTCCGGCTCCAAGTCTTCCTCTCTCTTCGACTGTCCGGCTCCAAGTCTTCCTCTCTCTTCGACTGTCCGGCTCCAAGTCTTCCTCTCTCTCTTCGACTGTCCGGCTCCAAGTCTTCCTCTCTCTTCGACTGTCCGGCTCCAAGTCTTCCTCTCTCTTCGACTGTCCGGCTCCAAGTCTTCCTCTCTCTTCGACTGTCCGGCTCCAAGTCTTCCTCTCTCTTCGACTGTCCGGCTCTAAGTGTTCCTCTCTCTTCGACTGTCCGGCTCTAAGTGTTCCTCTCTCTTTGACTGTCCGGCTCTAAGTCTTCCTGTCTCTTCGACTGTCCGGCTCTAAGTCTTCCTCTCTCTTCGACTGTCCGGCTCTAAGTGTTCCTCTCTCTTCGACTGTCCGGCTCTAAGTGTTCCTCTCTCTTTGACTGTCCGGCTCTAAGTCTTCCTCTCTCTTTGACTGTCCGGCTCTAAGTCTTCCTCTCTCTTCGACTGTCCGGCTCTAAGTGTTCCTCTCTCTTCGACTGTCCGGCTCCAAGTCTTCCTCTCTCTTTGACTGTCCGGCTCTAAGTGTTCCTCTCTCTTGACTGTCCGGCTCTAAGTCTTCCTCTCTCTTTGACTGTCCGGCTCTAAGTCTTCCTCTCTCTTCGACTGTCCGGCTCCAAGTCTTCCTCTCTCTTCGACTGTCCGGCTCTAAGTGTTCCTCTCTCTTCGATGGTCCGGCTCTAAGTCTTCCTCTCTCTTCGACTGTCCGGCTCCAAGTCTTCCTCTCTCTTCGACTGTCCGGCTCTAAGTGTTCCTCTCTCTTCGATGGTCCGGCTCTAAGTCTTCCTCTCTCTTCCGCGGTCCGGCTCTAAGTCTTCCTCTCTCTTCCGCGGTCCGGCTCTAAGTGTTCCTTTCTCTTCGACTGTCCGGCTCTAAGTCTTCCTCTCTCTTCCGCGGTCCGGCTCTAAGTCTTCCTCTCTCTTCGACTGTCCGGCTCTAAGTCTTCCTCTCTCTTCGACTGTCCGGCTCTAAGTGTTCCTCTCTCTTTGACTGTCCGGCTCTAAGTCTTCCTCTCTCTTTGACTGTCCGGCTCTAAGTCTTCCTCTCTCTTCGATGGTCCGGCTCCAAGTCTTCCTCTCTCTTCGACTGTCCGGCTCCAAGTCTTCCTCTCTCTTCGACTGTCCGGCTCCAAGTCTTCCTCTCTCTTTGACTGTCCGGCTCTAAGTCTTCCTCTCTCTTCGACTGTCCGGCTCCAAGTCTTCCTCTCTCTTCGACTGTCCGGCTCCAAGTCTTCCTCTCTCTTTGACTGTCCGGCTCTAAGTCTTCCTCTCTCTTTGACTGTCCGGCTCTAAGTGTTCCTCTCTCTTCGACTGTCCGGCTCTAAGTGTTCCTCTCTCTTCGACTGTCCGGCTCTAAGTGTTCCTCTCTCTTCGACTGTCCGGCTCCAAGTCTTCCTCTCTCTTCGACTGTCCGGCTCTAAGTGTTCCTCTCTCTTCGACTGTCCGGCTCTAAGTGTTCCTCTCTCTTTGACTGTCCGGCTCTAAGTCTTCCTCTCTCTTCGACTGTCCGGCTCTAAGTGTACCTCTCTCTTCGACTGTCCGGCTATAAGTCTTCCTCTCTCTTTGACTGTCCGGCTCTAAGTCTTCCTCTCTCTTCGATGGTCCGGCTCCAAGTCTTCCTCTCTCTCTTCGACTGTCCGGCTCCAAGTCTTCCTCTCTCTTCGACTGTCCGGCTCCAAGTCTTCCTCTCTCTTCGACTGTCCGGCTCCAAGTCTTCCTCTCTCTCTTCGACTGTCCGGCTCTAAGTCTTCCTCTCTCTTCGACTGTCCGGCTCCAAGTCTTCCTCTCTCTTCGACTGTCCGGCTCTAAGTCTTCCTCTCTCTTCGACTGTCCGGCTCCAAGTCTTCCTCTCTCTTCGACTGTCCGGCTCTAAGTGTTCCTCTCTCTTCGACTGTCCGGCTCTAAGTGTTCCTCTCTCTTTGACTGTCCGGCTCTAAGTCTTCCTCTCTCTTTGACTGTCCGGCTCTAAGTGTTCCTCTCTCTTTGACTGTCCGGCTCTAAGTGTTCCTCTCTCTTTGACTGTCCGGCTCTAAGTGTTCCTCTCTCTTTGACTGTCCGGCTCTAAGTGTTCCTCTCTCTTCGATGGTCCGGCTCTAAGTCTTCCTCTCTCTTCCGCGGTCCGGCTCTAAGTCTTCCTCTCTCTTCCGCGGTCCGGCTCTAAGTGTTCCTTTCTCTTCGATGGTCCGGCTCTAAGTGTTCCTCTCTCTTCCGCGGTCCGGCTCTAAGTCTTCCTCTCTCTTCCGCGGTCCGGCTCTAAGTCTTCCTCTCTCTTCCGCGGTCCGGCTCTAAGTGTTCCTCTCTCTTCCGCGGTCCGGCTCTAAGTCTTCCTCTCTCTTCCGCGGTCCGGCTCTAAGTCTTCCTCTCTCTTCCGCGGTCCGGCTCTAAGTCTTCCTCTCTCTTCCGCGGTCCGGCTCTAAGTGTTCCTCTCTCTTCCGCGGTCCGGCTCTAAGTCTTCCTCTCTCTCCCGCGTTCCGGCTCTAAGTCTTCCTCTCTCTTCCGCGGTCCGGCTCTAAGTCTTCCTCTCTCTTCCGCGGTCCGGCTCTAAGTCTTCCTCTCTCTTCCGCGGTCCGGCTCTAAGTCTTCCTCTCTCTTCCGCGGTCCGGCTCTAAGTGTTCCTCTCTCTTCCGCGGTCCGGCTCTAAGTGTTCCTCTCTCTTCCGCGGTCCGGCTCTAAGTGTTCCTCTCTCTTCCGCGGTCCGGCTCCAAGTGACTAGTCTTCTCTAGTTCCCTTGCAACCGTAACTCTCTGCCACGTCATGCCCCTTTCTTTACGTCATTTTCTTTTCTGTATAAGTATGTGCTTAATTTATATTTCCCTATTCTTAATCTCTTGGTGTGTACTTTCCTTCACACCATTCCCCGCTATTATATACCCTTAGCCGTACTTCCTCTGCTATATTAGTAAACCATGAAAGCCATTCTCAACCCATATGGGTTTTAATTTAGAAAAGAATCCCGTGTTAATGATGCCTACGTCATGATAACAATTTTCTAAATGGCATCATTCTATGTTACGAGGGACAGAGAGTTGTGGGAGAACAATCGCTTCTGCCAACCGGTCATGTCACAAGATCATGATGAAGCTAACCTGTTGAGGTCAAGGGATGAGTGAGTTCAAGGTTGTTATTGGAGCCTAAGCTAGAGGGACATGTAATCAAATGACTCCGTCCAAGGTCGATCAAGCAGCAGTGATGTCTGACAATTCTATCACTGGAGGAGAGACTATTTTCTAGCAATTAATAAACAATCATTAATTAATGCACTTCACAGGAAATCATTTTAAAATGTAATGTCGCTGAACCCCGCCGTCTGGTAGTATCTATTGTGGCAGTGCTGATATCAAATTCAGAAGACAAAAGGCTCAAGAAAAAGGAGAGAGGCCAGGCACCACAAATACATCCTGTTCATTGTGTGGCCCGATCTGTCTATCCAATATTGGCAGATTCAGCCACGAGAGAAGCTGTTCTGCAAGCAGCATCCAGTTTAAGACACTCATATTTGATCAAACTACTGACTTATCATGATTGCTTGCAACCAACCATCTGTCCAAAGCACCAAAGGTCATATATTTATTGCTTCTTCTTTCCTTCCTCATTTCCCTTTCAGTGTCGAAGGGAGATATAATTTGCGGTCTTTTGATTTTCTGTTCGTTTCTGCTGCTATGTTTCCTAGTGCTTCTAATATACCATCGATCCATCTTTTTCGTGGTCGACCCTTGGGTCTGGTGTTCTCACAACGTTTGTTGAAGGCTCGTTGTGTTGTGTTTTGATTTCTTCTGCCTTGTCACGTGCCAAATCATTTCATTGTTGTTTCTTTATATATTCTATGGTGAGGGTTATTCCTAGCTTTTTTCCTCAGTTATTCATTCTGATCTGATCTCTCAGACTGTTTCCAGTCATTCGTCGAACACATTTCATCTCAGTAGAGGTTATTTTTCTTACTGTTCTTGCATCTAGGGTCCAGGACTGGCATTGATAGCACAAAGTTCGGATGAAGATTGTATTGTACGGTGCCCGTTTTGCTTCTAGTGTTATTTCCTTGTTGGACAATAGTGGTGATAACTGTCCAATGATTTGACAAGCGTTGATGCAACTTGAGTCAATCTCTGCTGTTTGTGAATTGTCGTTTGTCACCAAACTTCCTATGTATTTAAATTCCTCTACTTGTTTTAGTTGCCTGCCTTCTATAGTTATGTTGATGATCAATTTCTCTTTTGCGACATTCATGACTTCTGTTTTATTGATGTTGATTTTCATGTTGTAGTTTGTGCCTGTGCTGTTGAGTTTATTTAAGTGTTCTTGTAGGTCTTCTATTGTTTCATGTATTCGTGCCTGATCGTCTGCAAATAGAAGCTCATTGATCCCCTGTCTCTGATGGGTTGGCTAACTTGCATATATGGTCCATTAATGTATTAAAACAGTAGGGGGAATAGTACGAACCCCTGTCTTACGCCTGATCTAACTTCGAAGTGGTCCGTGTAGCCTGCTGCTGTTCTGACTGTGCAGCTGCTGTTGATGTAGAGACTTTTAATTAGTTTGGTTAGATGCTGGCTCACTTATATTTATTAGTTGGCTCACTTATATTTATTAGTTGGCTCACTTATATTTATTAGTTGGCTCACTTATATTTATTAGTTGGCTCACTTATATTTATTAGTTGGCTCACTTATATTTATTAGCTGGCTCATTTATATTTATTAGTTGGCTCACTTATATTTATTACTTGGCTTACTTATATTTATTAGTTGGCTCACTTATGTTTATTAGTTGGCTCACTTATATTTATTAGTTGGCTCACTTATATTTATTAGTTGGCTCACTTATGTTTATTAGTTGGCTCATTTATATTTATTAGTTGGCTCACTTATATTTATTAGTTGGCTCACTTATGTTTATTAGTTGACTCACTTATATTTATCAGTTGCCTCACTTATATTTATTAGTTGGCTCACTTATATTTATTAGTTGGCTCACTTATATTTATTAGTTGGCTCACTTATATTTATCAGTTGACTCACTTATATTTATCAGTTGACTCACTTATATTTATTAGTTGGCTCACTTATATTTATTAGTTGGCTCACTTATGTTTATTAGTTGACTCACTTATATTTATTAGTTGACTCACTTATATTTATCAGTTGACTCACTTATATTTATTAGTTGGCTCACTTATATTTATTAGTTGGCTCACTTATGTTTATTAGTTGACTCACTTATATTTATTAGTTGACTCACTTATATTTATCAGTTGACTCACTTATATTTATTAGTTGACTCACTTATATTTATTAGTTGACTCACTTATATTTATAGTGACTCACTTATATTTATCAGTTGACTCACTTATATTTATCAGTTGACTCACTTATATTTATTAGTTGGCTCACTTATATTTATCAGTTGACTCACTTATATTTATTAGTTGGCTAACTTATATTTATTAGTTGGCTCACTTATATTTATTAGTTGGCTCACTTATATTTATTGATTGGCTTATTTATATTCATTGCGGCGTCTCTAAAGTCAATTCATTTACTCATCATCATCATCATCATCATCATCATCATCATCATCATCATCATCGATTACCATGTCTGCTGGATCATGTCTCTCCACAATTTTCGATCTCGACAGTTATTTATCATTTCTGTTGTTGACCTTCTGCCAATCCATTCTTTTAAGCTGTCTGGTATCTTTTCTCTTTGCTTCCCTCTATCTCTTCGTCCTCAATTTTTCCAGTTGTTACAATATATTCCAGGTGTTCTCTTCTCATTACATGGCCAAAAATTATGATTGTTTCTTCCTAACATTGGATGTTAGCTTTTTTTTTTGCTATGGCCTCTTTCAGAACGTTTTCATTACTTTTCTTATCTATCTATGGTATTCTCAACATTCTTCTGTAAAACCACATTTGTACAGACTCCAGTGAATTTCTTGTCTGTTGCCCATTTGTCCATGATTCACATCCATATGTTAAGACTGACTACATAACATTTAAGAAATCTTTTTCTTGTTTCTATTGTCAAAAAATTGATTGTACAGTATCTTCCTAATTTTTTTTTTGGAAACTGCTTTTGCCTGAGCCATCTCACCTATATTGTACATCTACCATCGGAGGTTTACAATTTTCCCAGATATTTAAATTTATTTACCTGCTTTAGTTTTGTTTCACTTTATACTTTCTTTAAAAAATGAAATTAAATTGCCCCTCTCCCACAAAAAAATAAATAAATAAAAATAAACTTATACTCACAAACTGTACGCCCGCAATGACTGTCCGGTTAGAAACCACTGACATTGAAAACATGCTGACCTTGACCTTACAAAGATTGGGAGGGAAGGCGCCATAATCCAGGTCTGGGGTTCGCTTCAGGATGTAGGGCATGGTCTGTACAGCCACTCAAGCTTTCAAATGGCAAGGGTTATTGTAGTTCTGAGATGGTTTTAGTTGACACTATCATCATAATGGCTGCTGTGAGATTGTCACACAATAAAACAACACAAGACAGCATCACACAATAAAACAACACAAGACAGCATCACACAATAAAACAACACAAGACAGCATCACACAATAAAATAACACAAGACAGCATCACACAATAAATAACACAAGACAGCATCACACAATAAAACAACACAAGACAGCATGACACAATAAAACAACACAAGACAGCATCATACTATAAAATAACACAAGACAGCATCACACAATAAAACAACACAAGACAGCATCACACAATAAAACAAGACAAAACAGTATCACACAATAAAATAACACAAAACAGTATCACACAATAAAATAACACAAAACAGTATCACACAATAAAATAACACAAAACAGTATCACACAATAAAATAACACAAAACAGTATCACACAATAAAATAAAACAAGATAGCATCACACAATAAAATAAAACAAGACATAATCACATATAAAATAACACAAGACATCATCACACAAATTTGCAGAAAAGGCAAGACAAAACAGACCAACGTTTAGACTCTAAAAGGTCAAATTGGGAACAAACATAAACAATACAAGATCGTCATATTTTCTATCAAAACAATATGTTTGCAAGTCGGATGTGACAACAAATATAAATACACGCACGAGATTCGAGTTCACAAATGTCAACCTGATGTTTAGGGAAAGCTGTCCAAATAAGACGGTAGAGGTGGCCGAAAGGTCTAACTAAATCAAATAATAACAATAATAATAACAATAATAATAACAATAATTACAGACAAGAAATACAAAAAACACCTCTCGCGCCCAGGTTCAAAAAGAACCAAAACGGACTAAGACCTTCTTCCTTTTCCTTTCAGCTCCCTGTGGAGCACAGGTCTTCAAAAAATACTTTCCAAGCCGTTCTGTTTCTTGCCATTCTTTTAACAACATTCCATGTCTTCCACATCATCTTCATCTCTGCTTCTAATTATATGCTTAATAATTCTATGTTAGTGATTTTATCCTGCCATTTTCATCCTTTTACTCTGCGCAAGCATCCATTAAAGAAGGTCTGTATCTTCATGATTGTAATTTATGTAGTTCTCCATGTTTCACAACCATATAATAGGACTGACTTTACATTGGAGTTGAACAGTTGGACTAAGACCTTACATCGATCTATATATTTGTAAGTATCACGTTCAATCGAGGGTGAATTTGATTCAAAACGAGTGGCTGTAGTAGGATAAACAATGAAGGTAAGAGCCCCGCCAGGCCACGTGACGTATAGGGAATATTGTGATAGTGACCATCATTTTTACAGATCTTCGGCACATGATTTTTGTGGTAATGTGGCCGGTATTACACCAGTGCCGCTTTACTTTCCCAGACAAATATACGGTACCCATTTAAGGCTGGGTGATCCTGGAAGTCGTCCACCAGGATCGAACTTGACCTCCTGTCCTTATAGCCCATTTCACTAACCACTGAGCTGTCGCTGTATGAGTAGTTAGTATACATCAGTGGTTCCCAAATCTCTTTAGTCAACCGCCTCCTAGATCGTTCCAGAGAGCTGTACCGCTAACTATGGGACACACTGGTGTGTACAGACATCGACATTTCAGGAACTGTGGTGGATTCATGGCATGTTATATGTAAGTTGTCCACATTCATCATCATCATCATCATCATCAAGTACCGGGCCTACTGGCGTAGGTGATCATGTTTCTCCACAACTTTCGATCTCGACAGTTCTTTATCATTTCTGTTGTTGACCTTCTGCCAAGCCATTCTCTTAAGCTGTCTGGTTATGTTTTCTCTTTTCTTCCCTCTATCTCTTCGTCCCTCAATTTTCCCAGTTGTTACAATATTTTCCAGCTGTTCTCTTCTCATTACATGGCCAAAAAATGATGATTGTTTTTTTTCCTAATATTGGAAATTAACTCTCTTTTTGCTTTGGCCTCTTTCAGAACGCTTTGATTACTCTTCTTAGCTGTCCATGGTATTCTCAACATTCTTCTGTAAAATCAAATTTCTACAGACTCAAGTGATTTTCTTGTTTGTTGTCCCGCTGTCCATGATTCGCATCCATATGTTAAGACTTACTCTACATAACATTTAAGAACTCTTTTTCTTGTTTCTATTGTCAAAAATGGATTGCATAGTATCTTCCTCATTTTTTGGAAAGCTGCTTTTGTCTGAGCACTTCTGCATCTCACCTCTTTTGTACATCTTCCGTCTGAGGTTAATAAAGTTTCCAAATATTTAAATTCATTTACCTGTTTTAAAATTGTTCCACTTGTCTTTATTTTGCACTGAGGTGATGTATTTTTCTTTGTTGTTACCATTACTTCTGCCGTTTGCTATTAAAGCTGAGTCCTTTCCTATAACATATAAACTAAACATAAAATGGTATAAAACAGCGAAACTAACAGAAAGACATGACAATATACGACTTTCGGCAAAAGCCTAATGCAGCTATAACATACAATCTACACAAATGAAACACACAAATTCCGGTAAGAAAACAGTACACAGATCTAAACAAGAATGGAGGAAATGGACGGTGGCCATGATTTACGTAGAGTTTGGTGACTAATTGAATAGACAATATAACAGGTAGCATTTAATTAGACCAAATGAAACTGACAGTGAAACATTGGAAAAATAAAACGAGGTGTCCCATAAAGTACGAAGAAAACGATAGGAAAAGGAAAAGAGAGATAGAGAGAGTGGGTTGGGGTGGCAAGGGATGAGCAGAGAAGTAATAATTATAACACTCAGAGGAGTAGGGACACAGGAAAGATAAGGAGAGGAGACAAGAGATTAAAGAAAAGAGTGAAAAGAGTTTAACCCTTTCGGTTGGAGAGTAGCAAAGCGGAACATGAGTCTGTTCTTGGAGCGAACCGACTGGGGTATCAGAGAAACAAGAGATGATGTCAGTAACATGGAGGTCATCAGAGCAACAAGAGATGATGTCAGTAACATGGAAGTAATCAGAGAACAAGAGATGATGCCAGTAACATGGAAGTCACCAGAGGAACAAGAGATGATGCCAGTAACATGGAAGTCATCAGTGGAACAAGAGATGATGCCAGTAACATGGAAGTCATCAGAGGAACAAGAGATGATGCCAGTAACATGGAAGTCATCAGAGGAACAAGAAATGATGCCAGTAACATGGAAGTCATCAGTGGAACAAGAGATGATGCCAGTAACATGGAAGTCATCAGAGGAACAAGAGATGATGCCAGTAACATGGAAGTCATCAGAGGAACAAGAGATGATGTCAGTAACACGGAAGTCATCAGAGGAACAAGAGATGATGCCAGTAACATGGAAGTCATCAGTGGAACAAGAGATGATGCCAGTAACATGGAAGTCATCAGAGGAACAAGAGATGATGCCAGTAACACGGAAGTCATCAGAGGAACAAGAGATGATGTCAGTAACACGGAAGTCATCAGAGGAACAAGAGATGATGTCAGTAACATGGAAGTTATCAGAGGAACAAGAGATGATGCCAGTAACACGGAAGTCATCAGAGGAACAAGAGATGATGCCAGTAACACGGAAGTCATCAGAGGAACAAGAGATGATGTCAGTAACATGGAAGTTATCAGAGGAACAAGGGATGATGTCAGTAACATGGAAGTCATCAGAGGAACAAGAGATGATGCCAGTAACATGGAAGTCATCAGAGGAACAAGAGATGATGTCAGTAACATGGAAGTCATCAGAGGAACAAGAGATGATGTCAGTAACATGGAAGTCATCAGAGGAACAAGAGATGATGTCAGTAACACGGAAGTCATCAGAGGAACAAGAGATGATGTCAGTAACATGGAAGTCATCAGATGAACAAGAGATGATGTCAGTAACATGGAAGTTATCAGAGGAACAAGAGATGATGTCAGTAACATGGAAGTTATCAGAGGAACAAGAGATGATGTCAGTAACATGGAAGTTATCAGAGGAACAAGAGATGATGTCAGTAACGTGGAAGTTATCAGAGGAACAAGAGATGATGTCAGTAACATGGAAGTTATCAGAGGAACAGAGATGATGCCAGTAACATGGAAGTTATCAGAGGAACAAGAGATGATGTCAGTAACATGGAAGTTATCAGAGGAACAGAGATGATGTCAGTAACATGGAAGTTATCAGAGGAACAAGAGATGATGTCAGTAACATGGAAGTTATCAGAGGAACAAGAGATGATGTCAGTAACATGGAAGTTATCAGTGGAACAAGAGATGATGTCAGTAACATGGAAGTCATCAGAGGAACAAGAGATGATGTCAGTAACATGGAAGTCATCAGAGGAACAAGAGATGATGTCAGTAATATGGAAGTCATCAGAGGAACAAGAGATGATGTCAGTAACATGGAAGTTATCAGAGGAACAAGAGATGATGTCAGTAACATGGAAGTTATCAGAGGAACAAGAGATGATGTCAGTAACATGGAAGTTATCAGAGGAACAATAGATGATGTCAGTAACATGGAAGTTATCAGAGGAACAAGAGATGATGTCAGTAACATGGAAGTCATCAGAGGAACAAGAGATGATGTCAGTAACATGGAAGTTATCAGAGGAACAAGAGATGAAGTCAGTAACACGGAAGTCATCAGAGAAACAAGAGATGATGTCAGTAACACGGAAGTCATCAGAGAAACAAGAGATGATGCCAGTAACATGGAAGTCATCTGAGGAACAAGAGATGATGCCAGTAACACAGAAGTCATCAGAGTAACAAGAGATGATGTCAGTAACATGGAAGTCATCAGATGAACAAGAGATGATGTCAGTAACATGGAAGTCATCAGAGAAACAAGAGATGATGTCAGTAACACGGAAGTCATCAGAGGAACAAGAGATGATGTCAGTAACACGGAAGTCATCAGAGAAACAAGAGATGATGTCAGTAACACGGAAGTCAGAGGAACAAGAGATGATGTCAGAAACATGGAAGTTATCAGAGGAACAAGAGATGATGACACGGAAGTCATCAAAGGAACAAGAGATGATAACACGGAAGTCATCAGAGGAACAAGAGATGATAACACGGAAGTCATCAGAGGAACAAGAGATGATAACACGGAAGTCATCAAAGGAACAAGAGATGATAACACGGAAGTCATCAGAGGAACAAGAGATGATAACACGAAGTCATCAGAGGAACAAGAGATGATGTCAGTAACACCGAGTTATCAGAGGAACAAGAGATGATGTCAGTAACACGGAAGTTATCAGAGGAACAAGAGATGATGTCAGTAACACGGAAAGAGATGATGACAGTAACACGGAAGTCATCAGAGGAACAAGAGATGATGTCAGTAACACGGAAGTTATCAGAGGAACAAGAGATGATGTCAGTAACACGGAAAGAGATGGTGACAGTAACACGGAAGTCATCAGAGAACAAGAGATGATGTCAGTAACGCGGAAGTTATCAGAGGAACAAGAGATGATGTCAGTACATGGAAGTTATCAGAGGAACAAGAGATGATACCAGTAACATGGAAGTCATCAGAGGAACAAGAGATGATGTCAGTAACACAGAAGTCATCAGAGGAACAAGAGCTGATGTCAGTAACACGGAAGTCATCAGAGAAACAATAGATGATGTCCAGTAACATGGAAGTTATCAGAGGAACAAGAGATGATGCCAGTAACATGGATGTTATCAGTGAACAAGAGATGATGTCAGTAACATGGAAGTTATCAGAGGAACAAGAGATGATGTCAGTAACACGGAAGTTATCAGAGGAACAAGAGATGATGCCAGTAACATGGAAGTTATCAGAGGAACAAGAGATGATGTCAGTAACATGGAAGTTATCAGAGGAACAAGAGATGATGTCAGTAACACAGAAGTCATCAGAGGAACAAGAGATGATGTCAGTAACATGGAAGTTATCAGCGGAACAAGAGATGATGTCAGTAACATGAAGTTATCAGAGGAACAAGAGATGATGTCAGTAACACGGAAGTCATCAGAGGAACAAAGAGCTGATGTCAGTAACACGGAAGTCATCAGAGAAACAAGAGATGATGTCAGTAGATGGAAGTCATCAGAGAAACAAGAGATGATGTCAGTAAATGGAAGTCATCAGAGGAACAAGAGATGATGTCAGTAACATGGAAGTTATCAGAGGAACAAGAGATGATGTCAGTAACATGGAAGTTATCAGAGGAACAATAGATGATGTCAGTAACATGGAAGTTATCAGAGGAACAAGAGCTGATGTCAGTAACATGGAAGTCATCAGAGAAACAAGAGATGATGTCAGTAACACAGAAGTCATCAGAGGAACAAGAGATGATGTCAGTAACATGGAAGTCATCAGAGGAACAAGAGATGATGTCAGTAACATGGAAGTTATCAGAGGAACAAGAGATGATGTCAGTAACACGGAAGTCATCAGAGGATTATGACATGATGCCATTAACACGGAAGTTAACAGGGGTATTATGGCCCGGTGATCTGAAATGACAGGAGTGCCAGAATCACGTTCGATGTTTACAAGTGGTCGCAGATTCAATATTAAGCGTCGGTCAGTTTAGCCAATATATATTTGGAGACATCGCTCGCAGATGATGGTGTATATCAAATTCCTGTATATATAAGGCAAGCTTTATGGAAACCGTAAGCGCCTTTCGGGAACAAGACTCTATGACACTGTAGCACGAAAATGCACGCGCTACATGATCTGTTGCAGCGAGTTGTACCCAGCAGGTTCTGGCCAGGGTTACAGAGGCGGCTCCTAACCAAAATGTCCCAAGGTTCCTATCGCGTTTAAAGTCCACCGATGGTAGGTTGGAGAATAGAAAGTGAGTGGTAAGATCAGAGTGGATGATAGTTAGTTTCGTTTCCCTCCAGTTTTTTCTCTCAATCTCTGTTCATGTTTGCAGCTTTCAAATACACAGGCAAGAGTTGATAATACGTTTGAGTTGAATATTCTAAATTTAGTTTTCTTGCTTAGTATTCTTGATACCAGACAGCTTAAGAGAATGGTTAATGACAGGAGGTCAACAACAGAAGTGATAAATAACTGTCCTGATCGAAAGTTGTGGAGAGACATGATCACCTACGCCAGCAGCTTGATACTTGATGATGATGATGATTCTTGATTTCCATATTTTGTCCAGGTTTTTAAATTCAATGCCGCTTTTGCTATCTGCTGCTGATCTCTTTCTTTGTTTGAACTTCTTGATCAATATTACTGCCAATAATTATTTTATATATATAGCTGTCTACTCTTTCAAATACCTGGCGATTGAGATATATAACGTCCTCTGGGGTATTGTTATTTTTCATTATTTTTGTTTCATCCTGTCGATTTCAAGTCCTATTTTTTCTTCCGCCATTTTAAATGGGTACGGATTTTTTCTGGGAAAGTAAAAGCAGCACGGGCGTAATACTGACCACATTACCCCAAAAAATCATGTGCTGAAGGTCTGTAAAATATAGGGTCACTAACACCATATTTCCCTATACGCCACTTGGCGTGACGGGGGGTACTTTACTTTTTTACTATGGATGATAAGGTACCTGTGATATTTTGCATCTTGTTGATATTGTCAATTAGGAGCACTATCATCATCTGCAAAATCTATATCTTCCAAGTATTCTTGTCATATACATTTTATATGCCATTATTACCTTTGCAACATTTACTCATTATGTATCAATGGTAATTCTAAATAGCAATGATGATAGTATACATCCTTGTTTGACTCCTGTTTCAATTCAAAACCAATCACTCATTCCCTCCTGTGCGAACTGCGCAGGTATAGCCACCGTATGTCTTTTATATATTGGTCATTTTGGTGGTGTAAGATTCATTTTAAACTCACAGAAAAAATTAGTGCAGCAGAAGACAGTATATGGGAGGATCGTGTGTGTGTGTGTGTGTGTGTGTGTGTGTGTGTGTGTGTGAGCGTGTGTGTGGTGTGTGTGTGATGGAAAACGGATGATACAACTTGCTGAGTGTTTGAATGTTGAATACAAGAGCAAGTGATAACTTCCATTTCTGTGGAGGTGACACAACAATGATAACTACTAAAATGTATCACCCCCCCCCCCTTCCCAACGAAAAAATGAAATCTTGATCTCAGTACTGTGTTATGTGCACCTTGATCTCAGTACTGTGTTATGTGCACCTTGATTTCAGTACCGTGTTATGTGCACCTTGATCTCAGTACTGTGTTATGTGCACCTTGATCTCAGTACTGTGTTATATGCACCTTGATTTCAGTACCGTGTTATGTGCACCTTGATCTCAGTACTGTGTTATGTGCACCTTGATCTCAGTACCGTGTTATGTGCACCTTGATCTCAGTACCGTGTTATGTGCACCTTGATCTCAGTACTGTGTTATGTGCACCTTGATCTCAGTACTGTGTTATGTGCACCTTGGTCTCAGTACTGTGTTATGTGCACCTTGATCTCAGTACTGTGTTATGTGCACCTTGATCTCAGTACCGTGTTATGTGCACCTTGATCTCAGTACCGTGTTATGTGCACCTTGATCTCAGTACTGTGTTATGTGCACCTTGATCTCAGTACATATTACGTGCACCTTGATCTCAGTACCGTATTATGTGCACCTTGATCTCAGTACTGTGTTATGTGCACCTTGATCTCAGTACTGTGTTATGTGCACCTTGATCTCAGTACTGTGTTATGTGCACCTTGATCTCAGTACCGTGTTATGTGCACCTTGATCTCAGTACCGTGTTATGTGCACACTTGATCTCAGTACCGTGTTATGTGCACCTTGATCTCAGTACTGTGTTATGTGCACCTTGATCTTAGTACCGTGTTATGTGCACCTTGATCTCAGTACCGTGTTATGTGCACCTTGATCTCAGTATCGTATTATGTGCACCTTGATCTCAGTACTATGTTATGTGCACCTTGATCTTAGTACTGTGTTATGTGCACCTTGATCTCAGTACCGTGTTATGTGCACCTTGATCTCAGTACCGTATTATGTGCACCTTGATCTCAGTACTGTGTTATGTGCACCTTGATCTCAGTACTGTGTTATGTGCACCTTGATCTCAGTACCGTGTTATGTGCACCTTGATCTCAGTATCGTGTTATGTGCATCTTCATCTCAGTACCGTGTTATGTGCATATTGATCTCAGTACTGTGGTATGTGCACCTTGATCTTAGTACTGTGTTATGTGCACCTTGATCTCAGTACCGTGTTATGTGCATCTTCATCTCAGTACCGTGTTATGTGCATATTGATCTCAGTACTGTGGTATGTGCACCTTGATCTTAGTACTGTGTTATGTGCACCTTGATCTCAGTACCGTGTTATGTGCACCTTGATCTCAGTACCGTGTTATGTGCATATTGATCTCAGTACTGTGGTATGTGCATCTACTTAACTTTGTGTAATATTGTATTGCTTCTTCTGCTATCACTGCTTGATCTTCCAGCTGTTCTCTTCTCATTACGTGGCCAAAAATGATGATTGAGATTGTTTCTTCCTAATATTGGAAACCAGCTCCCTTTTTGCTTTGGCCTCTTTCAGAACATTTTCATTACTCTTCTTAGCTGTCCATGGTATTCTCAACATTCTTATGTAAAACCACATTTCTACAGACTCCAGTGATTTTCTGTATCACAGAATACCCATCAGTAGATGTATCATAAATCACATTCCCATACTTCCCTCATCTTTCAACACACTAATACAAGATGTCAGTTGTCAGGAAACTTGACAACGCAAGTGCCGCAGCAAGTAAACAACGACGACAAACTACCCTGATTGGTTAAATTAATATTTTTATTAGCCGTTGAATTAAATCATGAACAGTAACTGGAAGGGCGGTTCTTCTTATTTAACTAAACTATCAATGTCTTTTTACATAAAGTAAGTCATTTATGGTAACTACATTTGATTAACTTCAAAACGGGTGACAAAGGAGTGAGAGATGAAAGGAAATGGAGCAGGTAGAGGGGGGAGAGAGAGAGAGAGAGAGAGAGAGAGAGGCCAGCGGGCGAGGGCTTGCATGATTACTCTACTAAAGCAAAAAGGAGAGAGTGCTGGGGCGGAAGAGAAACAATTTGTGACGGCAAATAGCAACATTAGCTGGCATGAACATAAGTGCTTTATATGCTGACGACAACTACATTCACAACTAACACATTCTGCCAGTAGAGCAGCAGATGTTTAGTTTCAACACTTCATGGTCGGGTTATATTTCAAACACTAAACTCATTCTATATGTTCTGCATCTCATTGCAATAGAAGTAAGGGTACACATTTAGTTTGAGTAAAAATAAACTAGTATTCGGATGCAAATTTGTGTTACATTAGCAACGCGATCGTAGGGGAATTATGTAGTCGCACAATAAAAGAGAAGCCTAGACACTGAAATTCTTGACATTCATTGCCTTTTCGAAAAACGCGTAGTATTTATTGCCTGGGTTGTTTAGTAAGTGGGAACCGAGGGAGGGGGGAAGATCGAATCCTGCCGCTGTGTGTGTTGTGGTAGCCTGGCAGTTCTGTCTATTACTACATCAAGGCGGTTTACATTAATGTCGCAGGTTGAACGCTTGGCTAGGAACGGGTTTTCAATGGAAGAAACCACGGAAAAGAATGGCGAACTGTTGTCGTTGCGTGACCATGAAGATGATGTTGCTATCGTTGGAGATGGTGGAGGTAGTGCAGAGGAAGATAAAGATGAATACCACCATAATAAGGACATGAAGTCGCCACTGAACGTCGACGATCCAGAAATTTAGGTATGTACTGTATTTTGTGTTCATTATTGTAACTGTAAATCGTATCTGAATATATTCTCATTCATTGACTGAACTGTAAAGGTGTGATATATGGAGGAGACGGGCATCGCTAGTTGTTATCAACCGTTTGTGACGGGGCGTGCTTGAATTATTTATTATTTTCCTTCTGACCTCAGTTTGTCACAAAATCGATGCACTGTGACAAGTATGTAGCCATAATCCACAGAACATTGTCAACTGATGCAGTGGAGTGGTGGTGGTGTGGAATCGCTGCGCCAGGCAAAACTTATTGATTGTTGTACTCCGGATAAACAGCACCCTGACCACCCTCGCCCCCCTGCTCGTTACTTTGTCACAAAACCTATTGTCTGCTGGCCTCCCTTCTTTCTACCTTAAAATAACCCTATTCAATAGTAATGACAATTAATACTAGTAACAATAAATAAAAATAATGCGACTGTATTGCCATTGGTTAATCTTCATTCTAGTATCCAGTTTCTGTATTGTTGTTTTATCTACATAACAACATAACCATTCTGATCATTCTCACTCACCGTTTATTCCTTCCAATTGCTTGATCCACATTTCTTGTCAGTTATTATGTAATTATGTCCCCCTGTTCTTTTATCTGTTTGTGAACATGCCTATTCAGACTGTTATTTCCCATATTTTGTATTTACAAGCCATGTCGTCATACTTTATTTTCTTCTCACATTGTTTTATGTACAGACCTAATACATCTTTATTATTTTTCTATGTTGTTTTATGTACAGACCTAATAAATCTTTATTATTTTCCTATGTTGTCTTATGTACAGACCTAATAAATCTTTATTATTTTCCTATGTTGTCTTATGTACAGACCTAATAAATCTTATTATTTTCCTATATTGTCTTATTGTATTGTTTTATGTCTTCTTTACCTTTCAGTTCCCTGTGAAGCATAGGTCTTCACAAACACTTTCCAAGCCTTTCTGCTTGTTGCCATTCTTTTAAAATCACTCCATGTCTTTCCCATCATCTTCATCTCTGTTTCTATCTGTCTTCTCATCTCTTAGACAGAGAGCCATTATCTTTCACGGATGGTGGATTTACTTTTTTCTTTTCTTTGACTTGTCCATGTTGGAGAAGTTGTCGCGTTCGTACCTTACCTCCAACAAAACCACACTGTTCTTCACTAATTTCTGGACTGATTTTGTTTTGCACTCTTCACATGATGATTCTTGGTAATATCTTAGTCATGTGACACATAAGGCTATTGTGCGATGATCATCGCATTCAATCACACCAGATTTCTTTGGTAGGGCTATGAATATTCATTTGAGCATGTCGTCTGGTATATATCCGCTGTTGTAGATAGCATTCAATATTTTTTTATTATTTCTATTCCAAAATCACCCATGGCTTTAATCTTTTCTTTAGTTATGTTATCCGGCCCAGAAGCTTTTCCTGCTTACATTTTGCACACGGTGTCTTCCACTTCTTCTTTGAGTATTCCTGGACCTACCCATTATCCTCAATATTTACTTCTGTTCATCTTCCATCATCATAAAAATCTTTATTGTATTCTGTCCATTGTTCCCTTTGTTGTTCAATCAACAGTTCTCCTTCCTTGATCTTAAACATCAGTTTTTTATTGCGTTTTTCTTCATGTTAATTCTTCTATTTGTTTGTATATAGCTTTGGCATCTCCTTTTTGTTGCATTTCAATCTCTTTTGCATCTCTGATTTGGCCATGCTTCTTTTTCCTTCATTGCATTTTATTACAATTTTTTTAATTTAATCTATTATACTCGTCTTTGCTATCCTTATTTCTTCTTCTTGTATCCATTAGCTGTAAAAAGTCATCTGTCATCCATTTCTTTCTTGAATTTGCCCTCACTGGTAGTATGAACTCTTTTGATGTTTGCTGCATTGATTCTTTTAGCATTTCCCACTGTTCATCAATGCTTTGTATCTTCTCCATTGAATTGTACCAGTTCTAAATTATGATGTTATATTTGTCTTATATCCTCTTATCTTATTTGAGTAAATCTAAATTTAACTTGATATTAACTGAGGCTCTTATTGCTGTTTTTAATTTTACTCTAAGCTTTCCCACAACTGGTACATGATCACTATTGCAATCTGCCCCTGGTCTAGTTTTCACATACACCAGACTGTTTATAAATCTATTGTTTATCATTATGTAGTCGATTTGATTATGTGCATTATCTCCAGGGCTTTTCCATGTCCACAGACGTCTTGGATGTTGCTTAAACCAGGTGTTTCTTATCATCATGTTGTGTTTTCTTGCCCAGTCAGTAAGTTTGTCACCTTTTTCATTTCTTTCTTCTAAGCCTTAGTAACCAACCACTTCTTCAACTCTTTCATTTCCTACTTTTGCATTGAAATCCCCTGGAACTATGGTGTTTTCATGTGGTTTGCACTCACGAAGTGCCATATTAAGCTCATGGTAAAATTTATCAATTGTTTCTTCTAGACTGTCTGCTGTTGGTGCATAAACTTGTATCAGATTTATATTTATTGACTTTCTATTCAATTTCACTAAAAAAAAACTTGATAAGATTTTCCCAAAAGCCTTTCACTGTTCTTGCCCTTTCCGCATCCAAGATGATACCTACTCCTCTTTGGTGTTCAGTAGCATCCAAGATGATACCTACTCCTCTTTGGTGTTCAGTAGCATCCAAGATGATACCTACTCCTCTTTGGTGTTCAGTAGCATCCAAGATGATACCTACTCCTCTCTGGTGTTCAGTAGCATCCAAGATGATACCCACTCCTCTCTGGTGTTCAGTAGCATCCAAGATGATACCTACTCCTCTCTGGTGTTCAGTAGCATCCAAGATGATACCTACTCCTCTTTGGTGTTCAGTAGCATCCAAGATGATACCTACTCCTCTCTGGTATTCAGTAGCATCCAAGATGATACCTACTCCTCTTTGGTGTTCAGTACCTCCAGAAATGACAGAACACAATCAAAACTAATACATAGCCTTCATTGACCAGGAAAAATCATTCGACAGAGTAAACAGAGAACAATTGTGGGATATACTAACAACATACGGAGTAAGCCAACATCTAATCAACATTATTAAAAGCCTCTACGTCAACAGCAGCTGCAGGGTCAGAACAGCAGCAGGCTACACAGACCACTTCGAAGTCAGATCAGGCGTAAGACAGGGGTGTGTACTATCCCCCCTACTGTTTATTACATACATGGACCATATATGCAAGCTAGCCAACCCATCAGAGACAGAGGAGATCAACGAGCTTTTATTTGCAGACGACCAGGCACTAATACATGAAACAATAGAAGACCTACAAGAACACTTAAACAAACTCAACATCTCAGGCACAAAATCTTTTTTCTTTCTTCTTCTTCTTTTCTCTTTTCACTGATACCTAAAAGGTGTCGTGGTTTATATCATTTGTCGTTCTTGTGCTGCTCGAATTGTCTGAATTAGTGATTTCCCTTTGTTGTTACATGTCTCTGTCACTGCATCTATCCATCTTCTTCTGGGTCTTCCTCTTGGTCTTTTTCCATGCATTCTCGAGAAGAACGCCCTTGATGGTGATTGGTGAGGATTCATTCTGACCAGGTGGCCAAACCATTTAAGTTGTTGTTGTTCTATATATATTGGCAGGGTTTTGTTCCTACCATTTTTCTTATGGTTTCATTTGGTATTCTATCTCTTCTTGTGTTGTTTGTTACTTTTCTCAAGCAACACATCTCACATGTATTGATCTTTCTTAAATGTGATTTAGAAAGGGTCCATGTTTGACTTTCATAGCACAAAGTTGGTATGAAGATGCTATTTATCATTTGTTGTTTAGCTGGCATAGAAATGTTTGGATGTCTTAGCAATGGTGAAAGCTGGTATGTGACAGCATTTGCTTTTTGTATTCTCATGTCAATTTCTCTGTCTAGTTTTCCATCTTCTGTGAACATTGTGCCTAAATACTTGAATTCCTCTACTTGTTTTATTTCTTTATCTTTGATCTTGATGTTTAATGGGTGTCTTAATTTGCTTATTCTTATAGCCTCTGTTTTTGCTGTGTTAATTTTCATACTGTAGTTTGTGCAGCTTTTATCAAGAGATGTTAAATGTTGTTGTAGCAGGTTTTCATCCTCATATATTAGGCATTGGTCATCTGCGAAGAGTAGTTCGTTGATGTTGTAGTTTTCTACCTTTATGTTATTATTTGATTTGTCCTTATTTATCAGGCACAAAATACAACATGAAAATCAACATCAACAAAACAGAAGTCTTGAATGTTGCCAAAAATAAACAGAACATCAACATAACTATAGAAGGCAGACAACTAAAACAAGTAGAGGAACTCAAATACCTAGGAAGTCTAATGGCAAACGATAATTCTCAAACAGCAGAGATAGAATCAAGATGCAACAAAGCTTGTCAAATCATTGGACAGTTATCACCACTATTGTCCAACAAGGAAATAACTCTGGAGGCAAATCGAGCACTCTACAATACAATCTTCATCCCAACGTTGTGCTACCAATGCCAGACCTGGACCCTAGATGCAAGAACAATAAGAAAATAACCTCTACAGAGATAAAATGTGTTAGACGAATGACAGGAAACAGTCTGAGAGATAGGATCAGAAATGAAGAACTGAGAAAAAAGCTAGGAATAGCCCCACCATAGAATATATAAGGAAACAACAGATAAAATGGTTTGGCCACGTGACAAAGCAGAAAGAACAAAACACAACACAACGAGGCTTCAATAAACGTTGTGAGAACACCAGACCCAAGGGTCGACCACGAAAAAGATGGGTCGATGGAATATTAGAAGCACTCGGAAACATAACAGCAGCAGAGGCGAACAGAAGAGCAAAAGACCGCAAATTATATCTCCCCTCGACGCTGAAAGACAAATGAGGAAGGAAAGAAGAAGATCAGAATATATCTCCTCTGATCCTGTGTATCTCTTTTGATACAGTCCTAATAAATATAAATCCATCACTTTCATTTCCTGTTTGATATTTTCCAGTTTTTCATTTTGCATGAGTGTTCTTACATTCCAAGTTCCTATTTTCAGTGTCTGGTTTATCTTTATCTTGCTTATAATAGCTTGATGACGATTAGGTATCACCTGTAGCACATGATGTCCTCTATCGAATGAGTGTATTCCATTGGAATCCCCAATTTTACGCTGCCGAGCATACCTGCAAGGTACAGTGCAGCCGCAGGTTGTACTGTCTACTGCAACAGTAGCAGTTAAAATTACCAGACCTGACATTAATTGTTTATCTACAGACCTAATTAATAGTTTTTTCCTATATTGTTTTACAATCTGAATAGATTGTTATTCATCATCATCATTGAGTGCCCTCTCCGCAACGAAGGTTGGCTATCATGGATCGCCATTCTACTCTGTCTCTTTCTTTGATGGTGCAGGCTGTCATAGATTGACTTGTCCATCTTTTGATGTTACTCGTCCATGTTAATCTTGGTCTGCTTCTGCCTCTTTTACCTTGTATTTTCCCTACAAATATTACTTTTAGTAGGCTGTTGTGTCTTTTAACATGCCCCAAAATTAAATTTGTCTTGTCTTAATTGTGTTTAGCACTTCTCTTTTTATTTTCAGTTGTTTTAATACTTCATCGTTTGTTATCTTTTCCTTCCATCCAATTCTACCTATTCTTCTATAAATCCACATTTCAAAGGCTTCAATTTTCTGTTCTGTTTTCTTGTTTAATGTCCATGGTTCTGTGCTATACAGGAATGTTGAAAAGATATAACATTTTGCCATTCTTAGTTTCAGCCCTGCTGATATTTGTTTTGTTAATATATTTTTCATGGCATTAAAATTACTTTTTGCCATACCTATTCTTTTGTTTATTTCAATTTTATATTTTCCATCATTGGTTATAGTATGTCCCAGGCAGTTGTAGCTCTGGACTGTCTCCAGATGTATTCCCTCAACTGTGATATTTAATTGTTGGTCTTGAGAATTTTCTTTGTTTCTTTGAGATTGTTATTATTTTCCCATATTGTGAATATGTACAGGTATCATAAATCTGTTATTTTTCCATATTGTGAATATGTACAGGTGTCATAAATCTGTTATTTTTCCATATTATGTGATGTAAGTAAAGAGAGTAAAGAGCCCCGTCATGCCAAGTGGCGGATAGGGAATATGGTGTTAGTGACCATAATTTTTTACAGACCTTCGGCACTTGATTTTTGGGGTAATGTGGTCGGTATTATGCCCGTGCCACTTTACTTTCACAGAAAAAAATCTGGTACTCATTTAAGGCTGGGTGAACCTGGAAGCCATCTATCAGGATCATACCCAACCTCTTGTCCTTTGTAGTCCAGTTCACTAACCACTGAACTATTGCAGATCCATTATTTGATGTACTTAATAAATGTACAGGCCTAATAAATCTGTTAAGTTCCCATATTATTTATGTACCAAATAAATATTTATTATTTTCCCATATTGTTTTATGTACACATCTAAGCAGTACGTCATTGTATTATTTTACTTTCCAAGTTATTTTATTATTTTTATCTGGGGGCCAAATCAGTGTAAATTATTTTCCCATGTTGTTTTATATACAGACCTAGTCAATCATTATTTTTGTTGTTTTTATTGTTGTCTTGGGAGTTTTGCCTACTTCTTTACGAAGAATGATCCATTTAGCATAAGACTATGTCTTTTAAGTTATATTAAATCAGAATCTATCTATGTTTCTATCTATTGTACCAAAGATGGCACATGGGGCAGAAATTCTAGACTCTTTGTGTCTGAGAATCTTTTAACTGTCAGACCTTGCACAGGACCTGCATTGTGTCTTGCCACATGGCTCTGTTCAGGGGACTTACTCAATCTCACTTTGAGGGAGATGATGCCTGCTGTTGTTGCCTCTCGCTTTAATGTTCCTTTTACTGTTTCTCTTGGTTGGCCTCTGTTTCTGTTACCCTTCTAGTTCCCATTTGAGGAGCTGCTTTGAGATTCTTTTGTTGTCTCCTCTCATCACATGACCAACATATATCCACCTTCTTCTCTTGATTATAGTTGATATCTTACCACATTTGCCATGCAAAAATGAAAGGTCTTTATTATTTTCTATTATTGTTTTATATACATACCTGTGTTTATTCATTATTTTCTCTTATTGTTTTGTATACATGCCTATGTTTATTCATTTCTATTTTCCCCATATTGTTTTATCTATACAAATAGTCAGTCTTTATTATCTTTCCACTTTGTTGTATCTATGGACCTATTAGTCTTTATTGTTTTCCAACTTTGTTGTATCTATAGACCTATTAGTCTTTATTGTTTTCCAACTTTGTTGTATCTATAGACCTATTAGTCTTTATTGTTTTCCAACTTTGTTGTATCTATAGACCTATTAGTCTTTATTGTTTTCCAACTTTGTTGTATCTATAGACCTATTAGTCTTTATTGTTTTCAGCTTTGTTGTATCTATAGACCTATTAGTCTTTATTGTTTTCAGCTTTGTTGTATCTATAGACCTATTAGTCTTTATTGTTTTCCAACTTTGTTGTATCTATAGACCTATTAGTCTTTATTGTTTTCAACTTTGTTGTATCTATAGACCTATTAGTCTTTATTGTTTTCAGCTTTGTTGTATCTATAGACCTATTAGTCTTTATTGTTTTCCAACTTTTCCAACTTTGTTGTATCTATAGATCTATTAGTCTTTGTTATATGTTTTAACTATACACCAGGTCAATCATTTTTATCCTCCAGTGTTGTTTTATCAACAAAGGACCTTGTCAATTTTCACAAGTTTCCCTTGCAGACTGGTTTGTCTAACGGCTGAAATAACCACTTTTAATGAAAACACTGTTGTGTTTTGTCAATGAAAAATAATGTGATGGGTGGAAGAGATGTCACTGGTTGTAAACATGGAAGAGATGTCACTGGTTGTAAACAAGGAAGAGATGTCACTGGTTGTAAACAAGGAAGAGATGTCACTGGTTGTAAACAAGGAAGAGATGTCACTGGTTGTAAACAAGGAAGAGATGTCACTGGTTGTAAACAAGGAAGAGATGTCACTGGTTGTAAACAAGGAAGAGATGTCACTGGTTGTAAACAAGGAAGAGATGTCACTGGTTGTAAAGAGAAAGACCATCTTTAATTCATGTGCTGACACTTATTCCAATAATATAGACAGTTTTACAACAAACAAAGAGAGCACTAAAAAATCTTACAAAGAAAATGTCTTGCAAATGAGACTATTTTCTTACAGGTTGAAAGGCATGGCATGATTTATAAATGACAGCCCCTTTGTTTAAGTTACAGTTCATTACTAATTAAATTAACATTTACAAGAGACACAATTATCTACAATTTAGCTGATCCTGTTGCAGTTATGTTTTTATAAATTAAACTAGCTTTTGATTAAAATAATTCCTGCTGGTTTGATTCTACACTGTATCCTGCTAGTTTGATTTTACACCATGTGTTTTAATTTAAAAAATGTAATTATCTGTTAATTTCATGCAAAAGTTACTTGATAATGATACCTCAATACTCTTGCTGCTGGAGCTACTGATTTGAGTGCTCCGTGCGCACCGTAAGCTGTGCTTTTCATCTGGATGGTGTTTCAATATTAAGATTGTTTACAATGAACGATATCTTGCATGATGAAGGACAGTTCAGCTGTTTGATGTTGTGTCTGTCCCTTCGTTGCCTGATTTAAGAGGCTTTCTTAATCTGTAACATACAGTTTGGGGCAGGAATATCTGCAACTTTCAGTCTAGCAACTTATTTTGGCAGTTTGGTAGACATTGTGCCTGTCCCATCTTTATCTTCAGGATCATGCAGCTGATGTTGGAGCTGTCTACCCCTTTCTTTCATCTTTCTCTCTCTCACATAAATCTTTGTACACTTACTTGTCAAGCTACATCCGTCCTGCTCTGAAGAACCATCTTTGCTAGATATGTTACAATATGTAGCTTGAACTAATTTTTAAAAAAAATGTGTGGACCGTGATTAGTAGGTTATCATGTTGACCTATATTTATATGACCAATCTGATTAGAGAGATGGATTTATACATGAGATTCTTAAGATATAGGCCTACCTCTAGCATCTCAATTTAATCAATGATATTCTCTTCTGTAGTTCTGATGTGAGTGTTCATGTCTCACAGGTATATACAAATATAAATGTCTTTAGTGAGCACATAAATCTGATTGTTAAAATTTCATATTTATATCTCTATCTCTCCATATAGGTTTCAGTTTTGCTAGTGCAAATTTCTCATTGCAGACCTGGCCCAGTATTCTGTAATGAGATCCTCATTCTTGCACAATTGATCCTGATATTGAAATGTTCAGTTTCAATCACTGAAATATTGATTGTTATTTGCTTCTGGTTACTCTTCATTAAAATTGGTTTTTTATTCTACATTGATTTGATGTAATGACAGTTTCAATATTTGTTTACTACACTTTCCAGTTATTGCCCTTTGCTTACCTACCTGGCAACATTGTCTGAAAATGATAGGTTGGTGATAAGTCTTTCATTTATCCCAATTGTGCCTGTGTATTTCATGAAGGACTTCTGTCATGATTCTCTGATGTAACATTGGGAAACAATAGTGCTGACCCTGTCTAGTTTCATGGTATTTATTAGGGTATTTATTATGGTATTTATTATGGTATTTATCCAATTTATGGGGTCTGCCGGAGGACAATAGGGTTAGAGAACAAAGGCCGATGCTCAGCACAGTCATCACAAGGTATTCAGGGCAGAGTATATCTTTCACCCACAACAAGGAAAACAAAACTCTTTTATTCTGCCATATTTGAACACCTATCCACTTCCACCTGATCTTGTAATGACAGTGGGTTTTACAACTTCAGCTACTGCTCATCTAACTCTGTTGAGTGAAACCATTACTTCAGTTACAAGAACTGCTCATCTAACTCCAACCGTTGAGTGAAACCATTACTTCAGTTACAAGAACTGCTCATCTAACTCCAACCGTTGAGTGAAACCATTAATTCAGTTACAAGAACTGCTCATGAAGTTGATCAGTGCCAATATTGATGCTGATACTGTAGCTCTTCATTGTCATCCAGAATTCTTCATGCTGGGTTTTGTACTTTCTTGTAGTCAATAAAAATTGTATATAGTTTTTGTTCTTTGCTGGTTTTATTTTCACACAGCACTGTAAGGATGGGTGGCTGAGTGATCGTTGTGGGTGCCTTAGTGGCTGAGTGATCGTTGTGGGGTGCCTTAGTGGCTGAGTGATTGTTGTGGGGTGCCTTAGTGGCTGAGTGATCGTTGTGGGGTGCCTTAGTGGCTGAGTGATCGTTGTGGGGTGCCTAAGTGGCTGAGTGATCATTGTGGGGTGCCTTAGTGGCTGAGTGATCATTGTGGGGTGCCTCAGTGGCTGAGTGATCGTTGTGGGGTGCCTAAGTGGCTGAGTGATCATTGTGGGGTGCCTTAGTGGCTGAGTGATCATTGTGGGGTGCCTTAGTGGCTGAGTGATCGTTGTGGGGTGCCTAAGTGGCTGAGTGATCATTGTGGGGTGCCTTAGTGGCTGAGTGATCATTGTGGGGTGCCTTAGTGGCTGAGTGATTGTTGTGGGGTGCCTTAGTGGCTGAGTGATCGTTGTGGGGTGCCTTAGTGGCTGAGTGATCATTGTGGGGTGCCTTAGTGGCTGAGTGATCGTTGTGGGGTGCCTTAGTGGCTGAGTGATCGTTGTGGGGTGCCTTAGTGGCTGAGTGATCGTTGTGGGGTGCCTTAGCGGCTGAGTGATCGTTGTGGGGTGCCTTAGTGGCTGAGTAATCATTGTGGGGTGCCTTAGTGGCTGAGTGATCGTTGTGGGGTGCCTTAGTGGCTGAGTGATCGTTGTGGGGTGCCTTAGTGGCTGAGTGATCACTGTGGGGTGCCTCAGTGACCATTGTGGGGTGCCTCAGTGGCTGAGTGACCATTGTGGGGTGCCTCAGAGGCTGAGTGACCATTGTGGGGTGCCTCAGTGGCTGAGTGACCATTGTGGGGGGGCCTCACTGACCATTGTGGGGTACCTCAGTGGCTGAGTGACCATTGTGGGGTGCCTCAGTGGCTGAGTGATAATTGTGGAGTGCCTCAGTGGCTGAGTGACCATTGTGGGGTGCCTCAGTGGCTGAGTGATAATTGTGGAGTGCCTCAGTGGCTGAGTGACCATTGTGGGGGGGCCTCACTGACCATTGTGGGGTGCCTCAGTGGCTGAGTGACCATTGTGGGGTGCCTCAGTGGCTGAGTGATAATTGTGGAGTGCCTCAGTGACTGAGTGACCATTGTGGGGTGCCTCAGTTGCTGAGTGCTTGCTTGCGTTTGCCCGATGACTAGAGTATTCGTAGACTGTATAATTCTTCTTTGTCACCTGTCCTTAAAAGGACGTTAAGTGGACGTGTCTGCGTTGTGTTGTGGTTTGCAGTATAACTGTTATATTTGCGCCTTTCGGCCCAAAACATCCGACTTCAGCACAGTTGCTGAGTGATAATTGTGGAGTGCCTCAGTGGCTGAGTGACCATTGCGGGATGCCTCAGTGGCTGAGTGACCATTGTGGGATGCCTCAGTGGCTGAGTGACCATTGTGGGGTACTTCAGTGGCTGAGTGGAATTTGTGGGGTACCTCAGTGGCTGAGTGACCATTGTGGGGTGCCTCAGTGGCTGAGTGACCATTGTGGGGTGCCTCAGTGGCTGAGTGACCATTGTGGGGTGGCTGAGTGGCCATTGTGGGGTGCCTCAGTGGCCGAGTGACCATTGTGGGGTACCTCAGTGGCTGAGTGACCATTGTGGGGTACCTCAGTGGCTGAGTGACCATTGTGGGGTACCTCAGTGGCCGAGTGACCATTGTGCTTGTAACTGCTCATAGAGATCCAGGTTCATTTCCCATATGCTACCATTGTTTTGTCAAGCTGATAAGGCTAGTCTTTAAAAATGGACTCCAGAGGTTTCCTGTGAAGTAGGCTTGGTGTGATACTGACCAAGCCGCCTAGAAATGTGCCATGGTAATGGAAAAATAGTTACTAACACCATATCCCCATAGGCTAGCAAAGTATGGAGGGAACCTTTACTTACCGTAAGGTTAAATGTATGTTCTGTAATGCTTTGACCTTTCTGCTTGTCCTTCCACAATGCTTCGTCCTGCTTACTGGTGCAGCCTATTAAATAATACTTCCAGCATGACTTTGCCTGCGTAACAGATAAGATTCATGATTCTCTAGTTTTTAATACAGTATCGGTTTGCCTTTTTTCTTCCAGGAAAGTAATGATTAGAGGTCATATTCACAGGCTGGGCTATTCACCTGAGTTTTAAATCTTATTACACATGAGTGTGGCTGCTATTGATGTCTGGAAGGAACTTGTGTTTTCTCTTATTTTTTGTGGCATTTTTCATAGTGCTGTAAAATACCTATATAAGGAACTTGTTTTTTCTCTTATTTGAAAAATACCAATGTAAGGAACTTGTGATTTCTCTTATTATTTGAAAAATACCAGTGGAAGGAATTTGTGTTTTCTCTTATTTAAAAAAAAAAAACCAATGGAGGAACATGTGTTTTCTCTTCTTATTTGTGGCATGTTTCATAGTGTTGTAAAAATACCAATGTTTCTGGTTAATTTGTTTGATTGATGTTCACCAGGCTTGTTGTAATTCATTGGATACTCCTGTCATTCTGCCAATTTTAATTCTATCCTGTGCTAATTCTATCCTGTCATACAAGATGGTTGTTCCATCTTTAGTACCTTTAATATGGATATAGTGTATGTGTAACACTGCAGGATGACATCTTAGCAACACAATGAACAGTTTTGAGGTATGTTTGACTAGTGATACATCTCATTTATTTGGACATTCTACTCTGACTCTTATTCTGTCTATTGACCTTTCGAGCTGTAGCCGGCCCATAGAGCGTAGACCAAGATACTCCTTCATCTGAATTTTTGTTCTAGCAGTTTTCAATTCTTTTGAAGATATTTTATCAAATCTCGCCATTTGTCTCTGTTCTGTGCAAGCAGCTCTATCTCATTGAGGGAGTCAAATCCTGCTGCTCTTGCCTCTCTCATCAATGTTCTTCTCAGTGTCTCTCTGGGTCTTCATCTTTTTCTTTTACCTGTTGTTTCCCACATGAGGGCTTACATTGCTATTCGGTTATTATCTCTTCTCATCACATGTCCAACATATGACCATCGTCTTTTCTTTATTACTGAAGATATTAGTGGTTGATTGGCGATTTCTCTAATTTCCTCGTTTGTTTTGAATTCGTTCCAAGCTATACCAAGTATTTTCCTTAGACATTTATTTTCGAATGCGTTCAACTTTGTTTCTATATCTCTTGTTGTTTTCTAGCTTTCACACGCATACGTAAGGGTTGATAGTACATTTGATTTGAATAGTCTAAGTTTTGTGTTTGTGCTGATGAGTTTTGATTTCCACAACTTTTCATGGCTCTTATTGGTAACTGCTTTATTCTTGTTTTGGGAAGCTGCTATTTATCTAAAATAAATATTTAATTCTTTATCCTATTTTTACAAAAAAATGGTGGGGGGGTTTGCACTTATAAAACTAAATGGTTGGGGGGGGGGGGGGGGGTTGCACGTACAAAAGTGTAGAGTAATGGCTGTTTGTCAAATGAACTGTTTATTTTCCCCTGAAAGAAATATCTTTGAACATACCACAATTTGGAGCATTATCAATTTAGCTGCAAGCTCTCTTTGGTGGAGAACAACAACTTTGTTTCATAACTTTTAATGATATTATGGCCTGTTAGGTAGGTCATGTACAAATTTGTATCTGAGATGCACTCAAGGACAGTGTATTTAATGTACTGGATACTATTGGTGTTGTTAACAATTCTGTGCAAACGTGAAAGAAGAGAATGGATAGAGCTGCAAAAACTGGCCAAGGATAGTATCAAATGAAACAGACTTTTGAAGATCTGTGATACACGATGATAAGAATGTATCAAAGATCTAATATCCTTACAGTGCCAGTGTAACTCAGGATCTTTAGTACATCATCATCATCATCATAAAGTATCATGTCTGCTGGCGTAGGTGATCATGTCTCTCTACAACATTCGATCTCAACAGTTATTTATCATTTCTGTTGGTGACCTTCAGCCAAGCCATTCTCTTAAGCTGTCTGGTATCTTTTCTTTTTGCTTCCATCTCTTTGTCTCTCAATTTTCTCAGTTGTCACAATATATTCCAGCTGTTCCCTTCTCATTGCATGACCAAAAAATGATGCTTGTTTCTTCCTAATTTTGGAAATTAGCTCTCTTTTTGCTTAGCCTCTTTCAGAACATTTTCATTACTCTTCTTAGCTGTCCATATTTTTTCTCCCATTTTTAGTACACCTTATCATAAGCCGCTACTCTGGGTGAGTTATTTAATCTCAGTAAGAGAGTTATGACCTAATATCTTTGCTTCTCTTGTAAGTGATCTCCTCAGTGTCTCTTATGGTTAACTGTTTTATCTTTTTCCTGTTGTTTCCCATTAGAGGGCTGCTCTGTGATTCTCTGCTTAATTTTCCTCATCACATGCCTGCTGACATAAGCTGACCTTCTCATCCTGATCATCAGTGAGACTATGCATGACCATACCTCTAATTTCTGCATTAGAATTGAATCAATTTAATTGGATACAAATATATTTTATATTGAAATCTTTGTTTTAAGGACACATGCTCAACAAGTAATGTTTTCTTTAAATAAGAGATAAGCATATATGTGGTATCACACAGAGCTACTGTGAAGCTGGATAAAACATGAAACATAAAATTATATATATGGCCCTTTTCGTCTTGTCAGACGGTCTAGTGGAGGCTATTGTGTATTTTTTTTGTTTTTGAGGTTTTGTTTTAGTAGAACAGCTTCTCTCGTGGCTAATTCTACCAAAGTTTGACAAACACATGCGGTCACAGAATGAACAAGTCAGGCCCACTGATCCAAAGGAATTTCCAACCTTTTTTATGAGTCTTTTCTCTTCTAAGTTTTGCCTTAGCACAGTCTCAAAGGATGTTATACCATTTCTTATACATGCTGTCCATGATGTGCGATCACTTACCAGATGTTCCCAGTCATTTTCACAGATGGAGAAGTCATTCAGAGATGATTTACAATTATATAACAGCTTATTTAAAAGGAAGACAGAACATATTTCAACAGCCCACTGCAGCAAGCTACAGCTAATTATCTTTGAAAATAAATGCCTCTGAAGACTTGTAAACAAAAATATATTGTCCACTCTTCCATTTAGTTAAGATGTTGCATACAATTTCAGATCTATTTTTTCATAACTTTAAACAACATTCCACTATCTTGCTGCATTGTAGAAATGTTAATAAAAAATTAGGGATTTACAATAAAAAATTGTAACATTTAATGTTGTAAGTAGGGAGTTCAGTCTTCAATTTCATTGTAACATTTATTGTTGTAAGTAGGGGAGTTAAGTCATCAATTTCACTGTATCATTTAATGTTGTAAGTAGGGGAGTTAAGTATTAATGTCACTATAATAGGCACTACATAAGGAGGAATTGTCCCAGTAATCTTATTAACTATTGTTCTTGTCCCTAATTCAGTGGGCTGGTTCCCATTTTTATATGAATGCCTCAACTGTTGTGACACTAAACCAAACTAGACTAAAGACATACTCATATCTGCTTTCTTCTCTTTTAGTTTCGTTTGGTGTGAATTCTTTCCAATTAATGTTTAAATCTTTAGAGACATCTATATCCAAATATGATCAGCTGTAGCTTGCTACAGTTGTAGTGCTGTTGATATATATACTGTGAGTAATGATAAAATACCAAAGGCTATGCTGATCGTTTGTCTGATGACCTCCAAATAGAATTCTTGAGATTTATAAGATGCTGTCAGTTTTTTTTGTCTGATACCTGTATTCTTTGGGTGAAAATGTAATTTCTTTTCTGAAATGGAAGATTGTCTTTAAGCTGCTTATAAATATGGAAGTTATACATTGATAATGTCTGTTGTGAATTGGGATGGAAAGAGGTTCTTTTTTGTTGTTGTTTACACTGAAAAAGGTTGCAATATCTTGCTTTTCAATCTAGCAATATCCAACATTGTCATGACTGCTTTTTTGAATGGATTTATTTTCCCACTTTGATCACTTTTACCCAGACTTGTTAACCTGTTTCACAATAGTGACGTTAGGTTGGGTTTTGGCCAGCAGCTGTGGTTCTCTGATCTTAATGCCTGTAATATGTGGTAGGTTGCCATCAGTTCATCAACTGCACATTTGAATACCAACATTGTGGTCTGGTCAGTAGTCAGTGACAAGTTGCTACCAGTTTCGTTTTGCACATCACAGGATTGTTAGTTGCTACCAGTTCATGTGTTACACATCACAGGATTGTTAGTTGCTACCAGTTCATGTGTTACACATCACAGGATTGTTAGTTGCTACCAGTTCATGTGTTACACATCACAGGATTGTTAGTTGCTACCAGTTCATGTGTTACACATCGCGGGACCAACAGTGATGTTTGATACCATTAGTTGCAGATTGCTATCACATCAAATACTATTCAAATCAAGTCCAACAGTTTGACCAAGACACCAGACATCGCATGGGCTGAAAGTGCTCAGAAACCCCTAGCTAACTGCTAACACCAAGAGTGGTGAAAGAGAACTGACCAAGATCCTACTCAATCTCCATATAGCTCTCATGGAACAAGACTAATTAATCTGCTCAAGTAAGTAGAATTGTATGGGAAGGCAAATTCAGTACCCAATAATGATATGTTGATGTTGGATATCTGGGCTAAAAAGCAAAGAAATTGCAGTAAATTATAATATGATGGAACTACCTCCATTGACCTCTGGTTTAGGATCAGACTTACACTAGAATTAAGCCTAGCAAGAATGCAGCACAAAAAGGATTGATGTCTAAACACAATTATTGGGAGAAGTGTAAGTTCAATGATTTCATGTACAAAAGCAATCAGTGAACACATTTTAAAAATAAAATTCAAAATGTGATGGAGTTTTTGAATAAAATGATTACAAAACAGTCTTTTCACTTCGGTACCCCTGAGAATCACTTTGGAGGAAATAAAAAATAAACAGATAATAAAAGTAAACTCAAAACAATTTGGCTGTCAAAGAATAATGGAAGCAAGGAAGCAATTACCCCGAACAGGTAGCTCTCGGTCTGCTGCAATTTTATGTTGCTGATGTACAAATTCAAAATAATGACTGGGGTTTTGAAACCAAAATGTCAAAGCTATAAAAAAAAAAAAAGTAACAGATGCCATCGTATTAAAAAAAATGTACACGACTAACGTTGTAAAAGATAAATCATGTATGTGTACTAATACATAGCAGCACACAGATTATGAGAATATTCCATTCACAAAGGTCATTCACTGTTCCTGGATTGTCTACTTTGTTGTTGTTTCATTAAAACATTGTAAACAGTTAATGACACTATTTTTGTGTTTGGTTCAGCTTTTTCACATTGTGAATTTTATATTAGTTCTTGGCTGCTGTCTACAGATAGCATTTACAGAATCTCTCCTTGAAGTTACATTTACATCAGATAAAATCTGACATTGCTCCCACATGTCCACTCTATAACCGCTGGAGGGAAATAGCCATATATCCTCTCTTTGTACTCCTGTCATCTTGTTGACTTGGGACAGAAATATCCTTATCCCCATATATTTGGAACTCTCTTTACACATAAATATCCTTCATCTCCATATATTTGGAATTCTCTTCACAGAAATATCCTTCTCCATATATTTGGAATTCTCTTTACACATAAATATCCTTCATCTCCATATATTTGGAGTTCTCTTTACACATAAATATCCTTCATCTCCATATATTAGGAATTCTCTTTACACAGAAATATCCTTCTCCATATATTTGGAACTCTCTTTACACATAAATATCCTTCATCTCCATATATTTGGAACTCTCTTTACACAGAAATATCCTTCTCCATATATTTGGAATTCTCTATACACAGAAATATCCTTCATCTCCATATATTTGGAATTCTCTTTACACAGAAATATTCTTCATCTCCATATATTTGGAATTCTCTTTACACAGAAATATCCTTCATCTCCATATATTTGGAATTCTCTTTACACAGAAATATTCTTCATCTCCATATATTTGAAATTCTCTTTACACAGAAATATTCTTCATCTCCATATATTTGGAATTCTCTTTACACAGAAATATCCTTCATCTCCATATATTTGGAATTCTCTTTACACAGAAATATTCTTCATCTCCATATATTTGGAATTCTCTTTACACAGAAATATCCTTCATCTCCATATATTTGGAATTCTCTTTACACAGAAATATTCTTATCTCCATATATTTGGAATTCTCTTTACACAGAAATATCCTTCATCTCCATATATTTGGAACTCTCTTTACACAGAAATATCCTTCTCCATATATTTGGAACTCTCTTTACACAGAAATATCCTTCTCCATATATTTGGAACTCTTTTTACACAGAAATATCCTTCTCCATATATTTGGAACTCTCTTTACACAGAAATATCCTTCATCTCCATATATTTGGAATTCTCTTTACACAGAAATATCCTTCATCTCCATATATTTGGAATTCTCTTTACACAGAAATATCCTTCATCTCCATATATTTGGAATTCTCTTTACACAGAAATATCCTTCATCTCCATATATTTGGAATTCTCTTTACACAGAAATATCCTTCTCCATATATTTGGAATTCTCTTTACACAGAAATATCCTTCATCTCCATATATTTGGAATTCTCTTTACACAGAAATATCCTTCATCTCCATATATTTGGAACTCTCTTTACACAGAAATATCCTTCTGTTGGCTTACCACGGCAACAGCCGGGGTTCGTAATCCTGGCGAGGACACCTGGGTTTTACTAATTCCCTAAAAATTAGTAGGAGCCGCGATAGCTCAGTGGTTAGTGAACTGGACTACTACGGACAAGGGTAGGGTTCGATCCCAACCGACGGCTCCGGGTTCACCCAGCCTTAAATGGGTACCGGATTTTTTCTGGGAAAGTAAAAGCAGCACGGGCGTAATACCGACCACATTACCCCAAAAATCATGTGCTGAAGGTCTGTAAAATATAGGGTCACTAACACCATATTTCCCTATACGCCACTTGGCGTGACGGGGGTACTTTACTTTTTTTTTTTACTATATATTAGGAATTCTCTATACACAGAAATATCCTTCATCTCCATATATTTGGAATTCTCTTTACACAGAAATATCCTTCATCTCCATATATTTGGAATTCTCTTTACACAGAAATATCCTTCATCTCCATATATTTGGAATTCTCTTTACACAGAAATATCCTTCATCTCCATATATTTGGAATTCTCTATACACAGAAATATCCTTCTCCATATATTTGGAATTCTCTTTACACAGAAATATCCTTCTCCATATATTTGGAATTCTCTTTACACAGAAATATTCTTCATCTCCATATATTTGGAACTCTCTTTACACAGAAATATCCTTCATCTCTATATATTTGGAATTCTCTTTACACAGAAATATCCTTCATCACCTTATATTTGGAATTCTCTTTACACAGAAATATCCTTCTCCATATATTTGGAATTCTCTTTGCTGGTACAATCTTTAGTGCTTTCATTAGTATCTGAGCTGGTACCATCTTTAGTGCTTTCATTAGTGTCTGAGCTGGTACCATCTTTAGTGCTTTCACTAGTATCTGAGCTGGTACCATCTTTAGTGCTTTCACTAGTATCTGAGCTGGTACCATCTTTAGTGATTTCACTATTGTCTGAGCTGGTACCATCTTTAGTGCTTTCACTAGTATCTGAGCTGGTACCATCTTTAGTGCTTTCACTAGCATGTAGCAGTGTATGTAGCAGTATGAAGGACATGCTGGGGAGGGGATGAACATCAAGTACCTTGCTGATGTGGAACAAAGATAATCTGCTGACTACAAACTTAACTGATGATATTTTCTTTAAGGTTGTTTGACTATAGTTAACACATTACGGCTCTCAAAGTAAATGTCTCATTTTTAAATTAAGGTAACTAGACACCTTTGTGTTTGTCTAGAGTGCAGTGATACTGATTCATTGTCATAAATAAATAAAACTGAGTGGTGAGGCTGCAGGTGCTGTTGTAGAGTCATCAGTTTTGTTTCCTGTCAAGCTTGAGGCCTTTTGTATTTGTGCGTAATTATTCTCTTGACCTCATTATTAGTGTTGACAAGTTTTGGCTTCATTGAAGACACCAATCACCTCATGAATATTCATTATCCGCAAATAGCAGCTGGGCCAGGAGATGTTAAGGTTATAAGAAAAAATATGCGGCTCTGACGTTTCCATTAATGCAAATGTTCTCTAGTATTTTATATTTCGATCCCTTTTGGTGTATTGGCAGGTTTCATGTGCTCAAAGTGAACGTCAATAATGCAGTAGTTAAGGTGCTGGATTTCCTGTTAAGCTTTTAATGACAGTAATAATAAAATTATGTAAATACAAATCATCATCATGCAAGCCTATGGTAAAGCTGGTATTACGTTTACATAAAATTATATGTTACAATTTTACCGAATATTTAACTTGTTTATAATACTCAGACAATTTTACCGAAGATTTAACTTGTTTATAATACTCAGACAATTTTACCGAAGATTTAACTTGTTTATAATACTCAGTTTATATGTCATTTTTCAACTTTGGTTCTTTGGTTATGGAAGGCCCCGGTATCACTACAAACGAATTAAAATCCATAATTGCTCAACCGCCAGTGTAATCATCCGAATTACTATCTCATCTCCCAAACAAAGAAAGGTAGCTGTAGTCCCCATCATAGCAGTCTCAGCACACATATTAAATGATTAGCCAATTTTGACCTATAAAAGTAAATCATGGACAGTAGATAAGCAAATGAAAGGATGATTAGAGGCCATAGAGATGAGGTTTCCTAGAAGACTAATGAGAGATCTGTGGACAGCTAAATAGACAAGCAGCAAGTGGCACCGATTGGTTTAGTAGATTTGTGCCATTGTAGCAAGTGGCACCGATTGGTTTAGTAGATTTGTGCCATTATAGCAAGTGGCACCAATTGGTTTAGTAGATTTGTGCCATTGTAGCAAGTGGCACCGATTGGTTTAGTAGATTTGTGCCATTGTAGCAAGTGGCACCGATTGGTTTAGTAGATTTGTGCCATTGTAGCAAGTGGCACCGATTGGTTTAGTAGATTTCTGCCATTGTAGCAAGTGGCACCGATTGGTTTAGTAGATTTGTGCCATTGTAGCAAGTGGCACCGATTGGTTTAGTAGATTTGTGCCATTGTAGCAAGTGGCACCGATTGGTTTAGTAGATTTGTGCCATTGTAGCAAGTGGCACCGATTGGTTTAGTAGATTTGTGCCATTGTAGCAAGTGGCACCGATTGGTTTAGTAGATTTCTGCCATTGTAGCAAGTGGCACCGATTGGTTTAGTAGATTTGTGCCATTGTAGCAAGTGGCACCGATTGGTTTAGTAGATTTGTGCCATTATAGCAAGTGGCACCGATTGGTTTAGTAGATTTGTGCCATTGTAGCAAGTGGCACCGATTGGTTTAGTAGATTTGTGCCATTGTAGCAAGTGGCACCGATTGGTTTAGTAGATTTGTGCCATTGTAGCAAGTGGCACCAATAATAGTGGTATATTTGTTCCATTGTGACAAGTGACACCAATAATAGTGGTAGATTTGTTCCATTGTGACAAGTGACACCAATAATAGTGGTAGATTTGTTCCATTGTGACAAGTGACACCAATAATAGTGGTAGATTTGTTCCATTGTGACAAGTGACACCAATAATAGTGGTAGATTTGTTCCATTGTGACAAGTGACACCAATAATAGTGGTAGATTTGTTCCATTGTGACAAGTGACACCAATAATAGTGGTAGATTTGTTCCATTGTGACAAGTGACACCAATAATAGTGGTAGATTTGTTCCATTGTGACAAGTGACACCAATAATAGTGGTAGATTTGTTCCATTGTGACAAGTGACACCAATAATAGTGGTAGATTTGTTCCATTGTGACAAGTGACACCAATAATAGTGGTAGATTTGTTCCATTGTGACAAGTGACACCAATAATAGTAGTAGATTTGTTCCATTGTGACAAGTGACACCATTAATAGTGGTATATTTGTTCCATTGTGACAAGTGACACCAATAATAGTGGTATATTTGTTCCATTGTAGCAAGTGACACCAATAATAGTGGTAGATTTGTTCCATGTAGCAAGTGACACCAATAATAGTGGTATATTTGTTCCATTGTAGCAAGTGACACCAATAATAGTGGTATATTTGTTCCATTGTAGCAAGTGACACCAATAATAGTGGTAGATTTGTTCCATTGTGACAAGTGACACCAATAATAGTAGTAGATTTGTTCCATTGTGACAAGTGACACCATTAATAGTGGTATATTTGTTCCATTGTGACAAGTGACACCAATAATAGTATTAGATTTGTTCCATTGTGACACCAATAATAGTAGTAGATTTGTTCCATTGTGACAAGTGACACCAATAATAGTGGTAGATTTGTTCCATTGTAACAAGTGACACCAATAATAGTGGTATATTTGTTCCATTGTGACAAGTGACACCAATAATAGTGGTATATTTGTTCCATTGTGACAAGTGACACCAATAATAGTGGTATATTTGTTCCATTGTGACAAGTGACACCAATAATAGTATTAGATTTGTTCCATTGTGACATTGTGACACCAATAATAGTAGTAGATTTGTTCCATTGTAACAAGTGACATCAATAATAGTGGTAGATTTGTCCCATTGTGACAAGTGACACCAATAATAGTGGTAGATTTGTTCCATTGTGACAAGTGACACCAATAATAGTGGTAGATTTGTTCCATTGTGACACCATTAATAGTAGTAGATTTGTTCCATTGTGACAGGTGACATCAATAATAGTGGAAGATTTGTTCCATTGTGACAAGTGACACCAATAATAGTAGTAGATTTGTTCCATTGTAACAAGTGACACCAATAATAGTAGTAGATTTGTTCCATTCTGACAAGTGACACAATAATAGTAGTAGATTTGTTCCATTGTGACAAGTGACACCAATAATAGTAGTAGATTTGTTCCATTGTGACAATTGACACCAATAATAGTAGTAGATTTGTTCCATTGTGACAAGTGACACCAATAATAGTGGTAGATTTGTTCCATTGTAACAAGTGACATCAATAGTAGTGGTATATTTGTTCCATTGTGACAAGTGACACCAATAATAGTGGTATATTTGTTCCATTGTGACAAGTGACACCAATAATAGTATTAGATTTGTTCCATTGTGACACCAATAATAGTAGTAGATTTGTTCCATTGTGACAGGTGACATCAATAATAGTATTAGATTTGTTCCATTGTGACAAGTGACACCAATAATATTGGTAGATTTGTTCCATTGTGACAAGTGACACCAATAATAGTAGTAGATTTGTTCCATTGTGACATTGTGACACCAATAATAGTAGTAGATTTGTTCCATTGTGACAAGTGACACCAAAATATTGGTAGATTTGTTCCATTGTGACAAGTGACACCAATAATAGTGGTAGATTTGTGCCATTGTGACAAGTGACACCAATAATAGAGGTACATTTGTTCCATTGTGACAAGTGACACCAATAATAGTGGTAGATTTGTTCCATTGTGACAAGTGAAACCAATAATAGTGGTAGATTTGTTCCATTGTGACAAGTGATACCAATAATATTGATAGATTTGTTCCATTGTGACAAGTGACACCAATAATATTGGTAGATTTGTTCTATTGTGACAAGTGACACTAAGAGCAGTGACATATTTGATCTTTCAGACACAAACCTTTTATATTAATATAGTCCAGTCAAGTCTAGTCACTTTATTCCCTCACTATAGTACAGTCAAGTCTGGTCACTTTATTCCCTCACTATAGTACAGTCAAGTCTGGTCACTTTATTCCCTCACTATAGTCCAGTCAAGTCTAGTCACTTTATTCCCTCACTATAGTACAGTCAAGTCTGGTCACTTTATTCCCTCACTATAGTACAGTCAAGTCTGGTCACTTTATTCCCTCACTATAGTACAGTCAAGTCTGGTCACTTTATTCCCTCACTATAGTACAGTCAAGTCTGGTCACTTTATTCCCTCACTATAGTACAGTCAAGTCTGGTCACTTTATTCCCTCACTATAGTACAGTCAAGTCTGGTCACTTTATTCCCTCACTATAGTACAGTATCCAGCTACTTGAAATTCATGTTGACTCTAATGACATTTTCTGTGTTTGTAGTAAAGGGTGTAAATGTATCACAACTGCTGCATGTCAATCAATACCGTTTAATTATTAAAAGTGTGGGTTCCATGGAGTGACATGACTAACAACACCACATTCATATTTAGGTTGTAATTCGCTTTAATTTGATACATCACATACATTACATCACATACATTACACCACTACGTTTTTATACATGTGTGCATATAAATATATATGTTTTTGTAATATAGAAATATAAATGCGAGTACATACCATTCTTTTGTTTTATAAAGAGGTATTTTGTTTTAAAGTTTGTATTGTTATATCATAGCACCGCATCTAATTACAGATAAGCTTTGTAAGCAAAAGGTAAGCCAATATCTCTACAGGATAAAGAATATTCAGGAATCTTTGAGAACACGATTTTAGCTCTCATTGATGTTAAACCTTTAAAAATCTCTTCCTGTGAGAGCTTGCATCTTGCCTGTAAGAGCTTGCATCTTGTCTGTAAGAGCTTGCATCTTGCCTGTAAGAGCTTGCATCTTGTCTGTAAGAGCTTGCATCTTTCCTGTAAGATCTTGCATCTTGCCTGTAAGAGCTTGCATCTTGTCTGTAAGAGCTTGCATCTTGCCTGTAAGAGCTTGCATCTTACCTGTAAGATCTTGCATCTTGCCTGTAAGAGCTTGCATCTTGCCTGTAAGAGCTTGCATATTGCCTGCAAGAGCTTGCATCTTGCCTGCAAGAGCTTGCATCTTGTCTGTAAGAGCTTGCATCTTGCCTGTAAGATCTTTCATCTTGCCTGTAAGAGCTTGCATCTTGCCTGTGAGAGCTTGCATCTTGGAAGGATTATAGTCTTGTTTCATTCTTTCATCTGGTTAAAGTCACGAGACTACACCCACACCTGTATACTGAGTGATTCGATGAGCTTGATAGGAAAAGTGGAGGTGGGATCTGTACGTATTCAATGGGTAGAGTCATTGCAGAAGTCAAGAATACGTAAGGTCACCTTTGTCTACGTCCCAGGACATGCGGAAGTACGGGGAAATGAAAGAGCGGACAGGTTGGCTAGCTGCGCTATTGTTGAGGATGGTCAACCAATTGATCGGGGGGGGGGGGGGGGGTGACAACATCAATGTCCTCCAGGAAGTGGGAAGGACGCAGGACTTCGATAACCATGAATCCATGTCACTCCTTCGGATGAAAGAGATGGGAGTTAAGATGGGCATAGTCAGAAACGAGAAACTTAGTGGGCGTGTTAGAAGACTAATTAAGCAACACAGAACTGGAGTCGTCAGTCGCTGGACACTGAGGGACTTCCTGAGGAGGAGATCTGAGCACCTATGGACATGTTCGGAGTGCAGTGATGATGACCCCCTAATAACTCAATATAGTTTCTTTTTTTGCGTTATCCAACTTTCACTTTTGGCGATGTCACCTTAGACTAGGAACTGAATTTTGCTTGTTAATCCGTTTTTCCATGACAGCCACAGTGCACAGGGTCCCTCGCCGCACAGGCAGTTAACTCTGTTTTCGGAGGTACCTATTATAGTCTCTGATTTTTTTTTTCTTGGTGTAGAGTTTGGGTTAAGTGTTGATGAATCAGTCAAGATATTTGTCTTTACTCTCTCAAATGCCTACAATGAATGCAGGAGATACCTAGAAAAAGAAAAAAAAAACTATCTTTACAACACATAGTACCATTGCTGGTGTATGTCGGGGGGCAGCGATAGAACCCGAGGGATAAAGGCCGCTTGGTCAAACAGTCGCCACGACGTGCGAGACTCAGGATTTTTATTTCACCCCCGATAAAAAAAATCCTTTCTGTCTACCGCGGGCTTCGAACACCGTACGTCGGCTTTTCAGCCAGCGGAACAGTGGTTTTAGCCGCACGGCCACGCGCACCTAGGGCCGCATAATAATCTACCCTTAGATTCCCACAGATGTTGATATGACAAAGAAAAACCTGAGTGATATTTTTAATTTTTTGTATTGGTAATGCTTTTTGCAGTCTTTACATTTGAAAACGGTGTGAATTTTTAGATGGATTGATAAATTGGTGAGAGTTATGTCAACTTTTCAGGTCAGCCAGCTCTGTGATGACTTCCTGTTTCACACTATCATAAGCTTACCTGTGGATAGTGTCAAGAATTTAAGAGTGAGTCAGTGCCATTTTTGTCATTGGCATACATCAGTTCCAATTTTCTTGTAATAAATGATGAACTGACATGATGTTGAGGGCATCAGTTGATTTAAGGGTTGGACAAGTTAATAAATGATGAACTGACATGATGTTGAGGGCATCAGTTGATTTAAGGGTTGGACAAGTTAATAAATGATGAACTGACATGATGTTGAGGGCATCAGTTGATTTAAGGGTTGGACAAGTTAATAAATGATGAACTGACATGATGTTGAGGGCATCAGTTGATTTAAGGGTTGGACAAGTTAATAAATGATGAACTGACATGATGTTGAGGGCATCAGTTGATTTAAGGGTTGGACAAGTTAATAAATGATGAACTGACATGATGTTGAGGGCATCAGTTGATTTAAGGTTTGGACAAGTTAATAAATGATGAACTGACATGATGTTGAGGGCATCAGTTGATTTAAGGTTTGGACAAGTTAATAAATGATGAACTGACATGATTTTGAGGGCATCAGTTGATTTAAGGGTTGGACTAGTTAATAAATGATGAACTGACATGATTTTGAGGGCATCAGTTGATTTAAGGGTTGGTCAAGTTAATAAATGATGAACTGACATGATGTTGAGGGCATCAGTTGATTTAAGGTTTGGACAAGTTAATAAATGATGAACTGACATGATGTTGAGGGCATCAGTTGATTTAAGGTTTGGACAAGTTAATAAATGATGAACTGACATGATTTTGAGGGCATCAGTTGATTTAAGGGTTGGACTAGTTAATAAATGATGAACTGACATGATTTTGAGGGCATCAGTTGATTTAAGGGTTGGTCAAGTTAATAAATGATGAACTGACATGATTTTGAGGGCATCAGTTGATTTAAGGGTTGGACAAGTTAATAAATGATGAACTGACATGATGTTGAGGGCATCAGTTGATTTAAGGGTTGGACAAGTTAATAAATAATGAACTGACATGATATTGAGGGCATCAGTTGATTTAAGGGTTGGACTAGTTAATAAATGATGAACTGACATGATATTGAGGGCATCAGTTGATTTAAGGGTTGGACTAGTTAATAAATGATGAACTGACATGATATTGAGGGCATAAGTTAATTGAGAAGTTGTTCATCTTCTCTGTACTTCAAGGTTGTTCATCTTCTCTGTACTTCAAGGTTGTTCATCTTCTCTGTACTTCAAGGCTGTTCAACTTCTCTGTACTTCAAGGTTGTTCAACTTCTCTGTACTTCAAGGTTGTATAATTTCTCTGTACTTCAAGGTTGTATAATTTCTCTGTACTTCAAGGTTGTATAATTTCTCTGTACTTCAAGGTTGTTCAACTTCTCTGTACTTCAAGGTTGTACAACTTCTCTGTACTTCAAGGTTGTACAACTTCTCTGTACTTCAAGGTTGTACATCTTCTCTGTACTTCAAGGTTGTACATCTTCTCTGTACTTCAAGGTTGTATAATTTCTCTGTACTTCAAGGTTGTATAATTTCTCTGTACTTCAAGGTTGTTCAACTTCTCTGTACTTCAAGGTTGTATAATTTCTCTGTACTTCAAGGTTGTATAATTTCTCTGTACTTCAAGGTTGTATAATTTCTCTGTACTTCAAGGTTGTTCAACTTCTCTGTACTTCAAGGTTGTTCAACTTCTCTGTACTTCAAGGTTGTACAACTTCTCTGTACTTCAAGGCTGTTCAACATCTCTGTACTTCAAGGCTGTACACCTTCTCTGTACTTCAAGGCTGTTCAACTTCTCTGTACTTCAAGGCTGTACACCTTCTCTGTACTTCAAGGCTGTTCAACTTCTCTGTACCTCAAGGTTGTACAACTTCTCTGTACTTCAAGGTTGTATAATTTCTCTGTACCTCAAGGTTGTACAACTTCTCTGTACTTCAAGGTTGTATAATTTCTCTGTACCTCAAGGCTGTACAACTTCTCTGTACTTCAAGGTTGTACAACTTCTCTGTACCTCAAGGTTGTACAACTTCTCTGTACTTCAAGGTTGTATAATTTCTCTGTACTTCAAGGTTGTACAACTTCTCTGTACTTCAAGGTTGTATAATTTCTCTGTACTTCAAGGTTGTACAACTTCTCTGTACTTCAAGGTTGTACAACTTCTCTGTACCTCAAGGTTGTACAACTTCTCTGTACTTCAAGGTTGTACAACTTCTCTGTACCTCAAGGTTGTACAACTTCTCTGTACTTCAAGGTTGTACAATTTCTCTGTACCTCAAGGCTGTGTTTTAGATTTGTCTGTTAACAGCAGAAGTTCTACAATGTCACCCTGAGGTCAAGGTTATTATAATGTTGATAATTGTCAAATCTTGAATGATCGTTTTATACATTTAAATTGGTAAATATTGTAAACGTAAATCAAACCAACATCTCATATGACGTAAGAGATACTGAAGAATCTGTGAAAACATGATACCCATTTTCACCCCCATAGAGGTCGACTCACCCCCATAGAGGTCGAATTGTTAAATATAAGTTCTAAGTGGGTGCTTACATCATGACAAGAATATACTCTCACAATTTCAAGTTTCTGGTTGTTTGATGTTTCTGGTTGTTTGATGGTGAGTATGTCAATCGTGAACATGTGGGTATGTGTCTCTATAATATAGACTGGGTGTTGTTTAACATATGATGTTTTTGGCTAATAACCATTTACCTTACAGCAAACTTGAGGAATATAGACTGGGTGTTGTTTAACATACGATGTTCTTGATAAATAACCATTTACCTTACAGCAAACTTGAGGAATATAGAATGGGTGTTGTTTAACATACGTTGTTCTTGACAAATAACCATTTACCTTACAGCAAACTTGAGGAATAAACCCAGACAGAAAATGACTTTTACTTTTATTCATCATTTTCTATCAAACCTGAAGTGAGGTGTTGTTAATCTTATTCTTCTTCATCTTCTTCTTCATCCACTTTTCAAGAAGTGTTGAATGGGTGTAAATATGCCGCATTACAAGTGACTGTATCTGTTGATCTTCACAATTCTTTCTGTTGATCATCACAATTATTTCTGTTGATTTTCACAATTGTTTCTTTGGTGTTTTCAATTCTTTCTTTTCATGAGTTGATGTTAAACACTGTTCTTAAAATATGGGATGACAAAATTCAGATTCGTTGGGCAGCACAATACAATTTACACCCACTACAATACAATTCAATTTACACACTACAACACGACCGGCGGTTGATTCTGCTGCTGTCACTAGTATTTTGTTTTGTGAGTCCCACATTTCATTGATATCTATGTCTATTTCACAGAGTGCTGTATAACAATTACTTAGTTCTATGTTAAAATTGTTCTTGATGGCTTCATCTTTCAGTTTACGACTATCAATTTTATGTGTAGTTGATCTCTTCTGTTGGCTTTTAAATTTTAATATTATTTTCCCAATGCACAGGTTGTGGTCATTATTAACATCAGCACCTCTGTATGCTCGTACATCTATCATTGATGATCTGAAACAAGACTATACACACATATTATTGACAATTAATACTAATGGTTTCGTGCATACTGGAATGGACAAGCTCGTCGTCATATACCACACCGGTTGGCGTAGGCGATCTTGTCCTTCCACAATCTACCGTACATCCTATCAGTTCTGTTGTTGAATGTTTTCCACGCCATGACACGAAGTTATCTAGTTTTGTCGTCCGCGATCTCTCTTTCCGTGAATTTTGCCAGTTGTAACCAAGTATTCCAACTTTCTTCTTCTCATGATGTTTCTGAAAAATGTTGATTGTTTCTTTGTGATGTTTCTTATGAGCTTCCTTTTTGTGTTGACCTCTTTGAGAACTTCCTCATTGGTCTTTTTAGCTGTCCAGGGAACTTTCAATATTCTTCTGAGAAATCCCATCTCTGTGGCCTCTAATCGTATTTTCATTTGTTTGTTTACGGTCCATGATTCGCTTCCATAGGTCAGAATTGGTTCTATATAGCACCGATGAACTCTCTTTCTCACTTTTATTGACATAGATTTGTTGTATAAGATATTTTTCATTTTCTGAAATGCTATTTTGGTCTGAGCTATTCTGCTTTTTATTTCTGTGATGCATCTCCCATCTGATGTTATTATTGTGCCCAAGTATTTGAAATGTTGCACTTGTTTCAGATTTGTTTTGTTTATTGTTATGCTGCATGATGGTGATGATTGTTTCTTCGATATGACCATTACTTCTGTTTTCTTACTATTCAGACTGAAACCTTTCTTGTTGCTTTCTTTTACTATTATATCTATTATTTATTGTAGCTCATTCTCTGTCTCTGCTATTAAGACTGTGTCATCCGCATATCGTAAATTATTTATGTTGTGAACGTTGACTTCAGTTCCTTTTTTGTCTACTATTGATCTCATAATATGTTCGCTGTAAAGTGAAAACAAATCTGCTGACAGAACACAGCCTTGTCTGACTCCTTGTTTTATATATATGGACACACTAGAACATTATTAAATATACAAATGCAAATCAGTGTTTTCTTTAACCTAAATACAATAACAGACACATCTTTGTGACTAGAAGCTGCTAGTTATCCCTCTTGTTGTTCTTGGTTGTTTCTTTGCCCCTTGATTGAGCTTTCCCTCGTAGTCGTTCTGCCTAAAGATTCTCTTGGTCTGCCTTGTTTTAATTTACCAGATAGTTTCCACATGAATGTCTTGACGGGAAGTCTTTCTTCATTCATTCTCAGCACATGACCGATGTATTCCAACACCGCCTTCTTATGAGCTCAACACGTACTCTTGTTTAGATTCGTCTCTTACTGGTTCGTTTGTTATGTACACTTTCCTGCTTATATTTCTGATTCTACCCCCAACAAATAATATCTATACCTCTAGTACATTTCAGCTACTGTATTCTTACATTTCAACTACTGTATTCTTACATTTCAGCTACTGTATTCTTACATTTCAGCTACTGTATTCTTACATTTCAGCTACTGTATTCTTACATTTCAGCTACTGTATTCTTATATTTCAGCTACTGTATTCTTACATTTCAGCTACTGTATTCTTACATTTCAGCTGCTGTATTCTTACATTTCAGCTACTGTATTCTTACATTTCAGCTACTGTATTCTTACATTTCAGCTACTGTATTCTTACATTTCAGCTACTGTATTCTTACATTTCAGCTACTGTATTCTTACATTTCAGCTACTGTATTCTTACATTTCAGCTACTGTATTCTTACATTTCTGCTACTGTATTCTTACATTTCTGCTACTGTATTCTTACATTTCTGCTACTGTATTCTTACATTTCTGCTACTGTATTCTTACATTTCTGCTACTGTATTATTACAATTCTGCTACTGTATTATTACATTTCTGCTACTGTACTCTTACATTTCAGCTACTGTATTCTTACATTTCAGCTACTGTATTCTTACATTTATGCTACTGTATTATTACATTTCTGCTACTGTATTCTTACATTTCAGCTACTGTATTCTTACATTTCAGCTACTGTGTTGTTACATTTCTGCTACTGTATTCTTACATTTCTGCTACTGTATTCTTACATTTCTGCTACTGTATTCTTACATTTCTGTTAATGTATTCTTACATTGATCTCTCTGTACAAACATACACTTCTGACATAGATCTCTCTGTACAAACATAATTTTTTTATATTGACTTCTCTGTACATCTGTACAAACATACACTTCTGACATAGATCTCTATGTACACGCATAAACTTCTTGCATTGACCTCTGTATAGAAACATACACCTCATATAAAGGTCAATGTATGTGTTTGCGTGTATGTCTCGCTTGGTAGTATCATCCAGGCTGTCGCAAGTGACAATAGATTTAGCGCTGGTGGGAGCGTTCGGTCAGAGCTTGCTGGTTTCTTCCCTCGTGCACGCCTAGAATCATCAGTAGCCTGTCTCATTATCATCTCGTCGGCCTCCGACCAGCGTTTGCTCTCTGCTTCCAGCTGGGTCTGTCTATAACGGAGTCTTCATTGTCAGAGTCAGTAATGTTGGTGTCACTACCCGTCAAGTCTACAGTAACCCTGAGAAAAATAGTCTGATATAGGGCATTGTATTTATTTATTTCAATGCTCTTAACTGAGGTTGATCACGTGCATCGATCTTGTGACCTTACAATGACCCTCCTGCAATGAAATGTGAAAGATGGAAGGAGGAGAGATAGATAAAGAAACAAAAGAAATCGAAAGATAACAACAATGAAAGGACAGTTAATAATACACTAACGACCTCCAGATTGACAAAGTCTGTCAGTAGTACTTCAACAACCTCCAGGATGACAAAGTCTGTCAGTAGTACTTCAACGACCTCCAGGATGACAAAGTCTGTCAGTAGTACACTAACGACCTCCAGGATGACAAAGTCTGTCAGTAGTACACTAACGACCTCCAGGATGACAAAGTCTGTCAGTAGTACACTAACGACCTCCAGGATGACAAAGTCTGTCAGTAGTACACTAACGACCTCCAGGATGACAAAGTCTGTCAGTAGTACACTAACGACCTCCAGGATGACAAAGTCTGTCAGTAGTACACTAACGACCTCCAGGATGACAAAGTCTGTCAGTAGTACACAAGCGACCTCCGGCTTGACAAAGTCTGTCAGTAGTACACTAGCGACCTCCAGGATGACAAAGTCTGTCAGTAGTACACTAACGACCTCCAGGATGACAAAGTCTGTCAGTAGTACACAAGCGACCTCCGGCTTGACAAAGTCTGTCAGTAATACACAAGCGACCTCCAAATTGGCAAAGTCTGACAGACAACGACCTTTTAGACAACATAGGGTCTAGGTCTGGCATTGGTAGCACAACGTTGGGATGAAGATAGTTAGTTACTGCCATGATCAAATTACTTGTTGTTACAGCGAAACCACCTCGCTACTCCTTTGGCCTAAACCGTGAAAACCCACGATCTCCGATTCTTGCGAACAAGAGCTCCATCAGTGTAGATGATTGCCGGATCCTCAGATGAATTCTCATAGATGTACAAGCCCTAACATTATCGGTAGGACTGAGAGACGCTATAAAATACTAACATCCCTCCGACGCCTGATGTCAATTCAGGAGAGGGAAGCAAATACAAAACGTTGATGGCAATCTGTGTTCTCCACTGCCGCTATTTCTGTCAAGATCGTCGGCGCCTTCATCTCTGCCACATTCACAATGTCACACTTCCGCCTCACTGTCACTGCAGCCATCCTTTACAATAAGAGAACTTTTGTTTTTGTTTCAAATTGTCTAGTTGTACAAATGTTAGAATTTGAAGATGACATATCCAGTGGTAAGCCAAATCACAAACTCCGACGGCCGCAGTCAAAATGTAGCAATCGCGTCACTTGATAATGGACAAGTTAAATGCAGTGATGAGACTCCTGGTAATGTTTATATAGCTTCAGATGGCGTCGACATTGTGCTTTCTGGAGGACTTGTGTTAACGATAGGAGCACCTGCTGTTTTGTTAATCATAGGAGCACCTGCTGTTTTGTTAACCATAGGAGCACCTGCTGTTTTGTTAACCATAGGAGCACCTGCTGTTTTGTTAACCATAGGAGCACCTGCTGTTTTGTTAACCATAGGAGCACCTGCTGTTTTGTTAACCATAGGAGCACCTGCTGTTTTGTTAACCATAGGAGCACCTGCTGTTTTGTTAACCATAGGAGCACCTGCTGTTTTGTTAACCATAGGAGCACCTGCTGTTTTGAGTGATAACAATGATTGGGGGGGCACTCTCAGTCGGCAGTAAATAAATATCATATATTTAACATTATCTAAAATTATCTTAGGAAGAAACAATCATCATTTTTTGGCCATGTAATGAGAAGAGAACAACTGGAATATATTGTAACAACTGGAAATATTGAGGGAGGAAGAGATAGAGGGGAGCAAAGAGAAAAAAATAACAGACAGCTTAAGAGAATGGCTTGGCAGAAGGTGAACAACAGAAATGATAAATAGCTGATGAGATCGAAAGTTGTGGAGAAACATGATCACCTACGCCAGCACGCCCGGTACTTGATGATGATGATGAAAATTATCCAACATTAAAGGGAAACAGAAGAAAACATCTAAAAATGCCTTCAATTGTACCCAGAATTTAAACGCCTGCCAAACACAAAGTCAAAGTATCAAATGTAGGACACATCCATCAAAATACCTGATGGCCGGTCATTCTACTGACGAATTTCTCTAGCTCCGCAGGTGTATTTTCTTTGCTTTTTTTTTTTTTTTTACCATCTTTCTGTACTGACCTTGTCTTTGGAATATCGGCCATCTTTCTGTAATCACATGTGACCCAGCGGGTCGGGAGACAGCGATCATCGAAACTTGGTATCCCTGCAGCCCAGTTCTGGTCACTTCTTGACTGGCCTTTTAAATGGTCTAATGACATTTTTACGTTCTCTCTCTCTCTCTCTCTCTCTCTCTCTCTCTCTCTCTCTTTCTCTCTCTCCCACATATAATTTATCTTTCAAACAAATACAGATATAAGAAAAATATCTGCCATTCCAAATTTCTGTAAAAAATATTTTTGTTACATTTTTCAATGAAAATATTTTTGTTACATTTTTCAATGAAAATATTTTTGTTACATTTTTCAATCAAAATATTTTTGTTACATTTTTCAATGAAAATATTTTTGGACAGTAATTGAAGTACTAGCCTGAGATGTTTTCTAAATGAGCATAGCATGGCCTGTATAAATCAACAGAGGTTTTGAATAGATATATTTGTAGAAGAATACATTTGTTGTACAGAATGTACGAGACGGCATTTATTACGAGAACAGTGAAGTCTGTGTACAAACTGATATTTCCTGCATGCAGATATATGTACAAGCTGACATCTCTTACATACATGCATGTACAAGCTGACATCTCTTACATACATGCATGTACAAGCTGACATCTCTTACATACAGAAGCATGTACAAACTGACATCTCTTACATACAGAAGCATGTACAAACTGACATCTCTTACATACAGATGCACGTACAAACTGACATCTCTTACATACATGCATGTACAGGCTGACATCTCTTACATACATGCATGTACAAGCTGACATCTCTTACATACATGCATGTACAAGTTGACATCTGTTACATACAGAAGCATGTACAAACTGACATCTCTTACATACAGAAGCATGTACAAACTGACATCTCTTACATACAGATGCATGTACAAACTGACATCTCTTACATACATGCATGTACAGGCTGACATCTCTTACATACATGCATGTACAAGCTGACATCTCTTACATACATGCATGTACAAGCTGACATCTCTTACATACAGAAGCATGTACAAACTGACATCTCTTACATACAGAAGCATATACAAACTGACATCTCTTACATACAGATGCAAGTACAAATTGGCATCTCTTACATATATGCATGTACAGACTGACATCTCTTACATACAGAAGAATGTATAAACGTGCAGCCATCTATCAACTCAATGGGACAAAACATTCAGGAAAGACATGACCATTCTAATGTTACATTAATTCCCATAGAGAAAAGAAAAGAAATATGTGAATATCAATAAAAGTGAAGTAGTAGCGAAGCCATGGAAACTTAAAGATACAAAAGACTGCACGTCCTGACCTTTTTTTTAGGGCAAACAATTCGCAATGCATGCCGGTTAGGATATTTTCAGAGTGATTGTCTTCTCTCTTCTAAATTGTGTTCCTAAATTCGTCTTCTGAATGGTTTCCTAAATATTCGTCTTCTGAAATGTGTTCCTAAATATTCGTCTTGCTTGCATCTTGACAACATCATGATGGGTGTAGATTAGGAATTTCAGTGGCGTAGCTAGGGTTTCAAGTTTCTGTGGTAAGGTTGGTTTGTGGTTGGCCATTCCCTGGGACAAGACAAGTAGTGTGTCCCCATAGCCAGCTGTTGCTGTATATGTTATTACTACTTTCTTTATTTTCTTATAATATTTTTAGCCCCTCAGAATTTTGCTTCGAGTACAACTATTCGCCCGCACAGCAACCTCCACCATCACACACAAACATGCGCAACGCCGCTGATGTATATTCTAGATCAGTTAAGGAAACGGCTTGAATAGCTGTGCTGTCATTAAAGATGACGTAAATCTTGGCATTTCTAGCTGGCATACATAATATGTTGTCATATCGGAGTTAAGAACTATAATAAGTTGTCTTGAGTTCATTTGTCAAGTATGCTGTTTCGTTGTTCATAATTATAATGCAGTTATAATGCATATAGCGTTGGGTGTTTCTTATGTTCATTTTTAAATCTGCGTTGTTTATTACAATGGCTGATTCTGTTCATAGTCACCTGTTCATATATTTCACCTGCAATATTTTCAATAAACAAGAATCATTTAGTTCACTTGGACATTTATTTGACTTAAAACTTTTTTTTTTAATTTCCTAGACTTTAATTTTTTAGACAATAGACAAGAAAATCACTGGAGTCTGAAGAAATGTGGTTTTACAGAAGAATGTTGAGAATACCATGGACAGCTAAGAAGAGTAATGAAAATGTTCTGAAAGAGGCCAAAGCAAAAAGAGAGCTAATTTCCAATATTAGGAAGAAACAATCATCATTTTTTGGTCATGTAATGAGAAAAGAACAGCTGGAATATATTGTAATAACTGGAAAAATTGAGGGACAAAGAGATAGAAGGAAGCAAAGAAAAGAAATACCAGACAGCTTAAGAGAATGGCTTGGCAGAAGGTCAACAACAGAAATGATAAATAACTGTCGAGATCGAAAGTTGTGGAGAGACATGATCACCTACGCCAGCAGGCCCGGTACTTGATGATGATGAGATTTTTTGATTAAATATGCCAGTTTGATTTTTCTTATTCGCTACAATATAATAATTTTATCAGCGGTTTATAATATTCTAACTTACAGAATTATAAGGTGTAGGTGTTCTCAGTTTATTTTGCATTTAACTGTGGAATGATATGTCCATTAGCACCTGGCCTACAGGCATAATCAGCGCAGGAAATATGTTATTATCGCACAAACTGTTTCGCACAGTCAGCTTTATGCGTGTCATACAACCTGGACTACATACGCGTTTATGTTATCACATATGAACAATGAGATGTGGACTTTTGGCGCATACAACTTGCTGCATATATCATAGACACCTAGACTATAGGAACACTGTGCACGTCACGACGACCTAGATGCTTGGCAATATCGTATAGTAGTTTGCGTGCGCACAGATTACTGGCATATAAAGAACGGTGTATATGTTGTGGGGCCTCAAACAACAGGCACTTTAGCCTGATACATATGTTACTGAGGGCTGAATTGTTGGCACGTTGTCGTTAATAAATATATTGATGACACATGATTGTATATGCCATGGTTAGCTCTGTCAACACATTCAGTTGACAAGAGACAGATGGGACAATAGTAGGAGACAGATGGTACTGAATGAAAATTATTATAGAGGGAAACTTCCGAGGTGATAGATCAGCGAATCATTTCAGGGGAGGGTTAAAGTTGTGCTGTGCCTGTGTTGAGGCACTGCGCCGAGGAGTACTGGTTCAATCTTGCTTCGGACCGTCTGTTGATCTTTGTTTTTTCTGTTTCAAAGGTTATTGAATTATTGAGTTATTTGCACTCCGAACATGTCCATCCGACAGGTACTCAGATCCTCTCAGCAAGTCCCGCAGTGGCCAGCGACTGACGAATCCAGTTCTATGTTGGTTGATAAGTCTTCTTACACGGCCACCAAGTTTCTCATTTCTGTCTGTGCCCATCTTAACTCCCATTTCCATCATCCGAAGAAGTGACGTGGATCTGTGTTAGTCGAAGTCCTGTGCTCTTCCCACATCTCGGAAGGCTTTGATGATGTCCGCCCGATCCATTGGTTGCCCGTCCTCAACACCAGCGCAGCTAGCCAACCTTTCAAAGGTTATTTGTGGTTTTGTTTCCGAGAGTTGTAAACATAGCTCTTCCCCTAACGTGATTCGATGGGACAACAGTAACGATTGTGAACATGACAGAGACACAAATCATGGGCCTGTTTTAAATAAATTCAAAATAGATGAGATAATGAAATAGATGAGATAATGAAATAGATGAGATAATGAAATAGATGAGATAATGAAATAGATGAGATAATGAAATAGATGAGATAATGAAATAGATGAGATAATGAAATAGATGAGATAATGAAATAGATGAGATAATGAAATAGATGAGATAATGAAATAGATGAGATAATGAAATAGATGTGGTAATGAAATAGATGAGATAATGAAATAGAAGAGATAATGAAATAGATAAGATAATGAAATAGATGTGGTAATGAAATAGATGAGATAATGAAGTAGATGAGATAATGGAATAGATGAGATAATGAAATAGATGTGGTAATGAAATATATGTGGTAATGAAATAGATGAGATAATGAAATAGATGAGATAATGAAATAGATGTGGCAATAAAATAGATGAGATAATGAAATAGATGTGGTAATGAAATAGATGAGATAATGAAATAGATGTGGTAATGAAATAGATGAGATAATGAAATAGATGAGATAATGAAATAGATGTGGTAATGAAATAGATGAGATAATGAAATAGAAGTGGTAATGAAATATATGTAATGAAATAGATGAGATAATGAAATAGATGATATAATGAAATAGATGTGGTAATGAAATAGATGAGATAATGAAATAGATGTGGTAATGAAATAGATGAGATAATGAAATAGATGTGGTAATGAACTAGATGTGGTAATGAAATAGATGTGGTAATGAAAAAGATGTGGTAATGAAATAGATGAGATAATGAAATAGATGTGGTGATGAAATAGATGTGGTAATGAAACAGATGTGGTAATGAAACAGATGAGATAATGAAATAGATGATATAATGAAATAGATGTGGTAATAAAATAGATGAGATAATGAAATAGATGAGATAATGAAATAGATTAGATAATGAAATAGATGTGGTAACGAAATAGATGAGATAATGAAATAGATGAGATAATGAAATAGATGTAATGAAATAGATGAGCTAATGAAATAGACGAGATAATGAAATAGATGAAATAAATGAGATAATGAAATAGATGCGATAATGAAATAGATGAGATAATTAAATAGATGTTGTAATGAAATAGATGTGGCAATGAAATAGATGAGATAATGAAATAGATGAGATAATGAAATAGATGTGGTGATGAATTAGATGTGGTAATGAAACAGATGAGATAATGAATTAGATGAGATAATGAAATAGATAAGATAATGAAATAGATGTGGTAATGAAATAGATGAGATAAAGAAATAGACGTGGTAATGAAATAGATGTGATAATAAAATAGATGAGATAATAAAATAGATGCAATGAAATAGATGAGATAATGAAATAGATGTAATGAAATAGATTAGATAATGAAATAGATGTGGTAATGAAATAGATGAGATAATGAAATAGATGCAATGAAATAGATGATATAATGAAATAGATGTGGTAATAAAATAGATGAGATAATGAAATAGATGTGGTAATGAAATATAGATGAGATAAAGAAATAGACGTGGTAATGAAATATATGAGATAATGAAATAGATGTGGTAATGAAATATAGATGAGATAAAGAAATAGACGTGGTAATGAAATATATGAGATAATGAAATAGATGAGATAATGAATAGATGTGGTAATGAAATAGATGGTGTGGTTCATGAGAAATGAAGACTGGAATTCTTGGTTAGAACTAACAAAATACAAGGGAAGTTAATCGCGGACGACAAAGAGAGAAGATACTGGATATCTTGGTGTTGTGTCACGGGAAACAGTCAACAACAGAACTGATACGATGCACGCATGAAAGAGGATTGTAGAAAGACATGATCGCCTTCGCATACCGGTAGACACGTGATGATGATTGAACATAGGCCACCGACAAGAACGGTCCAGTCCTTTCTGTCCATCGCTGTTCCTTCTAATCTTCTCCACGTCTAATTTATCTTCGCGATTTGTCTCTAAAATTAATTTCTTTGTTTGTTCCTAGGTTCCTCCCTGTTTCCTCTATGCCTGTGAGCGTCTGATGAGAGATTGTCTGCTAAGTAATAAAATAAGTAAAGTACGCCCGTCACGCCAAGTGGCGCATAGGGAATATGGTGTTAGTGACCATGAATTTTACATACCTTCAGCACATGATTTTTGGCGTAATGTGGTCGGTATTACGCCCGTGCCGCTTTACTTTCCCAGAAAAAAAATCCGGTACCCATTAAAGGCCGGGTGAACCCGGAAGCCGTCGGTTGGGATCGAACCCTACCTAGTATCCTTTGTAGTCCAGTTCACTAACCACTGAGCTATCGCAGCTCCCTTGTCTGCTAAGCCTTGTAGTCATTACTTCAATTTAACCAGGGCTTTCCGGTCCCGCTAATGCGACATGCTAACAACAATTTGACATTTCATGATCCTTCACTTAGAGACAACGGAACTTATTCGTGTAGCATTATTCTCTGTCTGTAGTTCAATTAGACGTGTATAATGTCTCGGAACTTATTTGTGTAGCATTATTCTCTCTCTGTAGTTCAATTAGACGTGTATAATGTCATGGGAACTTATTCGTGTAGCATTATTCTCTGTCTGTAGTTCAATTAGACGTGTATAATGTCTCGGGAACTTATTTGTGTAGCATTATTCTCTCTCTGTAGTTCAATTAGACGTGTATAATGTCATGGGAACTTATTCGTGTAGCATTATTCTCTCTCTGTAGTTCAATTAGACGTGTATAATGTCTCGGGAACTTATTCGTGTAGCATTATTCTCTGTCTGTAGTTCAATTAGACGTGTATAATGTCTCGGGAACTTATTCGTGTAGCATTATTCTCTGTCTGTAGTTCAATTAGACGTGTATAATGTCATGGGAACTTATTCGTGTAGCATTATTCTCTGTAGTTCAATTAGACGTGTATAATGTCATGGGAACTTATTTGTGTAGCATTATTCTCTGTAGTTCAATTAGACGTGTATAATGTCATGGGAACTTATTTGTGTAGCATTATTCTCTGTCTGTAGTTCAATTAGACGTGTATAATGTCATGGGAACTTATTCGTGTAGCATTATTCTCTGTCTGTAGTTCAATTAGACGTGTATAATGTCATGGGAACTTATTCGTGTAGCATTATTCTCTGTCTGTAGTTCAATTAGACGTGTATAATGTCATGGGAACTTATTTGTGTAGCATTATTCTCTGTAGTTCAATTAGACGTGTATCATGTCTCGGGAACTTATTTGTGTAGCATTATTCTCTGTCTGTAGTTCAATTAGACGTGTATCATGTCATGGGAACTTATTTGTGTAGCATTATTCTCTGTCTGTAGTTCAATTAGACGTGTATCATGTCTCGGGAACTTATTTGTGTAGCATTATTCTCTGTCTGTAGTTGACTTAAAAGTATATCATGTCTCGGGAACTTATTTGTGTAGCATTATTCTCTGTCTGTAGTTCAATTAGACGTGTATCATGTCATGGGAACTTATTTGTGTAGCATTATTCTCTGTAGTTCAATTAGACGTGTATCATGTCTCGGGAACTTATTTGTGTAGCATTATTCTCTGTCTGTAGTTGACTTAAAAAGTATATCATGTCCTGGGTACTTATTTGTGTAGCACTATTCTCTGTCTGTAGTTGACTTAAAAGTGTATCATATCCATCCGCACGATTTGTTTTCTTTTCGTTTGATTGAAAGCAGTACAAATACAAAGTGAAATGATATACACATTAAACATATTTGAAAGCTGGAAAACAGTAGAAAAAGGAAACATCAAAGCGTTATTAGAATGGTAAAATAGTTATCAAGACTCTTTTAGAATAAAAAAAAACAACAGCAAACTATTGCCTACATGGGAAAGAAAACATCAAGACTTTATTGGAATACTTGGACCAAACAAAATCAGAAATCAAGACAGAAAGTGATGTAATCATGAGGATATGCATATAGTGATAACAGTCAGGCGATCATACATCTGCATAGTGATAACAGTCAGACGATCATACATCTATATAGTGATAACAGTCAGACGATCATACATCTATATAGTGATAACAGTCAGGCAATGATCTTATACACACAATGGGGTAACAGACGGACCACGGGGATATACATACTGTGATAACATACGGGCTATGAGGATAAACACAATTTTGATAACAGACGGGCCATGAGAATATACAGACTGTGATAACAGACGGCCATGAGAATATACAGATTGTGATAACAGACGGGCCATGAGAATATACACACTGTGATTACAGATGGGCCATGAGAATATGCAGATTGTGATAACAGACGGGCCATGAGAATATACACACTGTGATAACAGACGGGCCATGAGAATATACAGACTGTGATAACAGACGGGCCATGAGAATATGCAGATTGTGATAACAGACGGGCCATGAGAATATACACACTGTGATTACAGATGGGCCATGAGAATATGCAGATTGTGATAACAGACGGGCCATGAGAATATACACACTGTGATAACAGACGGGCCATGAGAATATACACACTGTGATTACAGACGGGCCATGAGAATATGCAGATTGTGATAACAGACGGGCCATGAGAATATACACACTGTGATAACAGACGGACCATGAGAATATACACACTGTGATAACAGACGGGCCATGAGAATATACACACTGTGATAACAGACGGGCCATGAGAATATACACACTGTGATTACAGATGGGCCATGAGAATATACACACTGTGATTACAGACGGATCATGAGAATATGCACACTGTGATTACAGACGGATCATGAGAATATGCAGACTGTGATAACAGACGGGCCATGAGAATATGCAGACTGTGATAACAGACGGGCCATGAGAATATGCAGATTGTGATAACAGACGGGCCATGAGAATATGCAGACTGTGATAACAGACGGGCCATGAGAATATGCAGACTGTGATAACAGACGGGCCATGAGAATATGCAGACTGTGATAACAGACGGGCCATGAGAATATGCAGACTGTGATAACAGACGGGCCATGAGAATATACAGACTGTGATAACAGATGGGCCATGAGAATATACAGACTGTGATAACAGACGGACCATGAGGATATGCAGACTGTGATAACAGATGGACCATGAGGGTATACAGACTGTGATAACAGACGGACCATGAGGATATACACACTGTGATAACAGACGGGCCATGAGGATATACACACTGTAATAACAGACGGGCCATGAGGATATACACACTGTAATAACAGACGCGTCATGAGGATATACAGACTGTGATAACAGACGGACCATGAGGACATACACACTGTGATAACAGACGGACCATGAGGGCATACACACTGTGATAACAGACGGACCATGAGGACATACACACTGTGATAACAGACAGTTGATGGAGTGGGTCATGTCTTGTGCTCAGCAGGAAATACACATCACAAGAACTGACATGCAATGGACTTCGGTGGGATGGTGGAAGAGAGGCAGACTAAGGGCAGCCTGGCACAGGGCGATGGAAACGGACAATCTGACGAAGAGCTTTGTTGTGGCCGTGTACAAGACGCCAGAGGGCGTGTCGGATGCCGTCTGCTTTGTCGTTCGGTGGCCATGGAAGGAAAGATCAATATTTGTAATATGATGGCTGTGGTATTGATGGGAAATGATTACTTTCATTACGGACCACGGGTTGTCTCATCTGGAGGAGAGAGAGAGAGAGTGAGAGCGAGTGAATGTGTGAGTGAGTGGTAGGCTGTGGAGTAACAAAGTAATGTGGTTGAGTGACTTCCCATACACATAGATACGCAAACTTTCCGGATACAGCAAGAAAGTCAACGATTAAGCCAGTTCTGTTACATAATGATGACTTTCGTTACATCTGACTGGCACATATGCACACATTTACCTGCACACACACACACACACAGGAGAGCATCATTAGTGTAGTGGTAGCGCGCTGTCTTGCCGACCAAGTTAGCGTGGATTCAAACGCCGCTCGTCGCTCTGCAGTTGCTGGCTCTCAGAGATGATGGCTCAGAGATGATGCCCCCCCCCCCTCGCACACACATCCACATATATCCTGGTACGGTTACCTTTTATATTTCTCTCCCTTGCGACATGACGTCACGGGACAATACTTTTATAGACAACACACACACACACAGGACACGTTCGACTTTACGCCAGACACACACACAGGACACGTTCGACTTTATGCCAAACACACACACAGGACACGTTCGACTTTACGTCACACATACATAGGACAAATTCGACTTTACGCCAACAATGTCATTATGTTTTTGTTTTGTTTTGTTTTTTTGGCCAGTGATATTTGGATTTTACCAATGAGTTTATGTGCATTACGACATCTCATTGCTTCATACATTGTTGCATTGTTAGTGTTGTTAGTGTTGTTACATTGTTAGTGTTGTTGTGTTGTTTGTTTTGTTGTGTTGTTACGTTTTTAGTGTTGTTGCATTGTTAGTTTTGTTAGTATTGTTACATTGTTAGTGTTGTTGTGTTGTTTGTTTTGTTGTGTTGTTACGTTTTTAGTGTTGTTGCATTGTTAGTTTTGTTAGTATTGTTACATTGTTAGTGTTGTTGTGTTGTTTGTTTTGTTGTGTTGTTACGTTTTTAGTGTTGTTACGTTTTTAGTGTTGTTGCATTGTTAGTTTTGTTAGTGTTGTTGCATTGTTAGTTTTGTTGTGTTGTTTGTTTTGTTGTGTTGTTACGTTTTTAGTGTTGTTACATTGTTAGTTTTGTTGCATTGTTAGTTTTGTTAGTGTTGTTACTTTGTTAGTTCTGTTGCATTATTAGTTTTGTTAGTGTTGTTGTGTTGTTTGTTTTGTTACATTGTTAGTTTTGTTGCATTGTTAGTTTTGTTAGTGGTGTTGTGTTGTTTGTTTTGTTACATTGTTAGTGTTGTTGCATTGTTAGTTTTGTTAATGTTGTTACTTTGTTAGTGTTGTTGTATTATTAGTTTTGTTAGTGTTGTTGTGTTGTTTGTTTTGTTACATTGTTAGTGTTGTTGCATTGTTAGTTTTGTTAGTGTTGTTGCATTGTTAGTGTTGTTGTGTTTGTTTTGTTGTGTTGTTATGTTTTTAGTGTTGTTACATTGTTAGTTTTGTTGCATTGTTAGTTTTGTTAGTGTTGTTACTTTGTTAGTGTTGTTGCATTATTAGTTTTGTTAGTGTTGTTGCATTGTTAGTTTTGTTGTGTTGTTAGTTTTGTTGTGTTGTTACGCTTTTAGTGTTGTTACATTGTTAGTTTTGTTAGTGTTGTTACATTGTTAGTGTTGTTGCATTGTTAGTTTTGTTAGTTTTGTTACTTTGTTAGAGTTGTCGTGTTGCTAGTTTTGTTGCATTGTAGTGTTTTTACTTTATTAGTGTTGTTGCATTATTAGTTTTGTTAGTGTTGTGACATTGTTAGTGTTGTTGTGTTATTACATTGTTAGTGTTGTTGTGTTGTTACGTTGTTAGTTTTGTTGGTGTTGTTACATTGTTAGTGTTGTTACATTGTTAGTGTTGTTACATTATTAGTTTTGTTAGTGTTGTTACATTGTTAGTGTTGCGTACAAAGGGCAGCTTACAGAAACAATTGAAATAAGAACAGGGGTAAGGCAGTGTTGCCTTCTGTCTCCATTTCTCTTTCTACTAGCCATAGATTGGATTATGAGAATAACTCAAAACTACAGAAATGAAATCCAGTGGTCACTGACCAAGCAACTTAATGACTTAGTTCTCCTATCACATAATTATCAACAGATGCAAGATAAAATGAACATACTTAATGAGAGATCAAAGCAGCTGGGACAGAAAATAAACGGAGCTAAGACCAAAATTATGAGAATTAATACTTTTGACAATAAGCAAAGAACAAGAGGAAATACCTCTACTAGACGTACAATTTTGCATATATCTGGGTAGTAATCTAGACAAAGAATTAAGAACAGAGAATGATAACAAAGTAAGGATATCAAAAGCAAGAGGTGCATTCGTTGTTCGGGAAACATTTTGATTTTAATTCGTTTGCAGGGATACCGGGGCCTTCCATAACCATAACCATGGAAGTCCAAAGAAATTAGGTTACAAATACAAAATATTTTTATCTTTATAGAAAAACAACAATTATAAACTCCAATTTAGGTCAGTCTTATTATATGGCTGTGAAAACATGGGAAACAACAAAAATGACAGTCATGAAGATATCTATCTATCTATCTATTGACCTTTCGAGCCGTTGCCGGCCCATAGGGCGTAGACCAAGATACACCTTCTCATATCTGAATTTTTGTTCTAGCAGTTTTCTTTTAAAGATATTTTATCAAATCTCGCCATTTGTCTCTGTTTTGTGCAAGCAGCTCTATCTAATTGAGGGAGCCGAATCCTGTTGCTCTTGCCTCTCTCATCAATGTTCTTCTCAGTGTCTCCCTGGGTCTTCCTCTTTCTCTCTTACCTGTTGTTTCCCATATCATGCCCGGTTTGCTATTCGGTTATTATCTCTTCTCATCACATGTCCGACATATGCCCATCGTCTTTTCTTTATTACTGAAGATATTAGTGGTTGATTGGCGATTTCTCTAATTTCCTCGTTTGTTTTGAATTCGTTCCACGCTATACCAAGTATTTTCCTTAGACATTTATTTTCGAATGCGTTCAACTTTGTTTCTATATCTCTTGTTGTTTTCCAGCTTTCACACGCATACGTAAGGGTTGATAGTACATTTGATTTGAATAGCCTAAGTTTTGTGTTTGTGCTGATTAGTTTTGATTTCCACAACTTTTCAAGGCTTCTGAAAGACATTGCTGCTTTAGCTATTCTGATTCTAATTTCTTTACTTGTATCCCCTTCTCGATCAATGTGACTTCCAAGATAGATAAAGTGATCGATCTCTTCTACTGGTTTGTTTTCCATGTATATTTTGTCATCTGTTGGAATTAAACTTTTCATGACTTTAGTCTTTTCATGATTGATCTCAAGCCCAATTTTGCTGGCTATTGCTGATAGTTCATTTGTGTTTTCCTGCATCATTTTTATCTGACTGCTGATGAGGACCATGTCATCAGCAAAGTCGAGGTCCTCCAAATGGTCTCCTTGTATCCATTCGATGCCTCTATTACCAGTGCATTTGTTTTAGGGCCGAAAAAACTATCACTACTATCTACTGCTAATTTACACATTCTGTATCAGGTCTACATTTCATTAACAACATCGTTTTTACGATAGCGGCTTGTTAAACCTCTGATCAACGGTTCTATACCAAGCCGGAGAACAATAATTCCTCCATGTTGGAAACAACCGGAAACCATAATATGATATGAAGATATAGACCTTCATTAATGGATGCTTGCGCAGAATAAAAGGATGGAAATGGCAGGACAAAATCATTAACTTAGAATTATGGGAAAGTACCAGCCAAATACCAGTGGATGAAGAGATGCAGCGAAGACGATGGCGCTGGATAGGATACACACACTGTGGAAGTCAAGTGAGAGTATTACACAACAGGTCCTTTTTTGGAAACCCCAAGGAAAAAGACAAAGATAAAGACCAAAATATTCTTGGAGAAGACATATGGAAGCAGAGATGAAGATGATGAGGAAGACATGGAATGGTCGTAAAAGAATGGCGAGAAACAGAACGGCTTGGAAAGTGTTTGTTGAAGACCTATGCTCAACACGGAACTGAAAGTGTTTGTTGAAGACCTATGCTCCACAGGGAGCTGAAAGGTAGAAGAAGGATGATTTTATGGTTTTACCAGCGATATTTAAACCATATATATATATAGAGGACGTTTTGTTCTTCCATTACTTGCCGAAGTAGACTCTCAGCAGCGAAGTTTTGTTCTTCCATTACTTGCTGAAGTAGACTCTCAGCAGCGAAGTTTTGTTCTTCCATTACTTGCCGAAGTAGACTCTCAGCAGCGAAGTTTTGTTCTTCCATTACTTGCTGAAGTAGACTCTCAGCAGCGAAGTTTTGTTCTTCCATTACTTGCCGAAGTAGACTCTCAGCAGCGAAGTTTTGTTCTTCCATTACTTGCTGAAGTAGACTCTCAGCAGCGAAGTTTTGTTCTTCCATTACTTGCTGAAGTAGACTCTCAGCAGCGAAGTTTTGTTCTTCCATTACTTGCTGAAGTAGACTCTCAGCAGCGAAGTTTTGTTCTTCCATTACTTGCTGAAGTAGACTCTCAGCAGCGAAGTTTTGTTCTTCCATTACTTGCTGAAGTAGACTCTCAGCAGCGAAGTTTTGTTCTTCCATTACTTGCTGAAGTAGACTCTCAGCAGCGAAGTTTTGTTCTTCCATTACTTGCTGAAGTAGACTCTCAGCAGCGAAGTTTTGTTCTTCCATTAATATATATATACATTTTATCTATATTTCAGCAGATAAAATGTTTCTGCCATGTAATAGGACACATGAAAAGAGGTGTGATGATTCACAATGATTCATCAGCAGACGCTATGAGAGCACTAGATCAAAGGGCCGACCGTGAAAAGATGGATTGGTGGAATATATTCGTGACTCGAGTCAGAAAAGTAATCGTTGATAATCGCACAGTCCTAGCATCCAACTATCCGATATTTTAGTGTTATCCGATCTGTTTTCCCCGGTATCTCCATTTTCAAATATTTTTTCTTGCGTTCTCTCACATTTCTCCTCCTCTATGCCATTGCTTACTATAGCCAAGCACGATCCCCGCAACCCACGCAGTAGTTTGCCCACAATAATTCAATTCCAATTATTTTGTTGGCATATGCAATGTTTACACAAGCAGCCACCATTGTTTCTTGCTTCTGTGCCAAACACACGCGCCATTTTGTTTGTTGACAAACGCCGGTACTTGGCGTGTTCGCGGGTATTTAAAGGCTTAAACATCTTCAACAGCCATAGGCTGCATCGTTATTTTGCAAGAACCACAAAGACAGAAGAGACATTGACATAACTAGTTTGTCCGCCATCATACCGGAAGTTCATAATGTCCACAAATTTCTCACAACGACACGCTGAATGAGGCAATTATTGTGACGGACTCGCTGTCAGTGATTCTAAAAGTTCAGAGCCACTGTCCCCGAAATGAGTGGATGGCTCGAAAGTCTCAAGCTTAAATTAAAAAAAAAACTGGTAAGAAATTGTATATATATATATATATATATATATATATATATATATATATATATATATATAACAACATTGTATGGCTCGTTTCGTCTTGTCAGACGGTCTAGTTGAGGCTATTGTGTATTTTTTTGAGGTTTTGTTTTTGTCGAGCAGCTTCTCTCGTGGCTAATTCTACCAATGTTTGACAAACAAACATGGCCACAAAATGAACAAGTCAGGCCCACTGGTCCACAGGGTTTTCCATCCTTTTTCATGAGTCTTTTCTCTTCTAAGTTTTGCCGTAGCACAGTCTCAAATGATGTTATACCATTCCTTAAACATGCTCTCCATGATTGCGATCACTTGCCAGATGTTCCCAGTCATATTCACATTTGGAGAAGTCATTCAGAGATGATTCACAGATATCTCTATATCATAACAACATGCAACTAGAGAAATAGACTCAAGATGTAGCAAAACGTGTCAAGTTATTGGATATAACTCACTACAACCGTCCAACAAAGAGGTAACGATAGAAGCGAAGCAAGCTATTTATAAGACTGTCTTTATCCCAACGTTGTTCTACCAGTGCCAGACATTGACCGTAAATTCAAGAACTGTTAGAAAAATACAACCACTGAAATTAAGAGTGTCAGATGCATGGCAGGAAATAGATAAGATCAGAATGAAGTTAAGAAAACGGCTAGGAACGGAACCAGCTGTTGAACACATAAAGTGACAGCAGAGCAAGTGGTTCGGGCATGTGGTTAAACATAAAGTGACAGCAGAGCAAGTGGTTCGGGCATGTGGTTAAACATAAAGTGACAGCAGAGCAAGTGGTTCGGGCATGTGGTTAAACATAAAGTGACAGCAGAGCAAGTGGTTCGGGCATGTGGTTAAACATAAAGTGACAGCAGAGCAAGTGGTTCGGGCATGTGGTTAAACATAAAGTGACAGCAGATCAATTGTTTCGGGCATGTGGTTAAACATAAAGTGACAGCAGAGCAATTGTTTCGGGCATGTGGTTAAACATAAAGTGACAGCAGAGCAATTGTTTCGGGCATGTGGTTAAACATAAAGTGACAGCAGAGCAATTGTTTCGGGCATGTGGTTAAACATAAAGTGACAGCAGAGCAATTGTTTCGGGCATGTGGTTAAACATAAAGTGACAGCAGAGCAATTGTTTCGGGCGTGTGGTTAAACATAAAGTGACAGCAGAGCAATTGTTTCGGGCATGTGGTTAAACATAAAGTGACAGCAAAGCAATTGTTTCGGGCATGTGGTTAAACATAAAGTGACAGCAGAGCAATTGTTTCGGGCATGTGGTTAAACATAAAGTGACAGCAGAGCAATTGTTTCGGGCGTGTGGTTAAACATAAAGTGACAGCAGAGCAATTGTTTCGGGCATGTGGTTAAACATAAAGTGACAGCAGAGCAATTGTTTCGGGCATGTGGTTAAACATAAAGTGACAGCAGAGCAATTGTTTCGGGCATGTGGTTAAACATAAAGTGACAGCAGAGCAATTGTTTCGGGCATGTGGTTAAACATAAAGTGACAGCAGAGCAATTGTTTCGGGCATGTGGTTAAACATAAAGTGACAGCAGAGCAATTGTTTCGGGCATGTGGTTAAACATAAAGAACTGGATCTAATACAGCCAGTTATCAACAAACGATACGAGAACATCAGGCCAAGAGGCCGATAAAGAAAAAGGTGGATAAACAGAATGCTAGAAACACCCACATACCACACAGGATACATATCAAATAAAGTAAAAACATCAACTTTCACTGCATTGCCTAAAAAGAATGGCGCAGTTGAATGCAATGATTTTAGAACAATAAGTCGAATGAGCCATGTTACAAAAATCTTGCTAAAGGTTATACAAGGAAGGATTCAGAATAAAATCAATATTGAATTAAAATAACAACAATTTGGATTTAGGAAAAACAGTGGGACAAAAGAAGCCATATTCTGCATGAAAACATTAATCGAAAACTACATAGAAGTAAAAAAGCCAATATATGCCTGCTTCATAGACTACACCAAAGCTTTTGATAATAGAATACATCATAACAACTTATAGACTGCCTAAAAGATATACATCTAGACGACATGGACATACGACTGATATGTAATTTGTACTGGGAGTAAACAGCAATAATAAAATATAACAAAGAGAACTCTACACCCATTGATATAAAAAGAGGAGTAAGAAAGGGATGCATCCTATCACCAAGCTTGTTCAATCTATACACTTACAGCATTACAGCAAATCTTTAAAAACATCACAGAGATGCCAGGCCTAAACATTAATGGAAAGATAATCAATAACCTAAGATATGCTGATCATACTGATCTACTAGCAGAAAATCCTAAAGATTTACAGTTACTTAACGAAATAAACATGACAAGCAAAGAATATGGATTAGATATGAATATGAAAAAGACTAAAACTATGATCATGAACAAAGATAATACTCAAAACCAACAAGTGGATACCACAATTGAAGGAATCATCATCATCATCATTGAGTGCCGTCTCCGCAACGAAGGTTGGCTACCATGGAGCGCCATTTTGCTCTATCTCTTGCTTTGATGGTGCAGGTTGTCATCGGTTGATTTGTCCATCTTTTGATGTTACTCGTCCATGTTAATCTTGGTCTGCCTCTGCCTCTTTTACCTTGTATTTTCCCCTCCAGGATCACTTTCAGTAGGCTGTTGTGTCTTTTAACATGGCCTAAGAATCGCATTTGTCTTGTTCTAATTGTGTTCAGAAGTTCTCTTTTCATTTTTAGTTGTTTTAAGACTGTCATTTGTTTTCTTTTCCTTCCATCCAACTCTACCTATTCCTCTATATATCCACATTTCAAAGGCTTCAATTCTCTGTTCTGTTTTCCTGTCTAATGTCCATGTTTCAGCACCATATAGGAATATTGAGAAGATGTAACATTTTGCTATTCTTAGTTTTAGCTCTGGTGTTATTTGTTTTGATGTTAGTATGCCCTTCATGACATTAAAATTACTTTTTGCCATTCCTATTCTTTTGTTTATTTCAGTTGTACATTTTCCATCACTGGTTATAGTATGTCCAAGGTAGTTATAGTTCTGAACTGTCTCAAGGTCTATTCCTTCAATTTTGATATCCACTTGTGGGTTTTGAGTATTTCCTTTGTTTATGATCATAGTTTTAGTCTTTTTGATATTCATATCTAGTCCATATTTTTTGCTTGTCGTGTTTATTTCATTAAGTAATTGTTGTAGGTCTTTAGGATTTTCTGCTAGTAGTACAGTATCGTCAGCATATCTTAGGTTATTGATTATCTTTCCATTAATTTGTAGGCCTGGCATCTCTATGATGTTTTTAAAGATTTGCTCAGTGTATAGATTGAACAAGCTTGGTGATAGGATGCATCCTTGTCTTACTCCTCTTTTTATATCAATGGGTGTAGAGAACTCTTTGTTATATTTTATTATTGCTGTTTGCTCCCAGTATAGAGAGAGAGAATTGAAGGAATAAACCTGAAGATAGTTCAGAGCTACAACTACCTTGGACATACGTAACATGTGATGGAAAATGTACAACTGAAATAAACAAAAGAATAGGAATGGCAAAAAGTAATTTTAATGCCATGGAAAATATACCAACATCAAAACAAATAACACCAGGGCTAAAACTAAGAATAGCAAAATGTTATATCTTCTCAATATTCCTGTATGGTGCAGAAACATGGACATTAGATAAGAAAACAGAAAACTGGAGCCTTTGAAATGTGGATTCATAGAAGAATATGAAAAATTGGATGAAAATAAAAGAAAACAAACGATGAAGTCTTAAAACAACTTATATAGAAAAGAGAACTACTAAATACAATTAGAACAAGACATACGACATTTTTGGGGCATGTTAAAAGACTCAACAGCATACAAAAAGTAATCTTGAAAGGAAAATACAAGGTAAAAGAGGCAGAGGCAGACCAAGACTAACATGGACGAGTAACACCAAACGATGGACAAGTCAACCTATGACAACCTGCACCATCAAAGCAATAGACAGCGGAATGGCGCTCCATGGTAGCCACCTTCGATGCGGAGACGGCACACAATGATGATGAACTGTTGGAGGTATAACAGCAGAAGTGAGGTAGTAAAAGAGCAAGAAAGTGCGAACCATATATCCTCTTGTCGACGGAAGACAAACCATGAATGAAAGAAAGGATAAATAAATATGTATGTGTATATATGCTGTATAGTGTACACTCACACACGTACAAATATGCACATGCACGCGCGCGTATACGCACACACACAGGACAGAAATGCTAGATAGGAAAGTCAAAAATTAAACATAACGCATGGGTGAATATGAAAATACACTATGAGAGCTCGTGGCAAAGAATGTAGCGGGGACGAGCTTTCTAAGAGGCTGTATTTTCTCACAGCAACAAGCTGTGACTGTTGACAGATCTGCTCAAAGATCCGTACATGCCTTCAAATACAACAGCTGAATGGACGGAGAAGTCAACAAACTTGCACATACAGGAAACATACAACTCAAGAAATTTGTTGCTAAAGAACATAAGAAAAAATTTGTTGCTAAAGAACATAACAAGAAATTTGTTGCTAAAGAACATAACAAGAAATTTGTTGCTAAAGAACATAACAAGAAAATTGTTGCTAAAGAACATAACAAGAAAATTGTTGCTAAAGAACATAACAAGAAAATTGTTGCTAAAGAACATAACAAGAAAATTGAATGTTTTGGTAGCATGAAACGATATAATAAGCCAGATGTGATGATTGTGGAGGGCATAGTACTCAGTATAGGAGGGAGAGGAAGTCCAACAGGAACAAGTGTAAGATGCTGGAGACGAGTGGCTGCAGCTCGCGGCGTATTACTGTGGAAGCCAAGTTCTCAATAGAAGAAGCCACATAACGAGGATGATGATAATAACGAGGATGATGATAATGATGATTATGATAATAACGAAAGAGCAGATAGGCTAACGTTTGTGGTCACGATGATTGACTGTCCTATGTAGGATAACGTCTCGAACGACTCAATTGTTGTTTGTTAGAAGTCGATACCACTGTTGACTTTAGGGTGTTACAGTTTCATTTCAACTTGTGTACATGTAGTAATCTCCTCGGCGAGCTACTAGGACCGTCTGTAAAACACACTTGGTGATCTGCTGGAACTATGGAGCGCCTTTAGGTTTACCAGGAGTGTTGTGACGACAGCTTTTATATCAATGGACAAGTAATAAGTCACAGAGCAGTATTTTGGGATGTGGGAAGTAATGCTATAAGAAAACGGCAGGATCAAACCAACAAGCTAAAGTCAGAATTAGCTTCAATTTACTGCCAAATATTTTCGTTCCTGCAAAAAATATGAAACTTTATATAAAGAAAATATGATTAGCTTTATCTCACTGAAAAATAAAATAGGGGAGACATAAAAATCAATCACTTTGACCCCATTAATGCTGCATTCGACATCGTATCTCTCTACATTGACAACTGGCTTGAATGTCCCAACAATTTGTTCCGCTTTGACCATGATTATACACGTTCCAGGTTGTTACAGGGGTCAAGGCAAAGAAATGCATACAAATGAGAAGCTGCATTAGAGGGAAAACGCACACGTATAGGTGTAGCCGTATATATATATATATATATATATATATATATATATATATATATATATATATATATATATATATCGCAAGTAGAGTAAAGAGCCCCGTCACGCCAGTTAACGTATAGGTGTAGCCGTATAGATATATCGCAAGTAGAGTAAAGAGCCCCGTCACGCCAGTTAACGTATAGGTGTATCCGTATAGATATATCGCAAGTCGAGTCAAGAGCCCCGTCACGCCAGTTAACGTATAGGTGTAACCGTATAGATATATCGCAAGTCGAGTCAAGAGCCCCGTCACGCCAGGTGACGTATAGGTAATATGGTGTTCGTGACCATAGTTTTTACAGACCGTGAACAAACCACATGATTTTTGCGGTAATGTGGTCAGTATTACGCCCGTGCAGCTTTACTTTCCATAAAGAAATCCGGTACCCATTTAAGGCTCAGTGAATCCGGAAGCCATCGATCAGAATCAAACCCGACCTATTGTCATTTGTAGTCCAGTTCACTAACCACTGAGCTAAATGTGTGTGTGTATATATATATATATATATATATGTATATATGTTATATATATATATATATATGTGTGTGTGTGTGTTTACAGGTCTGTGTGTTATCGCACCGTTGTACATACGAAGAAACTAGAAGACATTGCCGGTCGTGTTACATTTGAGGTAACCTCTACAGTGCCCCCACCTACATATATTTTTAGAACCCTTTCATCTTTGTTTTGACAACCCCCCCCCCCCCCCCCCCGGTCCCCAATAGCTACAATAGGTATCTTTCGCTACTCTTGTTCTTTTTCTTCAGGCCACAGCGCAGTACACAGGGAAGACATTTTTATTTCTCATTCTAGTGCGACATTATTTTATTTTAGGTACTCATTATTAGTTAGCTATGTAAGGCTAAATCTGTGTGTGTGTGCATTGTTTATTTGCTCCTGCTGAAGGCCTATTGAGCCTAAACGTCGATCAAATTTGTATCGTCCATTTATTACGTAAAGCTTTAACCATTTTTTCCTATTTTTTTCATTTCTTCAAGTTTCATCTTTGTGATCTCTCCTGTCAATAACAATGTCTGTAACTTTTTCGTTTGCTGTTCATTTTTTGTTCGTTTTTTCTTATATCTTTCATTTTGCTGCTATATCTCTTTTTATTATTATTATTATTATTATTTTCTTCTATTTTGCATCCGATGATCCTGTCTCTATAGGGACGCTGGCTAGACATTATTACGTTGTTTATTTGCACAATGTCAATGGTTAGATTGTATCCAGAATGTAACCGCGTGAATTGTCTTACGCTACAGCGAAGTTAACGACCATCGCGATGATGAGATATTTGTCTCGACTGACGTCAGTAAATTGTGGGCATGTTTTGGCCGAAGCTTCCTCTTTCTCCCTCATACGTTCGCGAAAAAACAGAACAAGGGTCAAATGAACAAAAGATTATGAATATATAATGGGCATGTGTTTGACCACAGTCAACTGTAGATTCACTTAGGCCTGCGGCTGAAAGGATATTGCCAACTATGGATTTACAAAGGCCCGCGAGCAGAAAATAAAACGGAAAAGGGGGACTGGTTGGTCTCGAGGCAAGACGCCGGGCTCGAGGAAGAGAGGTTGTGGGTTCAAATCCCGGCTACACCGGTTGGGATTTTTATTTACGATTTCTTTCTGCGGCAACCACCTCTGGTCTCAGCAGCGAGGCCCGGCTTAAAACGTCAATTACTCATAGACGGAACAAAAAATATGAGTACCTCCGTCGTCGGAGTTATCTGCCTGTGCGGCGAGGGGCCCCTGTGCTCACAGCTGCCAGGGAAAAATGGATTAACACCTAAAATTCAGTTCCTAGTCTCTAGGGACTTCGTCAGAGGTCAAAGCTGGCGACTAGCGTGGCGTTTTCAGCTTTGTGAACAGGGGCGTTAACTCACTAGGGTGTTGCTGAACTTATGATCTCTTTAACTCACGAGGGTGTTGCTGAACTTATGATCTCTTTAACTCACTAGGGTGTTGCTGAACTTATGATCTCTTTAACTCACTAGGGTGTTGCTGAACTTATGATCTCTTTAACTCACTAGGGTGTTGCTGAACTTATGATCTCTTTAACTCACTAGGGTGTTGCTGAACTTATGATCTCTTTAACTCACTAGGGTGTTGCTGAACTTATAATCTCTTTAACTCACGAGGGTGTTGCTGAACTTATGATCTCTTTAACTCACTAGGGTGTTGCTGAACTCATGATATCCTTAACTCACGAATAACATGCCTCTAGTTAGCTACCCAAGGGAGCCGCGATAGCTCAGTGGTTAGTGAACTGGACTACAAAGGACAAGAGGTAGGGTTCGATTTCAACCGACGGCGGCCGGGTTCACCCAGCCTTTAATGGGTGCCGGATTTTTTTCTGGGAAAGTAAAGCTGCACGGGCGTAATACCGACCACATTACCCCAAAAATCATGTGCCGAAGGTCTGTAAAATTTATAGTCACTAACATCATATTCCCAATACGCCATTTGGCGTGACGGGGGCACTTTACTTTTTTCATTACTATGTTATGTTAGGATCATTATCACTTCTTCCAAGACACATCAATAGATGCTCCAATCTTCTCCTCTAAACGCTCATCAGCGACAACCTACGCCAGTCCCGTGTTGTTTGACATTGCCTTCCATTCATCCAGAATTCGCTATCTTCAGGCAGTTCCAAACTTGACCCCAAGTTCACCAATCTAGATAGCGATGTAGTTTCACTTTTCACATCATTCAAAGTCGTTCGTTCAATCCACCTCTCTCAAGTTGTTCATATCTACCCTATCCATTGACTGCCCAACGTGTTGCAAGTGTGATCACACAGATCATAGTCTGTCTGTACTGCTGCACGATCTGTCATATTGTGTGTCTGACTCGACTTTTCCCATACCCTGAAGCCAGGTCGTCGGCTGATGTCAGCGCGTAACGGTATCTGGTTAGACTCCACCCACAGAAGATATCCGAGCCAGTTGATTTTCTGTGCATTTGATGAAAGGCAGTGGCGTAGCATAGGATGCTCGCGCCAAGGGGAAGGCAAGTATGTGCTTGTTTGGTGTCCGAGGCAAGGAAAGTATTGCGCCCGTAACTGCTATTGTATGTGTTGTTGATACTTTCACATAGTAGTCAAAGATGAAAGGTCTCAATCTAAGCAGTAAAATAACAGACGTAATGGTCTAGTTCAAGGTACAACCATCAACTTAGTGCAACACAAAAATAAGCTGGACACACCTGAAACAAGTGCAGAGCGTCAACTACTTGGGCACAGTAATAACATCTGACGGGAGATGCACCGCAGAAATAAAACGTAGAATAGTTCCGGTCAAAAATAACATTTAAGAAAATGAAGAACATCTAGTGCGACACGTCTATGGCAATGAAATCGGGAAAGAAAGTTTGTCGGTACTATATAGCCAACAATAGAACTGATACGATGCACGGTAAACTGCCATCAACAGAACAGATACGATGCAAGGTATAACATACAACAGAACAGATACGATGCACGGTAAACAGTCAACAACAGAACAAATACGATGCACGGTAAACAGTCAACAACAGAACAGATACGATGCGCGGTAAACAGAGAATTTATCACCTACCACAGCTGATAATGATTGTTACTTTTTTTCATTTTGACAATTTGCGTCCCATGGAATGTTGCGCTCCAGAGCAACCGCTCCTCCTGGCTTCTCTCAACGCTACGCCACTGGATGCAGGGTGTGAGCAACCGTTTTTTTTTTCTCTGATGCCACAATTGTTGATTCATGTCACGTGACATTTATGCTTTTCTCAAGCTTCTCGTCTTTCTTGTAATGTTTCATCCTCTCGCTTTAGATCTTCATCATAATCATCATCAGGTGCCATGACTGTTGACTGTCGTTTGTTCTGTTGACTCTATACACCATTCTCTTAAACTGGCAATTTTTTCCCTCTGTCCTTTATTTCTTCTTCTTCCCTCATGTTTCGAAGTCACAGTGCTTCTCTGTTGTTCCCTCCTGTTCTTGTTGTTGTTGTTGTTGTTGTTTGAGTTGGCCAGCTTTATGTCACTAGTGAAATCTCGAAGGACTAAATTTTGCGCCAATATAACATTTTCCTATTTTTCACAGCGGCAGCCTTATGCTCGGGTGTCCCCCGCCACAAAGGCAGACATTCTTCGACTTAAGAGGTCCTCTCATATTTTTATCAGGAGTTGTAATGCTTTGGATACATTTTTCATATCAAATTTTGGCCAAATAGTGGTCATTTTTGACCGACTCTTCGATATTTGATTGCCAGGGATTCTTTTAAGTGTGCAGAGTGCACACGGGGTCTCCTGTTTTCCGGCTGTATCCGAGATGACTCGACCTAAGATCTCACTACCCTGGAGGGTCAACATAAGATCTCACTACCCTAGAGGGCTCGACCTAAGATCTCACTACCCTAGAGGGTCAACATAAGATCTCACTACCCTAGAGGGCTCGACCTAAGATCTCACTACCCTAGAGGGTCAACATAAGATCTCACTACCCTAGAGGGCTCAACATAAGATCTCACTACCCTAGAGGGTCAACATAAGATCTCACTACTCTAGAGGGCTCGACCTAAGATCTCACTACTCTAGAGGGTCAACATAAGATCTCACTACCCTAGAGGGCTCGACCTAAGATCTCACTACCCTAATGGGTCAACATAAGATCTCACTACCCTAGAGGGCTCAACATAAGATCTCACTACCCTAGAGGGTCAACATAAGATCTCACTACCCTAGAGGGTCAACATAAGATCTCACTACCCTAGATGACTCGACCTAAGATCTCACTACCCTAGAGGGTCAACATAAGATCTCACTACCCTAGATGACTCGACCTAAGATCTCACTACCCTAGAGGGTCAACATAAGATCTCACTACCCTAGATGACTCGACCTAAGATCTCACTACCCTAGAGGGCTCAACATAAGATCTCACTACCCTAGAGGACTCGACCTAAGATCTCACTACCCTAGAGGCTCAACATAAGATCTCACTACCCTAGAGGACTCGACCTAAGATCTCACTACCCTAGAGGGCTCAACATAAGATCTCACTACCCTAGATGACTCGACCTAAGATCTCACTACCCTAGAGGGCTCAACATAAGATCTCACTACCCTAGAGGGCTCAACATAAGATCTCACTACCCTAGAGGGTCAACATAAGATCTCACTACCCTAGAGGGCTCAACATAAGATCTCACTACCCTAGATGACTCGACCTAAGATCTCACTACCCTAGAGGGTCAACATAAGATCTCACTACCCTAGAGGGTCAACATAAGATCTCACTACCCTAGAGGGTCAACATAAGATCTCACTACCCTAGAGGGTCAACATAAGATCTCACTACCCTAGAGGGCTCATCATAAGGTCTCACTACCATAGAGGGCTCGACATAAGATCTCACTACCCTAGATGACTCGACCTAAGATCTCACTACCCTAGAGGGCTCAACATAAGATCTCACTACCCTAGAGGGTCAACATAAGATCTCACTACCCTAGATGACTCGACCTAAGATCTCACTACCCTAGAGGGCTCAACATAAGATCTCACTACCCTAGAGGGCTCATCATAAGGTCTCACTACCATAGAGGGCTCGACATAAGATCTCACTACCCTAGATGACTCGACCTAAGATCTCACTACCCTAGAGGGTCAACATAAGATCTCACTACCCTAGAGGGCTCAACATAAGATCTCACTACACTAGAGGGTCAACATAAGATCTCACTACCCTAGATGACTCGACCTAAGATCTCACTACCCTAGAGGGCTCAACATAAGATCTCACTACCCTAGAGGGCTCATCATAAGATCTCACTACCCTAGAGGGCTCGACATAAGATCTCACTACCCTAGAGGGCTCAACATAAGATCTCACTACTCTAGAGGGCTCATCATAAGATCTCACTACCCTAGAGGGCTCGACCTAAGATCTCACTACCCTGGAGGGCTCAACATAAGATCTCACTACCCTAGAGGGCTCATCATAAGATCTCACTACCCTAGAGGGCTCGACCTAAGATCTCACTACCCTAGAGGGTCAACATATGATCTCACTACCCTAGAGGGCTCAACATAAGATCTCACTACCCTAGAGGGCTCAACATAAGATCTCACTACCCTAGAGGGTCAACATAAGATCTCACTACCCTAGAGGGTTCAACATAAGATCTCACTACCCTAGAGGGCTCGACCTAAGATCTCACTACCCTGGAGGGCTCAACATAAGATCTCACTACCCTAGAGGGCTCATCATAAGATCTCACTACCCTAGAGGGCTCGACCTAAGATCTCACTACCCTAGAGGGTCAACATATGATCTCACTACCCTAGAGGGCTCAACATAAGATCTCACTACCCTAGAGGGCTCAACATAAGATCTCACTACCCTAGAGGGTCAACATAAGATCTCACTACCCTAGAGGGTTCAACATAAGATCTCACTACCCTAGAGGGCTCAACATAAGATCTCACTACCCTAGAGGGCTCAACATAAGATCTCACTACCCTAGAGGGCTCAACATAAGATCTCACTACCCTAGAGGGCTCGACCTAAGATCTCACTACCCTAGAGGGTCAACATAAGATATCACTACCCTAGATGACTCGACCTAAGATCTCACTACCCTAGAGGGCTCGACCTAAGATCTCACTACCCTAGAGGGCTCGACCTAAGATCTCACTACCCTAGAAGGTCAACATAAGATCTCACTACCCTAGAGGGTCAACATAAGATCTCACTACCCTAGAGGGCTCAACATAAGATCTCACTACCCTAGAGGGTCAACATAAGATCTCACTACCCTAGAGGGCTCAACATAAGATCTCACTACCCTAGAGGGCTCAACATAAGATCTCACTACCCTAGAGGGCTCAATATAAGATTTCACTACCCTAGAGGGCTCAATATAAGATCTCACTACCCTAAAGGGCTCAACATAAGATCTCACTACCCTAGAGGGCTTAACATAAGATCTCACTACCCTAGAGGGCTCAACATAAGATCTTACTACCCTAGAAGGCTCAACATAAGATCTCACTACCCTAGAGCGCTAAACATAAGATCTCACTATTCTAGAGGGCTCAACATAAGATCTCACTATTCTAGAGGGCTCAACATAAGATCTCACTACCCTAAGGTCTCAACATATGATCTCATTACCCTAGAGGGCTCAAGATAAGATCTCACTACCCTAGAGGGCTCATTCACCACAGTCGGTCTGTGAAAATATCTATCTCTAGCTAGGTCTTCACATCTTCGTTGTCGTGTTCAAGGGCTCTATAATGACTTGAAACCACCCTCTGCTTGGTCTGCCCATGATGCGTCGACCTGGACTCGTGCCGTCTATTATTGTTTCCAGAGACAGGATGTGTGTGATAAAGACAGCTATTCTCATTTGTTAGTTTCTTGTTTGGTTTATCTTGTTTACTTAGTGTTAGTTGATTGGTTCCTCTCGGATTTAAGACAGACAAGACATGCACAAATAAAACATCGCCATATTTAACTGTTCGCAGCTTTTATCATTTCAGTGACTCTATACTTTACGCAGGACTCGCCACAAGTCCCTTTTCTAGATGAGACTTTCATCTCATTAAAGGAAGCGATGTCGTTGCAGCTTTTACCAGCGTTCTCCTTGATGTTTCTCTATGTATTCTCCTTGATATTTCTCTATGTATTCTCCTTGATGTTTCTCTATGTATTCTCCTTTATGTTTCTCTATGTATTCTCCTTGATGTTTCTCTATGTATTCACCTTGATGTTTCTCTATGTATTCTCCTTTATGTATTCTCCTTTATGTTTCTCTATGTATTCTCATTGATGTTTCTATGTATTCTCATTGATGTTTCTGTATGTATTCTCCCTGATGTTTCTGTATTTTTTGTCATTGATGATTCTCTATGTGTTCTCATGACTCTTCCATCTTTGATAATTAAAGATATAATAACATGTTTTATTACTTCCATTTTTTTATCTTGGCCACGTAGCGAGAAAACCACTAGGCGATGGTCAGCACAGAGTGGTGTCCAGCAATTAAGTGCTTTCAGTTTGCTTGGTCTGTGGCCATCAATCTCTGGGTGTCAGAAGTCTGGCCCATACTGTTTATCTCTATCCGTTTTTGCTCTCTTCCGCCAGCTCGGCCTTGACCTTCCCTTAGTAAAAGCCCCCTTGGTAGTCCATGACAGTTTGTCTGGTTACTCGTTGATCTCTAGTGAGTACATGACCTGTCCAACTCCATCGGTTACTCGTTGATCTCTAGTGAGTACATGACCTGTCCAACTCCATCGGATACTCGTTGATCTCTAGTGAGTACATGACCTGTCCAACTCCATCGGTTACTCGTTGATCTCTAGTGAGTACATGACTGTCCAACTCCATCGGATACTCGTAGATCTCTAGTGAGTACATGACCTGTCCAACTCCATCGGTTACTCGTTGATCTCTAGTGAGTACATGACCTGTCCAACTCCATCAGTTACTTGTCATCACTTACGTGCATCTCGTCTTGAGCAGTCTCCTCTTAGTTGCAGTTTAAATATATTTTTTTCGGTCTCATTATTCTGAGGATTTGCCTTAGGTAAGTCGTGTGGTCTTACATCTGAGCTTGCAGAAGAAAATACAATCTTTGGAGATGAAATGTTTTCGGCATCTCTTACTTAGATTCTATCAGGAATGAAAAGTTATGTAAAGGACATAACAAGCAATTGGAGAACATGGTGATCTTTTGACTTTTATGAAGAAGTGCTAAATGAAATGGCTTGGCCACGTATCTTGGTCGCCTCCTATCAATTCTAGGAGGAGCTGTGAAAGGAGGGAGAAGGAGAGGCAGACAGAAAAAGAAAAGTGAGACGATATCGCTTAAAAAAATGGATAGTTAACTTCGCAAATTCTGTAAGAATGAATGAAGTTAGATGGATAGTTAACTTCGCAAATTCTGTAAGAATGAATGAAGTTAGATGGATAGCTAACTTCGCAAATTCTGTAAGAATGAATGAAGTTAGATGGATAGCTAACTTCGCAAATTCTGTAAGAATGAATGAAGTTAGATGGATTAAGTTTGACGAGCTCTGTCAGTCGTGTCCCAAAGATCTGACAAAGTCACGCGAAGAAGAAGATCAAATGGAATGATAGTTTTGACGTGTTCTTGGTCTCCTACGTTCACGCCCATGTACAAACACAGACCATTTGTTATATATTCTTTGCTTTTTATTTTTTTTGGAGTGTACCTTCAGGCGATGCTTCAATAAACTAAAGGTTTCTTATTAACCCTGTCGTGATCCATTACAGTCATAACGTACTTGCCATCTTATTTCTTCTTCTACCTTCCAACTCCCCGTAGAGCTTAGATCTTCAAACAAACTCTTTCTAAGCCGTTCTGTTTCTTGCCATTCTTTTAAGATCACCCATGTCTTCCCCATCATCTTCATCTCTGCTTCCATCTGACTTCTCCAAGTTTATTTGGACCTTCCGTAGCCGTCTTGTTTGGTTACACATAATTCATGTAATTTTGTGTGCAGGTGATCTCAGGAGTTAATATCACCAGCAAAGCAAAATCTAGAAAGATTTTGTGACTTTTTTTTTTTTAGCAGAGCACCGGTCATTGTAAATCTGAGATGCTAGTTAATATTGTAACATTGTTACTGAATCTGTAACAAAGAATGTAACATTTTTATTGTATAAATGTAGCTGCAACATTGATACTGAATGTAGGGGACATAACTCAGTCATGGTCTATCCGGAGATCAACGGTCTAATCTGTGGTAACACCGATGAGGAAGATGCAGTCATCTATACAGACGGATCTGTAATATGATACCAAAGGAGTGCAGGGGCATTTACAGCACGCTCGGCAGGCAGAATAGTCAAGGAAGCCAGTGGTGCATACGTTATGACCATGAGCATTATGATGATGGAGGTGATGGCAGGGACCAGGGCATTCATCTGGTTAGAGTCACAAGACTACACCCACGCATGTATACTGAGTGATTCGATGAGCATGATACTAAAAGTGGAGGCGGGCTCTATACGCAGGCAATAGGTAGAGTCATTGCAGAAGTCAAAAATACGTAAGGTCACCTTTGTCTACGTCCTTGGACATGCGGGAGTACGGGGAAATGAAAGAGCGGACAGTCTGGCTAGCTGCGCTGTTGTTGTAGACGGTCAACTAATGGATCAGGCAGATATCATTGATGCTCTTCGTGTTGCGGTAAGGGCAAAGGACTGACTTCGACAACCAAGAGTCTACGTTGCTCCTTCGGATAAAAGAGATGGGAGTTACGATGGGCACAGCCAGAAACGATAAGTTTAGTGGGACCCTAAGAAGACTAATCAAGCAACACAGAACTGGAGTCGTCAGTCGCTGGACACTACGGGACTTGCTGAGGAGGGGATGAGAACCTATGGACATGTTCGGAGTGCAATGATGATGACCCGCAAATAACTCAATACTGGATATGTCTCTCTCTCTCTCTCTCTCTCTGCGATCAGGACTCAATCAGAGCAGGATTCCAGACTCTCACATGAAGTCGGCTGTCAGTTTATGTGTGTTGATCGCCCCCACAGACAGAACATCACAATTAGAGTCCGCCAGATCCACTCTGATTGAACACCCGTTAAAACGTTGCACTGTGTTCTGCGCCAGTGGCCCAGTGCATCCGATTTCAGCCAGCATTTTATTCAGGTTTGCTTTCCTTAGCCTTTGATTGTCCCCAATCTTCCTGCAAGGCAGCAGCTTGTCTTTTCTGTAGGGGGATTCTAACCTTAGATGGTCTGCCTTCCCAGGTTTACGAGCACCATCTGCCCGAGTAGATCATATATAAAATAGTTTGCAACATTGTTAGATCATATATAAAACAGATTGCAACAATATTAGATCATATATAAAATAGATTGCAACAATGTTAAATCATATATAAAATAGATTGCAACAATGTTAGATCATATATAAAATAGATTGCAACAATGTTAGATCATATATAAAATAGATTGCAACAATGTTAGATCATATATAAATGGATTGCAACAATGTTAGATCATATATAAAATAGATTGCAACAATGTGAGATCATATATAAAATAGATGACAACAATTTGAGATCATATATAAAATAGATGACAACAATGTGAGATAGTGTATAAAATATGCGGCAGCAGTTACTAAAGCCGATAAGTTGAATGGTCATAGCTGCCATCAGACTCGTCACACACAAGTTCCTCGGTTGCGTCGAGCATCATAGCCTCTCTCTTTCACTTCTCGCTTGTTTTGTTCAGTTTTCTTTCGATTTCCGTTGGCTACGCCAGAGTCATCTGGAACCCAGCTATTTTTGGATGCCGTGTTATTGATTTTCCTATACTTATAGAGGTCAGGGTTTTAGAAGCGTAAAAACGTTGCCGGTGATGTAGCGAATGCTGAAACAATATAGCCAGCGATTATTCTCGGGTAATTATGCATTAAAATAAACAAATCTCCAGTTCGTTACTAATATTTTCAGTCTTTTGAAACGGGCATCGTTAGATATTCTCGTTGCAAGTTCTCCGTTATATTGTAGACATTGTGCAGTAATTATAACAAGTTGGCAACACAATTATCATGGGTGTAGAATGTGCTGACACAGAACTAGGGCCTTGATTCTGCCAACTACTGGCCTAATTAGTTTGTTAGTTTATTAGGAAGGATGTGTTTGCCTTCGGGATACCTTCAGGCTTGCTCAATTCCTTTCAAAGGATTGCCAATGATGAGTGTGTATTTGGATCGAGTATCGTGCTAGTGGAACACGCCTGTAATTCTCCCTTCGCAATTCTACTTCATTTCTCGTGCCACGCTGGTTTTCAAATTTCATTTGTCTTAGGACTTTGTCTTAATATGTTCTCTTAGGATTGTGTCTTTATCATGTGTTAAGGATTGTGTATTCGTTATTTGTGTTAAAATTGTGTCTCCGTCAGTTGTCTTAGGATTCTGTGTTTAACAATCATCTATGACTTCTTCATTTAGCCATATTGTTATGTTCCGTCTTATGTGCTGAGCGTACGAGCCTGTTCCCACAACTCACGTGGTCATTATGTGCACCTGTCTTAAGTGCTGAGCGTACGAGCCTGTTCCCACAACTCACGTGGTCATTATGTGCACCTGTCTTAAGTGCTGAGCGTACGAGCCTGTTCCCACAATTCACGTGGTCATTATGTGCACCTGTCTTAAGTGCTGAGCGTACGAGCCTGTTCCCACAACTCACGTGGTCATTATGTGCACCTGTCTTATGTACTTCACCAGGGATACTTGTATGTCGCATATGACATTGAAGTTTGATACCTCAGTCGACACGTCTTATTTCATTTGGAATCTTTCGAAAAATAGGATGTGAATCCCATACATCTATACACTTGAATGCTACACCAGAAATCAACGTTATAGCATTAGTAACGGTTTCAGTATTCACTCTCATGCCAGAGTTCATCCTGAAATCTTCACTCTCTCGCTAAAGATCATCCTGAAATCTTAAAAACCACGCACGTTATAGTACATACTGAAATCTTCACATTCACGCCAGGGTTCATCCCGAAATCTTCACTCTCACGCTATAGTTCATCCTGAAATCTTCACAAAAACGCTAAAGTTCACCCGAAATCTTCACTCTCACGCTATAGTTCATCCTGAAATCTTCACAAAAACGCTAAAGTTCACACGAAATCTTCACTCTCACGCTATAGTTCATCCTGAAATCTTCACAGAAACGCTAAAGTTCACACGAAATCTTCACTCTCACGCTATAGTTCATCCTGAAATCTTCACAAAAACGCTAAAGTTCACACGAAATCTTCACTCTCACGCTATAGTTCATCCTGAAATCTTCACAGAAACGCTAGAGTTCACCCCGAAATCTTCACTCTCACATTAGAGATTACCCATCACATTTCACTCTCACATTAGAGATCATCCCTCACATTTCACTCTCACATTAGAGATCACCCCTCACATTTCACACTAACATTAGAGATCATCTCTCATATTTCACTCTCACATTAGAGATCATCTCTTACATTTCACTTTCACATTAGAGATCATCCCTCACATTTCACTCTCACATTAGAGATCATCCCTCACATTTCACTCTCATATTACAGATTACACATCACATTTCACTCTCACATTAGAGATCATCCCATACATTTCACTCTCACATTAGAATTATCCATCACATTTCACTCTCACATTTCATTCTCACGCTAGAGATCACCTCTCACATTTCACTCTCATGCTAGAGATCACCCATCACATTTCACTCTCACATTAGAGATCATCCCTCACATTTCACTCTCATATTACAGATTACACATCACATTTCACTCTCACATTAGAGATCATCCCTCACATTTCACTCTCATATTACAGATTACACATCACATTTCACTCTCACATTAGAGATCATCCCATACATTTCACTCTCACATTAGAATTATCCATCACATTTCACTCTCACATTTCATTCTCACGCTAGAGATCACCTCTCACATTTCACTCTCATGCTAGAGATCACCCATCACATTTCACTCTCATGCTAGAGATCACCCCTCACATTTCACTCTCACGCTAGAGATCACCTCTCACATTTCACTCTCATGCTAGAGATCACCCCTCACATTTCACTCTCATGCTAGAGATCACCCATCACATTTCATTCTCACGCTAGAGATCACCCCTCACATTTCATTCTCACGCTAGAGATCACCCCTTACATTCCATTCTCACGCTAGAGATCACCACTCACATTTCATTCTCACGCTAGAGATCACCCCTCACATTTCATTCTCACGCTAGAGATCACCCCTCACATTTCATTCTCACGCTAGAGATCACCCCTCACATTTCATTCTCACGCTAGAGATCACCCCTCACATTTCATTCTCACGCTAGAGATCACCCCTCACATTTCATTCTCATGCTAGAGATCACCCCTCACATTTCATTCTCATGCTAGAGATCACCCCTCGCATTTCATTCTCACGCTAGAGATCACCCCTCACATTTCATTCTCATGCTAGAGATCACCCCTCATATTTCATTCTCACGCTAGAGATCACTCATCACATTTCATTCTCATGCTAGAGATAACCCCTCACATTTCATTCTCACGCTAGAGATCACCCCTCACATTTCATTCTCACGCTAGAGATCACCCCTCACATTTCATTCTCACGCTAGAGATCACCCCTCACATTTCATTCTCACGCTAGAGATCACTCCTCACATTTCATTCTCACGCTAGAGATCACCCATCACATTTCATTCTCATGCTAGAGATCACCCCTCACATTTCATTCTCATGCTAGAGATCACCCCTCACATTTCACTATCACATTAGAGATCACCCCTCACATTTCACTCTCACATTACAGATCACCCCTCACATTTCATTCTCACGCTAGAGATCACCCCTCACATTTCATTCTCATGCTAGAGATCACCCCTCACATTTCATTCTCACGCTAGAGATCACCCCTCACATTTCATTCTCATGCTAGAGATCACCCCTCACATTTCATTCTCACGCTAGAGATCACCCCTCACATTTCATTCTCATGCTAGAGATCACCCCTCACATTTCATTCTCATGCTAGAGATCACCCCTCACATTTCATTCTCATGCTAGAGATCACCCGTCACATTTCATTCTCATGCTAGAGATCACCCCTCACATTTCACTATCACATTAGAGATCACCCCTCACATTTCACTCTCACATTACAGATCACCCCTCGCATTTCACTCTCACATTAGAGATCATCCTTCACATCTCACTCTCACATTATAGATCACAATTCACATTAGAGATCAACCTTCACATTTCACTCTCACATTAGAGATCACAATTCACATTAGAGATCATCCTTCACATTTCACTCTCACATTAGAGATCACAATTCACATTAGAGATCATCCTTCACATTTCACTCTCACATTAGAGATCATCCCTCACATTTCACTCTCGCATTAGAGATCATCCCTCACATTTCACTCTCGCATTAGAGATCATCCCTCGCATTTCATTCTCACATTAGACATCATCCCTCACATTTCATTCTCACATTAGAGATGACACTTCACATTAGAGATCATCCTTCACATTTCATTCACACATTAGAGATGCCACTTCGCATTAGAGATCATCCTTCACATTTCATTCTCACATTAGAGATGACACTTCACATTAGAGATCATCGCTCACATTTCACTCTCACATTAGAGATCATCGCTCACATTTCACTCTCACATTAGATATCATCCCTAACATTTCACTCTCACGCTATAGATCATCCCTAACATTTCACTCTCACGCTATAGATCACCCCTCACATTTCACTCTCACATTAGAGATCACCCCTCACATTTCACTCTCACGCTATAGATCATCCCTCACATTTCACTCTCACATTAGAGATCATCCTTCACATTTCACTCTCACATTAGAGATCACCCCTCACATTTCACTCTCACATTAGAGATCATCCCTCACATTTCACTCTCACATTAGAGATCACCCCTCACATTTCACTCTCACATTAGAGATCATCCCTAACATTTCACTCTCACGCTATAGATCACCCCTCACATTTCATTCTCACATTAGAGATCACCCCTCACATTTCACTCTCACGCTATAGATCATCCCTCACATTTAACTCTCACATTAGAGATCACCCCTCACATTTCACTCTCACATTAGAGATCATCCCTCACATTTCTCTCTCACGCTATAGATCACCCCTCACATTTCACTCTCACATTAGAGATCACCCCTCACATTTCACTCTCACATTAGAGATCATCCCTCACATTTCACTCTCACGCTATAGATCACCCCTCACATTTCACTCTCACGCTATAGATCACCCCTCACATTTCACTCTCACGCTATAGATCACCCCTCACATTTCACTCTCACGCTATAGATCACCCTTCACATTTCACTCTCACATTAGAGATCATCCCTCACATTTCACTCTCACATTAGAGATCACCCCTCACATTTCACTCTCACATTAGAGATCACCCCTTAGATTTCACTCTCACGGTTATTTATTTTCATCTCAGAGTGACACTTTAGTTCTAATCTTGGTAATTGTTCAGCCGTTGTAGGTGGTGACGTCCTGAGCCATGTACATTCCACTCATTGGTAAAATTGATATTTAATGAAAGTGGTGTCAATTTGTGACATGACACAACAAACGTTGCATCTCTAGCTAACGTTATGACTTATCGTACTTTAGTAGTTAATGCTCGTAGCTAAATAATCAAAGGTTGACAAGTCTGAGAGTTTCAGGGGGATGCAATATTTAATTTTTAACCACTAAAGTCTTTTTTCTGCACCACAGAAATTAAAAAAATAAAATCAGAATAGCTCAGGCCAAAATATCATTTCAGAAAATGAAAAATCTCTTATGCAAAAAATTATCAAATTAAAAATCGTTTGAACAAAGACGACTTTGAGATGCCACAGAGATGGGATTTCTCAGAAGAATATTGAAAGTTCCATGGGCAGCTAAAAAGACCAATGAGGACATTATCAAAGAGGCCAAAACAAAAAGGGAGCTTCTTAAAAAACATCAGAAAGAAACAATCAACATTTATCGAGCACATCTTGAGAAGATGAAATTTGGAATATTTGGTTACAACTGGCTAAATATAGGGAAAGTGAGATCGCGGACGACAAAGAGAGGAAATACTATATAGATAGCTCGGTGTCAGGGCATGGAAAACGGTTAACAACAGAACTGAAACAATGCACGGTGAATAGACGATTGTGGAAGGACATGATCGCCTACGCCAACCGGTATGGCACATGATGATGATGATGAAAGTCTTTTAATTGTAAGATACAGCTGCTTCTAATCATATTGAATGTATAATAGAAGAAATATGTTTATTTGTTGTTGCGTTCGCCAGCTCTCAACTCTGACGAAGTCCCTAGAGACTAGGAACTGAATTTTGCGTGGTAATCCATTTTTCCCTGGCAGCCGTGTGCACAGGGGTCCCTCGCCGCACAGACAGATAACTCCTACTACGGAGGTAGTCATGTTTTTTTCCGTCAATGAGTAATTAACGTTTCAAGACGGGCCTCGCTGGTTGTCGCAGAGAGAAATCATAAATAAAAATCCCAACCGGTGTAGCCGAGATTTGAACCCACAACCACTCTGTCCCGAAGCCAGCGTCTTGCCTCGAGACTAACCAGTCCCCCATAGAGTTGGAATATGAGGAAACTGCAATAAGGAACACTTTTCATGCATAGCCTGCAATGGTTCCTGCCGCCTATCCACCATATACCAGAAGTTCACGTCCTCCCGAAAGTGATGGTCGTCATATTTCTTTAAAAATGTATAGCGCTTGATAATGTTAGGGCATCGTTGTTGACTCCAATTTCGAAAATATAAACACACAGTTAGTCGTCAGATTATCCCCGTCGCACATCAAACAACAGACCGTAAGATTAACGTACGGTCCGTCTAGGGATTTACCATGGGCCATTGCGATGACTTGGCACACATAACAATGTAAGCACAGCAATGACGCGCCCTTTAGATTCTTGATTACTCTAGTGAATGTAGCCTACGACGAACAGAACACGATGCAAATTCCCTAAAGAGATAAAACTGTGGCTGACGAAGCAGTTCACATTTAATGAGAACATATAAATAACTTGCGTCAAGCAAATCCATCAACGGTCATGAACAGCACCAATGTGACGTAAAGCGCAGAACAAGCCTAGACGATGGAAGGTCGAATTCACAACACTTGATTTGTCGAAAATGAAATATTGCCGGCGTACGACATTGTTTTATCGGCGCAGATGTAATAAGTAGCTCATCATCTTGATTTTAACGCATAGGAGTGCAATTTAGACCCGAAATTAATCAGACATCGAATGCACTTTCTGCAGCGATCGAGAGAACGTGGACTAGATCCGCCATCTTAGAAACGGAAGTTTTTTGATCTTCCTGGAAAGATGCAATTGTGTAATAAACTAAAGTTTCAATGACAAACAACCGTGCATGCAATAAGTGTTGTAAACATAGCTCTTCCCCTGAAATGATTTGCTGATCTATCGGCTCGGAAATTTCCCTCCAGAATTCATTTATTAATATTTGTCTCCGTGCAATAATCCTGGCACTGAATCGAACCGTCGTGCTATGTTAGAATCAAATAGGATCTCGAACAGAACGTTCACGTACTTCAGTTCTTCTCAACCAATAATACCATCATCTTCTTCTTCTTCTCTTCTTCTACCTTTTTAGCTCCCTGTGGAGCATATGTCTTCAACAAAACTTTCCAAGTCGTTCTGTTTTTTTTTTGCCATTTTTTAAAAGATCATTCCATGTTTTCTCCATCATCTTCATCTCTGCTTCTATCTGTCTTCCCCAAGAATTCCTTGGTCTTCCTGTTTGTCTTTTCCAGGAATTTTTGGAATCCCAACCTGGAGATTCCAAAAATAATACAATACATGTGCTATATCGATCTTCATATCGAGATGTGATCTTTCAGTAGCTCTACACGTTAATTGTAAACATGTCCTGCAGTCTCATAGTATCAATCCCTGTGTTCTTCTCCAAGAAACAAGCCCGGAAAGACTTCGGCATATAACAAGACATGGTGATTTAAACAATATAGATATACTCGCACATTGTCATGTTGCTGTCGTTAACTAGAATAACGTCTATTGGTAATTGTTTCAATTCATATTGTAAGTAAAAAAAAAAATAAAAAAAAAGTAAAGAGCCCCATCACGTCAAATGGAGTATAGGAAATATGTTGTTAGTGACCATCATTTTTTTTTTTTTTTATAATAGACCTTCGGCACTAATTTTTTAGGTAATGTGGTTGGTGTTATATCCGTGCTGCTTTGCTCTCCCAGAAAAAAAATCCGGTACCCATTTAAGGCTGGGTGGACCCGGAAGCTGTCGGAAAGGATGGAACCCGATCTCTTGTCCTTTGTAGTCCAGTTCACTAACCACTGAACTATCGCGTCTGCCCATTTGATATTGAGGTTCAGTTCACTAACCACTGAACTATCGCGTCTGCCCATTTGATATTGAGGTTCAGTTCACTAACCACTGAGCTATCGCGTCTGCCCATTTGAAATTGTAGTCCAGTTCACTAACCACTGAACTATCGCGTCTCCCCATTTGAAATTGTAGTCCAGTTCATTAACCACTGAACTGTCGCGTCTGCCCATTTAATATTGTGGTTTAGTTCATTAACCACTGAACTATCGCGTCTGCCCATTTAATATTGTGGTTCAGTTCATTAACCACTGAACTGTCGCGTCTGCCCATTTAATATTGTGGTTCAGTTCATTAACCACTGAACTATCGCGTCTCCCCATTTAATATTGTGGTTCAGTTCACTAACGACTGAACTATCGCGTCTACCATGTCGACTCATGGTTGTCGAAGTCCTGTCCCCTTCCCACATCTCGGAGGACATAGATGATATCCGCCCGATCCATTGGTTGACCGTCTTCAACAACAACGCAGCTAGCCATCCTGTCAGCTTTCATTTCCCCGTAGGACCCGCATGTCCAGGGACGTAGACAAAGGTTTGTCTACGTACTTTTGATTTCTACAACGACTCTACCCATTGCATCCGTAAAGAGCCCGCCTCCACTTTTTTATTTTATCTTGCTCATCGAATCACTCAGTATGCAGGTATGGGTGTATTATGTGACTCTAACCAGATGAATGTCCTGGTCACTGCCATCGCCTTCATCGTCATGCTACTCGTGATCATAAAGTATGCACCACTCTCTACAGAACTAGAACATTATGAGACTGTAAAGAACTTCTTTAATCAGAAACCCCCCCCCCCCGGCCCCCCCCCATCCTTTCTTGTAGGTGAAGGAGATTTGGTTATTTGGTTATGGAAGGCCCCAGTATCACTGCAAACGAATTAAAATCCATAATTGCTCAACCGCCCGTGCCAGCGTAATCATCCGAATTAATATCTCATCTCTCAAACAAAGAAAGGTAGCTGTAGTTCCCATCGTAGCAGTCTCAGCACACGCCAAAAGACATAAGGCGAAAAAGCGCAGAAAGTGAACACAGCCAACTGTTCCCTGTCATACGATATCATCATTCATCGTAAACAATTGGAATATCGAAACATGAACCAAATGGATGAGACACACAGCTAACGGTGTGCACAGAGCACTTAACTCAGTAGCTACTGCAACAAGCCGGACTTGGAATATGAGGAAACTGCAACAAGGAACACTTTTCCTGCATAGCCTTCAATTGTTCCCGCCGCCTATCCACCATATACCGTAAGTTCACGTCCTCTTGAAAATGATGATCGTCATATTTATAAAAAAATGTAGAGCGCTTGATGATGTTAGGCCATCGTTGTTGGCCATTACGATGACGTAGCACACATAGCAATGTCGTACACACAACAATTTCGCTCCCTTTAGATTCCTGATTACTCTAGTGATAGCAGCCTACGATGAACAAAACACGATGCAAATTCCCTAAAGAAATAAAACTGCTGCTGACGAAGTAGTTTACATTAATGAGTAACATGGAAATAACTTGCGTCAAGGAATTCCAACAATGGTCATGAACAGCACCAATGTGAAGTAAAGCGCAGATCAAGTCTAAACGTTGGAAGGTTGCATTCACAACACTTGATTTGTCAAAAAGGGACTGTTGCCGACGTATAACTTCGCTTTAGCGACGCAGATGTAATAAGTAGAATATCATTTTTACTTTAACGCAGAAAAGTGCAACGGAGAAGCGAAATTAATCAGACCCCGAATGCACTTTCTGCAGCGATCGAGAGAACGTTACCTAGATCCATCGTCTTTACAACGGAAGTCCCACAAATAACTCAAGTTATGAGATTTGTCAATTGATGTCATCGCACCGACGATGACATCATAAACGGCTTGGCGTTGATCTTCACTTCTTTTGTCTTCCTATGGCAGTTGTTTGGATATTTTCTGGGTCTATTCATGGCACGTGACCAGTCCAACTCCATCCTCTTCCTAATATCACAGTGTGTGTGTGTGTGCGTGCGTGTGTGTGTGTGTGTGTGTGGTTACTGTTTATTTTTGATCAAAACTTTTTGTTGCTCAGGTAGATTGTACAAGATGATGGAAGTCTTGGTATGTCCTGTTCTAAAGTGTACAAGGTGATGGAAGTCTTGGTATGTTCTGTTCTAAAGTGTACAAGATGATGGAAGTCTTGGTATGTTCTGTTCTAAAGTGTACAAGATGATGGAAGTCTTGGTATGTCCTGTTCTAAAGTGTACAAGATGATGGAAGTCTTGGTATGTCCTGTTCTAAAGTGTACAAGATGATGGAAGTCTTGGTGTGTCCTGTTCTAAAGTGTACAAGATGATGGAAGTCTTGATGTCTCCTGTTCTAAAGTGTACAAGATGATGGAAGTCTTGGTGTGTCCTGTTCTAAAGTGTACAAGATGATGGAAGTCTTGATGTCTCCTGTTCTAAAGTGTACAAGATGATGGAAGTCTTGGTATGTCCTGTTCTAAAGTGTACAAGATGATGGAAGTCTTGATGTGTCCTGTTCTAAAGTGTACAAGATGATGGAAGTCTTGATGTCTCCTGTTCTAAAGTGTACAAGATGATGGAAGTCTTGGTGTGTCCTGTTCTAAAGTGTACAAGGTGATGGAAGTCTTGGTATGTTCTGTTCTAAAGTGTACAAGATGATGGAAGTCTTGGTATGTTCTGTTCTAAAGTGTACAAGATGATGGAAGTCTTGGTATGTCCTGTTCTAAAGTGTACAAGATGATGGAAGTCTTGGTATGTCCTGTTCTAAAGTGTACAAGATAATGGAAGTCTTGGTGTGTCCTGTTCTAAAGTGTACAAGATGATGGAAGTCTTGATGTCTCCTGTTCTAAAGTGTACAAGATGATGGAAGTCTTGGTGTGTCCTGTTCTAAAGTGTACAAGATGATGGAAGTCTTGATGTCTCCTGTTCTAAAGTGTACAAGATGATGGAAGTCTTGGTATGTCCTGTTCTAAAGTGTACAAGATGATGGAAGTCTTGATGTGTCCTGTTCTAAAGTGTACAAGATGATGGAAGTCTTGATGTCTCCTGTTCTAAAGTGTACAAGATGATGGAAGTCGTGGTGTGTCCTGTTCTAAAGTGTACAAGATGATGGAAGTCTTGATGTCTCCTGTTCTAAAGTGTACAAGATGATGGAAGTCTTGGTATGTCCTGTTCTAAAGTGTACAAGATGATGGAAGTCTTGGTGTGTCCTGTTCTAAAGTGTACAAGATGATGGAAGTCTTGGTGTGTCCTGTTCTAAAGTGTACAAGATGATGGAAGTCTTGGTGTGTCCTGTTCTAAAGTGTACAAGATGATGGAAGTCTTGATATGTCCTGTTCTAAAGTGTACAAGAAGATGGAAGTCTTGGTATGTCCTGTTCTAAAGTGTACAAGATGATGGAAGTCTTGGTGTGTCCTGTTCTAAAGTGTACAAGGTGATGGAAGTCTTGGTGTGTCCTGTTCTAAAGTGTACAAGATGATGGAAGTCTTGATGTCTCCTGTTCTAAAGTGTACAAGATGATGGAAGTCTTGATGTCTCCTGTTCTAAAGTGTACAAGATGATGGAAGTCTTGGTGTGTCCTGTTCTAAAGTGTACAAGATGATGGAAGTCTTGGTGTGTCCTGTTCTAAAGTGTACATGATGATGGAAGTCTTGGTGTGTCCTGTTCTAAAGTGTACAAGATGATGGAAGTCTTGGTGTGTCCTGTTCTAAAGTGTACAAGATGATGGAAGTCTTGGTGTGTCCTGTTCTAAAGTGTACAAGATGATGGAAGTCTTGGTGTGCCCTGCTCTAAAGTGTACAAGATGATGGAAGTCTTGATGTCTCCTGTTCTAAAGTGTACATGATGATGGAAGTCTTGGTGTGTCCTGTTCTAAAGTGTAGAAGATGATGGAAGTCTTGGTGTGTCCTGTTCTAAAGTGTACAAGATGATGGAAGTCTTGGTGTCTCCTGTTCTAAAGTGTACATGATGATCGAAGTCTTGATGTGTCCTGTTCTAAAGTGTACATGATGATGGAAGTCTTGGTGTGTCCTGTTCTAAAGTGTACAAGATGATGGAAGTCTTGGTGTGTCCTGTTCTAAAGTGTACACGATGATGGAAGTCTTGATGTGTCCTGTTCTAAAGTGTACAAGATGATGGAAGTCTTGATGTGTCCTGTTTTAAAGTGTACAAGATGATGGAAGTCTTGATGTGTCCTGTTTTAAAGTGTACAAGATGATGGAAGTCTTGATGTGTCCTGTTTTAAAGTGTACAAGATGATGGAAGTCTTGATGTGTCCTGTTTTAAGTGTACAAGATGATAGAAGTCTTGATGTCTCCTGTTATAAAGTGCACAAGATGATGACAGACTTGATGTCTCCTGTTCTAAAGTGCACAAGATGATGGAAGTCTTGATGTGTCCTGTTTTAAAGTGTACAAGATGATAGAAGTCTTGATGTCTCCTGTTCTAAAGTGTACAAGATGATGGAAGTCTTGATGTCTCCTGTTCTAAAGTGTACAAGATGATGACAGACTTGATGTCTACTGTTCTAAAGTGTACAAGATGATGACAGACTTGATGTCTCCTGTTCTAAAGTGTACAAGATGATGACAGACTTGATGTCTCCTGTTCTAAAGTGTACAAGATGATGACAGACTTGATGTCTCCTGTTCTAAAGTGTACAAGATGATGACAGACTTGATGTCTCCTGTTCTAAAGTGTACAAGATGATGACAGACTTGATGTCTCCTGTTCGCCCAGATTCGAAGTACTGAAAGTACTTGCATGTTGAATGGTGTTGCGCTGAGGGCATCACCGGATGTTGTTTAGATTGGCAGACCCTACCCTGACTTCATACATCTGTTTATTCATGGCTGGCTGCTCCATGTGGTCTCCCCAAGTACTTCAATATCATCTCAGCTACAGAATCTTTTTCCTTACCTTCAGAAATATCTCATCTCCGTCTGAAATGTTTCTCGCTATCAATCTTTATCTCTTACTGCCCACCTCCCACCGTTTTCTTCCGACCCACTCTCCTCCATTTCTCTACTCACATTTATTTAATCCTCACTCCTTCGTTAAGCTAAATTATGTTTACAATTATATTATTAATAAAACAGGAATAAACGAATTGCAGCCCCGGGTTTGCCCCACACCGGGCTATCAGTCCTACTCTTATATATTGAAAACATCTTGTCATGTGTTATACTCTCTGGGTGCCTATCTCTCCAGCGGTAGCCGAACATACACGGGTGGAGGGTTGAACAGTATCCACGCGTAGGCAGTTATCTAGACTCAATCTCATTTGTAGTAATCGTTGTAGTCCCCCCTCCCCTCGCTTTCTCAGCATCTCGTCTCCTCTTTTCACTCACTCTTCTTGCCTCTCTAGTGCTTACGTTTTGTGGACCCTCGCGGAACTAGGCTAATGCCACAACTCGACAACTGCCTCTGTCCGGTCTCCCCACCTCCGCGTGTATCCACACAGTTGATGCACGAACGCTAAAGAGATAGTATATACAAACTGTGTGTTTTTTTTTTGGTGTGCAATGTTCACTTCACTATTTTATTGTGGAATATAAACGTGTTAAGACAGGCAGGCATGGAGTGTTTGCAACGGAAATATATTTGACTTCTACAATTTCCTTTTTCGTGAGAGGAAATACATTTAAGATAATAACCGCGCTTAATCTTAGAAATGTGTAACCTTCTTAGATGTTGCTATGTTCTGATTTGTTCTGCCAGTAGAACGAACGAAGCAGAATATATTTGAATAGATATTTGTCCTATATTATGGTATATTTGAGTGAGGATATCACAACTTATGTCTCAGAGGGGGCCGGTGATTAAACGAGAAATGTGGTGAAAGTATCTGCACATTAATGTGTGCGTGCTGCTAGCGCCGCCTGTGTTTTGTTGGCCGGCTCGCTGTAGTTATATCCGGGTATCTGGGTAATGTTTCCCCAGGGCACGGCTTCCCAACCTGTTGTGTTGCAGGGGCTGTGTTTATGTTGATGGCTAGGTAAGGTTTCCTATCGTGTGCGTAATGTTTGTTGAGTGATGGAGAAGAGAGATGCTTATATAACGAGGAGTTAGAGGAATTTAGAGATAGATGGAGATTTAGAGATGGCTTTGTGACAAGCTGTTAGAGAGATATTTGGGTTTAAGATATGTGGTTTGAGAGAGATTTAGATATAGATGGAGAGAAAGAATGAGAAAGGGATTATATATACTTAGAGCTAGAAAGAGAGTAAATAAATACAAAGAGTTAGAGAGACATGTAGATATAGATAGAGAGCGATATAAATATAGCTAGAGAGAGAAAGAATGAGAAAGAGTAGTGATAGAGAGAGAGAGAGAGAGAGAGAGAGAGAGAGAGAGAGAGAAGAGTTACAGAGATTTAAAGAAAGTGTTAGAGAGAGTGAAATAGAGAGAGAAGGGAGAGTTCATTTGAGAGTTCACGAAAAAGTTAAAGAGAGTGAGCTTGTGTGTGTGTGACAGAGAGAGAGAAAGAGCGAGAGAGAGAGGGTTGAAGAAATTTAGAGGATTTTTAGAACGTTATAGGGAGAGTTAAAGTAAGAGCTAGATAGAGAGTTAAAGTGAAAGACAGATATAGTGGTAGGTAAACTGAGCGAGCTAGTTAAATTTGATATAAATGAATAATTTACAACAATCGTTTATCAATATTTCTTTTTTTTATATATATATTTTAATTTGAAAAGATAATTGATGAAGTGGCAATAAGAAAACATGTTCCTGACTCCTAACAGTGAGATAGAAGACTTCCTCCGTCGTTAGTTGGTTTCACATGAAACACTGGACGTTTCTCTAACACTGTGTGTGGTTTGGGTGTCATGTCACTGGTGCCCACCCAAACTGTGTGTGGTTTGGTTGTCATGTCACTGGTGCCCACCCAAACTGTGTGTGGTTTGGTTGTCATGTCACTGGTGCCCACCCAAACTGTGTGTGGTTTGGGTGTCATGTCACTGGTGCCCACCCAAACTGTGTGTGGTTTGGTTGTCATGTCACTGGTGCCCACCCAAACTGTGTGTGGTTTGGCTGTCATGCCCCTAGTACCCGCCCAAACTGTGTGTGGTTTGGGTGTCATGTCACTGGTGCCCACCCAAACTGTGTGTGGTTTGGGTCTCATGTCACTGGTACCCACTAAACTGTGTGTGGTTAGGGTGTCATGTCACTGGTACCCACCCAAACTGTGTGTGGTTTGGGTGTCATGTCACTGGTACCCGCCCAAACTGTGTGTGGTTTGGGTGTCATGTCACTGGTACCCACCCAAACTGTGTGTGGTTTGGGTGTCATGTCAATGGTACCCGTCCAAACTGTGTGTGGTTTGGGTGTCATGTCACTGGTGCCCACCCAAACTGTGTGTGGTTTGGGTGTCATGTCACTGGTGCCCAAACTGTGTGTGGTTTGGGTGTCATGTCATTGGTACCCGCCCAAACTGTGTGTGGTTTGGGTGTCATGTTACTGGTGCCCACCCAAACTGTGTGTGGTTTGGGTGTCATGTCACTGGTACCCACCCAAACTGTGTGTGGTTTGGGTGTCATGTCACTGGTACCCGCCCAAACTGTGTGTGGTTTGGGTGTCATGTCACTGGTGCCCAAACTGTGTGTGGATTGGCTGTCATGTCACTGGTGCCCACCCAAACTGTCTGTGGTTTGAGTGTCATGTCACTGGTGCCCACCCAAACTGTGTGTGGATTGGGTGTCATGTCACTGGTTCCCACCCAAACTGTGTGTGGTTAGGTTGGCATGTCACTTGTGCCCAAACTGTGTGTGGTTTGGGTGTCATATCACTGGTGCCCAAACTGTGTGTGGTTTGGCTGTCATGTCACTGGTACCCACCCAAACTGTGTGGGGTTTGGGTGTCATGTCACTGGTGCCCAAACTGTGTGTGGTTTGGGTGTCATGTCACTGGTACCCACCCAAACTGTGTGTGGTTTGGGTGTCATGTCACTGGTACCCACCCAAACTGTGTGTGATTTAGTTGTCATGTCACTGGTACCCACCGAAACTGTGTGTGGTTTGGGTGTCATGTCACTGGTGTCCAAACTGTGTGTGGTTTGGGTGTCATGTCACTGGTACCCACCCAAACTGTGTGTGGTTTGGCTGTCATGTCACTGGTACCCACCCAAACTGTGTGTGGTTTGGCTGTCATGTCACTGGTGTCCACCCAAACTGTGTGTGGTTTGGCTGTCATGCCACTGGTGCCCAACGTTTCAGGAATGCAGAGAACCTCTGTATTTCACTGAGTCTTATCTCATTCTATCTTATCTCAGTATATCTTATCTCAGTCTAGCTTATCTCAGTCTACCTTATCTCAGTCTATCTTATCTCAGTCTATCTCAGTCTACCTTATCTCAGTCTACCTTATCTCAGTCTATCTTATCTCAGTCTATCTTATCTCAGTCTATCTTATCTCAGTATATCTTATCTCAGTCCACCTTATCCTAGTCTATCTTATCTCAGTATATCTTATTCTCAGTCGTTCTCTTAAGACTTTAGCAAATAATATTTGGCGTTCGTTGCAGAGAAGTATATTTATCTAACTCAGAGAATTATATTTATCTAACTCAGAGAATTATATTTATCTAACTCAGAGAATTATATTTATCTAACTCAGAGAATTATATTTATCTAACTCAGAAAATTATATTTATCTAACTCAGAGAATTATATTTATCTAACTCAGAGAATTATATTTATCTAACTCAGAGAATTATATTTATCTAACTCAGAGAATTATATTTATCTAACTCAGAGAATTATATTTATCTAACTCAGAGAATTATATTTATCTAACTCAGATATTGGAGAGCTACCGGCTAACAAATTTTCCTCTTATTTTCATGAGCTCAGACATGATATGTTTTAATAAGTTACAAACACTCATGACATGATATGTTTTAATAAGTTACAAACACTCATGACATGATATGTTTTAATAAGTTACAAACACTCATGACATGATATGTTTTAATAAGTTACAAACACTCATGACATGATATGTTTTAATAAGTTACAAACACTCATGACGTGATATGCTTTAATAAGTTACAAACACTCATGACATGATATGTTTTAATAAGTTACAAACACTCATGACATGATATGTTTTAATAAGTTACAAACACTCATCACGTGATATGTTTTAATAAGTTACAAACACTCATGACATGATATGTTTTAATAAGTTACAAACACTCATCACGTGATATGTTTTAATAAGTTACAAACACTCATCACGTGATATGTTTTAATAAGTTACAAACACTCATGACGTGATATGTTTTAATAAGTTACAAACACTCATGACGTGATATGTTTTAATAAGTCACAAACACTCATCACGTGATATGTTTTAATAAGTTACAAACACTCATCACGTGATATGTTTTAGTAAGTTACAAACACTCATGACGTGATATGTTTTAATAAGTTACAAACACTCATGACGTGATATGTTTTAATAAGTTACAAACACTCATCACGTGATATGTTTTAGTAAGTTACAAACACTCATGAAGTGATATGTTTTAAGAAGTTACAAACACTCATGACATGAAAGGTTCTAATCAGTTACAAACACTCATGACATGAAAGGTTCTAATCAGTTACAAACACTCATGACATGAAGGGTTCTAATCAGTTATAAACACTCATGACATGAAAGGTTCTAATCAGTTATAAACACCTATGACATGAAAGGTTCTAATAAGTTATAAACACTCATGACATTAAATGTTCTATTAAAATACAAACACTCATGAGGTGATAGATTCTAATCAGTTACAAACACTCATGACATGAAAGGTTCTAATAAGTTACAAACACTCATGACATGAAATGTTCTAATCAGTTATAAACACTCATGACATGAAAGGTTCTAATCGGTTATAAACACTCATGACATGAAAGGTTCTAATCGGTTATAAACACTCATGACATGAAAGGTTCTAATCAGTTATAAACACTCATGACACGAAAGGTTCTAATCAGTTATAAACACTCATGACATGAAAGGTTCTAATCAGTTATAAACACTCATGACATGAAAGGTTCTAATCAGTTATAAACACTCATGACATGAAAGGTTCTAATCAGTTATAAACACTCATGACACGAAAGGTTCTAATCAGTTATAAACACTCATGACATGAAAGGTTCTATAAGTTACAAACACTCATGACATGAAAGGTTCTAATCAGTTATAAACACTCATGACATGAAAGGTTCTAATCAGTTACAAACACTCATGACATGAAAGGTTCTAATCAGTTACAAACACTCATGACATGAAAGGTTCTAATCAGTTATAAACACTCATGACATGAAAGGTTCTAATCAGTTATAAACACTCATGACATGAAAGGTTCTAATAAGTTACAAACACTCATGACATGAAAGGTTCTAATCAGTTATAAACACTCATGACATGAAAGGTTCTAATTAGTTATAAACACTCATGACATGAAAGGCTCTAATCGGTTATAAACACTCATGCCATGAAAGGTTCTAATCAGTTATAAACACTCATGACATGAAAGGTTCTAATCAGTTATAAACACTCATGACATGAAAGGTTCTATAAGTTACAAACACTCATGACATGAAAGGTTCTAATCAGTTACAAACACTCATGACATGAAAGGTTCTAATAAGTTACAAACACTCATGACATGAAAGGTTCTAATCGGTTATAAACACTCATGACATGAAAGGTTCTAATAAGTTGCAAACACTCATGACATGAAAGGTACTAATCGGTTATAAACACTCATGACATGAAAGGTTCTAATCAGTTATAAACACTCATGACATGAAAGGTTCTAATCGGTTATAAACACACATGACATGAAAGGTTCTAATCGGTTATAAACACTCATGACATGAAAGGTTCTAATCAGTTACAAGACAAGTTCTGCTTACCAGCCTTGTACTAATTTAGTACTACATCAAAAAATGGGACCTTGGTAGCTTAGTTGGGAAACCACCCGACTGGACTACCGACGTTCGGACAACCCGTGTTCGATTCCCGCTGGGAGCAGTGTGAGTTGTACTCGTGGTTGGGAAAAAAATACCCACGCGATCGACCCAGCCGCTGTCAGAAATGGGTTCCAGGGTAGTACCTTTACTCTTACCTTTACCTTTATCTTTACCCGTATCTTTACCTTTATCTTTACCTTTATCTTTACCTTTATCTTTACCCTTATCTTTACCTTTATCTTTACCTTTACCTTTATCTTTACCCATATCTTTACCTTTATCTTTACCTTTACCTTTACCTTTATCTTTACCTTTATCTTTACCTTTATCTTTACCCTTATCTTTACCTTTATCTTTACCTTTACCTTTATCTTTACCCGTATCTTTACCTTTATCTTTACCTTTACCTTTACCTTTATCTTTACCTTTATCTTTACCCTTATCTTTACCTTTATCTTTACCTTTACCTTTATCTTTACCCGTATCTTTACCTTTACCTTTACCTTCATCGTTACCTTTACCCTTACCTTTACCCGTAGCTTTACATGGAAAAGAAATGCCATTTTCACCACAAGCGTATTTTGTCACGGCTACTACCATCTGGGTGTCCGGTTAGCGCAATCGATAGGCGGTTGGCTTACCACGGCAACAGCCGGGGTTCGTACCCTGGCAAGGACACCTGGGTTTTACTAATTCCCTAAAAATTAGTAGGAGCCGCGATAGCTCAGTGGTTAGTGAACTGGACTACTACGGATAAGGGGTAGGGTTCGATCCCAACCGACGGCTCCGGGTTCACCCAGCCTTAAATGGGTACCGGATTTTTCTGGGAAAGTAAAAGCAGCACGGGCGTAATACCGACCACATTACCCCAAAAATCATGTGCTGAAGGTCTGTAAAATATAGGGTCACTAACACCATATTTCCCTATACGCCACATGGCGTGACGGGGGGTACTTTACTTTTACTACCATCTAATAAAACCGAGGAGACAGAGGTTAAAGGGCCCTGTGCCTTACCAAGATAGTTACTGCCGGATCAGCCTGTTATCAGCTCTAGAATAGTTATACGGAAAGATGGCACCAAGTTCTGTCATGTTGATAACATGTTGATGTTCTGTCATGTCGATATGTTCATGTTCTGTCATGTTGATATGTCCATGTTCTGTCATGTTGATATGTTCATGTCCTGTCATGTCGATATGTTCATATCCTGTCATGTTAATATGTTCCTGTCCTCCACACTTGATCTCATTTATTTCCTTGTATTTGGATCAGTTTTAATCCTGATTGAAAGGCACCATAAGTTACGAGTGTTATAATCATCTAGTGCCGTCTCCAAATCGAAGGTTGGCTACGATGGGACTCCATTTCACCTTGTCTCTTGTCTTGTTTGTGTACGCTCCCATTTGTTCACTTTTCCGTCTCTTGATGTTTTCAGTCACTTTAGCCTTTATCTGTCACTAACTCGTTTAACTTGGTCAATTTCACTATGTGTGCCATGTTAACAGTGAACATGAGTTACAAGAAATGTTGGACATTATAGTGAAAGAAAGCAAAAATAAAGGACTCAGCCTTAATAGCAAAAATACAGAAGTAATGGTAACAACAAAGAAAAAGACATCACCTCAGTGCAAAATAAAGACAAGTGGAACAATATTAAAACAGGTAAATGAATTTAAATATTTGAGAACTTTGTTAACCTCGGACGGAAGATGTACAAAAGAGGTGAGATGCAGAATGGCTCAGGCAAAAGCAGCTTTCCACAAAATGAGGAAGATACTATGCAATCCATTTTTTGACAATAGAAACAAGAAAAAGAGTTCTTAAATGTTATGTAGAGTCAGTCTTAAAATATGGATGTGAATCATGGACAATAGGACAACAGACAAGAAAATCACTGGAGTCTGTAGGAATCTGGTTTTACATCAGAATGTTGAGAATACCATGGGCAGCTAATAAGAGTAATGAAAATGTTCTGAAAGAGGCCAAAGAAAAAAGAGAACTAATTTCCAATTTTAGAAAGGAACAATCATCATTTTTTTGACCATGTAATGAGAAGAGAACATCTGGAATATATTGTAACAACTGAAAAAATTGAGGAACAAAGAGATAGAGGGAAGCAAAGAGAAAAAATACCAGACAGCTTAAGAGAATGGCTTGGCAGAAGGTCATCAACAGAAATGATAAATAACTGTCGAGATCGAAAGTTGTGGAGAGACATGATCACCTACGCCAGCAGACCCGGTACTTGATGATGATGATGTTTGCTTACATGCCCTAAAAGCCAGATTGTTCAACCGTTTCTAACCTTCATCGTTTGTCTTCTCCTCTTTCTTCTAACTTCTTCCCTTTCTTCTGTAAATTCACATTTCAGGTGCTTCAAATTTAATTTCTCTTTTGATATCTAATGTCCATGCTACTCAACCATACAGAGTTGAGATACAAATGCAAACTGGTGGCGAATACACTGGGATGTGGTTTTTTTTGCGGTTCTATAGAAACTCCAGACATGTCCCAGATGTTTAATAAAAGCCGGACGGATCAATAAGTGACCAGAATGTTGAGCATCGCGGTAACTTGGCTAATCACTTTACAATTTCAGGTCCAATAACTGCCCCGAAATCAGCTAACTACTTCCGGAGTTGTTTTGTCGTTAATTTTATGTAAAATATGCCAGCAACAAGCGTGACGATAGCAAGTGCATGTGAAACATATATTCTGATATCTTTCTTACAATTCTGGTCGCGAGCAGCTCCCGCTTTGCTGATAGGTCAAGGATAATTAACGTTAAGGCAAAGGTTAAAGTACGAGATTTGAATCGGCGTCTTAGCACGCGGGTTTTTACTCATATGTGCTTGGCCGCCTATCCATAAGTGTTCGGAGACTTCTGTCTAATGTCGCCTCAAGTATCGTAACTCACGAGCGAGGCGCCATTCCTTACCTTCCTAGACAGCTGTCACCATATGTTAGGAGAACAACAAATACAACCCACACAGCTGCCAACATATGTTAGGAGAACAACAGACGTAGGAGGCGCCCTAAAAAAAATAAAGATGAAACACGGATTGTCAGAAAGGATGGAAACACCGAATGTTAGAAAGATGGAAACACTAAGTGTTAGAAAGATGGAAACACTGAGTGTTAGAAAGATGGAAACACTAAATGTTAGAAAAATGGAAACACTGAATGTTAGAAAGATGGAAACACTGAGTGTTAGAAAGATGGAAACACTGAATGTAGAAAGATGGAAACACTGAATGTTAGAAAGATGGAAACACTGAATGTTAGAAAGATGGAAACACTGAATGTTAGAAAGATGGAACACTGAGTGTTAGAAAGATGGAAACATTGAGTGTTAGAAAGATGGAAACACCGAATGCTAGAAAGATGGAAACACTGAATGTTAGAAAGATGGAAACACTGAATGCTGGAAAGATGGAAACACTGAATGCTGGAAAGATGGAAACACTGAGTGTTAGAAAGATGGAAACACTGAGTGTTAGAAAGATGGAAACACTGAATGTTAGAAAGATGGTAACACCGAATGCTGGAAAGATGGAAACACTGAATGCTGGAAAGATGGAAACACTGAATGCTGGAAAGATGGAAACACCGAATGCTGGAAAGATGGAAACACTGAATGTTAGAAAGATGGAAACACTGAATGCTTGAAAGATGGAAACACCGAATGCTGGAAAGATGGAAACACTGAATGCTGGAAAGATGGAAACACCAAATGCTAGAAAGATGGAAACACCGAATGCTAGAAAGATGGAAACACGGATTGCTAGAAAGATGAAAACGGGGATTGCTAGAAAGATGGAAACAGGGATTGCTAGAAAGATGGAAACACTGAATGCTGGAAAGATGGAAACACTGAATGCTGGAAAGATGGAAACACTGAATGCTGGAAAGATGGAAACACCAAATGCTAGAAAGATGGAAACACGGAATGCTAGAAAGATGGAAACAGGGATTGCTAGAAAGATGGAAACAGGGATTGCTAGAAAGATGGAAACAGGGATTGCTAGAAAGATGGAAACAGGGATTGCTAGAAAGATGGAAACAGGGATTGCTAGAAAGATGGAAGCAGGGATTGCTAGAAAGATGGAAGCAGGGATTGCTAGAAAGATGGAAACAGTAATTGCTAGAAAGATGGAGACATGGAATGCTAGAAAGGTGGAAATACGGATTTCTAGAAACGCTTGAAATGGAGTCATGAGAGCTGAAGTGGACAACAAAAGGGCAAAAAACTTCAGACGTCTCTCTTCTCTCATTGAAGATACTGCAAGCAAAAAACAACTTAGAAAGGAAAGACATACTTTAGTCAGGAAAAAACCATGGACTTTGCTGACCTCAAGTCCGAATTAAACCGACGCCCGGATGTTTTCAAACATTTTGTTCTACTAGAACTGCCATTTCTTCCAACATTCTGGCGGTTGCCCACTTGGTTACAGGCCAGCAGAATCGACCGCTGTGCATTATACAAGATCGGTGCCAAATCTCTTTTGGCAGATGACGAGGTGTAGCCTCGTTGATGACTCCTCGAATTCCCTGGAATTATACACGTCATATCCGTTGTCCCAGACGTCTTTTCGTGGCCGTTACACTCAAGAGTTCCAAATTCAAGTTGTATTAGGGTCACAGTTTCATCGATTTTCGTCTCCTTGTATTTAAGGGAAGTTGGATGCGTAACCAGTATTACTTCCCCTTGTGGCTAGTATCTAATAATCTCACATGGGGCGTTGACATCACGTCTGTGAGCACAATCTTTTACGTTCACATTACGTCTGTGGGCACAATCTTTTACGTTCACATTACGTCTGTGAGCACAATCTTTTACGTTCACATTACGTCTGTGGGCACAATCTTTTACTTGACATTACGTCTGTGGGCACAATCTTTTACGTTCACATTACGTCTGTGGGCACAATCTTTTACGTTGACATTACGTCTGTGAGCACAATCTTTTACGTTCACATTACGTCTGTGAGCACAATCTTTTACGTTGACATTACGTCTGTGGGCACAATTTTTTACGTTGATATTACGTCTGTGGGCACAAACTTTTACGTTGACATCACGTCTGTGAGCACAATCTTTCACGTTGACATCACGTCTGTGGGCACAATCTTTTACGTTGACATCACGTCTGTGAGCACAATCTTTTACGTTAACATCACGTCTATGGCCACAATATTTTACGTTGACATCACGTCTGCTGGCACACTATTTTACGTTGACATCACGTCTGTGGGCACAATATGTTACGTTGACATCACGTCTGTGGGCACAATATGTTACGTTGACATCACGTCTGTAGGCACAATCTTTTACGTTTACATCACGTCTGTAGGCACACTATTTACGTTGACATCACGTCTGTGGGCACAACATATTACGTTTACATCACGTCTGTAGGCACAATATTTTACGTTGACATCACGTCTGTGGGCACAATATATTACGTTTACATCACGTCTGTAGGTACAATATTTTACGTTTACATCACGTCTGTAGGCACACTATTTACGTTGAAATCACGTCTGTGGGCACAACATATTACGTTTACATCACGTCTGTAGGCACAATATTTTACGTTGACATCACGTCTGTGGGCACAATATATTACGTTTACACCACGTCTGTAGGCACAATATTTTACGTTTACGTCTGTAGGTCCAAAGTGGTTGCGAAGTTGTGAGACCATTTGGTCTTCTTAGCATTATCTTTTATTTTTATTTTTTATTTTTCGAGTAGTATAATCTTATAATTGTATGCGTAGAGCGGGTGGTCGAGTCGATAACTTGTGAGGCTCCAAACCTTGAGAGCACGGGTTCGAATCCCGGTAGGGTCAAAAGTTTTTTTTCTATCGGGGGTGAAATAAAAAGTCACTTTGCAGCTACTGCATTGGACAAGCGGCCTTTATACTCCGATCCTATAAGTCCCAACGGCAGTCTCCAGTGATGGGACAATCCCGAAAGGATATTTGAGTTAATCGTTTGCACAGTGAGTCTTCTTCTTCCTTTCAGCTCCCAATGGAGCATAGGTCTTCAACAAACACTTTCAGCTCCCTGTGGAGCATAGGTCTTCAACAAACACTTTCAGCTCCCTGTGGAGCATAGGTCTTCAACAAACACTTTCAGCTCCCTGTGGAGCATAGGTCTTCAACAAACACTTTCAGCTCCCTGTGGAGCATAGGTCTTCAACAAACACTTTCAGCTCCCTGTGGAGCATAGGTCTTCAACAAACACTTTCAGCTCCTGTGGAGCATAGGTCTTCAACAAACCCTTTCAGCTCCCTATGGAGCATAGCTCTTCAACAATAACTTTCAGCTCCCTGTGGAGCATAGGTCTTCAACAAACACTTTCAGCTCCCTATGGAGCATTGGTCTTCAATAAACACTTTCAGCTCCCTGTGGAGCATAGATCTTCAACAAACACTTTCCAAGTCGTTCTGTTTCTTGCCATTCTTTTAAGATCAATCCATGTCTTCCCCATCATCTTCATCACTGCTTCTATCTGTCTTCTCCAAAAATTTCTTGGTCTTCTTCTTTGTCTTTTGCCCCTGGGGATTCCTAAAAAGGGCCTGGTGTGTAATACTCTCAGTTGGCTTCCGCAGTGTGTGTCCTATCCAGCGCCATCGTTTTCACTGTATCTCTTTATCCACTGGTATTTGACTTGTACATTTCCATAATTCTATGTTAGTTATTTTGTCTTGCCATTTCCATCCTTTTATTCTGCGTAAGCATCCATTAATGAAAGTCTGTATCTTCATGATTGTCAATTTTGTTGTTCTCCATGTTTCACAGCCATATAATAGGACTGACTTAACATTGGAGTTGAACATTTTTATTTTTGTATTTAACCTAATTTCTTTGGATTTCCATATGTTTCCCAGTGCAACAAAAGCTCCTCTTGCTTTTGATATCCTTATTTTGGTATCATTTTCTGTTCCTTCCCCCTTAATCTATATTACTTTCCTCAGTGGGTACTTATCCATTTTTGTAGCTCTCTTATTATTATTAGTCTTACACCTCTTTGATGTTCTGTTGTGTTACCTGAATATATGGTGTATAGCCTTCGTCCTGTATGTAGCCACATTCGTTCCATCATGTCTCTGATATGCCTACAATATCTCTGTTTAATCGTTCTACTTCTAAAATAAGACTTGTCACTTTTCCATCTTGGTCAGGAGTTCGCACATTCCATGTACACAGCAGCCTACAATCTTGGAAAGGAAAGTACAAAGTAAAAGAGAGACCAAAACTAACATGGACAAGTAACATCAAAAGTTGGACAAGTCAGCCTATGACAACCTGCACTATCAAAGCAAGAGACAGAATGGCGCTCCATGGTAGCCAAAACCTCGATGCGGAGATGGAATTCAATGATGGATGATGAACATTTATCCTGTAGTTTGACGTGAATGCGTTGTGTCTCTAGTTACGACAGAGTTGCGATATCTGTGACTTTAGACCGACACATCCGTCCTGAGTATGATTTAACAATATTTGCCTGGTAAGCGGCTATTTTGGGCCTACTGTTTTAGACTTTGACTGTCATGGGTTGCTTGACGTGCGTCAGTGCACACGAAGCCTCCTGATATTTTGTCTCTGTTTCCGGGAAGAATAGACTTTGGATCTCACTACCCAGAGAAACAGGGGAAGGTCACTAAAGAACCACGGATGTGAAGTGAACAATTGCTGCTCCCTTGTGCTGAGATTCGAACCTACGACCTTCCTGTCTAAAGGCCGACGTCTTACCTCTAGACCGCCCAACACTCTTGTTTGAAGCTTCAACACATTTCACAAGAAGTCCAATTCTCTGTCTGTTTTAGTGATGTCTACACAGGAAGTCCAATTCTCTTTTTTAGTGTTGTCTACACAAGAAGTCCAATTTCCCTTGTTAGTGATGTTTACACAAGAAGTCCAATTCTCTGTCTGTTTTAGTGATGTTTACACAAGATGTCCAGTTCTCTGTCTGTTTTAGTGATGTTTAAATAATAAGTCCAGTTTTCTGTCTGTTATAGTGATGTCTACACAAGAAGTCCAATTCTCTGTCTATTTTAGTGATGTCTACACAAGAGGTCCAATTCTCTTTTTTAGGGATGTCTACGCAAGAAGTCCAATTCTCTGTCTATTTTAGTGATGTCTACACAAGAGGTCCAATTCTCTTTTTAGTGATGTCTACGCAAGAAGTCCAATTCTCTTTTTTAGTGTTGTCTACACAAGAAGTCCAATTTCCCTTGTTAGTGATGTTTACACAAGAAGTCCAATTCTCTGTCTGTTTTAGTGATGTTTACACAAGATGTCCAGTTCTCTGTCTGTTTTAGTGATGTTTAAATAATAAGTCCAGTTTTCTGTCTGTTATAGTGATGTCTACACAAGAAGTCGAATTCTCTGTCTATTTAGTGATGTCTACACAAGAGGTCCAATTCTCTTTTTTAGGGATGTCTACGCAAGAAGTCCAATTCTCTGTCTATTTTAGTGATGTCTACACAAGAGGTCCAATTCTCTTTTTAGTGATGTCTACGCAAGAAGTCCAATTCTCTGTCTATTTTAGTGATGTCTACACAAGAGGTCCAATTCTCTTTTTAGTGATGTCTACGCAAAAAGTCCAATTCTCTTTTTAGTGATGTCTACGCAAGAAGTCCAATTCTCTGTCTATTTTAGTGATGTCTACACAAGAGGTCCAATTCTCCTTTTTAGTGATGTCTACGCAAGAAGTCCAATTCTCTTTTTTAGTGATGTTTAAACAAGAAGTCCAATTCTCTGTATGTTTTAGTGATGTCTACACAAGAGGTTCAATTATCTTTTTTAGTGATGTCTACGCAAAAAGTCCAATTCTCTTTTTAGTGATGTCCACACAAGAAGTCCAATTCTCTGTCTGTTTTAGTGATGTCTACACAAGAGGTCCAATTCTCTTTTTTAGTGATATCTACACAAGAAGTCCAGTTCTCTGTCGGTTTTAGTGATGTTTACACAATAAGTCCAGTTCTCTGTCTGTTTTAGTGATTTCTACTCAAGAAGTCCAATTCTCTGTTTTAGTGTTGTCTACACTGATGATGCAACTTTGGAGTAGTTGCAATTAAGTTCCAAAATGGACACCCTAAGTGGTAGTGGTGATGATGGTGGCGGCGATGTGGTATAAGTTTGTCTGTCTAAAACAAATGTATGAACAAAAAGACAAAGGGAAATAACTGCTTTGTTATTATTGTTATAATAGATACTATTGTTCTAGTGGGTACTATTGTTCTAATGGGTACTATTGTTCTAGTGGATACTATTGTTCTAGTGGGTACTATTGTTTTAGTGGATACTATTGTTCTAGTGGGTACTATTGTTTTAGTGGATACTATTGTTCTAGTGGGTACTATTCTTCTAGTGGATACTATTGTTCTAGTGTGTACTATTGTTCTAATGGGTACTATTGTTATAATGGATACTATTGTTCTAGTGGGTACTATTGTTGTAGTGGATACTATTGTTCTAGTGGATACTATTGTTATAATGGATACTATTGTTCTAGCGGGTACTATTCTTCTAGTGGATACTATTGTTCTAGTGGATACTATTGTTCTAGTGGATACTATTGTTCTAGTGGATACTATTGTTCTAGTGGATACTATTCTTCTAGTATATACTATTCTTCTAGTATATACTATTGTTCTAGTGGATACTATACTTCTAGTGGATACTATTGTTCTAGTGGATACTATTGTTCTAGTGGATACTATTGTTATATGTGTTGAATTTTGATTGACGTTCACTCTCCTTAAAACAACATATGGAAATATCAGAGTTCATGGTTATGTTTAATCGAAGCCCCGGGATCATCACAAAGGAATTAAAATCCATAATTGCTCAACCGCCCATGCCAGTGGAGTCATGCTGAATTAAAACTCATCTCATTGAAGGATCCAAACAAAGAAAGGCAGTTGCAGTCCCTATCATAGCAGCTACAGCACATGTCAAAAGACATAAGGCCAAGCGGCACCGAAACTGAACGCAGCTGAACTGTCCGTCGCCATACGATATCATCATTCATTGTAAGCAATCGGAATATCGAAACATGATCCGAATGAAAAACACAGCTCACAGTGAGCACATAGAACTAAATTCAGTAACTCTGCTAGCAAGCCGGACTTGGAATATAAGGAAACTGCAACAAGGAACACTTTTCAGACTGAGCCTCAATGGTTCCTGCCGCCTATATGTCATATTGACCGGAAGTCCCAGAGTTCATACACGAGAAAACAAAACATCGTTGATCGCTGTTTGTTTTCATAGATTGTGTCTAGATCTCAATCTTCTACTTCTTCTGCGATCATGACGTCATTCAAAGTAGGATCCCGGACTTTCTTATGAAGGCAGCTGTCTGTTGAAGTGATTCGGTTGCCCCGTATAGTTTCACTTCCAGGGAGCTGTCTGTTGAAGTGATTCGGTTGCCCCGTATAGTTTCTCTTCCAGGGAGCTGTCTGTTGAAGTGATTCGGTTGTCCCGTATAGTTTCTCTTCCAGGGAGCTGTCTGTTGAAGTGATTCGGTTGCCCCGTATAGTTTCTCTCCAGTGAGCTGTCTGTTGAAGTGATTCGGTTGCCCCGTATAGTTTCTCTTCCAGGGAGCTGTCTGTTGAAGTGATTCGGTTGCCCCGTATAGTTTCTCTTCCAGGGAGCTGTCTGTCTTAAGAGACAAGCCACGATGAACACACCAGAGTGGTTGTGGAGTTGCACAGACCACGTACCCAGAAGCCATCACAGTAATTGTCTACCAGTAGAAGACTGTACCGGCCTCCTCTAGTATGTGGTTTCTGTTGTTGATTATTTGTCATTTTTTCCGAGTTCTGTAAACATACCTTTTCCTCTGAATTGATTCTCCTCTCGTATGTGCAGTACCGCTCTTTGTAACACAATCGTTTATCACATCAAGACTGGTTTTTGTTGTTGCATTTATGCAGTGAGAATTAACCTATGCCGTTGTTATTGTTGCATTTATGCAGTGAGAATTAACCTATGCCGTTGTTATTGTTGCATTTATGCAGTGAGAATTAACCTATGCCGTTGTTATTGTTGCATTTATGCAGTGAGAATTAACCTATACCGTTGTTATTGTTGCTATTAATATTTTCTTTGCTTGCCTCTCAATAATTTCTTACATTTGTAATCTGTTATTCTTTGTGTTTGTCCCCTGATGAAAGTCATTTGAAACGAAACATTGGTTTGTTTAGTCTTGTCAGATCCGCAAAGGTGAAGCTTACTATTGGCTATTTTAATGTTCAGTAACTATAAGTGTGCACTGGCGGCATCAGCTTAGACAAACCAACTTGAGTGGTTTGAGGTCGACCTTGTGAATTCTTAAATGAACAAGAGTTGAGCTCTGTAGGTTGATATCGCCAGGAAGGAGAAGTCCCAGTTTTGCCTATTGCCTGGCGTTCGCTAACCATGATTGCTTCACTTCTGTCTCTTTTCATTAAAAGGGCGTTCAAGGAGCTGAAGCTGTGTTGCGTTTTTTAAAAAATGTTTATTATAAGAAATCTTCAGTATTTGTGTTTTTCGGCCTAGTACATCCGATTTCAAGACAGTATCTACAACTACCGGACTTGCCTTCTTTGTTTGATTCTTATTCGCATGATCAGAGTAGCTAGTTTGTTTTCCAGAACCATCATGTCAAGTGGGGTCAGGGGTGTACAATTGTAACCATGCAGTGAATTGATTCGATGCTAGCTCACCAAAGTGATGACGTTTTTTAACAGCGAGCACTGGCTGCCTCATCTCAATTAATGTATCTTCACTGCGTTAACTTTTAAAGTTTCCACTCCCCTTCGAGTTGATGTTACGGGGTCACACAGGATCAAAACGGCGTTGCAGTTCAGTAGGACTTCAGCTGAAACAGTTTAGAAGACCCCCAAAATATCAACAAAACTGCTTAGCGATTATTCCAGCTATTAATAAATGAATTACTACAATACTAATATAGGCCTACTGAGCCAAGACAGTTTTATTTGTTTGTATTGTCCCACCCCTATGTGAAGCTATAACCAACTACACCATGTTATCCTTTCTTGTGCACCATTATCGTCAGATTTACAGTAACTCGGCATCTGGTTTTGGTCTTGACCTCTTTCTTTTTTTGTTAGTGTCTGATATTAGCACCGGTAGGAACTTGTTGGGAGGAACATTCTTTTATTTAATGTTCTCTTCTAATCTCATGCCAAAATATCATGCGCAATTATGTGCATACAAGATATTGCTGACAAAACAGGAAGACACAAAGTAAGAGATTAAACGAAGAAAAACCGTATAACATGAATTATTGATTACATCGAACAACAAAGAGTGAGATGGTTTCGACATCAAACCAGCCTGCAGCGCGAGCATCATCATCATCATCAAGTACAATGCCTGCTGACGTAGGTGATCATTTCTCTCCATAACTCTCAATCTCGACAGTTATTTATCATTTCTGTGTTGACCTTCTGTTAAGCCATTTTCTTGAGGTGTCTGGTATTTTTTTCTCTTGCTTTTCACTATCTCTTCGTCCCTCAATTTTTTTCCAGTTGTCACAATATATTCCAGCTGTCCTCTTCTCATTGCATGGCTAAACAATTATGATTGTTTCTTCCTAATATTGGAAATTAGCTCTCTTTTTGCTTTGGCCTCTTTCAGAACGTTTTCATTACTCTTCTTAGCTGTCCATGGTATTCTCAACATTCTTCTGTAAAACTAAATTTCTACAACCACCAGTGATTTTCTTCTGTCTGTTGTGAGCTCGAGCATACAACATGAAAATGTCAGGATGAAAGACAAAATGGCGATGTAAGAAATATCTGACAAACGAGCACTAAAAATTTTAATAAGATAGAGCTGAAGCTACATAATCAACGCTGCTGTAAACAACATTTACTTCATCGCTACATCATCAACACTGTCTACAAAACAACATTTACTTCATCGCTACATCATCAACGCTGTCTACAAAACAACATTTACTTCATCGCTACATCATCAACGCTGTCTACAAAACAACATTTACTTCATCGCTACATCATCAGCGCTGTCTACAAAACAACATTTACTTCATCGCTACATCATCAACGCTGTCTACAAAACAACATTTACTTCATCGCTACATCATCAACGCTGTCTACAAAACAACACTTACTTCATCGCTACATCATCAACGCTGTCTACAAAACAACATTTACTTCATCGCTACATCATCAACGCTGTCAACAAAACAACATTTACTTCATCGCTACATCATCAACGCTGTCTACAAAACAATATTTACTTCATCGCTACATCATCAACGCTGTCTACAAAACAACACTTACTTCATCGCTACATCATCAACGCTGTCTACAAAACAACACTTACTTCATCGCTACATCATCAACGCTGTCTACAAAACAACACTTACTTCATCGCTACATCATCAACGCTGTCTACAAAACAACACTTACTTCATCGCTACATCATCAACGCTGTCTACAAAACAACATTTACTTCATCGCTACATCATCAACGCTGTCTACAAAACAACATTTACTTCATCGCTACATCATCAACGCTGTCTACAAAACAACACTTACTTCATCGCTACATCATCAACGCTGTCTACAAAACAACATTTACTTCATCGCTACATCATCAACGCTGTCTACAAAACAACACTTACTTCATCGCTACATCATCAACCTGCATAGACAGCAAGAAAGTCCATACAAGATGGAAATATGAATGCAATGAGAGGCTACTGAAGTCTCCACGGTGAGGGGAGACAGGAATAGAACCACTGTTACCTGCCACACTTATAAGAGGCAACTAAGGAGGTTTGAAATCGTCGTCTATGTTCTCTAGTAGGGCGTGCACAGAGCGACCTTGTCAATGGAAATTACCAATGCAATTTGGGAATTGCTGTGACAAGTGGTGGAGCAGATACGGGGACTTCCTGAATCCTATGAAACTGGTTACATGGATACGACAGAATAGAGTAGAACATATTTACAGAAACATCTTTTTTTATGGAAAATTATAAAAATAATTTCAGTTGTTAAAATAAAATCCATTGAGAAAGTCGCGAGCCAACAAGGGCGAGTAGAATCAATACGTTCATTATGTCTCTCCTTGACGTTCTGACATAATCAATTGTCTCCCCTGGAATTTTCGTGCAGATCTTCTGTGTCTCATGCATGGTTCTTTTGTCATCATCATCGAGTGCCGTCTCCGCAACGAAGGTTGGCTACCATGGAGCGCCATTCTGCTCTGTCTCTTGCTTTGATGGTGCAGGTTGTCATAGGCTGATTTGTCCATCTTTTGATGTTACTCGTCCATGTTAGTCTTGGTCTGCCTCTGCCTCTTTTACCTTGTATTTTTCCCTCCAGGATTACTTTTAGTAGGCTGGTGTGTCTTTTAACATGGCCCAAAAATCGCATTTGTTCTTTTTGTGCTCTCTGATATTTGATTGTTTCATTGTCTTGTGGGTCTGCCTTTACTATTTGACTATTAGTGTTAATGCAAATAGGGACGACGCTATCTGGTAGCGGTCGTGTTGAACGTTATTGTTTGATTGGTTGTTCCCTTTCAGCACTCGTGTACGCCAATTTGTTTTTTTTTAAAAAGTTGAATAAGAGCAGTTTAATAATAGCACCAGTTATCATCATCATCATCAAGTACCATGCCTAGCGGCGTAGGTGATCATGTCTCTCCATAACCCTCGATCTGGACAGTTTCCTCGATCATTTCTGTTGTTGACCTTCTGCCAAGCCATTCTCTTAAGCTGTCTGTATCTTTTATCTTTGCTTCCCTCTATTTCTTCGCCCCTCAATTTTTCCAGTTGTCACAATATATTCTAGCTGTTCCCTTCTCATCTCATGGCCAAAAAATTATGATCGTTTCTTCCTAATATTGGATATTAGCTCTCTCTTTTTGCTTTGACCACTTTCAAAACGTTTTCATTACTCTTCTTAGCTGTCCAAGTCTATCAACATTCTTCTGTAAAACCACATTTCTACAGCCTTCAGTGATTTTCTTGTCTGTTGTCCTATTGTCCATGATTCACATCCATATGTTAAGACTGGCTCTACATAACATTTAAGAACTCTTTTTCTTGTTTCTATTGTTAAAAGTGGATTGCATAGTATCTTATCGCGTTTTTTGGGAAGCTGCTTTTGCCTGAGCCATTCTGCATCTCACCTCTGTTGTACATCTACCATCTCACCTCTGTTGTACATCTACCATCTCATCTCTGTTGTACATCTACCATCTCATCTCTGTTGTACATCTACCATCTCATCTCTGTTGTACATCTACCATCTCATCTCTGTTGTATATATACCATCTCACCTCTGTTGTACATCTACCATCTCATCTCTGTTGTACATCTACCATCTCACCTCTGTTGTACATCTACCATCTCATCTCTGTTGTACATCTACCATCTCACCTCTGTTGTACATCTACCATCTCATCTCTGTTGTACATATACCATCTCACCTCTGTTGTACATCTACCATCTCATCTCTGTTGTACATCTACCATCTCACCTCTGTTGTACATCTACCATCTCATCTGTGTTGTACATCTACCATCTCACCTCTGTTGTACATCTACCATCTCATCTCTGTTGTACATCTACCATCTCACCTCTGTTGTACATCTACCATCTCACCTCTGTTGTACATCTACCATCTCATCTCTGTTGTACATCTACCATCTGCGGTTAACTTTGTTCCCAGGTATTTAAATTCATTTACCTGTTTTAATTTTGTTCCACTTGTCCTTATTATGTATTGCGGTGTCTTTTTGAGCACAAACTATAGGGAAACAGAATGGACAGAGATGAAGTGTGAACAACGATGGTGACAAGAAACATCTAATACAGAGACCCCACAGGCTATGCCAGAGACTTGCACGTCGAAGGCTCGCTGAACATCCACCATGTTGAAGTGTTCCCACACACATGAATTTATGTGTGGAGCTGGAATGTGTGAGGCACCATTGTCTTCAAATAACGGACTGTGTTAATTCTGGTCAGAGAATGAAGAAGTGAGGAACATCCATCACAACATGGCCATGACATGAACGCTGTCAGAAGTTCAGGTCTGATTGGCGTGTCAAGGACTTCACGCTGACGAAGAAGAAATACGAAACGAAAACAATAGAGAGATCTCATTTGGAAGAATGATTGCAATTTCTTTGATTCGGATGATTACGTTGATTCCACTCAAAATTTATCTTTCATTAGAATTATCATTATAAAGATCATGAAACAACATACATGATTAGAATACTATAAATATCATGAAACAACATACATGATTAGAATACTATAAATATCATGAAACAACATACATGATTAGAATACTATAAATATCATGAAACAACATACATGATTAGAATACTATAAAGACCATGAAACAACATACATGATTAGAATACTATAAAGATCATGAAACAACATACATGATTAGAATACTGTAAAGATCATAAAACAACATACATGATTAGAATACTATAAAGATCATGAAACGAGATGCATGATTAGAATACTATAATGATCATGAAACGAGATGCATGATTAGAATACTATAAAGATCATGAAACGAGATGCATGATTAGAATACTATACAGATCATGAAACGAGATGCATGATTAGAATACTATAAAGATCATGAAACGAGATGCATGATTAGAATACTATAAAGATCATGAAACGAGATGCATGATTAGAATACTATAATGATCATGAAACGATATGCATGATTACAATATGCATGATATTAGTCTATGAGCAAACAATGATAGTCCACTGAAAACGCCTTTGTTTTATCTTGCGTTTCGATATTACATTCCTTGATAGAGCCGCAGGCATGCACTTAGTGACTCTATTGTTTTGCAAACGTTACTCTGTGTCACATTTAGTGACTCTATTGTTTTGCAACGTTACTCTGTGTCACATTTAGTGACTCTATTGTTTTGCAACGTTACTCTGTCTCACATTTAGTGACTCTATTGTTTTGCAATGTTACTCTGTGTCACATTTAGTGACTCTATTGTTTTGCAACGTTACTCTGTCTCACATTTAGTGACTATTGTTTTTGCAACGTTACTCTGTGTCACATTTAGTGACTCTATTGTTTTGCAACGTTACTCTGTGTCACATTTAGTGACTCTATTGTTTTGCAACGTTACTCTGTGTCACATTTAGTGACTCTATTGTTTTGCAACGTTACTCTGTGTCACATTTAGTGACTCTATTGTTTTGCAACGTTACTCTGTGTCACATTTAGTGACTCTATTGTTTTGCAACGTTACTCTGTCTCACATTTAGTGACTCTATTGTTTTGCAACGTTACTCTGTGTCACATTTAGTGACTATTGTTTTGCAACGTTACTCTGTCTCACATTTAGTGACTCTATTGTTTTGGAATGTTACTCTGTGTCACATTTAGTGACTCTATTGTTTTGCAACGTTACTCTGTGTCACATTTAGTGACTCTATTGTTTTGCAACGTTACTCCGTGTCACATTTAGTGACTCTATTGTTTTGCAACGTTACTCTGTGTCACATTTAGTGATGCGGAATATTTCACAATTGTCATCATTATTATGTTGTCATCATTATTATGTTGTCTTCATTATTATAATGACACTATACAAGCGTCAGTAACCCGACAGCAGTATCAAGGTATGCAAGTGAAATGAAGAATCGTGCGTATCACAGTCTCAAGCTTCAGTTAATAGTTCACACACTGGCACGCAGAACGATAAGATAACCCGACATCTAAACGTCTTGCAGCAAATCGTTCAACAAGTTATGTTTGTTTGCGTTCGCCAGCTTTATACCACAACCGAAGTCCCGGGGAACTGAAGTTTCTCTGAATATCACATTTTCCTATTTTTTTGTTTTGTTTTGTTTTTTGTTTGTTGAATACACCGGCAGCTGTGTGCTCAGGTTGTACTCTCCTAACAGACAAATATTCTCAGACTTCACAAATAATCTCTTTTATCTTTGAGAGTTTTCCCATTTTGGGGTAGATTTTTTTCCTATTAATTCTTCCAGTGCAGCGACCATTTTGACCTATTCTTGTCGATTTCCAAACGTCAAGAGTTCTTTATAGTGCGCAGAAATTCATCCTGTATTTGGCTGTTATGCGAGAGGGTTAGAGATCGGATCTCAGCACACAGAGGTCAGGGAGTGGACCATGGATTCGAAGTGTCTCCCTCAGTTGTGGGATTGGAACTCAGGAATTTCTTGTCCTGAGGCTGGTATCTTACGTCGAGATCACCCAGCCTTCTCAATCGAGTTATAAAAAGTGGAAGTTATTGAAGGAAATAGTAAGAAAACAGAAGTGATGGTCATATCAAAGAAACAATCATCACCATCATGCAGCATAAAAATAAACAGAACAAATCTGAAACTAGTGCAACGTTTCAAATACTTGGGCACAATAATAACATCAGATGGGAGATGTACACCAGAAATAAAAAAAATAAAAAAATAGCTCAGGCCAAAATAACATTTCAGAAAATGAAAACCGTTTATATACAACAAATCTATGTCAATAGAAGTGAGATAGAGAGTTCATCGGTGCTATATAGAACCAATTCTGACATATGGAAGCGAATCATGTAAACAAATAAATGAAACGAATTAGAAGCCGCAGAAATAGGATTTCTCAGAAGAATGTTGAAAGTTCACTGCACAGCTAAAAGACCAACAAGGAAAGTATTAAAGAGGCCAACACAAAAAGGGAGCTCCTAAAAAAACATCAGAAAGAAACAATCAACATATTAGGCGAAATATCCTTTCCACAATCTTCTATCTACAGTGCATCATATCAGTTCTGTTGTTGACTGTTTGCCATGCCATGATAACCAAGCTATCTATAATCTTCTCTCTTTGTCGTCCGCGATCTCTCTTTCCTTGTATTTTACCAGTTGTAACCAAGTATTCCAACTTTCCCCTTCTCATGATGTACCCGAAAAATAGTGATTGTTTCTTTCTGATGTTTTTTAGGAGCTGCCTTTTTGTGTTGGCCTCTTTGAGGATTTCCTCATTGGTCTTTTTAGCTGTCCAGGGAAATTTAAACATTCTTCTGAGAAATCCCATCTCTGTGGCCTCTAATCGTCCTTTTATTTGTTTGTCTACTATCCATGATTCGCTTCCATAGGTCAGAATTGGTTCTATATAGCACAGATGAACTCTTTTTCTCACTTCTATTGACATAGATTTGTTGCATAAGATATTTTTCATTTTCTGAAATGCTGTTTTGGCCTGAGCTATTCTGCTTTTTATTTCTGTGGTGCACCTTCCATCTGATGTTATTACTGTGCCCAAGTATTTGAAACGTTGCACTTGTTTCAGATTTGTCCTGTTTATTTTTATGCTGCATGATGGTGATGATTGTTTCTTTGCTATGACCATTACTTCTGCTTTTTACTATTCAGACTTCGACCGTACTTGTTACTTTCTTTTGCTATTATGTCTATCATTTCTTGTAATTCATTCTCTCTCTTCCCCCCCCCCTCTCTCTCTCTGTGATATTAACACAGTGAGATCCACTTATAGAATTGTTTATGTTGTGACCGTTGACTTCAATTCCCCCCCAAAAAACAGCAAACACAGCACACGCCAAACGATATAAGGCGTATTAGCACCGACAGTGAACGCAACTGAACTGACCTTCGTCATACAATATCCTCATTCATCGTAAGCAATCTCAATATAGAAACACCATCCGGATGAAACACACAGCTCACGATGTTACATTAACGGTGTTCGCACTGACATTCCGCATGGTGAAACATAAAGCTTCAGTCAATCATCTGAATCGCCATCTCAATAGGAAATATTGAACATAAAGACACATCCGCACACAAACAACGCAGGGAAGATAACAAGGGCTTCCGACCATCCTGCTGTACAGCTGTAAACATGAATATAATATTGCACGCAGTCTCGGCTGCTAGTGACACTCTCAGGGAAGGCAGGTTACCCTGACCTAAATGAAACCTTAAACTTGTGAAAGACCCAACAAATCAACTGGGGATTAAACCACATCCATCTATAGATTTACTTAGGCTTGCTGGCTAAGAGAAAATTCCCGGATAATTTATTTTCTGCCTGCGGGATTTAGTAAGTCAATAGTTCTTCTACCTTTCAGCTCCCTGTGGAGCATAGGTCTTCAACAAACACTTTCCAAGTCGTTCTGTTTTTTGCCATTCTTTTAAGATCGTTCCATGTCTTCCCCATCATCTTCATCTCTGCTTCTATCTGTCTTCTCCACGGACTCCTTGGTCTTCCTCTTTGTCTTTTCCTATGGGGATTCTAAAAAAGGCCTGTTGTGTAATACTCTCAGTTGGCTTCCGTAGTGTGTGTCCTATCCAGCGCCATCGTCTTCGCTGTATCTCTTTATCAACTGGTATTTGACTGGTAAATTTCCATAATTCTATGTTAGTGACTTTGTCCTGCCATTTCCATCCTTTTATTCTGTGTAAGTCTATAGTTGGTTGTGATTAGATCACAGCTATTTATATATTTAGAAAGGAAAACCCTCTAGCGTGATGTTATCAGCTCTATGGGGACCTCGGTGACCTAGTTGGGAAGACCACCCGACTGGACTACCGACGCTCGGACAACCCGTGTTCGATTCCCGCGGGAGCAGTGTGAGTTGTACTCGTGGTTGGGAAAACAAAAATACCTCCGCGGTCGACCCAGCCGCTGGCAGAAATGGGTACCAGGGTATTACTATGGGTAGGTGAGGAATGCCGCCTCGTATCGTAAGTTTCGATATTTGAAGCAACACTATCCAGAAGTCTCCGAACATTTCTGGATAGGCGGCCAAGCACATATGGGTGGAAACTCGCGTGCTAAGACGCCGGGTCAAGTCTCATACTTGACCTTGACCTAACTACCAGCTTAATGAGCTATAGACGGCTGACGTCACTCTACACACAACCGCTCCTCCTCGCAAAGCTAAAAACGTCATGCCAGCTGAAGGTTCTCCCCTCCTGTCAGCTAAACCACAGCCAAATATAAAACTAGGCCCTCGGAGGGAAAATAACATCGAGAATCACCCCAACTAGTATGACGTTTGTGGTTTTGTGAACAGAGGCGGTTGTGGAAAAAGTGACGTCAGTTAAGACTATAGCTTCTATAGATGAAAACGTCACGCCGGTTGGGGTATTTTCCGATTGTATTTCCTACCCGCGACCATCCATATTGGTGGCTATGGCAAACATTGCTGATAGAGGCCAATCAAAATGTTGAGCATTAACTAAAACCTACAGAAACGGCAAGCAAATATGGAGGAAAAATAGCAACCTTCAATGTTTCTGCCCTCCATAAAAAAACAAGTAATAGAAGTAATGATGAGAAGAACAAAAACATAAAGGAGACAGCAGAATAAGCTCTAGAACAAGGAATTTAAAAAAACATACTGGAGACAGCAGAATAAGCTCTAGAACAAGGAATTTAAAAAAAAACATACTGGAGACAGCAGAATAAGCGTTAGAACAACAACAAAGACAGCTCGCTGGAATTACGAAAGAACACGCTAATGAGTAATTGTAGAAGTGCAAATGCCGTCCTTCACGCGTGCGGTTATATGCCATGACTGTCTGCAACATTCACGATACAGAACATAACGTGACCTGTCAAGTTAGTGTAGGACCATGTGACGTCCATAGGACGGTTCCTTCAGCTGCGGCTGTCATTTAATATGGGAGCTTACCTGGGGCACCAACAATGGTCGGTGTTGCCCGAGGATCGATCGAGAGCTAGAACTTGTATCTCCAATGAAAACATTAGGGGAAGTGAAGAGGGTGTACTAGTGGGTACTGTTGGGGTGTACTATAATCCGTTCAGAAATTCATAACCACACTTGAATTACCTTTACGTGATAACCGTTTGTTATTTTGCTTTCAACTTTGCATGCAATCTTATAATATTGATGTCGTTATAGAAATATTTTTTGCTCTGAGAAATTTGATCTAGTTTAAAAGTTTTCTTCTTTAGGCTATATTAAATTCACCCTGTTCGAATTTGACAACATTTTAGGATATATACATTAATTTGGTGCGGTCGTTCACGTAAAATAGTTTGGCTATTGCAGAGACACTAAGTTCAGGAAAATCCCGTGCACAAAACTGAATTGTTATTGAACGACATGACGCACCACGGCCTGGGCATTAATTACCGAAGGGAAGGCGTATCTTTATTAATTTTGTGAAGACTCAGTAGACAATTTGTTGACTTTAAATACCAACATTTATATCTAAATTACAATGAGTTTGAAATGCAAATTTATAACTATGCAAAAGGTTACTGTTTTACTATATCAGCACTTCCTTAGGGAATTCAAGATGGGACAAAGTGCCTACTGCATCAAATACAAAAGAGCAAATTAGGACATGGCTTGCGAATGAAAATGTCAAATTTGGACGACACATATTTAAAACCCGAATTGTTACAACTTGTGAATAATACGAATAAGAAAAAGGTGTACCATGTTGACAAAATCATTGAGAAATACGGCCACACTAATTGTAACCAATTGAATTCATGTTTGCAAATACACATAACGAACAACACCCACAATTAAGCACTATGTAGATACGCTTCTATAGTCCGTTCAGATTCGTTTGCCTAGACATTAATTTATTTTTTTCAAAAACTTATTGTTCATTTGCATTGATCTTTTGAAGTTAGGTTTAGAATACTAATGTCGCTATAGAAATATTTTTTTATCAAAGAAATGTGATCCAGTTTCAAAGATGCCTTATTTAACCTATATTAAAAAAAAGTTAATCGATATTATAAACACCGGCGGGATTATGTAGATGCTTACATCTCACAGCTGATTCTTTAACATATAGGCATGACCTTCACGGCTGAATGCGCACCGTCCCAAAATAGTTATGTTTCCACTATAAATTTTTATAAAGAAATGTTACATATGAAATTTCCCGTTTAGCACAAAATGACATTATAGCCGAAACCGGAAATTATGTGACGTCAAAATCACGGCCGTAGACTCGAGTTCGAGTCATAATTCAGAGGCAAATCTCAATATTTACAGAAAGGAGGCGGCACTATCCATATTATCTTCTGCAAGTCTATGTGAGAATGAATATAAAGGCAAAATATTTTACTGAGCATAACATTGCTATAAAGATTTATCAATACTTCTGCAGAGAGCGTAAAAAGGGACATCTTTATTGTTCTTTATCAAACCCTGAGAAGAGAACAATGCATATTTTAGGTTTGTGTAAACGTTCATTTGATCGAATAGTTAAAGGAAGCGGATATTTATTGCCAACAAATGCAAGAAAGCAAGGAAGGAAAGAAACGTTAGACAGTTTTGATAAGGACCTAGTAAAAAGAGAAATCTGTCGAATGTTTGATATAAACGAAGAAGTGACGCTTAGAAAGTTGAAGCTTTGGCTGAAAACTAACAACGACATTGAAATATCAAAAAACTTAATTATGGAAAATATTAAGAAGTGCAGGCTTCACCTTTAGAAAGTATGCTGGTGGAAAAAACATTATTTGTGAGAAGCCACATCTAGTAGCTCTTAGAAGCAAGTATTTACGTGAAGTGAAGGAAATGCGCGAAAATGATTATGATATTGTTTATTTAGATGAAACTTGGATCAACGCTCATCATACAAATGAAAAGGAATGGCAGTTAGCAGATGGAAGTATTAAAAGATCAGTACCAAGCAGTAAAGGGCAACGTTTGATAGTTGCACATGCAGGTAGCAGACATAATGGATTGTTGCAGAATGCTCATCTCTTTTTCATTTCAAAATCCATAGACAATAGAGACTACCACTCCGAAATGAATGGGCACATATTTAAAGACTGGATCGAGAAAAGTATCCTTCCAATATTAGATCGACCTTCTTGTCTGATAATGGACAATGCTTCATACCATAACGTAGTTAACGTAGAAGATAGAATCCCAATATCATCAAGTACAAAAGATGCAATCAAAACGTGGCTCATAAAAGAACACATACAAGTTAACGACAGCTACTTGAAACCCGAATTGCTTAGCCTTGTAAAACAGACACAACGTACAAAGATATTTAAAATAGACAAGTTAATTCAAGAACATGGCCATAGATTGTTTGAGACTACCTCCATATCATGCACACTTAAATCCTATAGAACTAGTTTGGGCAAAAGTTAAAGGACACGTAGCATATACAAATAAAACTTTCAAATTATTCGATGTTGAGACACTTACAAATCAGGCTCTATCAAATATAAATAAAGACTACTGGGTAAAATGTGAGGATCATGTGTTACGACAAGAAGAGGAATATTGGAAAAAGGATGGTTTGTTGTTTGCTCAGCCGAAAGCAGTAATCGACCTATTTGACTCGTCTGATTCTGAATGATCATTACTCTGATTAAGTCTACAGATAAATAGTATCTGCTTGTGGTACTACTAGTCTATCTAATTGTGTACCATCTGCTTGTGGTACTACTAGTCTATCTAATTGTGTACCATCTGCTTGTGGTACTACTAGTCTATCTAATTGTGTACCACACATAATTGTGGTTTTCTTCTTTCCTTCCTAATTTGCACATTAACGTCGAGAGGAGACACACTTTGGGGTATTTTGCTTTGTTCTTGGCCTCTACTGCTGGTATGTTTTTTAATATTCCACCAATCCATCTTTTTCGTGGTCGGCCCTTGGGTCTGGTGTTCTCGCAACGTTTATTGAAGGCTCGTTGTGTTGTGTTTTGATCTTTCTGCCTTGTTACGTGGCCAAACCATTTTATCTGTTGTTTCTTTATATAAAGGTAAAGTACGAGGCTTGAACCGGCGTATTAGCACGCGAGTTTACACCCATATGTGCTCGGCCGCCTATCCAGAAATGTTCGGAGATTTCTGTATATTGGTTATTGGTTATGGAAGGCCTCGGCATCACAGCAAACGAATTAAAATCCATAATTGCTCAACCGCCCGTGCCAGTGGAATCATCCGAATTACCAACTCATCTCCCAAACAAAGAAAGGTAACTGTAGTCCCCATCGTAGCAGTCTCAGCACACGCCAAAAGATATAAGGCGAAACCGCGCAGAAAGTGAACACAGCCAACTGTTCCCTGTCATACGATATCATCATTCATCGTAAACAAGCGGGATATCGAAGCAGGATCAAAACGGATGAGACACACAGCTCACGGTGTGCACAGAGCACTTAACTCAGTAGCTCCTGCAACAAGCCGGACTTGGAATATGAGGAAACTGCAAGAAGGAACACTTTTCAGACATAGCCTTCAATGGTTCCTGCCGCCTATCCACCATATACCATGGGAGTTCACGTCCTCCCGAAATTGATGATCGTCATAGCACTTGATGATGTTAGGCCGTCATTGATGACTCCAATTCCAAACATATAGACACACAGTGGTGGTAAGTTATCATTTCCAATCCAACAGAAGCCACATGACCTGTAGTTAGTAAAACCACAGAGAGAATATGATTTTGTGACCTTCACTGATTCACTCTTAGATGTGAATGTGTAGTTTACACAAGAGGAGAAGTTTTCAACTACAGTTATTCCATTTAAGGCAATCCTGGGATAGCAAGGCAAGTCTCCTTTATAGCAGCAGAACTTGATGTTCTCCGCTCCCTTCTTGTAGCTGCCGCCACACGATTCTGATGTCTCATTAACTTGGACATCATTCAAGAACTATGTCAGATTAACATTCCATAGATATGGCTCTGCTGATGAGTGCTTGGTGCAACAGTTGTATCAATCATACTGGAGGCTACTGGTCTGTGGTCATTAATATCACAGACGGCACATGGTGTTGTTATATTCAGTATTTCTTTCTGGGGTGTAAATATGTGGCACACACATGGAGAGTGGTTTGTGGTCACAGTAATCCCATTAAAGGCAATTCTAGGGTAGCATGGCATAGCTGTTTCAAAACAGCACAATCCTGTGATGTTTTCTGTGTTCGCTATAAAGCTGCTGCTGCTACACAATCCTGACCATTATAGGTGTGGACATTATTCACTTGCAATGACAAAACTGCTTTGTTTACATCATAAACCTCTGGAAGCGAATCATTTATGGGACTAATAATAACAATTTATTCTTCCATCGGGGATATCTGCATTGAGTCCCCAAAAAAAGGTCTTTGTTAAAAAGCACATATGCGTTTGAGTTAAACACACAATGAGCCCACTTCGTAGATTCAAAATGATCCTTGCCAATGCCATCGGTTTGCACAAGTTAGGTCCTTAGCTACCAACGTCAAAAATGTCTGAAACGAAGCCATCCAATTAACGACTTTATCTACAGCGAAGGTTAACGAACTGTGAACAAACATTTATGTTCAAACCCTTGAAAACATTTTCAAAAATCTGCAACTCGCAGCAATAACATTTATCGTGTTGTTCAATGTAAACATTGCTTGGTCCATAGCTCGAATATAAATAAGCTGCCATTTTGGTGCGTCCCATGACGTCATAAAAAAAAATGATCAAAGATTTCTGTATAGTGTCGCCTCAAGCATCGAAAATCAGATGCGAAGCGACATTCCTCACCTTCCCAGGTTAATACCCTAGTACCCATTTCTGCCAACGGCTGGGTCGACCGTGGGGGTATTTTTTTTTTCCAACCCCGAGTACAGCTCACACTGCTTCCAGCGGGAATCGAACACGGGTTGTCCGAGCGTCGGTAGTCCAGTCGGGTGGTTTCCCTACAAGGCTACCGAGGCCCCCAAATATATCTTTTTTATATATACCTTTCGTTATGTATTCTATTGCGGGGGTTAGTCCTAGCTTTTTTCTCAGTTCTTCATTTCTGATCTCATCTCTCAGACTGTTTCATGTCATTCTTCTAACACATTTCATCTCAGTAGAGGTTGTTTTTTTTTTTTCTTGCGTCATGAGTCCAGGTCTGGCATTGGTAGCACAACATTGGGATGAAGATTGTATTGTAGAGTGCCCGTTTTGCCTCTAGAGTTATTTCCTTGTTGGACAATAGTGGTGATAGCTGTCCAATGATTTGACAAGCTTTGTTGCATCTTGAATCTATTTTTATTGCTTGTGAATTGTCGTTTGCCACTAAACTTCCTAAGTATTTGAATTCCTCTACTTGTTTTAGTTGCCTGCCGTCTATAGTTATGTTGAAGTTCTATTACTTTTATGACAAGGCGTTATTGATCTGTCTTATGAGAACCACTCAAGGGAGACAATCAGATTGCACAAATAATGAAACCTGTTGGATTGAATGTAAAAATATATAAGTCAAGGGGACATAATTCTTGGGATACCTAACGGGGGACTGGTCGCTGACAGGTAAGACGGTGGCCTCTAGAGAGAAAGGGCCCGAGTTCGAATCCTGCCACATGCGGTAAGATTTTTTTTTCACTTCTAGTCCGTGGTTTGTTTTTTTCGTGGCTTTACTCTCTCCTGGTCTCTGGGTAGTGAGATCTGATGTCTAATCCTCACTGAGTAGTGAGATCTGATGTCTAATCCTCACTGAGTAGTGAGATCTGATGTCTAATCCTCTCTATGTAGTGAGATCTGATGTCTAATCCTTACTTAGTTGTGAGATCTGATGTCTAATCCTTACTTAGTTGTGAGATCTGATGTCTAATCCTCTCTAAGTAGTGAGATCTGATGTCTAATCCTCTCTAAGTAGTGAGATCTGATGTCTAATCCTTACTTAGTTGTGAGATCTGATGTCTAATCCTCACCGAGTAGTGAGAGCTGATGTCTAATCCTCTCTAAGTAGTGAGATCTGATGTCTAATCTTCTCTAAGCAGTGAGATCTGATGTCTAATCCTCTCTGGGTAGTGAGATCTGATGTCTTATCCTCACTGAGTAGTGAGATATGATGTCTAATCCTCTCTAAGTAGTGAGATCAGATGTCTAAGCCACATTGAGTAGTGAGATCTGATGTCTAATCCTCACTGAGTAGTGAGATCTGATGTATAATCCTCTCTAAGTAGTGTGATCTGATGTCTAATCCGCTCCGAGTAGTGAAATCTGATGTCTAATCCTCTCTGAGTAGTGAGATTCGATGTCTAGTTCTCTGTGAGATCTGATGTCTAGTTCTCTTTGAGTAGTGATATCCGATGTCCAGCACTCTCGAATATCGGCCAAAGATAGGAAGTCATGTGTACACTCGTGCAGGTTAAAGAACCCCCTTTTGGCAGCTAAAACCTGAAACGAATAAGCCAAACTGGCCACTGTACGAGCAAAACGAATAGGCCAAACTGGCCACTGTACGAGCAAAACGAATAGGCCAAACTGGCCACTGTACGAGCAAAACGAATAGGCCAAACTGGCCACTGTACGAGCAAAACGAATAGGCCAAACTGGCCACTGTACGAGCAAAACGAATAGGCCAAACTGGCCACTGTACGAGCAAAACGAATAGGCCAAACTGGCCACTGTACGAGCAAAACGAATAGGCCAAACTGGCCACTGTACGAGCAAAACGAATAGGCCAAACTGGCCACTGTACGAGCAAAACGAATAGGCCAAACTGGCCACTGTACGAGCAAAACGAATAAGCCAAACTGGCCACTGTACGAGCAAAACGAATAGGCCAAACTGGCCACTGTACGAGCAAAACGAATAAGCCAAACTGGCCACTGTACGAGCAAAACGAATAGGCCAAACTGGCCACTGTACGAGCAAAAACGAATAGGCCAAACTGGCCACTGTACGAGCAAAACGAATAGGCCAAACTGGCCACTGTACGAGCAAAACGAATAGGCCAAACTGGCCACTGTACGAGCAAAACGAATAGGCCAAACTGGCCACTGTACGAGCAAAACGAATAGGCCAAACTGGCCACTGTACGAGCAAAACGAATAGGCCAAACTGGCCACTGTACGAGCAAAACGAATAAGCCAAACTGGCCACTGTACGAGCAAAACGAATAGGCCAAACTGGCCACTGTACGAGCAAAACGAATAAGCCAAACTGGCCACTGTACGAGCAAAACGAATAAGCCAAACTGGCCACTGTACGAGCAAAACGAATAGGCCAAACTGGCCACTGTCAAGCAAAATTGTTAATCAAATCTACCCGTACTGAAGACGTATGTGTGGGTGAAAGGCGCAGTTACCGTAAACTAGCGACATAAGGTATCCACCACGCCCACTTAACTGTGAACACTGAAGTAAAAGAAGAAAAAATAGCATCCAGAAGCGAATACATTCACAGATAGTGCTAGAATGTGATGAGGAACAAATCAAGATATCAACAAAAGGATAAGTGATGCCAGAAAACATTTGGCGAGTGGCCAGTCTAAACAACGTACAAGCCGATATATAAAACAATTACGAACTACAGAGATACGAGAGATGTGAGTGCGCTGTGAGTTACGAATAAGGAAACATGGAGGCTTGTACCATTTCACACAGCCTGCACAAGTTCTCGTGATAATTGGGCCAAACAAAATAAGAAACCGAGAGCTGATCAAGAGATGCAACCAAGATGAGTGGCAGCTCGATAGATCATGTACATCTATAAATAATTCAGGGACAAAAAAAAAAAAACAGAATAACACAATAGATGATGTTACTCATGAGGGCGGCTTCATATTTTTTAATCTGACCAGTAACAGATCCTATGTCGTGCAAATGAGTTATGGATCCTAGGTCATACAAAAGAGTTATAGATCCTAGGTCGTACAAAAGAGTTATGGATCCTAGGCATACAAAAGAGTTATGGATCCTAGGGCGTACAAAAGAGTTATAGATCCTAGGCCGTACAAAATAGTTATGGATCCTAGGTCGAAGAAAAGAGTTATGGTTCCTAGATCGTACCAGAGTTATGGATCCTAGGTCGTACAAAAGAGTTATGGATCCTAGTTCGTACAAAGGAGTTATGGATCCTATGTCGTACAAAAGAGTTATGGATCCTAGGTCGTACAAAAGAGTTATGGATCCTAGGTTGTAGAAATGAATTCATGCACGCGAGTTATGGTTCTCCTCGGACGTTCTCAGAATTTCGAGAAGCTTGTAACACCTATGGGTGTGACTAGAGTGCACTAATGATAGTGATAACATAACATAATAAGCTGAAATAAAACTATCGCGTCAAAGAAAGAAGGCAGACCAATAGCAACCCGGTGGAGAACAACTGAATCATAGACGTATAGTGTGTTCCAGACATAGGGAACTCTGCGCAAGGTATCCACAGATCGTGCGAAGTGAAGGAACGTTGATGTTGCACTATAAGACGTTACCTGTCATTGGCATATGGTTTTTATTGGTAACTGAAGTTATACTTGTTATATAGGTGGTAACTCTAGTATTCTGAACTGAAGTTATACTTGTGGTATAGGTGGTAACTCTAGTATTGTGAACTAAAGTTATACTTGTTGTATAGGTGGTAACTCTAGTATTGTGAACTAAAGTTATACTTGTTGTATAGGTGATAACTCTAGTATTCTGAACTGAAGTTATACTTGTGGTATAGGTGGTAACTCTAGTATTGTGAACTAAAGTTATACTTGTGGTATAGGTGGTAACTCTGGTATTCTGAACTGAAGTTATACTTGTGGTATAGGTGGCAATTCTAGTATTGTGAACTGAAGTTATATTTCTTGTATAGTTGACAACTAAAGTTATACTTGTGGTATAGGTGGTAACTCTAGTATTGTGAACTGAAGTTATACTTGTGATATAGGTGGTAACTCTAGCATTGTGAACCGAATTTATACTTATGGTATAGGTGGTAACTATAGTTTGTTCAGAAATTCGTGCCCACAGAGTTGATCAATTATCTCGGAAACTGTTTGATGAATTTATGTAATTCTTTTTCATGAAATCTGATTTTTTTTCACCGACCTTCAGATTTTATAACATTCAAGTACAAAGGTAGTCTGAATTTTGCTCAAATCGTTTTTTGTTATATAATTTTAGAAAATATCAAACTGTGTGCTCTAAACATTAGATTTTACCTTAAATTATGTTAATTTTCTAACAAATCTCTTAGAGGATTCCGTCTTACAAGTTACGGTTCAGTGAGCGCAAGATGGTGCTAGGATTGTGTGGAAAGCACGTGAAATTTGCCTTTTAAAACGGTGAGTTGATTACCATAAATGTGGGTATTATAAAATCCTAAAAATTCGATCAACCAAGAAAAGCATATTTTATATACCTCAAAGAAGCAAACATCTTTCCTAAATACATGACAGTAGGGCAAAAAATCAGACTTAAGGTCGGTTAAAGAGTAAGATTTCATGAAAATGAATTACAGAAATTGATCAAACAGTTTCCGAGATAATTAATAAACTCTGTGGGCACGAATTTCTGAACGAACTATATAGTATATATAGATATATATTATCATCATCATCATTATCAAGTACCGGGCCTGCTGGCGTAGGTGATCATGTCTCTCCACAACTTTCGATCTCGACAGTTCTTTATCATTTCTGTTGTTGACCTTCTGCCAAGCCATTCTCTTAAGCTGTCTTGTATCTTTTCTCTTTGCTTCCCTCTATCTCTTCGTCTCTCAATTTTCCCAGTTGTTACAATATATCCTAGCTGTTCTCTTCTCATTACATGGCCAAAAAAATGATGATTGTTTCTACCTAATATCGGAAATTAGCTCTTTTTTGCTTTGACCTCTTTCATATAGATATATATATATAAAGTAAAGTACCCCCGTTTCGCCAAATGGTGTATAGGGAATATGGTGTTAGTGACCATAAATTTTACAGACCTTCGGCACATGATTTTTGGGGTAATGTGGTCGGTATTACGCCCGTGCCGCTTCACTTTCCCAGAAAAAAATCCGGTATCCATTAAAGGCTGGGTGAACCCGGTAGCCGTCGGTTGGGATCGAACCCTACCCCTTGTCCTTTGTAGTCCAGTTCACTAACCACTGAGCTATCGCGGCTCCCTATATATACAATATATATAATTTTATAGTATTGTGGACTGAAGTTATACTTGTGGTCGTGGATTTTTTTTTCAAAGACAAATTTTATCAAACTCTATCACCACCATCTATAAAAGCAGACAGTCGGGATATAGCAGGCCGGTTAAGCTTTAATGTCATTAAATTTGTCGTGTTCATATTTGTCCAATGTAATATTACAATTGTTTGACATGTAAGATCAAAACTAGCAGTAAGTGAGTTGTGACGTCTAGTGGCCGATACAATTTTGAATGTTTAAGCAAACGCCTTCCCGACAATTCCGGTTGAAAAGTAAAACCCATTTGAGGTATAGTTTGTGATTGTAATGTTGTGATCCCACCCAGGTAGCTAAATGGGTATTCAGTTATTAGCGGGTCATCATCAGTGCATTCCGAACATGTCCATAGGTGCTCAGATCCCTTCCTCAGCAAGTCCCTCAGTGTCCATCGACTGACAACTCCAGTTCTGTGTTGGTTGATAAGTCTTCTTACACGCCCACTAAGTTTCTCGTTTCTGGCTCTGTCCATCTTAACTCCCATCTCTTTCATCCGAAGGAGTGACGTGGACTCATGGTTGTCGAAGTTCTATGTCCTTCCCACTTCCCGGAGGGCATTGATGATGTCTGCCCGATCCATTAGTTGACCGTCCTCAACAATGGCGCAGCTAGCCAACCTGTCCGCTCTTTCATTTCCCCTAAGACAAAGGTGACCTTACTTATTTTTTACTTCTGCAATGATTCTACCCATTGCATGCGTACAGAGCCCGCCTCCACTTTTTTTATCATGCTCATCGAATCACTCAGTATACATGCGTGAGTGTAGTCTAGTGACTCTAACCATTTGGATGCCTTGGTCACTGCCATCGCCTCCATTGTCATGCTACTCGTGGTCATAACGTATACACCACTGTCTTCCTTGACTATGCTGCTTGCCGAGCGTGCTGTAGATGCCCATGCACTCCTTTTGTGTCGTATTACAGATCGTCTGTCTAGATGACTGCATCTTTCTCATAGATGTTATCCCAGATGAGACCGTTGACCTCCACATTGACCACGACTGAGTTCTGTTCCCTACATTTCCTGTCGAGCGTGACAATACACGAGAATGTCTCCCTGAATAACGTAGGCACCGGTATCCAGTCCTCGCCAATGTTGATATATTAGTAAGCCCACCGACCTGTTTGATGACATCTTCTCCTCGGCCCACCCATGATTTTCCTCTTGTTATCTGGACACCCTTCCCTGTGTTGAGCTCATGATGCAAAGGATGCTATTTATCTGCACAGCTGGTTATTCTAATGTTGTATTCTAAGGCCGGAATATATGGTACAACTGGTGATTGTAATGTTGTTATAGGAGGCCGATATATATGGTACATCTGGTGATTGTAATGTTGTTATTTGAGGCCGATATATATAGTACAACTGGTGATTGTAATGTTGTTATTTGAGGCCGATATATATGGTACATCTGGTGATTGTAATGTTGTTATATGAGGCCGGAATATATGGTAATACTGATGATTGTAATGTTGTTATATGAGGCCGATATATATGGTACAACTGATGATTGTAATGGTGTTATATGAGGCCGGAATATATGGTACAACTGGTGATTGTAATGTTGTTATATGAGGCCGATATATATAGTACAACTGATGATTGTAATGTTGTTATATGAGGCCGGAATATATGGTACAACTGGTGATTGTAATGTTGTTATATGAGGCCGATATATATGGTACAACTGATGATTGTAATGTTGTTATATGAGGCCGATATATATGGTACAACTGGTGATTGTAATGTTGTTATATGAGGCCGATATATATGGTACAACTGATGATTGTAATGTTGTTATATGAGGCCGATATATATGGTACAATGATGATTGTAATGTTGTTATATGAGGCCGATATATATGGTACAACTGGTGATTGTAATGTTGTTATATGAGGCCGGAATATATGGTACAACTGATGATTGTAATGTTGTTATATGAGGCCGATATATATGGTACAACTGATGATTGTAATGTTGTTATATGAGGCCGATATATATGGTACAACTGATGATTGTAATGGTGTTATATGAGGCCGGAATATATGGTACAACTGGTGATTGTAATGTTGTTATATGAGGCCGATATATATAGTACAACTGATGATTCTAATGTTGTTATATGAGGCCGGAATATATGGTACAACTGGTGATTGTAATGTTGTTATATGAGGCCGATATGTATGGTACAACTGATGATTGTAATGTTGTTATATGAGGCCGATATATATGGTACAACTGGTGATTGTAATGTTGTTATAAGAGGCCGATATATATGGTACAACTGATGATTGTAATGTTGTTATATGAGGCCGATAATATGGTATAACTGGTGATTGTAATGTTGTTATATGAGGCCGGAATATATGGTACAACTGATGATTGTAATGTTGTTATATGAGGCCGATATATATATTTTACAACTGATGATTGTAATGTTGTTATATGAGGCCGGAATATATGGTACAACTGATGATTGTAATGTTGTTATATGAGGCCGATATATATGGTACACCTGGTGATTGTAATGTTGTAATATGAGGCCGGAATATATAGTACAACTGGTGATTGTAATGTTGTTATCTAAGGCCGGAATATATGGTACAATTGGTGATTGTAATGTTGTTATATGAGGCCGAAATATATGGTACAACTAGTAATTGTAATGATGTTATATGAGACCGATATATATGGTACAACTGGTGATTGTAATGTTGTTATATGAGGCCGAAATATATGGTACAACTGGTGATTGTAATATTGTTTTATGAGGCCGAAAAATATGGTACAACTTGTGATTGTAATGTTGTTATATGACGCCAATATATATGGTACATCTGGTGATTGTAATGTCGTTATCTAGGCGTATATATATATAGGGTACATTTGGTTATTATAATGTTGTTATTAGGCGTACATATATGGTACATTTGGTTATTGTAATGTTGTTATCTAGGCGTATATATATATGGTACATTTGGTTATTATAATGTTGTTATCTAGGCGTATATATATATGGTACATTTGGTTGTTGTAATGTTGTTATCTAGGCGTATATATATGGTACATCTGGTTATTGTAATGTTGTTATCTAGGCGTATATATATGGTACATTTGCTTATTGTAATGTTGTTATCTAGGCGTATATATGGTACATCTGGTTATTGTAATGTTGTTATCTAAGGCCGGAATATATGGTGACATCTGGTTATTGTAATGTTGTTATCTAGGCGTATATATGGTACATTGTTATTGTAATGTTGTTATCTAGGCGTATATATATGGTACATTTGCTTATTGTAATGTTGTTATCTAGGCGTATATATGGTACATCTGGTTTTTGTAATGTTGTTATCTAGGCGTATATATGGTACATTTCGTTATTGTAATGTTGTTATCTAGGCGTATATATGGTACAACTGTTGATTGTAATGTTGTTATCTAAGGCCGGAATATATGGTACACTGGTGATTGTAATGTTGTTATCGGAGGCCGATATATATGGTACAACTGGTGATTGTAATGTTGTTATCGGAGGCCGATATATATGCTACAACTGATGATTGTAATGTTGTTATCTAAGGCCGGAATATATGGTACAACTGGTGATTGTAATGTTGTTATCGGAGGCCGATAATATATGGAACAACTGATGATGTAATGTTGTTATCTAAGGCCGGAATATGTGGTACAACTGGTGATTGTAATGTTGTTATAGGAGGCCGATATATATAGTACATCTGGTGATTGTAATGTTGTTATATGAGGCCGGAATATATGGTACAATGGTGATTGTAATGTTGTTATTTGAGGCCGATATATATAGTACAACTGTGATTGTAATGTTGTTATATAAGGCCGGAATATATGGTACAACTGGTGATTGTAATGTTGTTATTTGAGGCCGATATTATAGTACATCTGGTGATTGTAATGTTGTTATATGAGGCCGGAATATATGGTACAACTGGTGATTGTAATGTTGTTATTTGAGGCCGATATATATAGTACAACTGTGATTGTAATGTTGTTATATGAGGCCGGAATATATGGTTCAACTGGTGAGTGTAATGTTGTTATTTGAGGCCGATATATATATAGTACAACTGGTGATTGTAATGTTGTTATTTGAGGCCGATATATATAGCACAACAGGTGATTGTAATGTTGTTATTTGAGGCCGAAATATATGGTACAAACTGTTGATTGTAATGTTGTTATCTAAGGCCGGAATATATGGTACAACTGGTGATTGTAATGTTGTTATCGGAGGCCGATATATATGGTACAACTGGTGATTGTAATGTTGTTATCGGAGGCCGATATATATGGTACAACTGATGATTAATGTTGTTATCTAAGGCCGGAATATATGGTACAACTGGTGATTGTAATGTTGTTATCGGAGGCCGATATATATATGGAACAACTGATGATTGTAATGTTGTTATCTAAGGCCGGAATATATGGTACAACTGGTGATTGTAATGTTGTTATCGGAGGCCGATATATATGGTACAACTGGTGATTGTAATGTTGTTATCGGAGGCCGATATATATGGTACATCTGGTGATTTTAAATGTTGTTATAGGAGGCCGATATATATATGGTACATTTGGTTATTGTAATGTTGTTATCTAAGGCCGGAATATATGGTACATTTGTTATTGTAATGTTGTTATCTAGGCGTATATATATGGTACATTTGGTTATTGTAATGTTGTTATCTAAGGCCGGAATATATGGTACATTTGGTTATTGTAATGTTGTTATCTAGGCGTATATGTATGGTACATTTGGTTATTGTAATGTTGTTATCTAAGGCCGGAATATATGGCACATCTACTGATTGTAATCTTTTGAATTTGGTCAAACAAAATAAAAATTCATGATTTTTAAAATGATTTTACGAACGGATGCAAACAAGTCTGTAATTGTACTGCAGCTGGTATTATGATATATTTTGTTTTTCAAACTGATGCAAGAAGTCTGGGCAGACGCTCATTCTACTTGTGTGGCGCCAGTCCTTTCACGTGATCTGTAATAAGACTTCACGGTTTTGACGATCGTAAATCGAAGCAGCATCAAATTGCTGCAATTTACTCTGTCATTTCTCCTTTTCGGGACGATTTATTTCCGCTTTCATATTGATTGAGATTCGTTCAGCAGGGATAGAGGGAGTGGGCTACACAGACATCGAGTGGGTAGATTGGGTTTGATATATTTATTGTCTGATACAACACGGCTTAACGGCTGAGGTCCTGGCTGTGGCAGTGAGAGTGGCAATAATCAGAAAGATGGATGATAATGGTAAGCTTTTATCAGAAAATCCTGCAGCGATACGGACTAACAGCTGTGATGCGATACATCGGCGCAGAAGAGCAATATGCAGCTGCACGTCTCACAATGTATATCATCATCATCATCATGTGCCATGTCGGTTGACGTGTCGTCATGTCCTTCCATAAACTTCTATCCACAGTGCATCGTATCAATTCTTTTGTTGACTGTTTTCCACACCATGACACAAAGCTATCTAGTATTTTCTCTCTTTGTCGTCCGTGATCTCTTTTTCTCTGTAATTTGTCAGTTCTAACCAAGTATTCCAACTTTACTCTTCTCATGATGTGCAGAAAAATGTTGATTGTTTCTTTCTGATGTTTTTTAGGAGTTCCCTTTTTGTGTTGGCCTCTTTGAGAATTTCCTCATTGGGCTTGTTAGCTGTCCAGGGAACTTTCAACATTCTTCTGAGAAATCCTATCTCTGTGGCCTCTAATCGTCTTTTCATTTGCTTGTCTACTGTCTATGATTCGCTTCCATAGGTCAGAATTGGTTCTATATAGCACCGATGAACTCTCTTTCTCACTTCTATTGACATAAATTTGTTGCATAAGATATTTTCCATTTTCTAAAATGCTATTTAGCCTGAGCTATTCTGTTTTTTTAATTTTTTTATTTTTGTGGTGCATCTTCAATTTCATGCTATTATTGTGCCTAAATATTTTAAAACGTTGCACTTGTTTCAGACTTGTCCTGTTTATTTTATTCTGCATGATGGTGATGATTGTTTCTTCCATATGACCATTACTTCTGTTTTCTTACTATTCAGATTGAGACCTTTCTTGATGCTTTCTTCTATTATTATGTCTATCACTTCTTGTAGTTCATTCTCTGTCTCTGCTGTTAAGACTGTGTCATCCACATATCGTAAATTATTTATGTTGTGACCGTTGACTTCAGTTCCTCTTTTGTCTACTATTGATCTCATAATATATTCCCTGTAAAGTGAAACAAATCTGGTGACAGAACACAGCCTTTACTGACTTCTTGTTTTATTTATTGAATTGTCCTGTTTGGATGCTAATTGGTATTGGTGATGTTTGTTGCCAGCACTTTTTTTTTATGATTCTCATATCCATGATCTCATATCCTGTCCGGCCTTGGCACAGAGAGGTTGTCGGTTCAAATCCAGCAGCACCAGTTAGGATTTTTATTTATGATTTCTCTCTGCGGCAACCACCCCTGGTCTCAACAGGGAGGCCCGGCTTGAAATGTCAGTTACTCATCGTCGAAAAAAACATGAGTACCTACGAAGTCGGAGTTATCTGCCTGTGCGGCGAGGGACCCTGTGCACACGGCTGCCAGGGAGAAAGGATTAACACGCAAAATTCAGTTCCTAGTCTCTAGTGACTTCGTCAGAGTTGAGAGCTGGCGAACGCAACAACAACAACAACATTCTTGCCATCAATGTTTAATTTCTTCAGCATTTTGATTATTTCCAGTCTTTACTTTGCCAAATGCGTTTGTATAGTCTGATATAGATGAAGCATGGGTCAACATCAAATTAATACTCAGGACTAAGATTTAAATTTACCAAAGTTGTGTGCTTAGTACACTTCTATACGGATCGGAAACTTGGACTACAGGGCAGGAGAAAAGGTTTAACAGCTTTCATGTGCGTTACCTTCAAAAGATTATGAACATCAAATGGCAGGACAAAGTAACCAATTCTAAAGTCTTACAACGAGCCAAACTCCCATCCATCATGACAGGACAAGTAACCAACTCTAAAGTCTTACAACGAGCCAAACTCCCATCCATCATGACAGGACAAAGTAACCAACTCTAAAGTCTTACAACGAGCCAAACTCCCATCCATCATGACAGGACAAAGTAACCAACTCTAAAGTCTTACAACGAGCCAAACTCCCATCCATCATGACAGGACAAAGTAACCAACTCTAAAGTCTTACAACGAGCCAAACTCCCATCCATCATGACAGGACAAAGTACCAACTCTAAAGTCTTACAAACGAGCCAAACTCCAATCCATCATGAAAAGACAAAGTAACCAACTCTAAAGTCTTACAAGGAGCCAAACTTCCATCCATGACAGGACAAAGTAACCAACTCTAAAGTCTTACAACGAGCCTAACTCCCATCCATCATGACAGGACAAAGTAACCAACTCTAATGTCTTACAACGAGCCAAACTCCCATCCATCATGACAGGACAAAGTAACCAACTCTAATGTCTTACAACGAGCCAAACTCCCATCCATCATGACAGGACAAAGTACCAACTCTAATGTCTTACAACGAGCCAAACTCCCATCCATCATGACAGGACAAAGTAACCAACTCTAAAGTCTTACAACGAGCCAACCCCACCCATCATGACAGGACAAAGTAACCAACTCTAAAGTCTTACAACGCCAAACTCCCATCCATCATGACAGGACAAAGTAACCAACTCTAAAGTCTTACAACGAGCCAAACTCCCATCCATCATGACAGGACAAAGTAACCAACTCTAAAGTCTTACAACGAGCCAAACTCCCATCCATCATGACAGGACAAAGTAACCAACTCTAAAGTCTTACAACGAGCCAAACTCCAATCCATCATGAAAAGACAAAGTAACCAACTCTAAAGTCTTACAAGGAGCCAAACTTCCATCCATCATGACAGGACAAAGTAACCAACTCTAAAGTCTTACAACGAGCCTAACTCCCATCCATCATGACAGGACAAAGTAACCACTCTAATGTCTTACAACGAGCCAAACTCCCATCCATCATGACAGGACAAAGTAACCAACTCTAATGTCTTACAACGAGCCAAACTCCATCCATCATGACAGGACAAAGTAACCAACTCTAATGTCTTACAACGAGTCAAACTCCCATCCATCATGACAGGACAAAGTAACCAACTCTAAAGTCTTACAACGAGCCAAACTCCCATCCATCATGACAGGACAAAGTAACCAACTCTAAAGTCTTACAACGAGCCAAACTCCATCCATCATGACAGGACAAAGTAACCAACTCTAAAGTCTTACAACGAGCCAAACTCCCATCCATCATGACAGGACAAAGTACCAACTCTAAAGTCTTACAACGAGCCAAACTCCAATCCATCATGAAAAGACAAAGTAACCAACTCTAAAGTCTTACAAGGAGCCAAACTTCCATCCATCATGACAGACAAGAACAAAGTCACAACGAGCCTAAAGTCTTAACCACTTCCTCATCCACCATCAATCATCATGGACAAAGTAACCAACTCTAATGTCTTACAACGAGCCAACTCCCATCCATGACAGGACAAAGTAACCAACTCTAATGTCTTACAACGAGCCAAACTCCCATCCATCATGACAGGACAAAGTAACCAACTCTAATGTCTTACAACGAGCCAAACTCCCATCCATCATGACAGGACAAAGTAACCAACTCTAAAGTCTTACAACGAGCCAAACTCCCACCCTCATGACAGGACAAAGTAACCAACTCTAAAGTCTTACAACGAGCCAAACTCCCATCCATCATGACAGGACAAAGTAACCAACTCTAAAGTCTTACAACGAGCCAAACTCCCATCCATCATGACAGACAAAGTAACCAACTCTAAAGTCTTACAACGAGCCAAACTCCCATCCATCATGACAGGACAAAGTAACCAACTCTAAAGTCTTACAACGAGCCAAACTCCAATCCATCATGAAAAGACAAAGTAACCAACTCTAAAGTCTTACAAGGAGCCAAACTTCCATCCATCATGACAGGACAAAGTAACCAACTCTAAAGTCTTACAACGAGCCTAACTCCCATCCATCATGACAGGACAAAGTAACCAACTCTAAAGTCTTACAACGAGCCAAACTCCCATCCATCATGACAGGACAAAGTAACCAACTCTAAAGTCTTACAACGAGCCAAACTCCCATCCATCATGACAGGACAAAGTAACCAACTCTAATGTCTTACAACGAGCAAACTCCCATCCATCATGACAGGACAAAGTAACCAACTCTAAAGTCTTACAACGAGCCAAACTCCCATCCATCATGACAGGACAAAGTAACCAACTCTAATGTCTTACAACGAGCCAAACTCCCATCCATCATGAAAGACAAAGTAACCAACTCTAATGTCTTACAACGAGCCAAACTCCCATCCATCATGACAGGACAAAGTAACCAACTCTAAGTCTTACAACGAGCAAACTCCCACCCATCATGCAGGACAAAGTAACCAACTCTAAAGTCTTACAACGAGCCAAACTCCCACCCATCATGGCAGGACAAAGTAACCAACTCTAATGTCTTACAACGAGCCAAACTCCCACCCATCATGGCAGGACAAAGTAACCAACTCTAAAGTCTTACAACGAGCAAACTCCCACCCATCATGACAGGACAAAGTAACCAACTCTAAAGTCTTACAACGAGCCAAACTCCCACCCATCATGACAGGACAAAGTAACCAACTCTAAAGTCTTACAACGAGCCAAACTCCAATCCATCATGAAAAGACAAAGTAACCAACTCTAAAGTCTTACAACGAGCCAAACTCCCACCCATCATGGCAAAAGTAGTCGTAGACTAAGGTGGTTGGGTCATGTAAGAAGAATGGCAAACCTTCGTATTTCCAAACAAATATTGTATGGCGAACTTTAGGACGGAAGATGTCAAAAAGGGGAGGGGGCAGCAAGGCTTCCTTGAGCTAATTCTCTATCAGTGACTGACATTGGGAACATGTAGCTGCAGATCTTCGGACGTTAAACACAAAATAAAAAAATGGCACAGCAACGTTCAAGCAGTGCTGATATCAAAATGAGAAAAGAAAAGGCGCAGGAGAATGGAGACGAGGCCAGGCACCACGAATACATCTTGTTCGTTCTGTGGATGGATCTGTCTACTATCCAATATTGGCCGATTCAGCCACCAGAGAAGCTGTTCAGCAGAGCAACATCCAGATTAAGACACTAATATTTTTACCAAACTGCTGACTTATCTTTATTGCTTGCTACTAACCGTCTATCAAGCGCCAAATGCCATATTTATAAAGCACACATATAAAGATCTTTCTTTACCACTATAGATCTTTCTGCTAACGTCCTCATGATGTATACGACATGTATGGATAAGATAAATAACAAATGATTTCTCTTGAATTTTTGTTTGAGACACACCATTGCTGGCGCACGAACGATTTCACACAAACACAAAAAGAATATGTCGTACTTAGCGTTGATGCCATATATTTACAACATACCTCGATTTACGCCCTCAGATGTGTGCATTAATGAGTACACTTTATTCTCATAGTTTTCTGCCTTCTTTTCACCCTTCCGGCCGGGTCCCACAGCACGATAGTTCTTGTGATTCTCCCAGGATCGTTCATGTCCTTGTCAGTTACATCGTCTGTTGTTTAATGTTGTGCTCAATTTCTCTTGGACACACGTCGTTGAGCAAATCATAGCTCCAGATGTACACATGATTATGACTGTTTGGAAATATTCTGCTCTCTAATTATACACGATTCTTGGCAGTGAATCTTGCCTACTATCTGGCAAGTTAAGATATCCGAGGCGTGCATTGCCAGATTGTGTTGTTTAAATTTTGGAAACATAGAACACTGACACCGGCATGTGCCTGGCATATCGAAGATCTGAGAGTCGCTGTGATTTGTTTAATAGGATTGTCAAGAAACATGACGTCATGAGAGAAGGAAAGTGTTGAAGTGCCAACTTGGCATATCGAGAGATATATTTCAGAGGATAAAATCGTCATCACACCGTTGTGCCTGGCCTCCCACCTTAAACACAATCACAACAAAGTTGATATTTTCAACTTTCTCACATTTCATTCCAAGGCTCATGAACCTACCAAGAGCCTGACTTCCCCGTGTCTTGCTGCCTTTTTTTGATCTTGTGCAAATATATATCCAGTGTCTATAGTTGCTGTCTACTTTTGTTGATGTTTGTACTTGCTAAAACAAGGCAAGGCTTTTCTTCTATGGCAGCTGTCTGCTACAATCTCTGGCAGCTGTCTGCTACAATCTCTGGCAGCTGTGAGCTACAATCTCTGGCAGCTGTCTGCTACAATCTCTGGCAGCTGTCCGCTACAATCTCTGACAGCTGTCTGCTACAATCTCTGACATCTGTCCGCTACAATCTCTGGCAGCTGTCCGCTACAATCTCTGACAGCTGTCCGCTACAATCTCTGACAGCTGTCTGCTACAATCTCTGGCAGCTGTCTGCTACAATCTCTGGCAGCTGTCCGCTACAATCTATGGCAGCTATCTGCTACAATCTCTGGCAGCTGTCTGCTACAATCGCCTGACAGCTGTCTGCTACAATCTCTGGCAGCTGTCTGCTACAATCTCTGGCAGCTGTCTGCTACAATCTCAGGCAGCTGTCCGCTACAATCTCTGGCAGCTGTCTGCTACAATCTCTGGCAGATGTCTGCTACAATCTCTGGCAGCTGTCTGCTACAATCTCTGACAGCTGTCGGCTACAATCTCTGGCAGCTGTCCGCTACAATCTCTGGCAGCTGTCTGCTACAATCTCAGGCAGCTGTCCGCTACAATCTCTGGCAGCTGTCTGCTACAATCTCTGGCAGCTGTCCGCTACAATCTCTGGCAGCTGTCCGCTACAATCTCTGGCAGCTGTCTGCTACAATCTCTGGCAGCTGTCTGCTACAACTTTGACAGTTGTCTGCTACTATGTAGAATGGTCAGAAGTTTTGTATCTACTCTCAATCGTTCATGGCTCCGTGGATCATACTTTAAAAACGTTCTCAGCTGACTGGCTAAACGATGTTGGAGAGGGAAGTGGGGGATGTTGATCTTAGCGTAGGGGAGGTTGATCTTAGCGTAGGGGAGGTTGATCTTAGCGTAGGGGATGTTATAACTTCAAGAAGAAGACACCGGAAATAGTAGATCAACTAATACAGACACCGGTCAAACAATTTGAACTAATATAGACATTGGTCAAAGGGAATGAACTAATATAGACATTGGTCAAAGGAATGAACTAATATAGACATTGGTCAAAGGGAATGAACTAATATAGACATTGGTCAAAGGGAATGAACTAATATAGACATTGCTCAAAGGGAATGAACTAATATAGACATTGGTCAAAGGGAATGAACTAATATAGACATTGGTCAAAGGGAATGAACTAATATAGACATTCGTCAAAGGGAATGAACTAATATAGGCATTGGTCAAAGGAAATGAACTAATATAGACATTGGTCAAAGGGAATGAACTAATATAGACATTGGTCAAAGGGAATGAACTAATATAGACATTGGTCAAAGGGAATGAACTAATATAAACAAAGATCAAAGCAATTGAACTAATATAGACACAAATCAAAGTGAATGAAATATTATAGACCTGACTCACCAGGTATCGACTCACACAAGTGTGAGAGCCATTTTGAAGCTCATAATGCTGGTGCACGAAATATATAATTGGGCGATCAAGCAACCAGCAGCTCTCTATGCTCAGTTCGCAAGGCACATATATCTAACACTGCTCTCAACATATAAACTGTTGAACTAATCTTCACTTTAAAAATATGTTAAATATACATTTTTAAAAAAAATGAAAACTTCTATATTGAAACATAGACTGAACATTCAGGCCCATTTTCCTGAGCGGATCATAGATCAATAAAACGATTTTATGCATCAGTTATTGATGATGTCGTATACGAGTGTCCAGCTGAGCAAAGTGCACATTTAGGATCAGTGGAAGTTAGCGTTTGAGTTTGTTCTAAAGGCGGAAGCTATCATGAGAGGTCCTGTAGACGAGCATTGCAGTAAGTTCGACAAACATGTACATTGGACAATATAATGTAGGATCTGTTGTTTATAATAGTGTTATTGATTTAATATAATTAAATAGGTTTAATTGAATCATCTCTCTCTCTCTCTCTCTCTCTCTCTCTCTTTCTCTCTCACTCTCTGTCAGTGAAAGAAATTATTGACCATCATTGCTGAATGTCAATGACATATTGTTTCTCTCTGTGTAAATGAATGTGTTACTAACATATAATTCCACTATATCAATGGAAATTTGTTGGTCTGTGTGTCTCTCTTTCTCTCTGTGCGTCTCTGTCAGTGAGTGATGCTATTGACATATTACACAACGTCAGTGACACATCTCCCTTTGTCAGTGAGTGATGCTATTGACATATTACACAACGTCAGTGACACATCTCCCTTTGTCAGTGAGTGTTGCTATTGGCATATTACACAACGTCAGTGGCACATCTCCCCCTGTCAGTGAGTGATGCTATTGACATATTACACAACGTCAGTGACACATCTCCCTTTGTCAGTGAGTGATTCTATTGACATATTACACAACGTCAGTGACACATCTCCCTTTGTCAGTGAGTGATTCTATTGACATATTACACAACGTCAGTGACACATCTCCCCCTGTCAGTGAGTGATGCTATTGACATATTACACAACGTCAGTGACACATCTCCCCCTGTCAGTGAGTGATGCTATTGGCATATTACACAACGTCAGTGACACATCTCCCCTGTCAGTGAGTGATGCTATTGGCATATTACACAACGTCAGTGACACATCTCCCCCTGTCAGTGAGTGATGCTATTGACATATTACACAACGTCAGTGACACATCTCCCCCTGTCAGTGAGTGATGCTATTGGCATATTCCACAACGTCGGCGACACATCTCCCTTTGTCAGTGAGTGATTCTATTGACATATTACACAACGTCAGTGACACATCTCCCCCTGTCAGTGAGTGATGCTATTAGCATATTCCACAACATCAGTGACACATCTCCCTTTGTCAGTGAGTGATTCTATTGACATATTGCACAACGTCGGTGACACATCTCCCTCTGTCAGTGAGTGATGCTATTGACATATTTCACAACATCAGTGACACACCTCCCTTTGTCAGTGAGTGATTCTATTGACATATTGCACAACGTCGGTGACACATCTCCCTCTGTCAGTGAGTGATTCTATTGACATATTTCACAACGTCAGTGACACACCTCCCTTTGTCAGTGAGTGATTCTATTGACATATTGCACAACGTCGGTGACACATCTCCCTCTGTCAGTGAGTGATTCTATTGACATATTTCACAACATCAGTGACACATTTCCCTTTGTCAGTGAGTGATTCTATTGACATATTTCACAACATCAGTGACACACCTCCCTTTGTCAGTGAGTGATGCTATTGACATATTTCATAACGTCAGTGACACACCTCCCTTTGTCAGTGAGTGATGTTATTGACATATTTCACAACATCAGTGACACATCTCCCTCTGTCAGTGAGTGATTCTATTGACATATTTCACAACATCAGTGACACACCTCCCTTTGTCAGTGAGTGATTCTATTGACATATTTCACAACATCAGTGGCACATCTCCCTTTGTCAGTGAGTGATGTTATTGACATATTTCACAACATCAGTGACACATCTCCCTTTGTCAGTGAGTGATTCTATTGACATTTTCACAACATCAGTGACACATCTCCCTTTGTCAGTGAGTGATTCTATTGACATATTTCACAACATCAGTGACACATCTCCCTTTGTCAGAGAGTGATTCTATTGACATATTTCACAACATCAGTGACACATCTCCCTTTGTCAGTGAGTGATTCTATTGACATATTTCACAACATCAGTGACACACCTCCCTTTGTCAGTGAGTGATGTTATTGACATATTGCACAACATCAGTGACACACAGCCCTTTGTCAGTGATTGATGTTATTGACATATTGCACAACATCAGTGACACGGGGGGAGTTTGGTTGGTCCTGAGGCAAGACGCCGGCCTAGAGACAGAGAGGTTGTGGGCTCAAATCCCGGCTGCAGCAGTTGGATTTTTATTTATGATTTTTCTCTGCGACAACCACCCCCCTGGTCTCAGCAGCGAGGCCCAGCGAGAGACCCATGTGCACACGGCTGCCAGGAAAAAGGGATTTACACGCAAAATTCAGTTCCTGACTTCGTCAGAGGTAAGGAACAGGGAAACGCAAAAAAATAATAAAAATAAGTTCCCATCCATTTAATTAGTTCTTGAGCCGAAGACGGCGCGTGGTTTAGAAATGTATAAAAATCTCCATACATGTGGTTACACGGCAAGGTCTTGTAGGTCTTGTATTGTTCTTTAGTCATTGGCTACACGGCTAGGTCTTGTAGGTCTTGTATTGTTCTTTAGTCAGTGGCTACACGGCTAGGTCTTGTAGGTCTTGTATTGTTCTTTAGTCAGTGGCTACACGGCTAGGTCTTGTAGGTCTTGTATTGTTCTTCAGTCAGTGGCTACACGGCTAGGTCTTGTAGGTCTTGTATTGTTCTTTAGTCAGTGGCTACACGGCTAGGTCTTGTATTGTTCTTTAGTCAGTGGCTACACGGCTAGGTCTTGTAGGTCTTGTATTGTTCTTTAGTCAGTGGCTACACGGCTAGGGCTTGTAGGTCTTTGTATTGTTCTTCAGTCAGTGGCTACACGGCTAGGTCTTGTAGGTCTTGTATTGTTCTTTAGTCAGTGGCTACACGGCTAGGTCTTGTAGGTCTTGTATTGTTCTTTAGTCAGTGGCTACACGGCTAGGTCTTGTATTGTTCTTTAGTCGGTGGTTACACGGCAAGGTCTTGTATTGTTCTTTAGTCGGTGGTGTCAGTTAATTGTTCCTAGGAGAGTTTCTTTTATTCTTTCTTGTTTGTTTGCGGGTTGTTGGACCCGGTGTCCACATAAAAGCATGACTTGGGAATCTTATTTCTTGTTTGTTTGCGGGTTGTTGGACCCGGTGTCCACATAAAAGCATGACTTGGGAATCTTATTTCTTGTTTGTTTCCGGGTTGTTGGACCCGGTGTCCACATAAAAGCATGACTTGGGAATCTTCTTTCTTGTTTGTTTGCGGGTTGTTGGACCCGGTGTCCACATAAAAGCATGACTTGGGAATCTTATTTCTTGTTTGTTTCCGGGTTGTTGAACCCGGTGTCCACATAAAAGCATGACTTGTGAATCTTCTTTCTTGTTTGTTTCCGGGTGTTGGACCCGGTGTCCACATAAAAGCATGACTTGGGAATCTTCTGTCGTCCTTTTTGATCACATGACCGATGTACCTCCATTGTCTTCTCCCTATACAGGGTGTTTATAAAGCCGATGTGCAATGACTTGCAAAATATTGGTGAAATTACGTCACCGATTGATGAAATTACGTCAGGATATTCTGTGTCCACAATCCCGTCTGCGGTAAAACACAACAAGCCGTTGTTATATTCACGGCCTCGAGACAGAGAGGTTGTGGGTTCAAATCTCGCTATACCGGTTGGGATTTTTATTTATGATTTCTCTCTGCACGCAACCACCCCTGGTCTGAGCAACGAGGCTTGGCTTGAAACGTCAATTACTCATCGACGGAAAAAATATGAGTACCTCCGAAGTCGGAAGGACCCCTGTGTACACGGCTGCCAGGGAAAAATGGATTAACGCGCAAAATTAAATTCCTAGTCTCTAGGACGTCGTCAGAGGTAAAGCTGGCGAACGAAGAAAAAAGAAATATTCAGGGTTTCATTACTGAAAGGAAATGGGTTAACCATTTGAAACAGGGTATATCTTGTTGAATATATCCCAGAGAGATACTGAGAAGAACATTGATGAGAGAGGCAAAAGCAGTAGGAGTCGGCTCCCTCAATGAGATAGAGCTGCTTCCATAGAACAGAGACAAATGGCGAGATTTGATAAAATAATCTTTCTTTAAAAGAATTGAAAACTGCTAGAACAAAAATTCAGATAAGAGGAGTATCTTCGTCTACGCCCTATGGGCCGGTTACGGCTCGAAAGGTCAATAGATAGATATCTTGTTGAACATGTCTTCCGTAATCGATGGCAATTAATTGGGCCAATATTTTTTTAATGCAACAAATCAACGTGGAACGTTCATTATTCATCATCATTATCATCATCATCATCATCATCATTAAGTACCAACCTACTGGTGTAGATGAACATGTCTCTCCACAACTTTCGATCTCGACAGTTATTTATCATTTCTGTTGTTGACCTTCTGCCAAGCCATTCTCTTAAGCTGTCTTTTATATTTTCTTTTTGCTTCCCTCTGTCTCTTCGTCCCTCAATTTTCCAAGCTGTCACAATATATTCCAGCTGTTCTCATTACATGTCCAAAATGATGATTGTTTCTTCCTAATATTGGAAATTAGCTCTCTTTTTGCTTTGGCCTCTTTCAGAATGTTTTCATTACTCTTCTTAGCTGTCCACGGTATTCTCAACGTTACTGTACTTTAATCCTGGAACCATTCATAGCCCATCTTACAGAGCGGGAAATTAAAGAAGCCTGGTTTCAGCAGGATGGGACAACAGCACACACAGCCGCAACAACATCACTGACATATTTAGAAAACATATTTGCAAATCGCATTATTTCACGTCGAATCTGGCCTGTTCGTTCACCAGACTTAACTCCACCTGACTATTATCTGTGGGGTGCGCTGAAAGGAAAAGTGTTTCCTTTATTGTGTTAAACCACAAACAGTTAATGACCTGAAGCCAGAAATCTTCACTCAGATCCAACAAATATCACCGGTCATTATCCAGAAGGTTTTCGAAAATATGAAGAGACGAGTCAACCAATATCTTGAGGTCCATGGTAGACATTTTGAACACACGCTGTAGACACAACTTCATCGTGTAAACAGCCACTTTACCCAATACAGGCCAGCCTAGAGCAGTAGTGTCTAGATGAATAATACACATTTATGTTACAATTTCGGTAATTTCACAAATACTTTCACTGGACACCGATATAATAAACACCCTGTATATCTTGTCACATATTCTTGATAGCCCCTCTAATTACATCATCATGTGCCGTATCATTACATGGCCAAATAGCATTATTGTTTCCTGCTGGTGATGGTAAGTAATCTTCCGCTGGCTTTGGCCTCTTTTATAACATAAAATAGAACACTTTCTTTTACTGAGCTTATCTCACGTCATCATTTCCAATGTCAGTTTTTCTGTCGTTATCATTTACGATGTCATCATTTCTCACATCTTGTCCTCTTATTCCTTGTACCCATCATTTATTTATTCTCACATCTTATCTTCTTATTCCTTGTACCCATCATTTATTTATTCTCACATCTTATCTTCTTATTCCGTGTACCCATCGTTTATTTATTCTCACATCTTATCTTCTTATTCCTTGTACTCATCATTTATTTATTCTCACATCTTATCTTCTTATTCCGTGTACCCATCATTTATTTATTCTCACATCTTATCTTCTTATTCCTTGTACCCATCATTTATTTATTCTCACACTTTTTTCAATGCCAGTCCAAATGTGTGCGACCCCTAGTAATTGTATACCCAGTTCTACGATATTCTCTGTAATCTTATACTGCTACAACTATAGTGCACATCTACACTACGCTACAAGAAACACAGTGGTACATCACACATGACGTCATGGTCTCTTCCATCTACCACCCATCATGCAACAGTACAACCCAGTAAATGATATTGCTATTAAGTTAGTTTTCATGCATTGGAATCTCCCCAGAAACGCATCTGTATAATTTATGAATTACAGGCCGTGTTACGGTGTTCGTACACATAACTCAGGGTATGATCGGAGAGTGTTTCGAGAAGATCAGAGCACCTATGGGTATGTCCGGAGTGTAGTTATGATTATCATAACATACCATTACATCACATAACATAACATTACACTACGTAATAGAACATAACATATTATAACATATCACATCATAACAGTGCATTACCTTACATAAGATAACATAACATTACGTCAGCCACTTAAATAGTGGTAGAGATCTATAATAGACCAATACAAGGTGTTCATTTCTAGGGACAATACCGTCTCCAATATTAGCTCGAGTCGACATGTGTATGTGTTTGCTGAGATGTGTCTGTATGTGAGAACAATTTCAGGCTAACCCGGCACACGTGTGTTCGTTCAGGCGAGACCAGCGCCTCATTGATTAGAAGAACAACATACAGAAATATCTGCACACCAACACATACAACAATGTATGTATATATGTGGGTATGTATGTATGGCTTTTTTCAAAGGAAGAAACAGAGTAGAATGGCGATCCATGGTAGCCAACCTTCGTTGCGGAGAAGGCACTCGATGATGATGATGATGTATGTATGAATGTGTGTGTATGTATGCGGTATGTATGTATGTTTGTATGCATGTGTGTATGTATGTATGTATGAATGTATGTATGTGTATGTATGTATGTATGTATGAATGTATATATATGTATGTATGTATGTATGTATGTGTGTGTATGTGAGTATGTATGTATGTATGTATGTGTGTATGTATGTGTGTGTATGTATGTGTGTGTATGTATGTGTGTGTATGTATGAATGTATGTATGTGTGTATGTATGTATGTATGTGTGTGTATGTATGTATATATGTATGTAACCTGAATAAAATACACTGTTCCATTCTTTTTTTGTTCACACGTGCTTTACAGCGTCGAGAAGTAATGAAGTGTTCCTAATGTTTCTTTCATTAATATTAATTGATGTGACTTTCTATGACTTTTGATATTTGGCCGATCCACCTATAGGGACGGTTTCCCTTTCCCTCCCAATTATAAATAAATGTACATCGTCCCACACTGGTCGTATATGCCTCTCTAGATGCGTTTCCGGTGACCTTAATAATGGCAAGAGTGGGCAGATGGACCTGTTGCCGTGGGAAGCCAAAATCAGTAATTCCGCGAATAAGCCAAGAAACTGAAAGTTGGTTTATATTTGAATAATGATACGATTTTGGCTGGACATATTGAACGGAAGGGCTGCGATAGCTCAGTGGTTAGTGAACTGGACTACAAATGACAAGGGGTAGGGTTCCATCCCAACCGACGGCCTCCGGGTTCATCCAGCCTTAAAATGGGTGCCGGATTTTTTTCTGGGAAAGTAAAGCAGCACGGGCGTAATACCGACCACATTACCCCAAAAATCATGTGCTGAAGGTCTGTAAAATTTATGGTTACTTACACCATATTTCCTGTGTATTACCAGGGCCTCATTGACACTGTGACGTGACTTCCAGGCATGTCGTAAAAGGCGACTAAGGAGGTTGATCGATGGCTTGACAAGCTGTCATTGTAAAAAAGTATTGTTATGGAAACAGCGCCATATATTTTAGAGCAGTGATCTCTGCCATATGTGCCATTTTGGTATGCAAGGTTTCTGTCTTTGAGATTGTGGTTCTGCCCTATGTGCCATCTTCGGCTCGAAAGGACAATAGATAGATAGATAGAACACCATATTCCCTATTCGCCACTTGGCGTGACGGGTGCTTTTTTACTTTTTTTAAAATATTGAACGGAAGCAACGCAAGAACAAACAATCACACTTCAATAAAAGAAGACCTTCATCAGCTAAACGTTGAGACAGGGAACGGGCTAATAAAAGCAGAACTGCGGTAAAGCTGGTAGCAGGGAGCTGCGGTAAAGCTGGTAGTAGGAGCTGCGGTAAAGCTGGTAGCAGGGAGCTACGGTAAAGCTGGTAGCATGGAGCTGCGGTAAAGCTGGTAGCAGGGAGCTGCGGTAAAGCTGGTAGCAGGGAGCTACGGTAAAGCTGGTAGCAGGGAGCTACGGTAAAGCTGGTAGCAGGAAGCTGCGGTAAAGCTGTAGCAGGGAGCTACGGTAAAGCTGTAGCAGGGAGCTACGTAAAGCTGGTAGCAGGGAGCTACGGTAAAGCTGGTAGCAGGAAGCTGCGGTAAAGCTGTAGTAGGGAGCTGCGGTAAAGCTGGTAGTAGGGAGCTGCGGTAAGCTGGTAGCAGGGAGCTGCGATAATGCTGGTAGCAGGGAGCTGCGGTAAAGCTGGTAGCAGGAGCTGCGGTAAAGCTGGTAGCAGGGAGCCAGTAGTGGGACTGACAGTTGCAATGCCGAAGTCGTATTTGCCTGTAGGAGTCTAAGTTGCACCCCACGACTAGCTCTCCTCAACCCCCAAACTATGAGATGTCCAAGATAAGAACAACTAACTTGAACCAACAGAACAAGTGACATTACTCCACCAGGTAAAGAGAGAGTGGATCAAGTGATATCAGAAGGAATATCGCTAGCACTTGAGAACAAACCGGCTCATTTAAAAAATGGCAGACCCTTATCAAAGCCACATGGAAGATCAATCTACAATGACACCTTCCACTACTTGAACGAGCAGAACATATGATCTACTCTGTCTGAGAGCAGAACAAATGATCTACTCTAACAAGACAGCCGGACACATACGAGAAGGCTGCACCATGTTTATGTGTTTATAGAAGGTGCGCTGACCAGTAGACACACGTACATCCACGCCAAACTGTTTGAAAGACGTGAGGAACACAGGAACACAGGAACACCCACGTCATGCTGTTTGAAAGACGCGAGGAACACAGGAACACATACTCACGCCATGCTGTTTGAAAGACGTGAGGAACACAGGAACACACACCCACGTCATGCTGTTTGAAAGACGTGAGGAACATAGGAACACACACCCACGTCATGCTGTTTGAAAGACGTGAGGAACACAGGAACACCCACCCACGCCATGCTGTTTGAAAGACGTGAGGAACACAGGAACACCCACCCACGCCATGCTGTTTGAAAGACGTGAGGAACACAGGAACACCCACACCATGCTGTTTGAAAGACTGAGGAACACAGGAACACACACCCACGCCATGCTGTTTGAAAGACGTGAGGAACACAGGAACACACACCCACGCCATGCTGTTTGAAAGACTGAGGAACTCGTATAAGCAAGCGACCACCTGTGTAGACATTATGAAACAGACTTTCCAGAAAATGAATAAACATCTTGTACAAATCTATGTCAATAGATATGAGAAAGAGAGTTCATCGGTATAAATAGAGCCAAATGTGTCCTATGGACGTGAATCATGGACAGTGGACAAACTAGCGAAAGAAGATTAGAGGCCATAGAATTGGGGATTTCTCAGAGAATGTTGAAAGTTCCTTGGACAGCTAAAAGAAAAGCGAAGAAATTCTAAAAAAGATCAACACAAAAAGGGAGGTCTTAAAAAACGTCAGAAAGAAACAATCAACATTTGTTGGGCACATCATGAGGAAAGGAAAGTTGGAATACTTGGTTACAACTGCAAAATAAAAGGAAACGGAGATCGCGGACGAAAAAGAGAGAAAATACTGGATAGCTTGGTGTCATGGCATGGAAAAGAGCATTGATACGATGCACTATGGACAGCATATCATTGGAGGACATGATCAATTATTTCCAAGGAGTGGCATTTTCATCATGCGATCTTAACGCGTACACAAAGATGATGAAGAAGAAGAAGAAATGTGTCGCTACATGAAGAACTAACTGTCGGCTGTACATGAAGAACTAACAGTCGGCTGTACATGAAGAACTAACAGTCGGCTGTACATGAAGAAGTAACTGTCGGCTGTACATGAAGAACTAACTGTCGGCTGTACATGAAGAAGTAACTGTCAGCTGTACATGAAGAACTAACTGTCGGCTGTACATGAAGAAGTAACTGTCGGCTGTACATGAAGAAGTAACTGTCGCTGTACATGAAGAACTAACTGTCGGCTGTACATGAAGAAGTAACTGTCGGCTGTACATGAAGAAATAACTGTCGGCTGTACATGAAGAAGTAACTGTCAGCTGTACATGAAGAACTAACTGTCAGCTGTACATGAAGAAGTAACTGTCGGCTGTACATGAAGAAGTAACTGTCAGCTGTACATGAAGAAGTAACTGTCAGCTGTACATGAAGAACTAACTGTCAGCTGTACATGAAGAAGTAACTGTCAGCTGTATGAAGAAGTACTGTCGGCTGTACATGAAGAACTAACTGTCGGCTGTACATGAAGAACTAACTGTCGGCTGTACATGAGAACTAACTGTCGGCTGTACATGAAGAAGTAACTGTCGGCTGTACATGAAGAAGTAACTGTCAGCTGTACATGAAGAAGTAACTGTCAGCTGTACATGAAGAAGTAACTGTCGGCTGTACATGAAGAAGTAACTGTCAGCTGTACATGAAGAAGTAACTGTCGGCTGTACATGAAGAAGTAACTGTCAGCTGTACATGAAGAAGTAACTGTCGGCTGTACATGAAGAAGTAACTGTCAGCTGTACATGAAGAAGTAACTGTCGGCTGTACATGAAGAAGTAACTGTCGGCTGTACATGAAGAAGTAAACTGTCGGCTGTACATGAAGAAGTAACTGTCGGCTGTACATGAAGAACTAACTGTCGGCTGTACATGAAGAAGTAACTGTCGGTGTACATGAAGAAGAACTGTCGGCTGTACATGAAGAAGTAACTGTCGGCTGTACATGAAGAAGTAACTGTCGGCTGTACATGAAGAAGTAACTGTCGGCTGTACATGAAGAAGTAACTGTCGGCTGTACATGAAGAAGTAACTGTCGGCTGTACATGAAGAAACTAACTTGTCGGCTGTACATGAAGAAGTAAACTGTCGGCTGTACATGAAGAAGTAACTGTCGGCTGTACATGAAGAAGTAATGTCGGCGTACATGAAGAAGTAAACTGTCAGCTGTACATGAAGAGTAACTGTCAGCTGTACATGAAGAAGTAACTGTCGGCTGTACATGAAGAAGTAACTGTCAGCTGTACATGAAGAAGTAACTGTCAGCTGTACATGAAGAAGTAACTGTCAGCGTACATGAAGAAGTAACTGTCGGCTGTACATGAAGAAGTAAACTGTGGTGTTGTACATGAAGAAGTAACTGTCGGCTGTACATGAAGAAGTAACTGTCGCTGTACATAAGAACTAACGTCAGCTGTACATGAGAAGTAACTGTCGGCTGTACATGAAGAACTAACTGTCGGCTGTACATGAAGACAGTACGTCAGCTTACATGAAGAAGTAACTGTCGGCTGTACATGAAGAAGTAACTGTCGGCTGTACATGAAGAAGTACTGTCGGCTGTACATGAAGAATAACTGTCGGCTGTACATGAAGAAGTAACTGTCGGCTGTACATGAAGAAGTAACTGTCGGCTGTACATGAAGAAGTAACTGTCGGCTGTACATGAAGAGTAACTGTCGGCTGTACATGAAGAACTAACTGTCGGTGTACATGAGAAGTAACTGTCAGCTGTACATGAGAAGTAACTGTCAGCTGACATGAAGAAGTAACTGTCAGCTGTACATGAAGAACTAACTGTCAGCTGTACATGAAGAACTAACTGTCAGCTGTACATGAAGAAGTAACTGTCAGCTGTACATGAAGAACTAACTGTCAGCTGTACATGAAGAACTAACTGTCAGCTGTACATGAAGAAGTAACTGCGGCTGTACATGAAGAAACTAACTGTCGGCTGTACATGAAGAACTAACTGTCGCTGTACATGAAGAAGTAACTGTCGGCTGTACATGAAGAACTAACAGTCGGCTGTACATGAAGAAAGTAACAGTCGGCTGTACATGAAGAAGTAACTGTCGGCTGTACATGAAGAACTAACTGTCGGCTGTACATGAAGAACTAACAGTCGGCTGTACATGAAGAACTAACAGTCGGCTGTACATGAAGAAGTAACTGTCGGCTGTACATGAAGAAGTAACTGTCGGCTGTACATGAAGAACTAACTGTCGGCTGTACATGAAGAAGTAACTGTCAGCTGTACATGAAGAATAACTGTCAGCTGTACATGAAGAAGTAACTGTCGGCTGTACATGAAGAACTAACTGTCAGCTGTACATGAAGAACTAACTGTAGCTGTACATGAAGAAGTAACTGTCGGCTGTACATGAAGAACTAACTGTCGGCTGTACATGAAGAAGTAACTGTCAGCTGTACATGAAGAATAACTGTCAGCTGTACATGAGAAGTAACTGTCGGCTGTACATGAAGAACTAACTGTCAGCTGTACATGAAGAACTAACTGTCAGCTGTACATGAAGAAGTAACTGTCAGCTGTACATGAAGAAGTACTGTCAGCTGTACATGAAGAAGTAACTGTCAGCTGTACATGAAGAACTAACTGTCAGCTGTACATGAAGAACTAACTGTCGGCTGTACATGAAGAAGTAACTGTCGGCTGTACATGAAGAAGTAACTGTCAGATGTACATGAAGAACTAACTGTCGGCTGTACATGAAGAAGTAACTGTCAGCTGTACATGAAGAACTAACTGTCGGCTGTACATGAAGAAGTAACTGTCAGCTGTACATGAAGAATAACTGTCGGCTGTACATGAAGAAGTAATGTCAGCTGTACATGAAGAACTAACTGTCGGCTGTACATGAAGAAGTAACTGTCAGCTGTACATGAAGAATAACAGTCGGCTGTACATAAGAACTAACAGTCGCTGTACATGAAGAAGTAACAGTCGCTGTACATGAAGAACTAACAGTCGGCTGTACATGAAGAACTAACAGTCGGCTGTACATGAAGAAGAGTGAATTGACGGAACTGCGGTGTTTCTGCATTCATATTTTGTGTTTTATTAAAGGTGTAGCGGTTTCAGTTAGTCGAAGGACCCGGTTTCACTGCAAACGAATTAACATCCATAATTGCTCAACTGCCCGTGCCAGCGGAATCATCCGAATTAACATCTCATGTCACTGAATGAAGGATCCACACACAGAAAAGCAGTTGCAGTCCCCGTCATAGTAGCTACAGCACTCGCCAAATGACATAAGGCGCAGCCGCACTGAAGTGAACGCAATTATCTGTCCTTCGTCATACGATATCATCATTCATCGTATGCAATCGAAATATCGAAACACGATCCGGATGAAAAGAACACAGCTCACGGTGTGCACATAGCACTAAACTCAGTAGCTCCACGAGCAAGCCGTTGGAGGATGTTAGTGTAGCAAATTGTCGTTTATAATTCAATTATTTCTGACGTCATAAATTTCTGGTGTCACAGTTTATAACGTCATAATTTATGGTGTCACCGTTTATGACGTCCTAATTTCTGGTGTCACAGTTTATGACGTCATAATTATGGTGTCACAGTTTATGACGTCATAATTTCTGGTGTCACAGTTTATAACGTCATAATTTATGGTGTCACAGTTTATAACGTCATAATTTCTGGGTGTCACAGTTTATGACGTCATAATTTCTGGGTCCCGTTTATGACGTCATAATTTATGGTGTCACCGTTTATGACGTCATAATTTCTGGTGTCACCGTTTATGACGTCATAATTTCTGGTGTCACAGTTTATGACATCATAATTTCTTGTGTTCTAATTTCTGACGTCATCATTTCCGATATCTTCGTTGTTCTTTCCTTATTTCCTGATTACATTCAACATTTTATCGCAGGCACTATATTTCAAGTTTAATCGTTTTCCTTGTCAGCTTAACTTGAGATTAATATTTAACATGAAGAATAGAGGAGTGACAGCAAGAAACATACAGTTAATCTTGTATACTTATGTTACCCTTGTTGTTGTATTTCTCTGTAAATATGTCTGCTGTTTCCTATTTGGCTGACTCTTTTATTACATCATCTTTCCATATAACCTAGAAGACATTTTAAGGTTCAATGGAGAAGGCTTCATTAAAAGTGGACAAAAGCCCTAGAAAAAAAAAAACCTTCTTTATCATCTTCTCTCTTCCCTCTTCTTCTTCTTCTTCTCTCTATCTCTCCTCTCTCTCTTCTCTCTTCTCTCCTCTTTTCTCTTTTGTTTTCTTCTTCATCTTAATTTTCTTTTTCTCCCTCACCCCCACTTTTGACATCTTATTTTCTTCCTTTTTCCTCATCTTAATTTTCCTCTTACTCTTCTTCTTGCAACTCTTATAGGAGTACCTACCTTCTTGCAACTCTTATAGGAGTACCTATCTTCTTGCAACTCTTATAGGAGTACCTATCTTCAACAAACATTTACCTAGCTGTCAAGTTCTGTCTCAGTTTCTCAATATCCATCCATATATTCCCCATCTTCTTCCGTCTCTGTTTGTGTCTCTTTTCTATGAGTGTTTATTTTTTGTTATCCTCTTTGTTTCGGCCTCACTTCAATAAGTTTTCTGTGACGTATTTTTATTTGACAGTTCAAGTTGCCCGACCAAACCCGCCTTATTTGTCTTGTTATTGTTAGCCAAATAGCGTATTGTCTTGCTATTCTTTACTCACCTTCAGAGTACACAGTAGCGCGTCATTTGTTTTTAGATTACTTTATTTTTGTCATTGATTCAAAGAAACTCTTTAAACAGCAGAGATAGAATCAAGATGCAACAAAGCTTGTCAAATCATTGGACAGTTATCACCACTAGTGTCTAACAAGGAAATAACTCTGGAGGTAAAACGGGATCTCGACAATACAATCTTCATCCCAACGTTGTGCTACCAATGCCAGTCCTGGACCCTAGATGCAAGAACAATAAGAAAAAAATACCTCTACAGAGATGAAATGTGTTAGACGAATGACAGGAAACAGTCTGAAAGATAAGATCAGAAATGAAGAACTGAGAAAAAAGCTAGGAATAGCCCCCGCCATAGAATATATAAGGAAACAACAGATAAAATGGTTTCGTCACGTGACAAGGCAGAAAGATCAAAACACAACACAACGAGCCTTCAGCAAAAGTTGTGAGAACACCAGACCCAAGGGTCGACCACGAAAAAGATGGATCGATGGAATATTAGAAGCACTATGAAACATAACAGCAGCTGAGGCGAACAGAAGAGCAAGAGACCGCAAATTATATCTCCCCTCGACGCTGAAAGGCAGAGGAGGAAGGAAAGAAGAGGAAGAAGATTCAAAGAAAGCCAAAATGAAGTTATAAAACACAATTTGAACAAGACAGATATCTTTGAGATTTGTGAAGAGACAAGATACCCTACTAAAAGTCATCTCAGAGGAGAAAGTGCAAGGTAGACGAGGTAGACCAGGACTAAAGTGGACTTAAGACATCAACAGATGGACAGGTGAACCTATGACAACCTGCATGATCAACGACAAATAAAAAGAGAGAGAGAGAGAGAGAGAGTAAAATGGCGCTTCATGGTAGCCAACCTTTGTTGTGGATACGGCACCCAATATTTCATTTAAAAAAGACTATGAGATATCGTCATCAAGTACCATGCTGCTGATGTAAGTGACGATGTCTCTCCACAACTCTCGATCTCGAACGTTCTTTATCATTTCTGTTGTTGACCTTCTGCCAAGCCACTCTCTTACGCTGTCTTGTATCTTTTCTCTTTGCTTCCCTCTATCTCTTCGTCCCTCAATTTTTCCCAGTTGTTACAATATATTCCAGTTGTTCTCTTCTCATTACATGGCCAAAAAATGATGATTGTTTCTTCCTAATATTGGAAATTAGCTCTCTTTTTGCTTTGACCTTTTCAGAACGTTTTCATTACTCTTCTTAGCTGTCCATGGTATTCACAACATTCTTCTGTAGAACCACGCTTCTACAGCCTCCAGTGATTTTGTTGTCTATTGTCCATGATTCACATTCATATGTTAAGACTGGCTCTGCTTAACCTTTGAGAAATTTTGTTTTCGTGTTTCCATTGTCAAAATTGCATTGCACATATTTTCGTCATATTTTGAGAAGCTGCTTTTGCTTGAACCATTCTGCATCTAACCTCTGTTGTGCATCTACCATCATTGTACCCGGGTATCCATTTACCACTTCCATTGTATGAGATACAGATCTTCTATCAAATGTGTTTTCCAGCGTTTAAAGTTGTCAGCAGTAGAAGGGTAGGCAGTAATTAGTCCCGGGCCAATATGAATATTCATTGATCGATAGCTCTCAGGTCGTGACTGGGGTATAACAACCTGCATGTACAGCGGTCGATCGTAGTCATAGTTCTTATTTGTCCTCCTCAGGAGATGTATACATTAAGGACATGCGCTTGTAAGTACTTATCGGTTTTGTTTTGTGTTTTATTTTCATTGTGGTGGGATTACTGTCATAGGTTGTCAGTTTCATTCAATGTAAATTTCAAAAATTGTAACTCTCATGGATCGTAAGTTTCATAGATTGTAAGATTCATAGATTGTATAGATTGTATTTGCATAGATTGTATAGATTATAAGTTGCATAGATTATAAAGATTGTAAGTTGCACAAATTGTAAAGATGGCAAGTTTCGTATGTTGTAAGTATGTGCACAAATTGATACAGCACATACCCATCAGTCTGATGTTAGTACAGAGCCTACAGTGATGATCTTTCCAAATAGATTTGAATCTTGCAACGTTTCGTGTGTTGTGCTATTTTACCCTACATTTCAGGTTTCGAGTCTTTATCGCTACCATTGGTCACAAGTATTTAAATGTATCATTGACATCTGGTCTCTAACTATAGACGACAAGCACCTCAAACAAGTAGAGGAATTTAATGCATAAGAAGTCTAGTGAAAAAAGGCAATACACAAATAGCAAAAATAGACTCAAAGTGCAACAAAGCTTGTCAAATCATTGGACAGTTATCGCGACTATTGTCCAGCTAGGAAATACCTAGAAAAAACGAACACTATACAATACAATCTTCATCCCAACGTTGTGCTACCAATGCCAGACCTGGACCCTTGATGCAAGAACAATAAGAAAAATAACCTTTACTGAGATGAAATGTGTTTGATGAATGACAGAAACAGTCTGAGAGACAAGATCAGAAATAAAGAATTGAGAAAAAAAGCTAGGAATAATCCCCGACATAGAAATATATAAACAACAGATAAAATTGTTTGGCCACGTGACAAGGCCAGAAACACAACGAGCCTTCAATAAACGTTGCGAGAACACCAGACCTAAGGGCCGACTACGAAAAAAGATGGATTTTTTTTTAGCTCTACGGAACATAACAGCAGCTGAGTCGAACATAAGAGCAACAGACTGCAAATTATGTCTCCCCTCGACGCTGAAAGGCAAACAAGGAAGGAAAGAAGAAGAAAACTTACTTCTAGTTAGTGTCCATTTATTTTGATGTTTGAAGAATGCAACTAAGGCTACTGGCCATCAACTTTATGCTTGTCCAACATCGATCTCCAGGTCGTATGTACCCGATGTTTGATCTAATCGTTACATCAGGTCAGTGAGTTCTTGCTCTGTTCCTGCTAAACCGAAGGTTATTAATAGTCCTGCCACAAGTATCGACAACACTTTCATGGTTTTACAGAATCTGTCGATTATTTCCAAGAAAATGTTGAACGAGGTAGGAGAGAGTGAGCAGCCTTGTCGAACTCCGTTTTGTTATGAACCTTTCCTATCGATTTCCATTATAAGTACTGCGCTTCTAGCGTCGTTGCATGCATGTTTTTATACTGCCGACTATGTTGGCGCTGAATATCTCGTCAACAACTGTAAGGGCGTAAAGTGGGCGTAATGTAAGTTGTGTTGTCGTTTACAACAAGCTCATTTTTTCGCTTTTTTACCAATCACATCAGTCTTTATAGTTGTGGCTATGGGGTTTCTTTATCTCTGGATCGCAGCCTGCAGGCCAGGGCTGGTTCGTCTTTAACTAGGGGCACTACGAAGTAGTGGAGTAAGATCGGGATTGTTCTTGTTCACCGTTGTGTCGCTGTCAGCTATGAGTCGTTGACCGAGCTTGTTCCTAGCGCTGACAGGGTCACTTGCTCGACCCCTCCCCAAAAAAAACGGCATGGTTAAATGAGATAACCGTGATCCACGTTAAGTAACCCTGTTTGAAGTTAAATAATCATGAACTGTGTTCGATATACGTTTATCGAGTTGAATAATCCTGTATCAAGCATTAGCAAAAGCTCATAATCCATGTTTGTGTCAGATAACTCTGTTTCAAGTTGGACAACTCTCAATGCATTTGGTCACAACGACATTGACCATAGTATGAATTATCAAAACACGGATAACTGTTGCTGTGATAATAAAGTATTGTGAACGTTAGTACATACGGTGTTAGTTATCACGGCGCTGATCTGTCAGAGAATTGATTGATCGCCATGGAGTATACAGTGATGAGGAAAACGTGCACCTACATGCAGCTGATGATACAGACAACCTGGAGCTGAGGCATGCCGACAGTGAAAGCGCTAACAGCATCCCCTTAGCGTCGCCGACCGTGGGTGTGGTGGTGCCTGTTGCTAGTGAAGAGTCGTGTGATATTTCAGAGTCGGAGAAAATGAAACTTCAACCCGAGGTGCAGCACCAACACTATCAGCAGCAGCAAAGTTGGAAGGAGGTTAAGAAGGAAGATACGAGGGGTAAGCTACGAGCCTCTCTCTCTCTCTCTCTCTCTCTCTCTCTCTCTCTCTCTCTGTGTCTGTCTATCTGCCCTCCTGTCTGTGTGAGAAAGAAATAGAAAATGAGAAAGTCAGTGAGAATGTGTGAAAGTGAGAGAAACAGAAAATGAGAGTCAGTGAGAATGTGTGAAAGTGAGAGAAAAAGAAAATGAGAGTCAGTGAGAATGTGTGAAAGTAAGAGAAATAGCCAGTGAAGAGTCTAAGAGATGATGGGAGAAGACTGAGAGTGAAAAGAATAGCGTGTGAGTGGTGATATAGTTAATAATAGTGTGAGAGGAAGTGAGAGAAAGTGTAAGTGAGAGGAATTAAAGTAAAGAGAATGATTGAGAATAAGTAGTGAATGTAAGCAATAGAGAAAGTAAGAAGGAACGAGAGCGAAAAAGGGGGGGGGAGGAAAAGATTAAAAAGATATTTGAGGGAAGGGGGAAGTACTTTATAATGAGAGATCGAGGGAGTAGGAATGTGAATGAAAGATTGAGTGGAAGATTGGGTGAAAGTGACGGAGATATTGAGAGATCGAGGGAGTAGGGAATGGGAGTCTGAGATTGGGTGAAAGTGACGGAGATAATGAGAGATCGAGGAAGTAGGGAATGGGAGTCTGAGATTGGGTGAAAGTGACGGAGATAATGAGAGATCGAGGAAGTAGGGAATGGGAGTCTGAGATTGGGTGAAAGTGACGGAGATAATGAGAGATCGAGGGAGTAGGGAATGGGAGTCTGAGATTGGGTGAAAGTGACGGAGATAATGAGAGATCGAGGGAGTAGGGAATGGGAGTCTGAGATTGGGTGAAAGTAACGGATATAATGAGAGATCGAGGGAGTAGGGAATGGGAGTCTGAGATTGGGTGAAAGTGACGGAGATAATGAGAGATCGAGGAAGTAGGGAATGGGAGTCTGAGATTGGGTGAAAGTGACGGAGATAATGAGAGATCGAGGGAGTAGGAAATGGGAGTCTGAGATTGGGTGAAAGTGACGGAAATAATGAGAGATCGAGGGAGTAGGGAATGGGAGTCTGAGATTGGCTGAAAGTGACGGAGATAATGAGAGATCGAGGAAGTAGGAATGGGAGTCTGAGATTGGGTGAAAGTGTCGGAGATAATGAGAGATCGAGGAAGTAGGAATGGAGTTCTGAGATTGGGTGAAAGTGACGGAGATAATAGAGATCGAGGAAGTAGGGAATGGGAGTCTGAGATTGGGTGAAAGTGACGGAGATAATGAGAGATCGAGGGAGTAGGGAATGGGAGTCTGAGATTGGGTGAAAGTAACGGATATAATGAGAGATCGAGGGAGTAGGGAATGGGAGTCTGAGATTGGCTGAAAGTGACGGAGATAATGAGAGATCGAGGAAGTAGGGAATGGGAGTCTGAGATTGGGTGTGAAAGTGTCGGATAATGAGAGATCGAGGAAGTAGGGAATGGGAGTCTGAGATTGGGTGAAAGTGACGGAGATAATGAGAGATCGAGGGAGTATGGGAATGGGAGTCTGAGATTGGGTGAAGTGACGGAGATAATGAGAGATCGAGGGAGTTGGGAATGGGAGTCTGAGATTGGGTGAAAGTGACGGAGATAATGAGAGATCGAGGGAGTAGGGAATGGGAGTCTGAGATTGGGTGAAAGTGACGGAGATAATGAGAGATCGAGGGAGTAGAGAATGGGAGTCTGAGATTGGGTGATAGTGACGGAGATAATGAGAAATCGAGGGAGTAGGGAATTGGAGTCTGAGATTGGGTGTAAGTGACGGAGATAATGATGAGATCGAGGAAGTAGGGAATGGGAGTCTGAGATTGGTGAAAGTGACGGAGATAATGAGAGATCGAGGAAGTAGGGAATGGGAGTCTGAGATTGGGTGAAAGTGACGGAGGTAATGAGAGATCAAGGGAGTAGAGAATGGGAGTCTGAGATTGAGTGAAAGTGACGGAGATAATGAGAAAATCGAGGGAGTAGGGAATGGAGTCTGAGATTGGTGAAAGTGACGGAGATAATGAGAGATCGAGGAAGTAGGGAATGGAGTCTGAGATTGGGTGAAAGTGACGGAGATAATGAGAGATCGAGGAAGTAGGGAATGGGAGTCTGAGATTGGGTGAAAGTGACGGAGATAATGAGAGATGGAGGAGTAGGGAATGGGAGTCTGAGATTGGGTGAAAGTGACGGAGATAATGAGAGATCGAGGGAGTAGGGAATGGGAGTCTGAGATTGGGTGAAAGTGACGGAGATAATGAGAGATCGAGGGAGTAGGGAATGGGAGTCTGAGATTGGGTGAAAGTGACGGAGATAATGAGAGATCGAGGAAGTAGGGAATGGGAGTCTGAGATTGGGTGAAAGTGACGGAGATAATGAGAGATCGAGGAGTAGGGAATGGGAGTCTGAGATTGGGTGAAAGTGACGGAGATAATGAGAGATCGAGGGAGTAGGGAATGGGAGTGAAAGATTTGGTGAAAGTGACGGAGATAATGAGAGATCGAGGGAGTAGGGAATGGGTGTCTGAGATTGGGTGAAAGTGACGGAGATAATGAAAGATTGAGGGAGTAGGAAATGGGTGTCTGAGATTGGGTGAAAGTGACTAAGATAATAAGAGATCGAGGGAGTAGGAAATGGGTGTCTGAGATTGGGTGAAAGTGACGGAGATAATGAGAGATCGAGGGAGTAGGAAATGTGAGTGAAAGATTGGGTGAGAGTGACGGAGATAATGCGAGAGAGAAATAAAGGAGAGTGTGGGGATGATCAAAGAGATATGAAAATAAATGAGAGAGTGAGAGAGACAATGAGAGAGTAATAGAAACAAGTGAGAGAATGAGTGAGATAATGAGAGCGATGGAGAACTGAGGGGAGGGAGGAGGAATAATGAAAGAGATAGAGAAATTAGTAAGAGAATAAGGAAAAATGAGAGAGATAAAGAAATAATTGAGAGAGTGTGCTATGTGATGAAAGAGTTGGCGCGTGTGTGTGTGTGTGTGCGTGTGCGTGTGTGTGTGTGCGTGTGCGTGTGTGTGTGTTAGCTTTAGACTAAGATGTGGTGAGGGCGAGATGAGAGAGTTGTGAGAGCAACATGCGTACACAAACAGGTTCCTCATATCATCATCATCATTATGGCCTTACGTTTGGCGCGTAGGCGATCATACCCTCCATAGTCTTCTATCCACCATGCGTCGTGTCAATTCTGTTGTTGACTGTTTTCCATGCCATGACACCAAGCTATCCGGTATCTTTTCTCTTTGTCGTCCGTGATCTCTTTTCCTCTATTTTGCCAGTTGTAACCAAGTATTCCAACTTTCCTCTTCTCATTATTTGCCCGAAAAATGTTGATTGTTTCTTTCTGATGTTTTTTAGGAGTTCCCATTTTGTGTCGGCCTCTTTGAGAATTTCCTCATTTGTCTTTTTAGCTGTCCAGAGAACTGTCAACATTCTTCTGAGAAATACCATCTCTGTGGCCTCTAATCGCCTTTTCATTCCTCATATACTAGCATATAAAATGTCCACTTGAATCACAATATTCATTGCTACCAGTTTTAGAACCGCAATGAGTTGATGACGAAAACAAACAAAACAATTAGCTAATGGCCAACGATCTTGCTTTATCTATCACGTTGGAATCGTTGGCACAAAGAAGGTATCAAGATGTAAATAATAAATAGCATGAAGTGACTTCCAGCTTTTGTTGTTGATCGCTAATTCCATGAATAAATGAGTCACCTCACCACAGGTGATGCCCCTGCTTCTTAGATGTCGTGTGGTTAGTGTTTCTATAATCAAGTAATGGCAGCACGTTCTTGCTCTCATCACCATCCCGATATTAAATATACCTCATATGGTAGGTCAGAGGTCAGAGGTGAGGTGTAGTTCAGGTAATGGCGGTGTTGCACAATTATTAAAGATTTTATTCATCTCATTTTTGTTAATGAAAAAATAAATAAAAGAGTTTCGTTGTTTTTTGGCATTGTTATATGGAGCTAATCTTGACATATGGGCCAGAATTATGGACAGCGAACAATAGACAATAAAATATTTTTAAAAAATATAGATATGTGATTTTTTAAAGGAGAATGTTAAGAATACCAAGAGTAGGTAAACAAAGTAATGAGAGTGTTATATGGAAGAGTCGAAACAAAGTACTTACTGGTAGCATTCCTATGTCTTTACTGGCAGTATTTCTATATCTTTACTGGTATCATTTCTATGTCTTTACTGGCAGTATTTCTATGTCTTTGCTGGAAACATTTCTATGTCTTTACTGGTAGCATTTCTATGTCTTTGCTGGTAACATTTATATGTCTTTACTATCAGTATTTCTATATCTTTACTGGTAGAATTTCTATATCTTTACTGGTACCATTTCTATATCTTTACTGGTAGAATTTCTATATCTTTACTGGTAGCATTTCTATGTCTTTACTGGTAGCATTTCTATGTCTTTGCTGGTAACATTTCTATGTCTTTACTTGTAGCATTTCCAAATCTTTGCTGGTAACTTTTATATGTCTTTACTGGCAGTATTTCTATGTCTTTGCTGGAAACATTTCTATGTCTTTACTGGTAGCATTTCTATGTCTTTGCTGGTAACATTTGTATGTCTTTACTGGTAGCATTTCTATGTCTTTGCTGGTAACATTTATATGTCTTTACTATCAGTATTTCTATATCTTTACTGGTAGCCTTTCTATGTCTTTACTGGTAGCATTTCTATGTCTTTACTGGTAGCATTTCTAATCTCTTTACTGGTAGCATTTCTATATCTTTACTGGTAGAATTTCTATATCTTTACTGGTAGAATTTCTATATCTTTCTGGTAGCATTTCTATATCTTTACTGGTAGCATTTCTAATCTTTACTGGTAGCATTTCTATATCTTTACTGGTAGCATTTCTATATCTTTACTGGTAGCATTTCTATATCTTTTACTGGTATAATTTCTATATCTTTACTGGTAGAATTTCTATATCTTTACTGGTAGAATTTCTATATCTTTACTGGTAGAATTTCTATATCTTTACTGGTAGAATTTCTATATCTTTACTGGTAGAATTTCTATATATTTATTGGTAGAATTTCTATATCTTTACTGATAGAATTTCTATATCTTTACTGGTAGCATTTCTATATCTTTACTGGTAGCATTTCTGTCTTTACTGGCAGCATTTCTATGTCTTTGCTGGTAACATTTCTATGTCTTTACTGGCAGCATTACTATGTCTTTTGTGGAAACATTTCTATGTCTTTACTGTAGCATTTCTATATCTTTGCTGGTAACTTTTATATGTCTTTACTGGCAGTATTTCTATGTCTTTGCTGGAAACATTTCTATGTCTTTACTGGTAGTATTTGTATGTCTTTGCTGGTAACATTTCTATGTCTTTACTGGTAGCATTTCTATGTCTTTGCTGGTAACATTTCTATGTCTTTACTTGTAGCATTTCTATATCTTTGCTGGTAACTTTTATATGTCTTTACTGGCAGTATTTCTATGTTTGCTGGAAACATTTCTATGTCTTTACTGGTAGCATTTCTATGTCTTTGCTGGTAACATTTGTATGTCTTTACTGGTAGCATTTCTATGTCTTTGCTGGTAACATTTATATGTCTTTACTATCAGTATTTCTATATCTTTACTGGTAGCATTTCTATGTCTTTACTGGTAGCATTTCTATGTCTTTACTGGTAGCATTTCTATATCTTTACTGGTAGCATTTCTATATCTTTACTGGTATAATTCTATATCTTTACTGGTAGAATTTCTATATCTTTACTGGTAGCATTTCTATATCTTTACTGGTAGAATTTCTATATCTTTACTGGTAGAATTTCTATATCTTTACTGGTAGAATTTCTATATCTTTACTGGTAGAATTTCTATATCTTTACTGGTAGAATTTCTATATCTTTACTGGTAGAATTTCTATATATTTATTGGTAGAATTTCTATATCTTACTGATAGAATTTCTATATCTTTACTAGTAGCATTTCTATATCTTTACTGGTAGCATTTCTATGTCTTTACTGGCAGTATTTCTATGTCTTTGCTGGAAACATTTCTATGTCATTACTGGTAGTATTTCTATGTCTTTGCTGGTAACATTTCTATGTCTTTACTGGTAGCATTTCTATGTCTTTGCTGGTAACATTTATATGTCTTTACTGGTAGCATTTTCTATATCTTTACTGGTAGAATTTGTATATCTTTACTGGTAGAATTTCTATATCTTTACTGGTAGAATTTCTATATCTTTATTGGTAGAATTTCTATATCTTTACTGGTAGAATCTCTATATCTTTACTGGTAGAATTTCTATATCTTTACTGGTAGAATTTCTATATCTTTACTGGTAGCATTTCTATGTCTTTACTGGTACCATTTCTATATCTTTACTTGTAGCATTTCTATATCTTTACTGGTAGCATTTCTGTATCTTTACTTGTAGAATTTCTATATCTTTACTGGTAGAATTTCTATATCTTTAATGGTACCATTTCTATATCTTTAGTGGGAGAATTTCTATATCTTTACTGGTACTATTTCTATATCTTTACTGGTACCATTTCTATATCTTTACTGGGAGAATTTCTATATCTTTAGTGGGAGAATTTCTATATCTTTAGTGGTACCATTTCTATATCCTTACTGGTAGAATTTCTATATCTTTACTGGTACCATTTCTATACCTTTAGTGGTACCATTTCTATATCTTTACTGGGAGAATGTCTATATCTTTATTGGTACCATTTCTATATCTTTAGTGGTACCATTTCTATATCTTTAGTGGTACCATTTCTATATCCTTACTGGTAGAATTTCTATATCTTTACTGGTACCATTTCTATACCTTTAGTGGTACCATTTCTATATCTTTACTGGGAGAATGTCTATATCTTTATTGGTACCATTTCTATATCTTTAGTGGTACCATTTCTATATCTTTACTGGTACCATTTCTATATCTTTACTGGTACCATTTCTACATCTTTACTGGTACCATTTTATATATCTTTACTGGTACATTTCTATATCTTTAATGGTACCATTTCTATATCTTTACTGGTACCATTTCTATATCTTTACTGGTACCATTTCTATATCTTTACTGGTACGATTTCTATATCTTTAGTGGTACCATTTCTATATTTCTAGTGGTACCATTTCTGTATCTTTAGTGGTACCATTTCTATATCTTTACTGGTACCATTTCTATATCTTTAGTGGTACCATTTCTATGTCTTTAGTCGTACCATTCTATATCTTTACTGGTAGCATTTCTATGTCTATGCTACTTAAAGTCATTTCTTAGCTCACACCAATCTCAAGCACAATATTCGCTACATCTCTAATTCTCTAATTGAACCTTCCATTATCGTACTCTCATCTCTGGGGCCTGATGGGAACATCTTAACTTGACAGCTCATTCTTTCACCTCCACAGTTGCCCATCGAAAGCTGTGTTCACCTCTATAGTCGCCCGTCGATTGCCCGCTTGTACCTACCTGTCTTTTCTTTTCTAAGTACATAGTTATAATAAAAACATGACACCTGACAGTCCACGCTATTTTACCAGCCTTCCCAGAACAGGTACTCAAACATTACTGTCTCTCCTCAAGCGAGACAACTCCCATTTTTCTCCTATCTCTAGTTTTTCTTACCCAACAAGCGAGACAACTCCCATTGTTCTCCTATCTCTAGTTTTCCTTACCTAACAAGCGAGACAACTCCCATTGTTCTCCTATCTCTAGTTTTCCTTACCTAACAAGCGAGACAACTCCGTTGTTCTCCTATCTCTAGTTTTCCTTACCTAACAAGCGAAACAACTTCCATTGTTCTCCTATCTCTAATTTTCCTTACCTAACAAGTGAAACAACTCCATTGTTCTCCTATCTCTAGTTTTCCTTCCTAACAAGTGAAACAACTCCCATTGTTCTCCTATCTCTAGTTTTCCTTACCTAACAAGCGAGACAACTCCCATTGTTCTCCTATCTCTAGTTTTCCTACCAAACAAGCGAGACAACTCCCATTGTTCTCCTATCTCTAGTTTCCTTACCAAACAAGCGAGACAACTCCCATTGTTACCCTAATTCGTTAACACAACTTCGATGTTTAGTGAACCGTCATCTTGCTTTTGTCAAAATCGAATTTCCAATGGAGATGTGACAAGCATTGTTTGCAATAGCGTTACTGATATTTATATATATAATATATAAATTTATATAATGGTACGAAGAAACAATCAGCATTTTATTTGGCCACGTAGGAGGAGAGAACAGCTGGATTATATTGTAACAACTGGGAAAATTGAGGGACGAAGAGATAGAGGGAAGTAAAGAGAAAAGATGCCAGACAGCATAAAAGA